>JALGBA010000488.1:0-1225000 GCA_023970755.1 Azemiops feae | reverse complement strand
ATGTGCTTCTATCAGAGCCTTTGGTCCTTTCAAATGTTTCTTTAGAACTGGTGCAGTGCATACTGCTTCTCAATGGTATACATTAACATTAAACAAGAACAACATAATGAGAATTCTGTATAAGATATATACAAAATATACAAATAAAATATGTATTAAAACAAACTGCTATGAGTTCTTGGGACAAGTGGTGATAAAATGCAGCAAATAAATAAAAAATATAATAAATGAATAGACAATAAGCAATAACTTTCATTCAAAACAAATAAAAATATATCAACATCACTGATGTACTTTTGTTGCAGTATTCTGTATGAGCTAAAGTTTCCAAATCATCTTTAACACCAAGCCTCATGTAAAGCATTGCAGTAAATCATTGCTCTATAATTATTTAGTTATACTAGGTCCAATATTTTTGAATATGGATCTTTTTAATGAGTCTGGAGATATCATTTTTCTTGGAAGGAATTTATAACCTCTCAGAATCAGTTGTTTACTACCTATCTAGTAGATGTGACAAGTAATAAGGGATAAGGGATAAGCATACTTTTTACTTAAATGCCCTGTTTATGCTATCTTAAAAACGTAAAATCATCCAGAGAAATCTGACCAGAACACGCCTTCAGACTGATTTCCCAAAACTGTAAAGTCCAAATTGCATTGAATTTGTATGCTTTTGTCCTCAAAATATACTGTATAGTGTTGTGTCAAAGCTATAGTTTGTAGCACAAATTACCCAAAAAAATAATAATTTAAGAAACAGCAATAGAGATTCATTTAAATTTTTATTTCTATATGTAAGGTTTATAATTTTGAACACGTTCTATATTCTTTCATAGTAAGATTGGGAGTACTATAAAGAAAGATGAATGTAATTGTTTTAATTGCTCATTTTAATTATGGGGAACTACAAGTACAGTTCTTCAGACTTCACAGGAGAATCTATATTATCTCTGTGATTTATTGTTCATCAGACCTTTCCTTGGATTTAAGTTGCAGGGAAATATTTATTCTTTTAATTCTGTATCTTTCTACAGAGACAGGCCAAATATATAGATTTTTTTAAAGCAAACACTGATTTCAGACTAAAAACATCGCTTTCGTGTTTGTCTAAAGCAGGGGTGTCTAACCTTGGCAACTTTAAGACTTGTAGACTTCAACTCTCAGAATTCCCCAGCCAGCCATAGTTGAAGAGAGTTGAAGTCCACAAGTCTTAAAGTCGCCAAGGTTGGACACCCCTGGTCTAAAACAACTTTTGGGTCAACTTGATTCAAACTGTGGCTGCAAGCAATCCTTTTTATTTCAGAGCTATCCTGGTTCATTTGATTTAGAATAAATCCTCCAATAGGCCACTATTTCAAATTATATATTTAAAATATTTATATAGCTGTCTACCTTACAAAACATAACCCTGGATTGTGTTTGAAATCCTTAAATGTGAGGAAAAGTTCAGAATGCAGTGACTACTATGAGATGGCTTTTTATGAGGCTTGGTTTTATTGTTGAGATTGGGCCTGATGGTGTGGGTTAGAATGTTTCTTGGTTGTGTAAACTGGGAGGAGTGTTAGCGTTGCAAGTTGGTTGCTCAGATGCTATTTATATTACTTAGAATTTTGTTTATAGTTTTCATTCTATATTTAATTGCTAGCTGCCCAGAGTCAAGTACTGGAAATGAGTGGCTATATGAATGTAACAAACAAATAAAAACTTTATTTTTGATTTCCCCCCCCCACCCCATCCTCTCCCTTACACACACGTATATAGAAAAACATATTTTAACCTCTAAAACAGGTATACACAACTTTTGAGGGGCTAGGGTTGATAAGGATGAGAGGGAGTGAATCCGGGAGTGAGTCAGCAGGCAGCCTGGCTGACCAAAGGCAGACGAGGTGGAGGAATAGGATGCGGCGGTGCGGGTGCACATCCTTGCGCAAAGGGAAACTAGAAGCAATAGGGCCAGTAGGGACAGATGGTGGAAAGCTAGACAAATGGGTGGACCAATACCAACAGGAGGGGGGCGGGAATGGGAAGGCATTGAGGATGCCGGACCTAGCCGTACGACCCAAAATGCGTATGGGGGTAGGGGTGGAGGGCGCATCAAGGGCAATGACACCAGGAAGGATAAGATCAGTAAGGAGGGGAGAGAGTGGAACTGAGGGCGAGGCAGCAGGTAGCTCAGCTGAGCATAGGCAGATGAGGCAGAAGGACAGGATGCGGCTGTGCGTGCACACATCCAGGCATGTAGAAAGATTGGAAGAAATAGGGCCCAGAAGGATAGATAGTGGAAGGCAAGTACAGCGGGTGGATCAATGGGATAAGAAGGAGGGGGCACGGGAAGGCAGTTGGCAAACGCACCAACGGTAACAGCATTAGGAAGGACAGGATCTGCAAGGATGAGAGGGAGTGAATTCAGGAGCGAGCTGGCAGACAGCCCAGCTGATCGTAGGCAGACGGGGCAGAGGGACCGGATACGGCTGTGCGCACGCACATCCAAGCGTGGAAGGAAACCGGAGGAAATAGGATTAATAGGGATAGACAGTGGAAGACAAGAACAATGGGCAGACAAACGGGATGGAAAGGAGGGGAGCAGCAATGGAAAGGCATCTAGGACACCAGATCTGGACGTGCAGCCCAGAACGAGCACGGGGAGCGGCTAGAAAGCATACCAACGGCAACAGCGCCAGGAAGGAGGAGATTGACAAGGATGGGAGGGAGAAAGGTTGTAGAACTGCAAAAAAGAGGAGGCGGGACAATTAAGGCAATTACGGTCAGCCAGGACGGATGGCCCTATCACACGGTCAATGAGTAAGCAATTAGGCTAGCAAGGTCTATAAAAGAAATCTCCACCCCCGAAACTTCACTCTGAAGACGCTGGCAGTGGACCAACGAAAGCTAAGTTGTTTTAATATTGTAAATAGTTGTTTTTATTGTTTTAAACTTTTTTAACAATAAACAGCTGGTTTATATTTCTCCCGGAGATCGAGGACTGTGTTATTGAACAGATATGCCCGGGATTCATATTTTTGCAGTCATCAAAGACATATATATATATATATGGAGAATTATATATGTGTGTGTCTGTGTGTGTCTGTGTGTCTATGTGTCTGTGTGTGGTGTTGTGTCTCTCTGTGTGTCTCTCTCTGTGTGTGTATCTTTTATTATTTTCTCAGCAGTATATTGGCCCCTGTTTCAATGTTTAGTCTGCTGCAGGTTTGATGGGATTTTGATCAAACAGCAAACACATATTAAGTATAAAAACAATATTTCAGAACCCAGAATGGTTATTTTCTCCATATCTACTCAGGCTGAGAATAGAGAAGAATTTGAACAGAGATAGGCCATTTACTAATAGCGTCTAAAGTCAGGCCAAATAAAACCAAGAAAATCTGTTCCTGGAATTTCTTTGATATTGCATATTACTATATTCCACAATGTTTATAAAACCTTAACATTAAATTAAAAAATGAATTTTCTCCACAAATTCACCTGTGGAGAAACCTGGAATTATCAAATTAATTCTGTGTCAATTTTTATCTTGTATCTCATAATTTACCCCTTGGGCCAGTATTTACAAATTAAAAAGAATACTATCCCTATCCTCAATTCATAACAGCTTTGTGTAACTTGGGTTAAACCTATTTATGTTCAGGTTTGCAAGGTATTTTTTCTGATTGTTTATAATATTGCCACTGACTGCCTTCCTTATTGCATACATGAACTTTAAGTAATTCAGACTTAAGAAACCTCTGATTTGCATCACTATTAAGTGATTAAAAACATATTGGGAACTGTAATATCTGGAGATCTATAAAATTAAGGTATTCTAACCAAAAACCTGGATTTCTAATGACAGATTCTATAGATAATCTCTAAAGTAAACCATACAGTCCAATGCAGTAATGCCTACAATAAAAGTAGTCCTTGACTTACAATTATTCATTTAGCAACTGTTTGAAGTTATGGCACTTAAAAAAAATGACTTATGACCAGTCCTCACTCTTATGACCATCATAGCATCATCCTGATCATGTGATCAGAATTTGGATGCTTAGCAACTAACATGCATTTATGACTGTTACAACCTCCCACGGTCATGTGATTACCATTTATGACCTTTCCAGCCAGTTTCTGACAAGCAAAGTCCATAGGGGAAGTGGGATTCGTTTAACAACCATATGATTCACTTAACAACTACAGTGATTTGCTTAATAGCCATGGCCAAAAAAAAAATCAGGAATGACTACTTAATAATTGTCTTGCCTAGCAATGGAAATTCTGGTACCAGTTATGATCATAAATTGAGGATTACCTATAGTTGATTAAAACTGGGTGGATCAAGATTTTATTCACTGCTCATAATTCAAAAATGAACTTAAGTAACTGTATGTCAATAATTAGAACAACACAATTGTGCCAGTGTGCAGATGTTAGGAAATTTAAAGAAGCAAAACACATTGGGCTTTTATGTCCTTTTGATTGGAATGTCTCTATGAAAGCTGGCCAGCATCAAGTCTGCCTAGAAAATGCCAAATTAGGGAATGGTCTGCTGGATGGAGGCCAGATCTGCTCACTGGCCTATGTTGTTATTTTCATAGCTTTTTCACCTCCATTCTGTAATCTGCTCAGTCAGAAGTCTGATAAAGTCTGGTTAAATGTCAAATTCGCCATAAGCAGCAGCAAGGTCTGTACTACCTAGCCATTATACAATGTTTTTAATTCACGGCTTTTATTTGGCATTTTTCAAAAATCAAACATTAACATGAATGATAGTTTGGCAAATATTTCCCAAGATGGTTGGAAAGCACAGAAGCAGTCGGTTTTTCAATTTCACAGTTCCTTGGCTTATTAAATTTTGAATAACTAATCAATTTGGAATACAATGTAAAGGGTTTATATTTCATAAACATAACATGCTTATGCAAATTGTTAGGCTCGGAAGAGGCTGCCAGATGGAAAAAGCAAGAGTCGTGGATTTCTTCCTGGCACTTTTAATGGAATGTACAATGCTGAATAGTTTTATGCTAATGTTTTGCACTAGAATTCATAGTTTATTGCTACTTTGAAATGTAAATTGTGATAGTTAGAAAACTTTATTACTAGGAAATAAACTAGTATGTAAAGGGGTAGCTAACAATCTTACTTACAAAAGTGTTGGCAGTTTAGGGTAATTAGGTCTATTATATCTCATGTCTTCCAATGCTACCTGAATGCAGAGATTAGCCTAGCATTGCAAACTGTGCTGGAGTTCAATTGTTCCTGTATAAAATTGTTGGCAAAACTGTAGCCAACAAGTTTGGATATTTCTATATAACAGGAGAATCTTACAATTTCTTTTACCAGGTTTGGTAATAATAATTCTATACAAATGTAGGGTCCTTGGCCATGCTTCTTCAGTGGAAAAGTTTCTCTCCTTTGAGGCAGTGTTTTACTTGAGATGGATCTGACTCAGCTGATAGCATAATAATTAAGACATTCCAGAGTTATAGGCTAAGGAAAAACTGGCAAAAGCCTTTCTAAATCTCTGGAAATATGGGGAAGAGTCCCCAAAATGCTCTTAGATAGCATTACAGGCTCAGCATATTGCCCCCAATAATCTTGGTTCTCATTTTACCAACCTTGGAAGGATGGAAGGCTGAGTCAATCTTGAGCTGGTCAGAATCAAATTCAAACTACTGGCAGTGAAGAGTGAGTTAGCCTGCAATACTGCATTCTAACCACTGGGCCACCATGGCTCAATAGATATATCACATGGAAGGAGTATCCATCATAGGTAGCAATTTATTGCCCATTCCTTCGTTCTTTTAATTTATGAAACTACTGAATGAGGTTATGCAGTGTTTGGGGACTAAGTATATCAATCTGCAGATGATACACAGGTTTACATCCATACCTCACCCCATCCTCCAACTCACCCCACTATCACATGAACAATATAGGGCAGCAGTCCCCAACCTTTCCAGTTCCACAGACCCATGGTGGGGGTGGTGGATGGGGATGGTTTCTGCCACTTGCATGGCTCGGTTCCCAATGGACTGCAACCCAGTAGTGGGCCACAGACTGGGTATTGGGGACCTCTGATATAGGGGACTAGATGGAATGGAACAGATGCAGACTGAATTCCTTCAAGGCATCAAAGCCCCTTCCTTCCTGGAGCCATCTTGCAAATGAGCACCATAGCCAGGAAGGTTCAGAGCCAGTAGGAATCTAACTGCCTGCATGGAGCACCAACTTGTCTCCCCACTGAAGTGGTACCTATATATCTACCCGCATAGAACATGCTTTCAAACTGTTAGGTGGACAGAAGCTGAGGTGAGTGATAGGAGCTCACCCCAACATGCAGTGCTAGGACTCAAACCGCTGGAGCAGAGACCATCTCCAGCATCATTAAGCTACTGATCCACTGCACCTCTGGGTTTAAGGATGAAGACTTAGAAGGATGACCAGCACCATTTGCTCACATTGCTGGAAGTTACTAGATGCTTTAAAGAAGTTAAATTAATTGAGTCAGTCAAGAGAAGAGTCCAAAGAAGAAAATTTGTCTTAGCAAAGATTAAGCCTGTTCCTAATGCTGCTGCTAATGTAATACAGTACTCACCATTAAGAGGAAAGAGTGGGAACAGTTGTACATAATTGCAGTGTAAAGAAGTTTCCACCCCAAATTCTCAGTTCTAGAAGATTTCTGATATCTGCTGTAGGGAGATACATGCCTCATACACGTGATACAGGGGGGGTCACTATAGAGAACCCCTTTTTCTTTCCTTGCTACCCAGATACTTCTTTCATTTAAAAGGAATAATTTGTCAAATTATTTGTCTGTAACAAATGTAAAACAATGTATATCTAATAAACCTAATATAATCAGAAAAGAATCATGTTGCATCTATCACACTAGAATAAATTAGAATTACCATCTGGCAGAAAGAGTTTTCCTATTTTAATTGAAATATGTTTTAATTAAAAACAAGCATGTTAAGGAGCTCTGGGTTTTTTTGTTTTGTTTTGGTCTATTTTCCCCCTATTTTACTGGAGGGGAAATTATAATGGGTTTCTCTTGGGCAATACTACCAATTAATCATGAATAAAAAGGTGACACATATATGCTCATTTTAAAGCCCACTTAGTATATTTCAACCTTGGCCCAGCTTTCACAGAAACAACAAGCTTATGCTTGTTCATTCATGAATAATTTCTCCATGTACAATGGACCTGACTACTTCCTAGATTGGAGCATCATGCTGTATTAATGCACCTTGACTCTTCCCTTGTTCAGTACCAAACATGAACATAATGTCTAAACAGAACTTACCAAAAGTTTCTTTGTTTCACCTTTCTACAAATTAGATACATGGACAATAGAATGACAAATGAATTCAGAGTATACGATTGTGTTGATCTGAATTAATATACTCTATATCCACAGGATCTGGGCTGGTGGCGACTATCAAAGAAATAGTTCTAGATGTTTTGGCAAATAATTTCATGAAAATTTAGATACTTTGTATTGGAAATTTGCTAATATATTTGGGAACAAAACCCACTACTACAGGAATTTGTCTATATGTATGAACATGTATGTGTGAGTGATGAAGTACATTTGACATACTTTTCCAACTTTTCAGCGCAACCCTTTCAATAATCTTATTAATCCTGAAGGCAATTTAAAAAAAAGCAAGTGGGTAATATTAAGATGCCAAGTATTATATAAAGATATCTAAGTGATCCAGCCCAATTGTGGCAATCTTTTTTTAGGAGATTACTTAGGATTTGCTAAGTCCCATATCCAGGATCCTGGATTTAAGTGCACTCGGTATTAATGTTTGTTTTGTCCTCTGTTTCAGCATCCATTAAATGACATATATTGCAAATTTAATTTAAATTTGTCTAAAGAAACTTTCTACATCTGAAAATATAAATATGTTATTACTACTGCTTTACTGGCATATAGGCTAATCAAGTTTATGATTAATTACATGACCCCTGAGCAGTCTATAATTATGCCAAATGTAGGTGACTCAATATAAAGAATATGCTAAACACATTAAAAGACCACTGGGGGCTTTTCCTGTCTATGTAATTTAACTAATTATTCATGACACATTTTCTATCTCCTATATAATCCTATAATGAATTATTGTCAGGGCTCTCAGCCGGTTTAGCTGGGAGCCAGTGATCATCAACATAGGGTATTTTAACAAAGAATATTTTTTTTAGCATTTTGATTGCTATGGTTCATGTTTTAGTAGATCACTATATTTTCCAAGACAATTGGCATAACTATTTATTAACAGCGACAGAGGAAATGCAGAGAATTTTCAAATACAAGGACATTGTTTTTCTCATTTTGTTTATTCTCATTATAAACATATTAATACAAAATTTTGGGGTTAATAAGATTATTCAAAATGTTAATATAAAAACAATACATACTGTGATAAAATTATTTGTAAATCATGTGCTTCTTTTTTTTAATATCCTGACAGAGATATAGCAGTTACAATTTGAACTGTATACATTTCATAGAATAGAAGGACCAGAAATCTGATGAATTGTCTGCAGTGTTAATCATCATTAATAAAGAATAATGAAATGCCCTTAAGAATTTGCTGGATTTTATATTAGCTCAGACATTTAGTAGTAATTATCATAAAGAATGACATTAATTAAAAAAATACAATCACAATTCTTTCTTGTAAAAGTTTACAATAGAACTTAATATTTGTCTTTGCTTGATCAGATACTCATAATTAAAACAACTCTTCTTCCAAAAATGTTTTATTCCTGTTTCAAATCTTATTTGTTTTCCTTTATACATTATTAGAATCGGGCAGTATAAGCAAATGTATGATAAAGTTCATTTATACCAAACATTATTTTTATAATTTTCTATTCAAAATAGATCTCACATTATTTGAAATTCAAAATATATTTAATGGGTATAAATCATCAGTGCTACTTCTTTCCTGATATTCCTGATATTTCCTGATATTACGACGTCAATATATGGACTTATAAAGTTTGCCAACTAGACAAAATCCACAAAACTATCAACAACAACTTCAAAGGAATAAAATTCATAAGGGATGAGAAAAACAACCACACATTACCCTTCCTGGATATCCTCATCAGCAGATGGCAAATAACAAAACTGTAAAAAAATAATAATTGTAAAACTATTGTAAAACTACCCACACCCACCAAGTGCTCCACTACCAAAGTAACAACTCAGCCTCCAAAAAGAGAAGCTGCATAAGAACATGATTTAGATTGGCAAAAACACACTATAGCAATTATGAATCTCAGAAAAAGGAAACAGATCACCTTTACAACATCTTCCAACAAAATGGATAAACACATAACTTTATCAAAGAATGCCTGACCACTCAACCAACCATAACACAACCCACAGAAGCTGTGAACAGGATAACTTTGCCATACATCAGAAACCTCTCAGAAACCACCTACAGATTATTACAACCACATGGCATCACCATAGCACAAAAAACCAACTTAAGTCCTCCAAAACAACCTCAGTAAACCAAAAGACCCAGCAGCCCCAGAAGAAAAAACAGGAGTCATCTACAAATGCAGTGTAAGGACTGTAGCAGCTACTATGTAGGACAAAGAGAAGACTAGCCTGGCACTCAGACAAATTGGCCATCAACAGGAACATAAAGATAAACATGTACAAGCTACTCAAAAGAGACAATTGAAAAGCCAAAAAAGAAAAAAGAAACAAAAAGACCACAACAACTCCTCAGCAGCAATCAACACTCAGATGAGCAGAGATTAAGACCAAGATTAACACTGGACCAACAGTCAAGAAGTAAACAATACCCCAATCAAGGAACTACCAATTCAGATAAACAAACAATGTTCGTTGATGTTGTTCTAGTTCACAGGGAGAACTTCTTTTATAATAAATATAAAATATAATGCATGGCAGCAATTTCCTTTGCTTCCGCTATAGTTTGTTTGTTTGTTTACTTACTTACTTACTGCCTCTTGTGCCTACTCCTGCTAACTGTTCATCTCCATCAGTTTTTCTTCTCAATACCAGCCAGTTGAACCAGCCATTAAAGTTGTGTAAGAAATTAAATATTTCCAGTAGTGAGGCATACATAGGCAAGGTTACACAAATCATAAGCAACAATTGTTGTAGATAAACATCAGATTAAAAAAGAACTGCTATTTGTTTTTTTGCTTGGAAGAGTCTGTAGACTCTTTTATATCAGTAATACCACATGATTGCTTTTTCTCTATAACGTACTATATGCACAAACCTTTCTTTTTGACAAAAGCAGCAATGTTGACTCTATCGAGACACACCAATCAAAAATATTGACATGCTCTATTACAGTGTTCATCTATCAATATTTCCTGTTTTCATAACAGCTTTAATTTGTCTTTGCAAAATAATAATTTCCTATCTAATTCACAAAAAAAATTCTAGAATAGGATACATTCACAAACAAGGTAAGAATGTATATGGAATTACTGCAATAATTGGAATACTACAGTATTTGAGACATGGAGCTAAAAGATTTATTTCCAGTATGTCAGACTGAAAAATGCAAAATGTCTTTGATTCCTTACATGGAGGAAAATTAATTGGCAAACATGTTCTAATGTCAAGTTTCGAAGCATGGTTTTGCCTGTGCAACAAATATTGCTTCTCAGCTTGCTAACAAATTTGGGGGGAAGAGAGAGATTTGGAATACAGACTTCAAAGATTAAGAAGCCAGACCGTGACATTACACTGGGTGTCTGGCCAGACTTAGAGATGCTTTCTCATAACAATATTTTTCCACTTGATTGGGCAATGTGACCTGTACCAGAGGGAGGTGGGAGAATCCAATGCTTTTACTATATGGGTTTGGGAGAGGTCTTGCCAGAGCTGGTTTTGCTTTCATCAGTGCTGAAATGATGTACTCAATAAAGTTTTACATTAAGAGATCGGAATGTCTCGAAGATGTTTGCTTGGTTGGGTTCGTCAGTCGGAACCTTGACAGAAGTTAAATTTCTATTTTGGTCATTGAAGATAATTGTATAGAAAATTATTTTTCTTTCTTGTCTGTTTTAAAGTGTCTTTTCTGATTTATTAGCTGTGGTTTTATTTGTACCATTTTATTGTTGAATTACAATTTCGATAATCTTACAAGCCATCCAGAGAACACTGCTTATAAGACATTTATATGAATGATTTTTAAATTGTTCTTTATTCATCTTGTTTTTTCTTACTAATATTGTTGGGTACCTCCTAAACCAATTAAATTAAATTAAATGTATAAATTGTATGTGTGTATTTATGTATCCATAAAGGAATAAATATGAGTATTCACAGAACATATGAAATTCCATGAAATTCTTCTGTATTTGCTGTGGCTCAGGAACAAGCTGAATTCTAGCAGCTGGAGGACAAAGAAATGTCTCCTCTAGCTGGAAGATTCAAATCACCTGAACTGAAATTGGAGAATAATTGGTTGGGCTTGACCTAGAAGCTGGCAAAGTGACAGGATGAAGTGTTGTAGAACCTGTCCAACACGCCAAGCAAATTTTCCTTTCCTTTCCTTTCCTTTCCTTTCCTTTCCTTTCCTTTCCTTTCCTTTCCTTTCCTTTCCTTTCCTTTCCTTTCCTTTCCTTTCCTTTCCTTTCCCTCCCCTCCCCTCCCCTCCCTTCCCCTCTCCTCTCCTCTCCTCTCCTCTCCTCCCTTCCCTTCCCTTCCCTTCCCTTCTGAATTAGAACAATCAGAACTTGGTAATCTGATGGAACAAGAAGAAGCAGCAGCAACTACTCCATATGACAATAGTAAACCAATGCAGAAGTGAACAGAAGACCAGAAGATCAAAGATTCACTTGCCACAGGGAAGCTAGCAGACAGCAAGCTACCACTATTCCCTGCAAGCCCTTTCTTAACTCTAGAATTAAGAGCTAATAAGGCTAATAATTGAGTACTGCATACCTGTTCTGTTTGTATCATTCCATTTGTATCATATGCATAGAACTTATAAGGCTGAAAGTTGGAATTCAGAAAACAAGGTTAAAATATTAGCTGCAGCATCCAATCCATAAAACTGAAGGGAGGAAGAACAGTATAAACCATGGATGGTAAGGGAATTAATCTGGCTGTAAACCACTACTTTTCTTATCTTGATCAGACATCTGAATTTTTCTTTTAAACGAACTGGGATGCTATTTGTACTCTGTCATTCAGTCAAATACTCTGAAATTATATACACTCTCTGACAGTCAGCACATAAAACAACAACCAAACCTCCCAATACCACCCCCCCCCCAAAACATGCAAAAAAAAAAAGAAACCTGGAAAACTTTCAGACAATTTAAATAAAAGTAGATTAGAATACCTAAGTTTTTCATACCTATTTAAAGTCCCCAAGAGAGAACTTTGCAGAATGCCCCATGGGAGTCCATGCTATGGAAGGCATGGAAGATCGATGAAATGGCCCTGTGTTAATCACTGGTAACTTTGCAGAGCCTCCATGGCCAATCTTAGGGCTTAGTCAGTTTCATGGGTATTGGCTAATCTTCAGCTAATTAGTCTTTTAAGGTTTTAAAGCCAATCACCAGAATATTGATTCCCCACTCCCAAAACTGGTAACCATTTTAGCCAGTATTGAATAGTTAATATTCTTGGTGTCTACAAACTACATCCAGACAATTTGGTGTTTCTGAACCATCGATGTACCTCTGTTGTTCCTTAGAAGAGATGGAGATAATATATAACCTCCATGGAAATCATCCAGGCCCTGGTGCCTGCTTTTACTACATGTTAGGTAGGTCTATGGCTATTAATAGTTAATGGTTAAGTCTTGTATTGAAAGAATATATAGTAATCCAGATTCCAAGAAGAGAAATACCCACACAAATACATACACATTGATATTTTTAGGAGTTGTTGACAGATGCAGCACAGATGTCATATGTACTCTGAATCACTTTTTTTCTTTTGAAATGCAGATTAATGTACCAGATTATTGTATCTCTGGAATCCATATAATAGATCATTCTGATCACATATGATTAAGGAAGGTAGGCTGACTCTGACTCTATCAGTGGTTATAGTTTTCCTTGATTCTGCTGTGGCTAAAAATACAGGTTAAGGTTCCTGGGGATAACAAAAGAACAAACCTATATTCATTTCCTATCAGATCTGATGAATAAATATGAATTCTCTCCTAGAGACCAAGAGATTTAAATGTAACATTTGAACAAAACACTGTACAGAATTGAAAATGAATACATAATCCTGGAATGATAATACTGAATAGGTATTGCTAAGGAATAGCGCATGTTAACTGCAAAATATTTTTCTTGTACTGTATATCTTTTTATTTCAGAATGGAATATTTTCTATATGCCCCAATATGACAAAAATGTTGATACAATGCAATTGATTGTAAGAGCATACTAAGGAGCTGTAGAGATACTATGTGCATATTGCCCATGGGGATACTAGTTCACAAATATGCTCAAAATGCATTGCTATAATTCAACCCACTGAGAGAATAAACTGAAGAACAAAATAGAATCTATACTGGGGCTCTACAGGGATAATGAATGTATCTTGTATTTCCTCAGATTTGTGTCTGCCATATTATTTTGTTCTGTGATCCAAATTAAATGTATACATCTGTGTGAGTAAAAGTCAATGAAAACTCAACTAATAAATAAGATTCTTACTTAGGTCACTGTGGAAGATGAATAATAGGGTGACATAATTATTGCTTTGTAGATTCTTGTATTCCATCTACTGAACAGAATGATGGGCTATATAATGACCTCATTACAAACAGATGGATCCTTCATAATTTCAAATAGCATATTATAAAGGTCATACACAATTTAGTATGAATTGTGAATCGTCTGGGGATGTAATTGATAAATGAAAAGGATGTGCTGGTCACAGAATGTTACAACACAGCATCTGTTTTAGTATATTAAGGAATACAGAGGTTGAATTGGAGTTTAAATATTTTTAAAGTAAACCTATTAAAATCAGCAGCACTTAATCCAATCACCAATGATTAAATATATTTATTCTAATGCATCTTGACTTGGGCTATTTTAAGCCTATTCTCTTATAGATTCTTATGTGGTGTTGGTCATATTAAGAATATAGGCAAGTAAAAAGGTTACATAAGGATCTACATTCAAGAGCATAATAATATTTAGAATGTACATGGATACCTATCATTGAAATCAAATGCATTGTTTTTCCAGGAAGAGATTCCTAGAAAAAGTGCTGCTGCTTGACAGTGTTATCCAAAAATGCTACATGCACACCTACAAATGACTCAAAACTATTGCCCTTGGAACTAAGTCCCTGCACAGACCAAGTAAATAATACTCTTAGTCACATATTCTAATGCTGATATCTTTGACTAGGTATAAAGCTCTTTAAAAATAATTATGTTTTTTTATAAAATATGAATTATTTATGTATAAATCCCTGGGACAATCCTCTAGCAGAAAAAGCAACAAGACATTTTACTTGTGCATACAATTTTACATTATACAAAATATTCATTTTTTTTAAAAAAAAAATAACATTTCTTTGGAATCATTGGGAATTATCCAGCAATTAAAAGAACAAGTAAAACTGGTAATTTAAATTCTTAATAAAATAGATCATAAATAGATGGATAGACAGACAGACAGACATTTAGAGTTTAGACAATCAGTCAGTCACAGTGGAATATTCCTTTTCACACATTTCATTTCCCAAGATTATATTTTTTCCCCTAAGATGCTTATAAATACCAAAATAGATATCTGACTCTTTGGGTAGCAAATTTGAACAGACTGGATTCGGGGATATGCAATGAGTTTTGCATAAGAGGCAACACAAAAATGATGCAATCTTCTTGCAATGTTGATATGGCAACTAATATAATTAGAAGGAAGCTTATTTTTTTTTTTTAAAAAAAAATTAAAATAGAACTGTGCTAATAAACATTCAGTCTCAATTATTGAAAGCTCAGTGATGGAAACAGTATTTCTTTATTGGGAAAAATGCATCAGGAGAACATTTTAACTTTTTATTGGCTAGTTCACTCTTCTGATTTGTTTCCAGTGCCAGACAATCATTAATACATTTGTGTAAGATTACTTAATTAAAAAAGCAGTTGAAAAGCTGTTGTTTTACTTGGACTTGCATATAGTCCTTTGCATATCTTGATTGCCTCAGTACAATGGTTTCAAAAATAAACAAGACAGCAGTCAAAAATGTAAATATGAGCCACTTAAATATGAGCCAACAGTGTGCAACAGCAGCTAAAAAAGCCAATCATAGACTGCATTAATAGAGGGATAGAATCAAGATAACATGAAGTTCTAGTATCGCTTTACAAAACCTTAGTAAGGCCACACTTGGAATACTGCATCCAGTTTTGGTCACCACAATATAAAAAAGATGTAGAGACTCTGGAAAGAGTGCAGAGAAGAACAACAAGAATTATTAGGAGGCTGGGAGCTAAAACATATGAAGAACAGTTACAGGAATTGGGTATGTCTAGTTCAGGGGTAGGCAACCTTGGCTCTTTTATGACTCGTGGACTTCAAATCCCAGAATTCCTGAGCCAGCCATGTTGAAGTCCACAAGTCATAAAAAAGCCAAGGTTGCCTACCCCTGGTCTAGTTTAATGAAAATAAGGACTAAGAGAGACATGATAGCAATATTCCAATATTTGAGGGGTTCCTACAAAGAGAAGGGGGTCAAATTATATTCCAAAGCACCTGAAGGCAAGACAAGAAACAATGGATAGAAACTATTCTCAAGGAGAAAAGCAACCTAGAACTAAGGAGAAATTTTCTACTGGTGAGAGCAATCAACGAATGGAATAGCTTGCATTCAGAAGTTGTAGATGCTCCATCACTGGAGGCTTTCAAAAGAGACTGGACAACCATTTATCTGAAATGGTATAGGGTTTCTTGCTTGAGCAGGGAGTTAGACTCCAAGGTCCGTTCCAACTCTATTATTCTATGCTCTATGACCTATGATGCTTATAGCAAATGTCTTTGCACTCTTTAGTAGCATACAGGAGAGGTTTCTTTTTCTAATCTTAATCTAGCATTCCTGTTGAATAAAGAAGTTAAAAGTAGAAGTAACTTTTATTTGTGCAAAGATTTTACGTCCCTGCTAAAAAGAATTTAAGAAAAAAGGGGGATGTCAATTTACATGTCCTAGCTTAGGCACAAAATTGCAATGCTGTTTGTTGATCTGTGCAAATTGCCTACATTAATTAGTGCTCCATCCCAAGTCTTATAGTCTTATCTCAGACTATTTCAGATGCAATCAAAGTTATAAAACAAATAATTAAAAGAGGCATAGGATGCATTCATTAAATATCTGCCAAACCATTTCATAAAAAAGAAAACAATCAATACACCACAGATCAAGGATAAGCTCAGTAACATTTTGAATCATTCCAACCTTTGACTTGCTGAACTTTGAAAAAGTTCAATGAGGAATCAAAAAACAAAGCTGCATTAAATAAAAAGCATGATTAAAATACAATCACCAGATTATTACTATAGTTATGAATCAAGGATATGAAAGCTGATATGCAATAGCATTTTTCCATATATTCTTATTGTGTTTGGGACTATTCCTAGGTAGCATGGTCTCTTTCAGAAGACCATTATGTGCAAGAAACCTAAACCAGTGTCCTATGTTTGGCTACTCTTTTTCACATGGCCTCACATTCCATGATACTATTTATCACATCAGGTTCTCAAAGTTTTTCTATTTCCATTTATCCTAAATTCATATGGGGGGAGGGGAGTTTTGTTACAAACCTATTTGTTATTATGCTTAGTGATAATGTATCTACTTATGAAAATATCATGTATGTAAATTCTGTGGTCAGGTATTGTATAAAGTGGATGTTAGAATAATTAATAATATAGAAATATTAGCCATAATTATACTACATATCTGCAAGCCACACATAAACCTCAGAAAGCAGGTGATTCTATGAATAAGATCTTCTATTCCAGCTGTGATGAATCATTTAAAATATGCAGTTGTTAATTCATGCTTTATTCAGCATATAAAAATGTAAAACTGAACAGACCCTGAAACAAATTGGAAATTCCCAGGGATTAATATAAGTTCTAGTATTGAAAAGGAAAGTCTAAACTCATTTACATGCAGTCACTAATAACTACCTTGCCCAAGACCTCTTCTACCTTTAACAAGACCTTAAAACTCTGCCTCAACAATTGGATTGGTCTACCAATATCTGTCAGTTTTACTATGTGTGAAATTGAACTGAGTTTCTTCACCTTCATTTGGACACAGACCATGAAGTCAAAAGAGTTTGGGATGTGTGAATACAATTAGGAAGGATCCATAAAAGACATCATCACATGCTATTTTCTTGCAGGCTTCACCTCCCCACCCCAACTACAATTCTTTTCTGCACCTCAAAGGGTCCAGAAGTGAAATAAATTCCAAGTAGTTCTGTTATCTCTTGATAACATGAAAAACCTGCTGGTTCTTCAGTATTGTATCAAATTTTATCTCCTCCTGTCTGTAAAAGGAAGATAAATTCAGTGCATAAACTTAATGTCAAAAATTCAGCTTCAAATAGCAAACCCCATTTCCAGTAATCTTTGGGCAAGAGATTTTTGCCCTTAGTGCTACATATTCTGTGCTGCGTGGGAGAGCTGGTCACCAAATCAAAATAACGTGAAAGATGGTTTAAGACGGGGATAATCAATTTTTTATGGCCAGAACTGCACTTAATGTTTTTTTGGGGGGGGGGCAGTGAAACAAACTGGCTGAATCATATACAGGGAATGTGTATTTTAATTTAATTTAATTTAATTAAGTATGTAGCTATACTTTTTTCATGCCTCCTGTCTCAAAATGATGAAAAATCATGCAACTTATTTTATAAGGATGTGATTGGAAGGGATCCTGGGAGCCAGTCTTCAATGGCCACCCAATTATCATATCAATAAAATATGCACAGGAGAACCAGGACAAGCACTTAACACCAGGTTAGCAGAATATTGGAAGACCCTGAAATACCAAAATATTGACAAAAGTGGATCCTCTAAAGAATCTATGAAATGTTGTGGCAGATCACACAAAAATGCCATATTTTTAATTCAATGTATACAAAAGGAAAATCCAAGAAGAAGTAGAATGAAAATAGCCAACCTAGTTAGTGTATAAAGGCACTAAACTTGGAAGGACAAGAAATACAGAATTACTGAGATGACTTTAAAAAAAAAAACACCGTATCCTGCAACACCTCAAAGAATGATCAATCATGTGACCTATTTAATTAAATGGCCATTAGTTTTTCAATCTGATTACACTAATCATCTTATTATGGAAATATTATATTTTGTAAATTATTTACAATTACGTTGTATCCCAAAAAATTGTACTGAAAATAGCAAACAAAGCAGATTCAAGGAAGATTAACCAAAAGTCACAAACATTCTGTTGATTATTATAAATTGTGTGGATAAGCATCAGATTCTAAATTATATACACATTGTGAACTAAGTTTTTAAATAATGAAATATTACAACACCAAAGTGTTTGTAAAGGTCATCTTCCCATATAAAACTGTATTGTCTGGTACTGTCCATGGTACTGAAAGGATCTAAAAATTCCCATTTGGAAGTTTTGCTGTATTCCAAATTTACAGCTTTATAAGACACATTAAGAGCACCCAATTTATTGCTGTAATACATTCAATCACATACCTTTATGAAATTCAGGAGAATCTATCTATCACCAAATTTCTTCTATAGAAAATATTTTATCTGTGACCAACAGCAACAGCAATACACTAGATTGTCTAGAGGTTTTATCAACCTGTCACATTTCAGCCTGGTCTGAAGTGCTCCAGTGTCATAATCTACTGGCAATCTAATCTACTGTTCAGTTCTAACAAAGAAAAGCTATGCTTTGTTGCATGACATATAAATGTGTGTCATCTGAAGCCATGGCAAACACAAAGAATGATTATTCCATATGAACAGACATGCCTATTCAACATCATGAAATTTAAATGAAATCTGTCTACTTTCTGATTATCCTTACAAAAACAATTATCCTTAATTTTACAAATTCTTAACCCAAAATATTTTCTATAGCATGCAGTAATCAAGATACATAAGGGGAATATTCCTCTTTTTTCATGTTATTTTGCAAATGCTGACGTGATTTGCCCTAATTTTTGATAGGAATACTCATATTTTTTTTCAATACCTGAATAGAGCTTAAAAAGCAAACAGGAATTATCTCCAGGTTAAGGTGTGCATCATTGTTGGCCCAAGGATTATATTTGGTTTTTAAGTGGAATATCAAGGGTGGTTATATTACAAAAAATAAAGTGGAGCCATCTAAAGTTCTAATTGCATTGAATGATCCTAAGCATTTTTGCTAGCTTTGAAACTAAAGATATTGTACATAGTGTGCACACTCTATTAAGTCTCCTTTTTTGGTATTGAAATACAGATAACTTCTTCCAATCTGTTGGTCACTATGTCATCCTGCAGTTTTGCTGGTATAGCCTAGTTAGAATCTTTATTGTTTCTGCTTCTGTTGCATGCCATATACAATATGTGTTGATAATCCAACAGATCCTGTAGCTTCCCAACTAGGTAATTACTAGAGTGCTGATCTAATTTAATCTTTTAGTACCAGAGGTTCTAGTAAGTAGGAAAATCTCTTCAGGTATTTTGGATCTTAACATTTCTATAGTACAGTTTTGCAGTTTCATTATGGTTTCCTAAGCAATACAATCCAACTATATTTTCTCTTTCATCACTCCCACATTGAGAATCCAATCTCCAAACACAAGCAGCACATCTTGTTTGCAAGTTCACTTTATTTCAAATTGAACTTGATTATAAAAACCTCCTCTTCTATTGCATCAGTGGTTGGAGTATAAACGTGAATGATTGTCATATTAATGAGATGTCCATGAAGTCTAATTGCTAAAACATATGATGAATGGCTGCAGGAACAGGGTATGTGTCTAATGAAGAGAAGGACTAAGTCTTCCAATATTTGAGAGGCTGTTACAGAGAAGAGGGGGCCAACCTATTCTCCAAAGCACCTGCAGGCAAGACAAGAAGTGACAGATGAAAACTTATTAAGAAGATATCCAACCTAGAGCTATGGAGAAATTTCCTGACAACTAGAGAACAATTAACCAGTGGAACAGTTTCCTACAAAAGTTGTGGGTGTTCCATTACTGGGATTGGACAGCTAATTGCCAGAATTATATAGGGTCTCTTGCTTAAGCTGGGGATTGGACTAGAAGACCTCCAAGGTCCTCTCCAACTCTGTTATTCTGTATTCTACTCTGTATTATGATATTATTTGGTCATAGATTGCATTGTAGCCAAATACTGTTCTTGCTATACTTTCCCTAACTATAAAACCAACCTGGTTCATTTTTTTTGTTTTTCATATCCTGAGTAATAAACTGTTTGATCATCTGATTGAAAATGTCCAGTTCTCAAGTCAATGATGCTGACTTGATATCAGTTTGTAATTGTTTCATTTCAATTTTATGTATTGAGCTTTCCTCTGTTCATGCTTCTTACATTCCATGTATCTACTATAATTCTATCTTTGCAGCTTTGGATTTTCTTTTCCTGTGTGACAACATCAGCAACTATACATCCCAAAGATTTTAATATAGCCATGTCATAAACAATGAACAATCCTCAGCTCTCCCTCACTGGCTTGTTGAGTGCCATCTGACCTGAAGGATCCATCATCTGGCACTATATGTCAGTCATTTTATATTTTCTATCCATATGGTTTTATCAGTAAAAATACAGGAGTGGTTTACCATTGCCTTCTGCTGCACAGTTTGAGTCTGTGCCTTTGTTATTGTCAGTAAAGTGATCATCTGCCTCTGATATCTTCCTATATTGCTACTGCCCAAGATAGGTTTCTGCTTACTTTAGCTGGTCAGCTGGAATGACCTTCATGCATGGGTATCCCTGCTGGGAATATATACTGTTGGTATACAATGCCTGACCTTCATTCACCCCTCCTAGGAACATGCCTCCACCACAAAGAGGCAGCACAGCAGGACTTGGGGGAATTTATGGAATAAACCTATCAATATATAATAAAATGTTGACAAGAACTCCTACTTACCACAGGATTTGTGATCCCAGTTAACAAGTGAAACTTTTTGTCTTTTCATTTTGCCTTAACAGAGCTTGGTGAGAAGAAAAATTTAAAATGAGGGGAATTTTCTGAGTTTCTCAACAATGACACGAATCCCCAGGTTTAAAGCTAGTAGTTGTTACTTTATACAGCAAAGATGATGTTAATTTTCTCTGAATGTAGGTAGAAGCTCCAAAACATGTTTTAACTCCCTACTGTGTCACAGTATCAATGATTTATCAGGCAGGAGAGGCTTGTGGGAGAAAAACAACAGCAGCAGCAGCAGCACAGTATCTTTTGTAGTCTCTCAACAGGAATAGGGTTAGATCAACTTTTCTCTATAAAGCTGCTTACCTTCAAACAGACAGTAAATCACCTCTTGCTTGCTTGCTTGCTTTTTTTCTTTTTGTGCAAAGAGCACACCAAAAGGAACATCCCTATCACTCTAGATAATGCATCAGTGAGCAAATGAATGATTACATGTCGGCCCATCATATTGGCTAGGGGGAAATTCAATTTTAGTAGCTCTCCCCAGCTCATGAATTCCTAATAGCCTTTAAAAATCCGGTATAAAATCACCCAAATGAAAACGGTGATATGGCTGACTAACACAAAAGTCAACACTCTGAATAATGGCTCAAATCACCAGTTTCAAGGGAGTAAAAGGAAAAAGGTGATCCACATGTTCCCTGACTATCTTGGAGGTGTGATTTCTTTTTTTAACTTGGCATTATGTGACCAGGGCCAGATTGGAAACACGCTATCTGGTGAGCTTGAAGGTTTTAAACAAACCACTAAGCATTCTTTTTGCTGATGTTTTCCACAGTGGTACTCAACTGTAAATATGCATACTTACATTAATTATAAAGCACAGAGGCACAGGCAGTGCATTACAACAGAGTGTTAAGAAGCAGATCACAGAAAGCTAGGATAAAATCTCACCGAGTTGTATTGGTTTATACTAATCATAAAATCCATTTTTAAAAAATTAATAATGATAACAAACACAGAAAGCTTTCCTAATGCACTAATACACAAATAGGTGGAGATATGTATTTGCTTATACAGTATTACTGTCAGGACAAGTCCAAGAATGGCATAAAATAATCCAGCCAAAGTTCAGTTCCTGATTTGCTTACATCTAATAGACAGAATTTTGCCATATCTTCTCAGCCTAACAGATATATCCTGGGAAATTCTAGGGAGTGCCTATCCTAACTCCCTTCTTCTGTTTCCTATCTAGCTCTGGGCTGGGCTGCCTTTTGTCTCAAGCACTTTACTGGAATGTGCTTTTCTGTCCTGGGTAACAATAGTTTCACTATAGTCCATCACAATTAGATATTTCAGAGGTCTTCTTTTTTGGTGAATTCAAACCACTTCACTATGGTCAGGATGCAAACAAATATGGAAGCAATTGCACAGAGTAGGCAGGATTTTGAATTGGATTCCATGCTGTCCAAAAAGCTGTTTTTGAGATGCAGATTGTAATATGGCACATTATAAAGATGCCAAAGAGCAGCATGATCATACTTGACATTTTGCTCTACAGTGGCCAGCATAACAGTAGTTTTTATTAGTGCAAATCTGCTGCTTGTGTTTTGCTCCATTACATTCAACCAGAAGAAATAGAGACTTAAAATGACAAAGGGGAAGTAGAATTTCAAGGCAACACTACACAAACTGGGAAAAGTTGGAAAGACATTTAGCAAAACTCTAGCTTTCCTTCAATAAAATTGTTAGACAGTATGAAATCTGGAACTGCAAGTACCTCCAAATTCTCCACATTCGAGAAGGGGGAAATGTGCAGAATATTCTTTGATATGATGAAATTTTCCAAGTATTTGCATTTTTTTAAAAAAAAATGCTGGTCTAGAAAATGATTAGTCATAAATAATTTAAATTTTGCAAATGTATTTCTAAAACTGCAAACAGACACTCCATCCCTATTTAGAAGAAACCTGAATCACCAAGCAATCAACATCACACAATGCATTTATCAACCAGGGCATTCAGATATGTTTTAAATTCTGTATTAATGTCTGACATAGGTAAGGATTGTATGAAAGTATGGGATGAACAAGAAGAAAACTTGGAAGTCTTAATAATGACTTGCATGGCCATTGATCTCTAGCTCATTAGTATCAGATACTTTTTCTTCATAAAAATAATATGCAGGAATCCAATGCAAAATGTAAGATAATGATGTGCAAAACTATACTTTATATTACTAAAGTCACTAGTAATACTCTAGTTGATACAGCTCTGAGATGAAACTTTCTTCACCATCAGTATGGCAAACTGAAAAGTTTTCCTTAACTCCAGCAGATCTCTTGGAAACAAATGTAGAAGTGAACTTTGGAAAATATTTTTTGGACTCCAGGATACCTTATTGCCCTGGGATTCCTGGGCTCCCAGGTCTAACCGTGCTTTGCATCCAACCTATACACAATTTGCCAGGCCTTTACCACACGGAAACTTATTATTTTATTTTATAGTCTGTCTGTTTCTATGGTGGAAAAAGAGAGACCTCTTGTGGAATTTCATATATACACACACACACACACACACACACATACGTGTGTGTGTGTATACATACATGCACACACGCACACGCACCATTCCAATTAATTCCATTTTTAAAAGCAACACTGATTTCGCTTTTTAAAAAATGTTAATCTTTTTGTAATATACTGAACCTAAAGAAATAATGAGAGAAAGGCAGTAACTGAGATTAACAAGACATAACTCTATTAAAAGATTAAACAAGAGTAAAGCAAAGCAGGCTGTTTAATAACTATAGAGGGAATCAACACATGCAACTAACATGTCTAGGGAGATGGATGGATAAACTAGCATGGATAAACTGTTAAGATTATTCTTCATAGCAGTAGGGCCAATGCTAACATATTCTCTCCTGTGGGAAGGTAAATATGAGATGCTTATTAAATATATTACATACTCACTATTTCATATACAAGTGTCCTGCTTACATTTCATCCAGTTTTGTGAATATATTACCATTCCCATTTCAGCTTAGATGGAGTTCCCAGATATTTGTCAAATATGTCTTAGAGCTTTTGGGTAACAAAATTGCATTCTCTCTCCCAATTTCAGCACATGTGAAGTTAAGATGGATTTAGAGGTCTGAATATAAGAAACTCAGGAGAGGAGGCACAGTGGATTTCCAGAAAAAAATTCCAGAAATAGCAGAATACACTTGCCAAATTCTACAATCCAGTAAATTCTAAATTTTTTGATCTGAAACTGGATGAATACTAGATAGTAATTTACTTGTAGCAGAGGAAGAATGAGATCTCCATTAACATAACCAGGACCAGTGAGTGAGTGTTTGGGGTGTGTGTTTGTGTGTGTGCGTGAGAGAGAGAGAGAGAGAGAGAGAGAGAGAGAGAAAGAGAGAGAGAGAATGTTTACTATGCAGTGTCATCAGATGTGACTACATAACATCATCATGCCAAATAAGAATGACCAGGAAATATTGCCTTCACTCTCATTTTTTTTTAGATATTGGCTGAAAACCAATGCAACTTATCATAGCTAAATATCTATGGAGATTCTCAGTCATCCAGGTCACTGCTGGTGTGAAAGAAGGATCAAAGAGCCCATCTATGTCAAAATTGAACAGCCCTCTCTCAACAGAGGGTGAGGGATACAACATTATCTAGCTCGTCTACAACACAGTCTTTTCAGCAGTTCCAAGAAGGCTCCACACCCATTTGCACTACTCAGGTGACCCTGAGGGCACAGATAAGTGGCCTCAACAACTCTGTAAAAGAATGCAGATAACCAGCTGTCTGCAAGGAATATAAATCCTTCTATTCCCCACCATCCAGTCAGAGCTGAAGAAGTTTCTTGGATGAGAAGTGAATCATCTTCAAATAAAAACAAGAAAGTCCAGTTGCCTCTTGAAAAACCATCTATGGGACATGCAATCTATTAATGCAATAAAGTCACAAAGCCAAATCAAGTCAAAAATATTGTTTCCTTTCCTCTTTCTGAACTGGTTAAAAGTTTTGCTCTTTTTTTTTTTAAACACCCTGAATAATCCCTAAAAGAGGAGCATGCTTTGGAGAGAGGTTCAAATTACTGTTAGCGTTCACAAGTAGCAGATCCTAAAAAGATATGAGATAACTCAACTAGTTTCAACTGCAGCTAAATCCATTCACAAAATGTTTTCATACTTTAATAAATGCTAGACCACACTAAAAGTAGGTACTGTATCCCCTATGAAATGTATATCACTGGGTATTTTTCAGAAATAAATCTCACATATAGGATTTGCTTGAAAATTCAGTGCTTTCCCTTACTTTCTGTTACCTAACAGGATCCAATCATTGACTTAATTATCCCATCAGCTTAATGTTTACATTTGCATCTTACAATATTACATAGCAATTAAATTCATTTTTGGGAAAACATATAGATATAAGGATCCTTTAAAACAGGGGTGTCAAACTGCCGGCCGGCAGGCCGGATGCATCATGACAAAACTGTGCCCACCACATTGCCGGAAATGGAAAAAAGTCACGATACGTGGTGACACATCACGTGACGTTGCGAGTTTGACCCCCCTGCTTTAAAACAATAGTTTTAACTGATGTGTTATTAATACTAATTTATGCATGAATTTTATGTAGCTTTTAATATAGTGTGATTTGCTTCTGGAATATCTTTATTTCACTGAAAAGTAAAACATCAGCAAGTTTGTCAAACATAAAATCATTAGGACAGTTTGGAGTATAAATTCAGGATCAGATCTGGCCATGAATGTAAAGAAAGCAGTTTTCTCCATTATGTATGTCTCCATTATGTGTGTCTGTAACCTACAGTATGCATGCATTGTAGGCTTCATTTCGATAGGTTGATCCAACAGCATCAGTGAAATGTTACTTCTATTCACAAGGCCCAATCAGTCTAGTTGATTTCTGTTCTATCCATGCAAGCCATTCTTTGACATTGCAGTTGCTTAGGGATACTGTAAATGCATTTGTGTAAAAAAAATGCAATCTATTTTAAGAAAACAATAGTTATGTCAGGCTGATTGCCATCTTGTAATCTGGGCAGACAGTTTTAAACATGAAAAGCACGGTAAGGGACATGCCATACTGTTCTGTTCCAATTTCTACTTAAGGTTTTACTTCTTTGATATATGGTGAAACTAAAATATGGACAGAGCAGTGGATCACTGAAGAAAACAAATTGCATGTTCTGTGAATTGACCTTCTTAAACATTTGACCTAGTTTGTAAAAATGTTGATAGTCACAATACAAATAGGGCTATTTCCCCCCCCCCTCCCCCAGAATATGAAGCATCAGAAGACCCAACAGCAGAAACATTGCATTGATATATACAAGATTTCTGCTTTTGCATGACCGCGGTTACTAATGTAAAGTGTGAATATAAAAGTCAAGTGTGCAAAATCTGCAGTTATAGCAAATAACCGAAGCATAATATAAAAGCTACTGTGAGAGGTGAGCCTGAACTGGACATTTAAAAAAGTTTAAAACTGGGAGGGATCAATGTACTCACGGGTGTACTGTCATCCGAAAAGATGTTCATACTGATAGAGCTGCTCATTTTGCCAGATGACAAAGAAGGTGGTGAAGGACTGCGTTTTTCTAAATGGTTCTGACTCTGTATATCTTGACGATGGAGATATTCGCGCCATGCTCTTTGAATGCTATATGAATTTTGAAAGATGGATGAATATGAGCATACATTTTATATTCCTGCATTTCTCTAGACACCCATTCTGGAAGGCAACCCTTGTAAAACCGAAACAAGATTTTGCACACTATGGGAAATACATTTCTTAAAAATTTCTCTTTTGAATGCTGTATTAAAGACATATTTTCCCCTAAAAAGCTTCATCCAATAATGATTCCTAGGTGGTGTTTCCCCTGGTGAAGGAGGAATTTATCAGAACAAGTCTCTGGGGCAAAAGTTCATGAGCCTAGCTTGTAAAATGATCAGGAGAACCTGCAGAGGGAGCAAAGTACTCTCTCCACAATTTTAAATAAATGAATATATTTTAAAATCAAAGTCCAGGGTTTAAAATTATATACTTAGAGTATATCACAGTGGGAAAATTAATCATATAAATTAAATATGCAGTCTTACATAGAAAGTCCCCAAAGTCTTACTAAATTCACTTACAGCTAACTTCAGATAAGATATTTAATGAACATTTCCATTCACTTTTTGGATAAAGTATTAAAGAAAAAATCTTAACCTGAACAAATAGAAAAAAACTGATGTGCTGGATTAAAGTAAAAGCCTACCTACTTCAGCATTCAGTTCCTACAGCGGCTACCAGATGCTTGTGAAAAACAAAATGTGAGTGTAGCATTTCCCCCTAACAACAGCTGGTATTCAGAGGCATATTCCATTGGTAGAACAAGAAAGATGTGTGGTTTGAATGAAAAGTAATGCTTCCATTTCTATAACTTTACTTTATAGAGATTTTTTAATAAAAGAAACCAGAAAATAATCCTTGAAATTAGCTCTTTGGTTACCTGTATTTACCTCTCCACATAAGCATTACTCTCCACATAAGCATTACTTGTCCAAGATGGACAAGCTTCCTAAAGTTGTTGTGAAAAAACTCCACGCTTTATGTCACTAGTCAGGTCTTGACAGCTCTTACCATCTCTTCAAATGGATGGGTAAGATGGTGAGATCGAAGTTCACTTTTTCCTTCTGTCTAACATGGTCCTTTGGGAGGAAAATGTCCTTCTTGTGCTTCTGAATTAAAGTTTTGTAGCACTGAGTTCATACTGATGTCATATTCAAAGAAATCCATGTGAATAACACCATCTGCATTCCCAAAAACTAACCATGAGTTTTCATGCTGAAGTCTGGATGATAATGATGATGATAATAATAATGATGATGACAATGATGATTGCAAGGGATTGTGTTAATATTCCATGGAGTGAGGCTTTGTTTCTGGGTCATAAAGATGAACCAATGTTTTATTGGTTATCACAATTCTGTGAAGAAATTTTTCACCTTCATTGTTTTGGCATGACAAAAATTATTGGCAAATTTCAATTCTTGAAAGTTTTATCTATCATCAGAGTAAAAGGCATCCAACCAGTATTGAACAATATCAATAATGTGACCCAGTGTCCCTTTCAAATGCATTTTGAGTAAATTGTGGATTATCAGTTCATCAAGCTTTCTCATATGAAACTTATTGGTTGTTGTCATATTCCTTTGTAGTTCACCATTTTGGGCTCTGTTTGTTGACTAGTTGACAGAACTCATATCAACAGAGTCATCACCACAAACAATCTATATTTGGTGGTCATTTTCTTTACTTTGGCAGACAAAAGTTTAATCACAACAGACTGCTTGAAGTATACTTACCTGAGGCTTTCATTTCACAAATAGCAACAGAATCTTTTATCACTACAACTTCCCATCAACTGAGGTGAAAGAACAGATGCTAAAGATGTCAACATTTTTAGTTTGTCCATACTGCTATGTCTTTGCAACCTATAATCCTGAGGGCATTACTTTTCATTCAGCCTTCATGTATGCATCACAGCTTGGAGCCATTGATACTTTTATCTTCCACAAAATAATGTAGATTCATAAACTTTTCAACAAGAAACATCTGTATGATGTTTCAGTTGGTGCACCACCACTGTTGCTTCCAATACCTTTCTAGAGTCTTGGCCAGACAAAAATCTGCTTTTTTTCCAAACACTGCAGAACAAACTGTTTTGATTTTAGATAGAATTTCTTCATATACAGTTATATAAAATAGAAATAAAAATATATTTGTTTTCTATTTTTTCTTGTATTCTTGTTACCCTTTTTGTTGTTCTGTGAAAGAAGCTTCCATTTTTTTTAAAAAAGTATTATATTCTGAACTGTTAAGATGCTGAGTGGGATATCTACAAACACCAGATGGCAGTGTAATATCAAAGAAGCTTTGGATTTTGAATAGCTTTGTGAGAAGTATAGTAGTTAATTCAAAACATTGCTCTTTACATTACAACTGAATACTTGTTTGAAGAGAACTTCCAGAAAGTAGCCTCATGATATTCTAATGCAGCTCTTTAAATTCTTATGCCGTTTCTCTGCTTCTTCTTCATTGCAAATAAAGGGTAAAAAATGGACAGAGCAATCAATCCTAAAAGAATTGCAAAAAGAGTCTTTTAGTAGACAGTCTGTGATTTCCAGAACCAATAGCTCTTTTCAGTCATGAAAAAAAGAAAAGAAATCACCATGATGTAAAAAAGATGTCGAGATTCTAGAACAGGGGTGTCAAACTGCTGGCTCACAGGCCGGTTGCATCATATGGAGGCCGTGCCCACCCCAGTGCCGGCAATGCAAAAAAAGTCACTATATGTTGCAACACGTCACGTGTCGCGGTGAGTTTGACACCCGTGCTCTAGAAAGAATACAGAGAAGAGCAACATAGATGATCAGGGGACTGGAGGATAAAACATATAAAGAACGGTTGCTGGAATTGGGTATGTCTAGTTTAATGAAGAGAAGGACTAGGGGTGACATGATAGCAGTGTTCCAATATCTAAGGCAGGGGTGTCAAACTCGCAACGTCACATGACGTGTCGTGATGTATCGTGACTTTTTTTCCATTGCCGGCAATGGGGTGGGCACGGTTTTGGCATGAAGCATCCAGCCTGCAGGCCGGCAGTTTGACACCCCTGATCTAAGGGGTTGCCACAAAGAAGAGGGAGTCAAGCTATTCTCCAAAGCACCTGAGGGCAGGACAAGAAGCAATGAATGGAAACTAATCAAAGAGAGAAGCAACCTAGAACTAAGGAGAAACTTCCTGACAGTTAAAACAATTAATCAGTGGAACAACCTGCCTCCAGAAGCTGTGAATGCTCCAACACTGGAAGTTTTTAAGAAGAGACTGGACAGCCATTTGTCTGAAATGGTATAGGGTTTCCTGCCTGAGCAGGGGGTTGGACTAGAAGATCTCCAAGATTCCTTCCAACTCTATTATTGTTATTGTTATTGTTATTGTTATTGTTATTGTTATTGTTATTGTTATTGTTATTGTTATTGTTATTGTTGTTGTTGTTGTTGTTGTTGTTGTTGTTGTTGTTGTTATATGCCCCATATATCTCTGGAATTGCTTGAATTGCTGACGGTCATAATTTTTAAAAGTTAATAACTTGCTTTCCCATCCCAAAAATCCCAGGACTTACAGAAGTTCTTATTTTCAGTGACATAACAGTGACTTTCAGACACACAAAAAAACCCATAACCAAAAGTATTATAAAGACTAAAATATATCCAAACAAGCAAATAAATTCCATGGAAGTGGTGGAAGCATATGATACCTATATTTGGTTGTGAAGTTGTCAAAGGATTTATTTATTTCTGGTTTTACCTATTGCCCTAAAGCAAGAACAAATGAAATCAAAACAAGAGGAAGGTAGAAATGGTCAGGTACATACTACTGTTCTGTATGACAACATACTTGTTGCAATTGAGAGAACATTTTCAAAGAAGCCACAGCTGCTCCTAACTCTGAAAACTGCACCAATGATACGTTGTTGTTTTTCTGCAACAGACTGGTGTGATTATCCTTTGGCCCCTCTCCAACTCAGCTGAAAGGTATTGAGACATGCCTCAGAAAAGATCTGGGGGGATTGAGGTATGGTGGGAATCGAAGAGAGGGAAATCCTGTATTCTGCTCCTTGGATATTGGGTTTCATTCTCATTCTGTTCCAAAATCTTATGTTAAATGTAATTTGTGAACTAACTCCACAATGTCAAAAAATGAAAAGATTCTCTTTCCTTCACAGTTTATCTTTTGTGCGACAGCTACATCACAAAAATATTTTGATATTATATGATCAGCATGCCGGTGATTAAAACGCAAGACAAGGGCTATGCCATATTGCTACGTCTTAGGCAGGCGCATCCTGACTCTTTCAGTATTTTTTCTTTGTTCCAAAATCAATGAGCCACACTAAAATCTCTTGCTAAATTGCACATTGCATTATCATGCAGAACTGTTAGTTTATGGAATCTGAATGGACCCTGATCTGTTCTCCTTGCCACTTTTTTGTTTACCTTATATTTAAATAACAATGAAGGCACTGATACGCTGAAGTCAATCGGCCAGGCCAACAAGATCCCCTGAAGTCAAGTAATATTGTAATTGTCAAATTATTTTAGGTCACTTACACTTTCACTTTTGATTCCAAGGGCTGTAAATTGATATGATATTTCTCAATATTATTCTCCATGTCCATGTCCATGTCCATAGCAAGCTGATGGCTGTTAAGGAAAGAAGTTCTTCAGTATAATCTATTCATTCTTATCCACTTTGAAACAAAACATGTTGAACCTGCTTACTTTAAAATAGTTTTCCTCAGCACAAAATATTAGTCTCCCCCCCCAAAATCACAAATAAGAGCAAACTAATTTGCCAGTCTTCCAATGACATGAACCTTTTGTTTTTACTTATTTAACACTACTGATTTAATGAGGATGGCTTGAACTATGTATAACATATGATTGCTAAACTGATGATGTCTGTATATGAAGTGCCTCCAGCAATGCCATTAAAGTGACATTCTTAGCAAACAGTGCTCTAGGGATTCTGGGGACTATATAAAGGCCTCTAGCAATAGGGCACCCTTAATTTAATTTGTGAATCTTTTCCAAACTGGTGATGTTCCTAAATCCTTACTTTGACTCCCTATTCCCTAATTTAGTTGTCTCTATCACGAAAGCTTTGCACCTTCTCACAGTTTTCAGGCTTTTTATATTCGTCTGTTCATCTATTACCAATGTTCACTTTATGATTTACCATCATCTAAAGATCTCCAATTCCTTCAACAACAACAAAACCTTTTCATTTAGGAATGATTTGTTGAATTTTAAGGGGAAAGGTATCCTGCATCCTTCCCTAAGACCTCTTTTCCCCTGAAGCCATTGGCACAATCACCTTTTTTGTTCCTTATTGGTATTATTGAAATAGCCACAAATGCTTCTCCTCTTCCCCCCAAACCCTCATTTTCTTAATTTTTATATTGTATTGGGACAGGGATCTATCTACACTATACACTTCTGTCATAGGCAAGTAGATTGATTGATTGATTGATTGATTGATTGATTGATGCATTCATTCATTCATTCATTCATTCATTCATTCATTCATTGATGGAGGGATTTACAGTTCTTGTTTTGCATGGGAGTAAACATGTGACATCAAGGAAGTAAGTTTACATCAGAATCTGAATAGAGCTGAAAGGGACCTTGGAGGTCTTCTTCTGCTCAAGGGGGTTGGACTAGAAATTAAACTTACATGAAATTAAATGAAATTCTATCTTATTCTACAAATTAGATGTTGACACATATTCAGACTGTAGTTGATTAAACTCTTCCTTAATCTAATCAAAGGTTAATTAAAACTTGTGCAGGACTTTAATATGGAAATCTAAAAATGTACTTACTTTTCAAGTAAATATTTTCCATCACTAACTTGCTCCAAGGTATGCTGTAGTCTTTTGAGTTCTTCCTGCAGAGAAACAAACAGCAGATATTAAAATATTAATTTAGTAAATATTACTCTCCAATTGACTATATTAGCTTGAACTTATAATCATTATTTTCAGATAAATGGAAGACTCTAACCATCTGGGTTAGTATTTTGTATAATATTTGAATACAAAACTAATAGAGAGGGTTGAAGGACAGTATTCCTTCAAACATTTTATTAAACTTTGAAACTTTCTTCCCAAAAGTAATTATGAAAATAAGTCCTCAGTATTTTAGTATATTTTAGTTCTCTTACTCAATATTTTAAAAAATGGCAATAACATTGCAGTCCATACAGATGTGTTAATAATGCCATTTTTGTTTTACAATTGCTCCAGAGAGCTGATCAGTATTATAACAATAACTTTTGTGTAGGTCAGTCAGAATGTGTAGAATTTTTTCCAACTTTTTCTTATTTTCTGAACTCATGCCCATTCTCATTTTGCAGTAAAACAATTCAAATGTTATATTTTAAACACATAGCATTCTCAATCCATTTAACAGCAACTTGAAAAAAAAATCCTGTCATCGCATTCATCTTTCATTCCAACCTTCTTCAAAAATCTACTCCTCCTTTTTTTCTTTCATGTGTAAACTGAGATAACTCCCCCACATTTTCCTGAATTTTTTTTTCCAATAGGATGTTTGAATCTAAAAGTAGCGTTTTCTATTTTCCAAAGCACTCTAGGGGTCAATTTTGTTTTCAGTATATCCCAAAGCAACATAAGGTAATTTAGAATGTGGAAACAATTTACAATTGCCTTTTTATGTGGCTAAGGGTAACAAAACTTGCAAGACTCCCATAAATCATTTTGTTTATGTGTTTGACATTATTTTATATAAACCTAAGGCTAAATACTTAACAAAAAGTTTTTTTTCTTTTAAAAAAAGTAGTCTGTAACATTTTAGGTACCATTCAATCATTCATTTAAATATTATTGGCTTGTTATTTATGGAAAATGGTAATAGAGCAACTACAGAAAGTGCTACTAAAGTTTGTATAATTTGGAAGAGCAGAAGGCATAAAATCTATACTAATTTCAGTTTTGCATCATTAAACATGAAGTATTGATTATTGCTCTCTGCAACAAAATTTATGAAGCTAGCTATGTTGCTGTGTCCACATAAAGTGATTGTGATGTTTTGCCCTCAGACCTTAAACCCCTTAAATGATGCTTTCTGATGAAAAAGTATAGCCAAAATGTTGTTACTCCAATTCACAGCTTTAGGAGATGCATCTAAAAAATTATGCTGGAAGTTACCAGCTGCAAACTTTAACTTCAGAAAATTAAACTGGAAGTGATCCAAACTTCTGTTGAAATTCATGAATTACGACACCTACATAAATGTGTTACAATGTTATAATGCAGTGCTCTTTATTTCCATCTTCACTGTTGTGAATGGATATTAATGGTTGGAAGAAATTGAAGTTTGAAAATGCAAGTTTGCTTTTTGGAGTGCAAGAATTTTGCTCTCTCTTGTGGATGTGTATACAATATTGATGGAAATATTGGTAAATCTACAGTATTCAGATAAGGAGTAATATTAGGATGTGGTACTTGAATGGTTCAAAAGTTTATTACCATTTTATCAAAGCTACTTAGTTTTAACATAATAGGTTTGAACCACGTTTCTTTTATGCAATTCAGCCCATCTGTACATAGTTTGAATACCATTAGAGTTACATTCCCATGACTTTATACTCATGCTGATATTCTTTCTTGTTTATTTAAAGCATAGGGTTCCCCCCCCTGAAAACTAGGCAGTATGCCACAGAATAAAAAGATGACATGAGTACAGAATAGAGCAGTCCATAGGGAGTAATCAGTAAACATAAAATATCAAAGAAATATAAAATATATTTGGAAAATATAAACTATTTCACCTGTTGAATGAAAGAAAATATAATTGGCATTAGGGTAGTTAGATCAAAATTGTTACTTTCCAGATGTCGGCTCTTCAGACTCCAAATTCCACAGTTTAGTAAGGCCATTAACAAGAATTCTGTAGCAAAGGCTGCATTATTTCATAATGGGGGGAGGGGGCATTGCTATATAAGTACTTTGTTACACATGTTATTTTCAAAAAGAAGACACAAAGAAACAAGAGAAGGTGCAAAGAAAACAATTCATTATTACGGCAGTGGAGAGTAAAATATTATCCCAAGCAAGAACCAACAAGCAAGAAACAAAAGTGTAGTTATTTCATTTATTAGTATATTTTCACTGGCAAGGAAGGGAAGTGGTTACAGGTAGTCCTTGAATTACAGTCATTCCTTTAATGATGTTCTGGACTTATGATGAGCTTGGAAAGGGTGCTTTATAGGGTCATAAAACACTTCTGGTCCACACAAAATGTTGCACCACCCCCGTAATCACGTGTTTGTGATTTGTGTGTTTGGCAAGCTATTCACACTCATGACTAATTGTCAAGGGCCCCATGATCATGTGATGGGCATTTGCAATCTTCTCTGCAGCTTCCCCAGAACGCCTTTTATCTCTTGGGGTTGGATGAAAGAGCTGCTTGCAGGGAGGGGGGGATCTCTACACTGGGATTGTGGTTGTTTACACTGGGATTGTGGTAGGAGCAGTGTGGCTCATAAAGATGCTGGGTAGATGATCTGCAGGCTCACATTCGAGATCCGTTTGCTGATGCATGGTGAGATGAGCTCCTGTCACTCACTCCTGTCCTGCTGACCCAGCAGCTTGAAAGCAGGTGACCGAGAATAGATAGATGGGTACCACTTCAGGGACACTTAACAGGGACACAAAAGGAGCCCCCAACTGGGCGTCCCACAGGCAATGGTGATGTCCCTGGCTGATCCTTTCACCACAAATGCGCTTCGGTGCTTCCAACATGGAAGTATAATATAGTATATTGAAATGGTCACATGGGTGTCTCATTCAACAACAGCTTTGCTCAATAGCTAAGATATTGGTCAAAACTGTGGTTGTAAATCAAGGAGTACCTATATTGTGATTCAATGCTTCATATTCAGTATAACTTTTCTAATCCTGGGTACTAAGAAAGTAAAGATGGCACAATTTCTTGCTCTACATAGGCAGACTGTATCTCAAAGTCATCCATTTTCACTTCTGCTGGTAAAGATTTATTTATTATGCACTTACCTTTGTGCATTTATTTATTATGCATTTCTTATAAATGCATCTTCTGCATTTATTTATTATGCACCTAACTTTGTACCAGCATTTGCATGTCTTAACATTTCTCCATCCCATTTCTCATATTTAGTAAACAAGGTGCAGAAATTCAACTGTTATAATTTCACTCTACTCTGTCAAACCTAATTGCCTTTGTCTTCACTACAAAAAGTATGGATCTGAAATTAATTTATCATTCAATCTCTCTTATATTCACAGGAAATCATTTGGCATTGTTTCCATACCAAAATACACATTCCTATCCACAGTCAGCATATCTACATATCAACATCATCATTATGATATCAACATCATCATTATTCAGTTCATCATATGTTTTTTCTAAATCAACAAACATGCAATAAATATACCTTTTCATATTCATAAATTTCTAAGTGACCTGCTAAGGCATAACAATCTGCCATAAAATTAAAGTAGATTTCCAAAAACTTGCTCATTTTAATCTCTCCTACATTTTCAATTATAAGACTAACTTTCTCAATCATACTTAACAAATTAGCCACCTTTTTTCTCAGAAACTAATCTTTAAAGTATTTGTTTTGATTCACTATTCAACAGTCATTTCCATACAGATCTTAAAATGCTCACTCCAGTTTCATCCCATATAATTTTGTCTCCTTTATTCTTACTTCCCTCTGTGGTGAAGACTCAGGCCTTTGGCAAGGGAGAGAGATTCCCCTTATTTCATCGCTCTTGCCCATTTTTATTTTTGACTTTTATAATTTATTAATTTTATTGTAATTTCTTTAATTGTTGAAAATTGGGTGGCATACAAGTTAAAATGATAATGATAAAGATTGTGTTTTCCATATATCTTCAGAATTGAGCTAAGATAACTTCAGCCAAGATGTTGTGATGGAGTTTGGACTGGGCAAATATGCCATCCTCACCATCAACAGGGGAAAAATTGTGAAAATTGAAGGAATCAAAACGCCCTACGGAAATAACATTAAGAGTCTGGATTAAGAAGATCATTACAAATACCCAGGTATCCCTCAGGATGACAACATGAAGCACATTGAAGTTAAGAAGAGGGTTAGAAGTACATACATCACGAGACTGAAGATCTTAAAAGCCAAACTCAATGGAGGAAATGCCATCAAGGCCATTAACACCTGGAAAGTTCCAGTCATTAGATACACAGATGGAATATCGGTCTGGATTCAAGCAGAACTAAAAGCCCTGGATAGGAAGACCAGAAAAATAATTAATGCAATGATGTTGACAGACTCTACTTACCAAGGAAAATAGGCGGCTGTGGTATGTTTAAATACACCAGACAGTTGAAGAAGAAAAAAGGGCATTGGAAGACTATCTGAGAACAATAAAGAAGGCTTACTGGGTACTGGAAGGACCAAACTGGCCCACAAGAAAGACTAAATGAAGAATAGAAAACAGACATGGCAAGGCAAAGTATGATGTGGCCAGTATAGAAGATCAAACCTTAAGAACAAATACATACAAAGTCAGAACTGAGAAGACAGCAACAGACAGCAAATACTGCCTCTTCAAAGAAACTGAAGAAACAGTGGATCACTTAGTTAGCTGCTGCAAGAAGATTGCACAGCCTTACAAATAATGGCATGACAATAGTGCATTGGAAGTTGTGCAAGAAATACCATTTGCCTAAAAGCAAGAACTGGTGGGACCACAAAATAGACAAAGTAATGGAAAATGAAGATGCTAAAGTGCCCTGGGATTTTAAAAATTCAAACAGACAAGCACCTGCCATATAACACTCAAGACTTAACAATTGTCGATAAGAAAGACAAAGAAGTCTGAATAATAGATGTTGCAGAAACATCTGGAGAAAACAGAATAGAAGAGAAAGAACTGGGGGGGGGGGGAAATCACACAATACAAAGACCTGCAAATAGTAGTAGAATGACTGTGGCAAAAGAAAGCAAAATTTGTACTAATAGTAATAGGGGCTTTGGAGGCAATTCCAAAGCAACTGGAACACCCCTTGAACACCATTGGCATTGACAAAACCACCATCAGTTAATTGTAAAAGACAGCTTTTCTTGGAACAGCTTATATTCTGTGACAACAACACCATCAAACAAAAATATCTGCCTATCTTGGATCCTTGAGAAGGTCTTGTTTGGTGGACAAAAATGCTACAGCCAGTCTAAACATTTGGCTAATTTATTTTTCACCTATTTTCTAAAAAAATTTCTTCGTAATTTTCCAAACTGCTGTTTTGTCTCTATCTTAGATATTCAGTGCTTCCTTTAACCACAGATTTAGGACTGTAGTTCTTATCTTTATACATATTATAGCATATCTTTCTCTTGTCTTCATTTTTGTATGGTTTTTATATGTGTTTTTCCTCCTCATCCACAATTTATTTCACCTCATCAATCCAGCAAGAGTCTTTTTTATATATATACAGTGGTACCTTGGTATTCGATGGTTCAAAACTTGTTGAATTTGGTACTCAATGCATTTTGATGTGGAAATGTCCTGATATTTGTACTTTTTTTGGTATTTGGTGCACTACAAAAGGAAGAGGGAGATAGCCGCAGAGGGAGGACAGGAAATTCACCATGCTGGGAAGGTCACTGACATAGGAAAAACGGCAGTCAGAAAGTTTTCCCAGCCAAAACAAAGGGTCACATGGTAAGTTACCAGGTTTGTTTGGCACTCATTGTTTTTAGTACCCATCGTGCTTCCCAGAACCAATTAATATTGAATACCGAGATAGCACTTTATTTCTTATTAGCAGAACTCGACATACTACTCTGATACTTTTAATTATTTTTACTCTGTATTATCTTTCCTCTCTGTCCACATTTCATTCATTCTGCTGGGAGATTTCCTGAATCTTCTCTTTTTTTTTTTATTCAATTCTCATCTCCCCCCCCCCATTTTTTGTAGTCATGTTACTTTTACTCATGTTTCTTTCAGTACTTTTCTTTCATGCCTATTGTTTTCAGACATCTATTCTTGATACTAACAAATAATATGATTTCACATATTGAAAAACTCTGATACCGTCATATTCCATGCAAGGAGAACCTTGCAGCAATTAGCGTAAACCCATCCTTACCTTTTTGTCTCCCCTCCCTTTAGGATTTCAACACAGCTAAATTAGTTGAACCACACCAGCACTCCCTCTATAAAAAGACCATGTTTTCTGCACCTTAAGAGGTATTTGTGTGTTTGAAACAAATATATCTTTTCCTAGGCAGATACTTACACACCAATCATGATTCTCATTTATTTTGGCTCTCTAAATGGCTGATTTATTTTTTTCTGTACTTTCACATCTTGCTCCATTCGTATTACGTCACCTACTCATGACCAATCCATTATTGGTGGAATTCTATTGTGCACATTGTGAGGTCAATATTCGGGTTTATCTCATACTACTTTCCCAACTTTTTTTTCCAAAGGAACTAGTGAGTTCTTTCAATTATTGTGCAACATAGGCACAAATATATATATATATATTTCTTTGCATCTTTGGTTTTGCCAGATGTTGTTTGTGAGATGGATTCTGAATAGCATCTCTCAGCAAAGATGCCACACAGGAATACTGCTTCAAGCTTTTTCCATTCATTATGACCATCCTCCTTATTTTAGCTCACCGTTCCTAGAATGGTTTCTGTTTGTATCTGCACTAAACAGCTGTTAGATATTACATTTTAGAGTCTTCTCTGTAGAGAAGGATAATTCATTTGTATAAGAAAAAGCAGGGAAAATAAAACACTAAAGGATAAAGAATAAAAATAGAAACACTTGATTCAGTCCTACAGAGCTTCAGTTAACAATAATTAATGTAGGGTTGGTTCTCTAGGTTTCGCTCAGCTAAAGTAATCCAAAAGACAGAATGTCCTCATTATTTTCATGATGGAGGGGGAAGGGTTAGTTTTCCATGGCAGCACTTCAGAATAAGATTATACAATGTAAATTACCTTACATATAAAGGTTAAAGTTGGAGTAATACTATCTGGATTCTCATTTACCTAATAACACTAGAATTATAGCTATATACAATCTCATATCAATTCTAAGGCTATAGTCTTGTACACAATACTGTGCTCAAAATGTGATTGATTTCCATGACAATATTGCACATCAAACAGGGATTACAGTCTAAAAATACATATAATTGCACCTAGGCTTATTTAATGCCATATTCAAGGATGATGAGCTTATACTGTTTACTACAAAGCTCTGAACATGGTTTTTGAAGGGCTGTTCATAATTATGAATCATGTTTTGCATTGATGATAATCATACACAGGATCAAATTTCAACAACTTTATTATGATATGAATGGAACTAATATATCCGGTTATAGGATCCTTTAGAGAAAAGAACACCTTTGTCCTTCAAGCCTTGAAACTTGTCAAATGAATTAACCCAGGAGGCAATAAACCAAATTTAATTTAATCTGTTTATATAACCAGTTACAGCAATGGTTAACTGACCAACCAATTATATTTTTATTTTAGTTAAAGAGCCATTTAATGTATATATTCAAAATTAGAATATAGCTCAGCAATAAAGAAGCAAAAGGACAAGGCAGAGGATGAGATGGTTAGCTAGTCATTGACACAATGAACATGAATTTGGATAAATTCCAGGAGACAATGGAGGACAGGGGGTCCTGGTGTGCTATGGTCCATGGAGTCGCATAGTTGGACATGACTTAGTGACTGAACAACAACAGCAATAAAGAAGCTGTTGCCTTCTGTTTAGCATTTATTCTATACCATAGCTACAACAAGGATAATGGCATATTTAAAATTATTGAAAGAATTGGGAAATTTTATTTGCCAGATGAATATAAGGAACATTAACCAATACTAAATCTTCCATTATCAAATCAAAGAAAAAATAACAAAATTAAAAAAAAAAACTATTCTAGGAGAGTTAAGTCAGGCCCAGCCCAAGCATGACATATAGAACAATCCAGCCAAAATTCATACTTTGCTTACTCCTTATAGATAAAATCTTTTTCATGAAAACAGCAAGCTTCTATCTCACTCATTTTGGAACACAGGACACAGAATAATTTAAGCTACAGAAAAGCATATTTCTGTTGAATTTTTAAGGAAAATTTCCTAATAATAAAGGCAATTCAATAATGAAATCAATTACTGAGAGACAGTTGGCTTCTTTCATTGTAGATATTCGAGCAGGGACTGCACAGCCATCTGGCTGTGCTGCCTGAATTTGGATTCCTGTAGCAGGGACAGGGTCAGACTTACTGGCCTAAATGGCCCTTTTCAATTCTATGATTCTGAGTATTAAATTATACAATAAGAAAAAATATGGAAATAATAATATAATTTCTATTGAAAAGCTACAGTATTTGTATATCATTACATTAGCAGGATCAAATGACCATTGATGGTCTTGAAAATAATGAAAAACTGATGCTGGGAATTCTACCATGTATGATATTGCCTAGGATTGTAGTAACTGCTTTGGCACTAGATCTGTGATATTTCAACGGTTTTCTTCCTCTTTGAGTGTCACTCCTGCTATATTTTAAAATGTCCCTGAAACTCCTTTCCCTTTCAAAGTTATATAGCATAAGAGATTGAATTATCTTTGGTCATCCTTCTTCATCCTGTATCCTCTCTATACCATTAGACAACATCAAGTTGGGTAAGATTGCAATGACAGCTCATGATAGGATTTGATTCACTGTATAGCTCTAGAAATCATTAATCTATTTCCAAGTTTTCTACTCATCTACTCAAACTTCAAGATTGTTTCACTGCAATAGTTAGATTTATGACTGTCTATATAACAACAAGACAGATGTATGTAAAAAAAAAATGGAAAGAGAGATTAGGATCTGCATTCTTTCATGCTAAGTTTGTGATGCAATGACCTCTTTCCCCTTCTTCTATTATAAGGAAGCTTTCAAAGTTTTAATCTTCCAGCTAATAAATAGAGCTTGTTATGCTCTTGATAGTTAAATCAGTGTTAAATATGTGTTTTGAACTATGCTGCTGTTATTGTGAATTAAATATAATAGAACATAGATCGAATTGTCGCATCTACTAGAATCAAGAAAAATGAAATAGCAATAAGGCAATAAACAGAATCAGCTAATTGCTTAATGGGTACTGCTTAATGGGCACTGCTCCTATAAATATATATCACTTATTGGATAGGTATTTAGACATCTTGTGTGTTGTGTCATCGCTGAACCATTTACACTAAGCATCCACAAAGCTTTATGTTTGTCCCGGTTGTGTTCTAATTAGTAGTTATATCTCTGTACTTTGAAAAATTCCAATTATTCCTGCCCTCTAGCTGCTGCTCTTGGCATAATGTCTGAACAACATGACACCTTCTTTTGTTCTGACTTTCATTGGCATTGGCCTGAAGTACATTGTTTAGCAAAATAAATGCATACAAGAATAGACTCAAACATGGTAAATTATATATTAAATATATATTAAAAAATGCAGCAACAACAATATTGCCAGACTGCCACTCAAAGAATAAACAAGCTTTAAATATTCATGAAAAAAGAGATTTTGCCCTTCATTTCCTTTCCTGGTCCTTTTGTTTGCTTCTAATGCATTAATAGTAGGAATGTCTAGATCACACTAACAGTGTCAGTGCATTAGCATTTTGGCAGGGTTTTTGGACCACTGGGTATATTTGAAATTTTGAGAATGTGTGGCTGCTTTGGGAGAAGACCTCATGATGAGGGTATTAACTCACAAAACATCAATCACCAAAAGGCATACTATATGAAGATTCCCCCCCTCACCTCTCATAGCTTCAGAGAATTCAATCTATCATCCCAGTTTAACTTTGGGAAGGGTTAGGGTTAACTCACATGCAAAGCATTGAATATTAGTTCTAGATCAGTGGATCTTTACTAATTTTACTGAACTATCACTGGTGGGAGAAAAGACTTATTACACCATTTTCTGTTGTTGCTGCTATTTTAGTCAGAATAAATTACTCCATGTGAGAGTGGTTGCATCTAGGGACCTCACTTTATAATATAATTTATTATAGTGTCCTAATAAAGTGGAGTCTTGACCAGTCTGGTACCTTTTAGTTGTACATGATCCAGTCAATCTGAGAATTCCATACAATTGGAATGCATCATTCTGCAAAAGACTCTACTCTGCTGAGGAGACTTTAACAAATCCTATATGTGTTCAGCTTCTCCTTGATTTTTATTAGATTTCTCCTTCTATAGTCCACAGAAAGGTTGGCAAACATTTAACAAGCATGTCATTATTTTTCCTGAGACCTCAGAAGATCTCAACTGTCTCTTCCTCTGAGTTCCACCATATGTCATGGATAGTAACACAAACAGCACAATATTGCTAGTTTCCTAGCTTCTTGAAGATTTTCTTCATTTGCAGGGAGTGGGTTGTTCATTATCATCATTGTGACAAAAGGGGTTATAGCTCATCCTGACATTATGTGTGGCTTTAAGGAAATATCCACATCCTTAAAGGATCATTTACAGTATGAACTCCTGCTATACTATGGGTGATTGATTCAATCACTACTGTAGGATAAGAAAGCTGCTTTTGGAATAAGAATTCTGCACTCCAGATGAAACTAACACATTTCTCTAAACCATTGTTGCATAACCATGATTTTTTTTAAAAAAAAAAATGCCACAACTGGAAGAATTCCTGTATCATACTTTGATTTGCAAACCATAGCCGATTGGATATATCCAGAATCTGACAAGATACAGCTTGTGCTTACTAGCTGATTGGACACAGGCATCAGTACATTGCCTTTAGAGATCCTAGATTACATTTAATCTCATGTATATATTTCGGGTAAAGTTTGGTATTGGCTATCCTTGTAGCATACTGTCCAAAAGGAGCCTAAATAGTATTTTGTCATTATTATTTTCAAGGAATGCTGTCTATCGTACAACTATGGTGATTATGACACTAAAAGAAACAGGAAGGATATAATAAGTCTGAATGAGAGTTGTCTGATTTGGTAGAGTGGACATGATGTATATATACAGGGAAGTCAAGGTGTAGATTACCTATGCAAGAGTTTAAAACTATGTTAGCAAGTGAAAATCTATTTAGTATAGGTTATAATAATGACTTTGTTTGCCTCTAGGTGTTCGCTGATTCGTTGTTTGATTATCTTTTCCAGAATTTTCCCAGGTATTGAGGTCAGGCTGATAGGTCTGTAATTTCCTGGATCCGTTTTTTTTCCTTTTTTGAAGATGGGAACTACATCAGCTCTTTTCCAATCCTCTGGTATTTCCCCAGTGCTCCAGGATTTTTCAAAAATATAGTTCAGTTGTTCTGAGATCACATCTGCCAGTTCCTTGAGAATCTTGGGATGTAATCCATCTGGTCCTGGTGATTTGAACTCGTCTAGGCTGGACAGGTGCTCACTTACCATTTTCTTGCCTATCTTAACTTTTGTTTCTATTCTGTTTTTTATGGCATTATTTTTGATAGGTTGGTCTTTTTTTTTCCCTTTGTGTAAAGACAGATGTGAAAAACGAGTTAAATAGTTCTGCTTTCTCCCTGTTGCTTGTCACCTTCTTGCCACTGTCACCCACTAATGGACCAATCATTTCCTTCACTTTTTTCTTGTTTTTTATATGTTGAAAGAAGCTTTTTTTTGTTATTTTTGACTTTGGTCGCAAGCCTTAGTTCATTTTGAGCCTTAGCTTTCCTCACTTCATCTTTGCAGGCTCGGGCTATTTGCTGATATTCTGACTTAGTTATGTGTCCCTCTTTCCACTTTTTATATATATGAAAATAGGAATTCCTAGTCTGATGATAGTTTCAAGTTACTCTCCAATGAAAGGTGATACAGAATGAGAGCAACTGCAATGTTCTGAATGAATTAAATCCAGGCGTAACTATTATTATGTAAATAATGGATATCAGGAATTGGATATCAGGAATTGGGGGGGGGGAGTACTACCACTGAAAATCCAATACTACTTTTATTTATAAAGTTACAGAAACAGAATCCTGCAAGTGTGAAAGCACTTTCTCCCTCCCAGCCTTTATCTTTGGGAGATAAAGGGAGATCACTCTTCTGCCCCAGATTCTCATTTCTTTTATCTGTCCATTGTCCTGCTAGTAGCTTTTTCTCCTGTCCCTCAAGATCATTCCTTCTTCCCATTGCATGACAACAAGACTCACATCTTCTCCATTCTTGGCAAGTAAAGGAAATACACTGCAGATTGTCCTGCTCTGTATTTGAATTTTGTTTTAGGTTTATTATAGAAAAAGGATGGGGGGGGAGGTAGGAATCAAAGGAATCTCTAGAATAATCAGTACCTAGGATAATGCTCACTCCTAAGCCTCTCTACCATCTATCATTGCATTCTGTTGCTCTTTAATCAGTCTGGCAATATATGAAGGAGTCATGAATCCATCAGAGTCTATGAATGCCATAGAATATCACTTGTTCTTGATTCTTTAAAAACCAACACTAGGTTAGCTTACTGTACATTTATGCAATTAACATTTATTCCAGAAGAGCCTTCATAAGAGAAAGGTGTATTCTAACTTCACAATGATCAACAGACAGATTATCCTGAGAAGTTAACCATAGTAACTTTACGGAGTAGAGTATAATATAGAACCATACTAATTAGGAATGCCATAAAGAGACAGAACACAGCAATCTCACTGGTTATAATCTAATCTTCCATACACTCCAACTAGATGTTAATCACTTAATAACAGTTGTTAACATGATTGTTCAATCCACTGTGGTCTCTTTACAACCTGGATATAATTTTACGGTACCATTTAAATAGATAGCCAGAGCTTAGACTTAGAGGCAAATTAATGCACTCTTCAATTTCATCTTTTAACATCTCAGCTGCAGTGAAAATGGGTTTAAGAAACAGCACATGGAGTAATAGGTTGAGGAGAAAGCATCCTGTTGAAAGGAGCCATCAAACTTCCAATTTATTTTTATTTATTTGTTTGTAATATAGTAAGGCACAGTGTTCTGTTTAAGGAAACTGAAAGTACTGTTCCTTTTCCATGAATAGCAACAAATTACAAGCATTCAGATATACAAGAATTTTTGATTAAGAATAGGGTGAGCTGCAGCAACTTAATTGCTTGGGTTATATTTCCACTGTAATTAAGTAGAAAAATATTTTCTATTGTTCAAGTATGTCCACTGATCATTGTTAAAGTATTCGGTCTTTTCACAAACATAGAAAAGATGATATTTCTGAATACTCTACAGATGTGATGAAGTGAGAGATTGGCAAAAACCACAGGTAAATACAAAGATGCCTCAGGATACTCTCTAACCTCTAGCTTGCTTGATAATTTTTTTATAGAAATCTTGCTAGAAGTGGCCAGATTAACATCTAGCAATACCATATTATTTACTTCAATTCTTGAATGCCCATTATATAAAGCATATAAGCCTGAGTGAGTGGATAGTCCTGAAGTTCATTTGTAGGCAAGTTTTTTTTAAAAAAGCCCACCAAGATTATAAACTTGTACTGAACTGTGGATGAGTATCAGCAATGAAAAGTGTCGCAGCTGACTTTAAGATAGTCCAAAATGCAAGTCTCATGATGTGCTTATGAATATCAACATCAAGATGCCCACACTGTCTCCAACTCTCCTACCATGGTCTGCCAAATATATCCTTACAAACGAAGCAATGAAAATGTAACTGGGTTTGTTCTTTTCATGGGTATCTACAGGAGGATATTAAGGGGCAATGGGAATGATGAAGCATGAATGGTGACATTGCATTTTAAACCACACGTCTTACATACTTGTATCCAATGTCAGGATTACAATTACTAAAGGATGGAATTTGCATTGTGATGTAGCAGCATGTTTCATCACCGCAATTTGTACAGACACCTACATTTGTTTTTCATGCCACATCACCTGTATTTAAAATTCACCTGCCGTATAGGAGGTAGAGCACAGAATTCTAAGTTTCAGGTGATTGCCTTTAGGCTTAAATGACACGAGTCTGGTTCAAAGGCTGTTGCCTGGAGTGCAATTTGACAGAAACTAAGCTAACATGGAGGCTGCGAGTAGCAAGTAGAACAATTTCTGTCAAGGAAGAAAGAACAATGCTTGGACAGACATGAATTTTGATACTTACAGGACAAGAGGGAGCATTTTAATAGTGTTACCGATTACTTTTGCTGTCAGGATAAAAGAACACCAACTCCCCTCTAGCAGAAAAGATCGGATTCCAGCTTTTGTGTGTCCCAATGGAAAGTTCACTTTCACTTTTGCAAAGTAAGTAAGGTTTTAAAATGACAGATAAATAAAATACATTACTTCTAGCCTGCCCCCCCAAGCCCACTTCCAATTCCTTAAATAGGATTTTACAGCATCCCCATGTAACAGTATTAGTAGTAATGTTTAGTCACTCAATGACCATTAAAATTTAAAAATATATAACATGAAAGTAAAATCAAATAGGCAAGATAAAATACCAACATAAGGGGCCTTTATGATAAAAGTATAACATAACTAATCTTTGAGGCTTCTGGAGACATTTGAGATTTTGACAAAATGTTATGGGTGCTCACAAAACCAGGGTGGGCAGAATCAGCTATGAAACATCCATTGGCTGCAAAGTACATTGCTAGTTGATGAGAAGGCTTAGGGAGGGGGAGTCTGTCTCCTTTCCAACTTTTAGCAATGTGTTTCGTCCCCACTTATAAGGTGTGTGTGTGTGGGGGGGGGGACAAAGGTGGGACCTGGTTGGTCTTTCTCTGCAGACATTTGCCCCTGCAAGGCAGATAAGTGATTAGGCAAGCGCAGGTTTAATTCTGGATGCAGTGGGACAAGTTGATAGGGTATTGGGCTATGTGTTTGGTGATGGTGGGCAACTATGTATCCCTTGGCCTAGGAGGGGGAGGCAGAGAGGGAAATAAGGAGCTGAGAGGCAGGCAGGACCATTATGATGGTGGTATAGTAGGAATTCAGGAGTTGTTGCACTTGAGGACACTGCTTGAAAGTGGTTCCACTGTCCAGCCCTCCATTTCTACCCTCAGTTTCTGGCTATTGGACCCTCAGTGGTCCAAAACTGAGCACGAGCAGGAGAATAATTGTAAAGAAGAAATAATATTTGGAAAAACCTTATAGTCAATAGGATGGATTTGAACCATGCACAGGGATTGGGTTTTTTTGACTATGATTCCTTTCCACACCTTCATATATTCTTTTGTGGTTGCTGGAATAAGGTATGCCTAGTTTAATGGGGGGGGGAGGACTAGGGGTGATATGATAGCTGTGTTCCAATATCTCAGGGGTTGCCCCAAAGAAGAGGGAGTCAATCTATTCTCCAAAGCATCTGAAGTCAAGATAAGAAACAATGGATGGAAACTAATAAAGGAAATTAACCTAGAACTAAGAAGAAATTTCCAGCCAGGATGGTATGTATTAAGGTTGCCCTAATTCATGATCATATCATAGGTGAGGTAACTGACATGGCTTGTTTAATTGAGACCTGTTTGGGACTGGAAGATAGTGGGTATTCCCCTCTCAGAATCATGCCCATCTGGTTTGGGGGGTTTGCCCCACTTGAAACGCCAAGGGAGGGATGGCTGCTATCATCCACAGCCTGCAGATAACCAGATGTGAAGTGTTCTAGTTAAAAGTGGGCTTAAGGGAAAGTTTGGGGCTGTTGTTAGTTACTGTCCTCCCTGCTGTCATGTCGACTATGTGGTCACTTTTTCAATTTAGGCTATTAATGACCCAGGATAGGCTCATGGTCACCATGACCTTAGGGTAGCCCAAGGCACAACATATTGAAGTCCCCCAAATCCATAAACTCGGACAACTCTACAGCCAACCTTGAAGCAGCCTCTAGTAGATCAGGCAGAGAGGTTGCTATGCAGCAGGCTAGTAGAGTAGCAACAATTCCAACTGATTCTGTAAGCCTATCTTTAAAATAGGATCTCACAAGCAGCAGATTGGGGAGCTTGAAGATCAACAGAGATTCCCAGAGGACAATTGCTACCCCACCTCCCCTGCCTTGACATCTTGGCTGGTGCCATACCCTAAATCCAGCTGAGCACATTTCAGAAAGGGAAACCTTTCAGGCCCAGCCAGGTCTCGGTAATATGTCCCAAGTTGGCTTGCTCCTCCCTGATGAGATCACAAATAAGGGGAGATTTATTATTGACTAACTTGGCATTAAGCAGCAATCAAAAGCCTGGCAATTATCATCTGTAAATCTTGACCCACCCTAACCCACCTAGAGTATCCACTTTCTCCAAGTTCCAGCCTTTCAGTTCCCCTAGCTAAGGCGCTCTCTATCCATTCCTGCAGTCCAAATAACAACAAAGAATTAAAGGAAAATTAAAGGACAACTGTTTCTCTCTCAGTTCCCCAAGAGTTAATCTAATCTGTCTCTCACTGTTAATATCTAACTGAAAAAAGAAATTATATGGTTGCATAGCAACTTTGTTCTGCGTTACTCTTTATAAGCAGCTAAAAATTTTCACCTGCAGGAGATAAATAAATACCAATTAAAATATTTTATAGACCCGGATAGCATCATAGAATATCAAATATCATATCGGAGGCTGAGTGAAAGCTACCCTTCTTCACTACTCTATAAAGATTTAGCAAAGAGTTTCATTAAGTAGAATTCCTACTGTGGAGGCGTCTGCATCTCTCTCTATGTTAGATGAACATTATGTTTTTGAAGTGGGCAAAAGCTTCTAATGAGATCGCAAAGGGGGCATCTGGGGTAGGAATTGTGGCATTCTACAATATTCTGTAAAATGTGCTGGCCTCCAGGTAGCAACTTTTCTAGCCTTCCTTCCCCATTTTATTGGTTCCTGAGAACATTGTCCAATTGCCTTCCTTTTCTCTAGGCTCATCTGAATGCAAAACACATTGTTTGGAGGTAGAAGGAGAGATGATCGTTATACCAGATCCATTATTATTTCAGAATGCTAAAATAAAAGTTGGGTAAAAGCCAACTTTCTGAAATTCTGAAAGAGGGAGGGGAAAAAACAGCCGGCTGGGTTCTCATGCTTAGGGACTATGGAATGCTGACTCTTAGGATAAAGAAAAATGGGGTGAAATGAATAGGGGGTGAATTAAATGCAATGCATTAGGGAGAACAGAATGGCTAGCTGATTAAGCAGAAAGCAAAATGCTTCACACAGTGTAACATTTTGTTAATACTCCCACCTGAAGTAGTAAAAATCAAAAGCCCTTAGAAGGCCCAGAAGGAACTTCAGATCCTAAAGCAGATATGAAAGTTTTCAGAGCAAGAAATTCCTTAGATGCTACATTACAGCACCCAGTGTTCCTTCTGTTTTTGAAATTAAGGAATAAATATTTTTCTTATTTTTGATACCAATCCACCAGGATAACATTGATACTCAAACAGGAAATAAGTAGTCTGATTTGGGCAAACCCAAGGAAAGCAGAAATGCCGAGGTGAAAAGCCTAAAAGAAAAATCCCCTGATCCTCAGTAAGGTCTCCAAATGTTCAGTATTGACTGAACACAGGGAGTGTTTGACTTACAATCACAATGGAGCCTGGAATTTCTGTCATAATAGTCATACAATGAGGCACCCACATGACTGGACTCTATTTTATAACTTTTTTGCAGCAATTATTCCCATGACGTTATTTGCCGGAACCTGACCAAAAAGGCTGGTAATTAGCAAAAAAATGTAATTAATTGCAGTCATGTGACCATGGAACACTGCAACCATAAGCCTGTTGCCGAGTGCCAAAAGTGTCGGGTCATAAATAGCTTTTGAGAAGTTTACTGTAACCGTCGTTAAGCAAGGACTACCAGGAATGGGAAGGGAACGGGACACCCTGCTGGGAAAATATCATAGAAGAGATAATGGCTGATTGATAAGAAGGATGAATAGAAGCCTACCAAATATTCTGTTCATAGTATTGAATGGCAGACGAATTGAGTTTTGTGGCAGCTGTGTAGCTGAACAAGAGATACATACTTAGAAAGCTGTAAATGCAAATAAAAAGAAGGCATATGATCGAAGCTGATAGTATTCAACCTCTAAAAGCCAAGAGCAGATATGAATAATTCAAAACTGGGTCTATCTGGAAACAAAATCAACCCTCTGCAGTCTCCTACTCTTCTTATGACAGCCCAGTTCACGCTGCACATTCTTTCCTCTGGGTTTTTAGAAATGTTTTTATAATAAATGAGTGTTCAGGCATGATGTGCAGATGATAACATTCACAACTAGGCCTTACAAGAGTAAGAGTTTGATTTGAAATTCATTTCTTAGTTGTTAATTATTCACCACCCTGGTTCATGCAACTGGATAAAAATTAAAAACTAGCAAATTAATTTTCATTTGTTCACATAAATTATTTAGCATTCTCCCCTTTTTAAAGACACATAGGGATAATTTGAAGCATGCTGCACGTTTGGAATGCTTCATGGTGCAAATTATTACTGCAAGATGGTGAAAGAAAATTAAAAAGATTAGAATACCGTAACCTGACATGTGGATTTTTTTTTTTACTTTTTACAACAAGAAAGGGAAGATGCAACTATGTCAGAAAAAAGGCACTATATCCTAAATATGTTCAACTTGGTAGAGGAAGGGTATTTTTCCCAAAAAGCACAAATGATCCATTTACAATAGAAATACTACTGAGTGCAGCCAATGAGGAATTGTTTTGGAATGCTTCTAACACAGGGGTGTGAAATGCCGACCTGCAGGCCGGACGCGTCATGTGGAAGCCGCGCCCACCCCATTGCCGGCAATGGCAAAACCATCCTGATATGTTGTGCGATGTCACATGACGTCGCGAGTTTGACATGTCTGTTCTAACACATAATGTCAATAAAGAAAGGATAATTCTTTCCTATACCACCATACTCAAAGAATATACCACAGGGACATATGGGCACCTAACATTGTTATATCATAATATACTGCGTATCATGATATTTATCTTTAGAATCACCTGTATAATAAGTCATCCCTCCAGAAAATTTTAAAGTCAGTACATTTTGAATATGTTATATTCTAATTTTTTTTAAAAAATTGCTGTCAGTCATCTCTTAGATAAATTATGAAAAAAGTCCATTTGCAAAGAAAGAGAGAAATTCCTTTCATATATTAACTATTGATGCATTCTTCCAAAATCTATTTCTCTTCAGTTTTAATATAAAAGCTTTGTGCTACCTTTCATGCTGAGAAAATTTCACCAGAAAATTTGGACTTTAAGTTAAGATGGTTTCATTCTCACTTCCGGTGAAAAGATGGCCAACTGACTACATGCTCAGAGAAGGATCTCTGAGGGGTTTTCCTTGGAATGTAGCTTCTTCAACTATAACAGAAGGAACCGGCATCCCTTTAATTTATATGACTCTCTTGGGTTAGGGAAGGTCCTAGAATTATCCCCCAAGATCCTCTGATACAGCAAAGGTCTACAAGTAGCTTCAGGAGCTGTGCCGAAAACTGGGGGGGCTGGGTGGGGGCTGTAATCAGTTTGCTGTTGAAGAAGCAGCTGTTTTGAAATTATTTTTCAAATGGACAGTAAGTTGTACCTTTCATTTCTTAATCATTTTTAAGGACTATTAATCTTTATTAAGCTGAAAGAGGCTCTCTTTAGCTACAGCCTATTACTCCTTTTTGAAGATTTGTGCCATTTGGGGAATTTCTTTAATGTTAAACAACAAGGAAAAAGGCTGCTAAGGCAAGCCAAAATAAGGAAGTTGGAGTATTTTTTTTTTAAAGAAGTTGGAGAAATATAAGGGTAAAAAGTTGTGGTTTTAGTTTATTATTTTTAGTAATCCGTAGCTTGGTCTGCTTTGCTGTGGGTGGCTAAAACTTTCTGATTTTTATGATTATTGATTGGCCAGCAGTTCTTAAGTGACTTACAAAAAAGCTACTCTTTCACTAAAGAGGGAGTTAAGAAGATGGAGGAGCAAATTATTAGAGATGTATTTGAAAAATCTTTAAAAAAAATCCACCAGTTCATAGATCAGCTATGCTCCAAGGATGTTAAAAAAACCTTCTCAAACTACTTCAGAGATGCAAATATGTGTCGAAAGTTACCAAACCACTGAGGCAATTTCACAAGTAGCCGAGATTGCAGAGGAGTCAATTGCAATTTTGGAATATAAACCTGATGGTTTATTATGATGGTTTAAATATAAACCTCCCAACATAATTGAAAGAAGAGCTCCAAGAAAATCTGCAACTTTTAAAAGGACAAGTTTGGGATTTTTTCCTCATGGTTGAAAAATCCTTGAGAAAAAGAAAAGCTTATAACTACTTGACAAACATTCCAGAGAAAAAAAAGATTTTATTCCATAAAGACAAGCTGGAAAGAGTGACTTAAACTTAATGAATTTTATCAGTTTGATATTTGTAATTGAAAGAAAGTCTTAATCTAAAGTTTGAAAATGTATTTTCCTTTATATATAATGCTTAAGTAATTCCTAAAGTTTGTAAAATATTCTTGAAAGTGTATTTGAGAGTATCTGTGTTGAATATTTTGCTCAGGATAAGGCCATTAGAGCCATGAGTTTTAAAAATTATAAATCCCAATTTGTTTATGGTAAGAATACAAGAATAACTTTCTCTCTTCTATCCAGAAACATTCTATTTTACTATTCATTCTGAAGCAAAGCAGTGTATAGTTTAGTATTACTCTTTTTATATGGTATGCACTTATACCTAAGTAGCAAAGCAATAAAAATCACAATAGAGTAGAAATTAGTGGCAACTATATAACACTACAATTATTTTTGCTTAGGCAAAAGGCTCTTCCCTCTTAGCATGTGTATGTGCGCATGTGTGTATGCTACATGTTGCAAATTTCTTCCACTCTGCTGTGTCACTGGTTTCTTTGCTGTGGCTATCGATTTCTGACTTCTTTGTGTATACATCAATGTGGTGTAAGGTGTATCACTTCTTGATCTTTGTCAAATTTCCTATCACACCGTGAAATCTTCATTTCATTGAGTTGAATTTGCTACTCTGTGTACAACTTTCTCCCATTGAACTGAACAACATGAAACATTCTCATGAAGTATCAACTCCACGAGTATTAACTAATTTGATTGCCCTGAATATCATTAATCTAAAATACCATTTTAATAACTGATTTTGATTTGTTAGCAATTAGAATTTTATTTCTGGACTTCCAGAATGCATAAGCCTATTTAATAACTAATGGTGTTAAGCTACCAACTGAATTTGCCCAGTGAAAGGCTCCTGTAATACTGCAGTCATTAAAACTAGAAGCATATTTCTCATTTTAGGTTCTCAATAACTTTTAAAATCATCTTTCTAGTTTAACATTCATAACTATGAATGCATGGTTCTTGAAACTGATATACTAATTGTATTGTAGGAACTTTCACAAGTCAAGGTGGTAACTTTCCAAAATATTCAAAAAGTCCCTAGTATGCAAATAGAAATAGAAATAGAAGCCTAAAATAGTTAAAATCAATTCTGGTCTTAGAAAGACTTCAAGTGGTACTTAAGAACTGAACAGATTATCTATTTTGCCTTGGCCTGCTGTGTATGTTGGAATATCCTAGATTAGATCTTCATGCTGAGAAGTCTCATCTAATTTATACCGCAGGATAAGAAGAAATTTCAAATCACAGCCAGCAAAGGGACCATGAAAATCCAAGGGAAGAATGAAAGATAAGTCCTTTAGAGAAGGACATGCTATTACTGATGAATCGGCGAAGCTGAAGCATAAGGAGTCCTAATTTGCAAAATGATTCTATTCATATAATAGTCACCAGAGGTTGAAGCATTGCAGGAAATTGTATAAAGACAAGTAAGCATCAAGTATCCTGCCCTACAGGATAAAATCATTCAATTTGCAACAATAACAGATGTTGACAAGAAGGAAGCATTATGTCTATTAAGGCTTAAATGAAAAGATATATTACCAAAATGTACTGATACATTCTAGTGGAACAATTTTACAATGGAGTTTCCTTTTGCAGTTCTTTGGTTGAAGAATGATGGCTTTCAAATCAACTGAAGAATATTTCTTGAACAACCGCAAAGCTTTGTTACTGAATATTATCACTTTTTATGTTAGATTTCTATTTATGAATTCAACCACTTTGGCTAATCTACTCCTCCCATGTAGACCTCAGAAAATAATTGTTGGTATATTCGTATGAATATTTATAACCTTATCAAAATTAATAATTTTCTTCATATATAAGAGGGTGCCTAGAACAGGTAAAAGATAAAGAGCAAATCAGTAGGAGCTTGTATCTGAGGTTATGCTATCATGTTAAGAGTGATGAAAGATCAATATATTTTCATTCTTCTTACATCCAAAGAATGCTAACTAATACCTCTTTTTAATATCCTTTCAGGGAAAGAAGAATATCTCCAGGGCCTCTGTGAAGAGTTCTCTAGGCCCCTGGAAGGTAAAATCACTCTTGACATGCTCAGGTTGTGGGGGGGAAATTTCTGAGAAGGCAAAATGGTTGCAGTTCCAAAGAGTCCTGGAGGAAGCAGATTATTTGGACTCATTTAAGTGAGACTGCTTGGATTGCCCATGTGGAGGGCATCTCCTTTTGAGACTGGACAGAAAGAGTGCAGACCCCCTGGCAACGTCTGATGTCTCGGCTTTCTCTGAGAGTTTGTACCTTCAGGCGCATCTACATTGTTACAACTATAGTGTGTTCTTTATGTCTAGTGAGATTATTGAAACCATGGGCACCGTGATGGAAAAGGTCCTCTTCCTCATTTTTGACCACACAAATAATTGTGGTTAGGGCAACTTTGACACTGGAAGTAATGATTAGGCCCAGAAATGTATATGTTAGATGCCCTGCTCTTAAGCTGTTAGAGCAGAGCTTCTCAGCCTTGGCAACATTAAGATGTATGGACTTCAAAAGAAAACTGGGAGTTAAAGTTTACACTCTTAAGCTGCCAAGGTTAGGAAACACTATGTTAGAAGTTAATAACAAAACATTAATTCCTGCCCAGTGTAGATCTTTCAGTAATGTTACACCAGCATCAGTAAGCATATTTCAAAGCAGCTTCTTGTTACATTTTGCATTAAAAACAAAGAAAAATCTGACAGATTCATCTATCTTTGGGAAGGAATAAGAATAACTGGTCCTCTATATATTTCCTATCTTTCTTCACTATGTAGACAGAATTGACACCTATTAATAAAGAGATTTCCTCCATTCCTTATATTTAAATACAGGTTCCTACAGGTTCTGATTTCTTTTACTTTTTGTCATCTACTCTCTAATTTTGTCATGTATTCTCTGGGGAAGTTTTCAAAATTCTTAACAGAAAGTTATATTTAATTTGCGCTACCTGTCAAATGGTGAGTATAATAAGTAGTCATGAACTTAGCAAAACAATATTCTCATTTTCCAGGTATATGTGCCAAGAAAGCCCAATTGGCTACATTTTCTTCCATATATTATTTTTCCAGGGAGTAAAGATCATTTTAGAGCCAATTTGGTGTAATGGTTAAGGCAGGGGTAGGCAACCTTGGCTCTTTTATGACTCGTGGACTTCAACTCACAGAATTCCTGAGCCAGCATGGCTGCCTCAGGAATTCTGGGAGTTGAAGTCCACGAGTCATAAAAGAGCCAAGGTTGCCTACCCCTGGGTTAAGGCATCAGGCTAGAAAATGGGAGACCTAGTTTCGTTTTAGGCACAATACCATCTGGGTGACCCTTCAGCCCATCACCTTTCTCAGCAGGATGCAATGGCAAACTATTTCTGAAAAACCTTGCCAAGAAAATTGCCCAGACTTGCCCAGACAGCGTCCAAGAATCAGACATGATTAAACGGAGGGAAAAAAAATAACTTTGGTAAGCAAATAGTGTATTTATTGTTACTGACAAATGGAGGCTAGTTTCTCTTTATTGGGACAATAAACCACCTTTCCGTCATCAATGGCTTACTAAACCAACGTTCATGGTTTGGTACCCTTCAGATATGTTGAACTTCAGCTATCATCATTCTCAGTCATTTTTCTTATTCATAATGACTGGGAATGCTAAACAAATGCCTATAATATATAACTAGCTATGCTCAGGAAATACAAAATAATTAATAATTTTAAGAGAAAAATCAACCTGTGTATAGTTACTGTGTTGCTATTTTTAAGTACAGTCAAACATAGAGGCTCAACTCATTGCAAAAGAGTATTTTTCTTTCCTCCTCTTCTTATTCTACTACAAATACTACTGCAATCACTACTACTATTGAATAAGGGAGCTGAAATATTACTTAAATGTATTTTCCTTTGAATGTGGCAATGTATCACTAAGGGGAAAATCAAAATGGCTCTGTGTTTTGTTTGAAGCAACAGGACACCTCACAGATCTTTCGCTAAACCTTTCATGAAGGAGAACTTACAAAGAAAACTATAACCTGATTTTTCAAACAAATTTTAATGCAAAGCATTATAATGCTTAGCATTCATTTACTTCACTGGGCATATTTGTTGCTCCTGCAATAAACCTTGTTATTTCAATATCACAAGAAAGTCAATGTCAGCAAAGACTGGTGATTTAAAGGAAAGTGGGCTTGTGTAAGCAAATCATTTGCTACTCAAACAGCATATTAGTTCACCTTCCAGTGTTCTGCAACTTATAAAATTGGTGGCTTAAAGAGATATTTATTTATAGCCTTCAGAAGCAAATAATTCATCTTTCAGATTCGTGCATATTATTTATTTATGATAAGCAGCAGTATCCAAAGCTTGTGGTTTCAAACTAATTGCTGCCGGTGAATCTTTGCTAGCATGCCTGTTGAAAAGTTAATGTCATTTTTACTTCTGGTTTAAAAAAAATGAGATTTTAGGAGTAGAATAAGTCAGCAATATAAGATACACAAATTGAGTTGTATTTCAAGCAGCTCTTTAAAAGGAATCTACTTCTCTCTTTGTTTTTGTGTTTCCAGGTTTTTTTTGTACTTTGGTATATCTTCGAATTCCTCCTCCTTATCATTTTTGTGGACAATTTTTTTTACTATGGCCCTGAAACTAGGTTTGGTGTTAGAAGGAGATAGTGTAATTATAGAAGAATGGCTCCTAAATATATTCTGAAAATCTCATTCCTCTCCTATAAATCTTTCTGTCCCATCCTCTCTCTACTGAGATCTCAAAGGTGGTGTCTATGCAATAAGGCAGGTGTTCTCAAATTAGGCATCCAAGGTTTGCTAAGGCAATCAAACATCTTAAGGCAAAGCAGTAAATAAAGTCTACAGCAAATTTTGAAAATGCTTTTGCTTAGCCAGTGTAAACTTGCTTCTTTGAATAGGCAAAACAGCAGCGCTGTCTTAACTGCCAAGGCCTCCCCAGATTTTCACAGGCAAAGAATAGAGCATAGTCCAGAGAGAGACAATTTCGAAAGGTGGCTAAACTGCAAAATCCATCTGCCAATTACAAGCATGCTGAGATGGATGTTTGGTTTTCTGCTGACTGGTGACTTTCAGCGTGGTTTGCAGTAGTATATCCATAACAATAGACGTGTATAGGATGAAATGTTAGTCAAGTTCAATATTTTTATCTGTTATTTTAAATTTCCAGCTTTTCAAAATCAAATAGTTCCCCTGGGTTTACTGGGTAGAAAGATATATTATACCAGTGGTGGTGAACCTATGGCACGTGTGCCAGAGGCAGCACTCAGAGCCCTCTTTGTGGGCACGCGTGCCATACCCCGGAGATGGCAACCGTCCCTCTTCAACCAGCTGCCCGAGGTCCCACGTGGCCGGATGCATCCCGGCACGGCTAGTTTCCCTCCCCCCCGTCCCGTCCCTCCCGGCCTCGCTCTCCTTTTCCCGGGCACGACCCACTGCATCGCCTCCTCAGCTGTTGGCCAGCTGTCCAGCTCAGACGTGACTTCTCTGAACTGCTGGCGGCAGGCTGCGGAGCCCCAGAGTGCACCAGTCAAGGAGCTGGCAGACTGTGGTTGCTGATGGACATTGTCGGCCCCCATGCGCTCGCTGGCCTCTGTGTGCAGGGACCGATGGTGTCAGGCAGCAGCTGCCCTGGCCCCTGCCTCGCTTTGCCCCATGGCAATGGCACCCCCACCCTGCCTCGCCTCGCCTCATCCCACAGGATGAGCCTCCTGCCCACCGCCCCAGCTGCCAGAGACCCCCTGGATCTCCCCCAACCCTGCCTGGCCCCCACAGGCATCCCTCCCCACGAGCAACATCGAGGTGACCAGGCCCGCCTTGGCCACACCCACCCAGTCTGCCATGAACACCATAGCCATGCCCACCCAGTGGGCCACATCCCACCTGGCACCTGGCGATAAATAAGTGGGTTTTGGGTTGCAGTTTGGGCACTCGGTCTCTAAAAGGTTCGCCATCACTGCATTATACCCTATTTATCAACGATGCTGGAAAAAATAAACTTGGATCCAGAACATATTATTAAACTTGTGTATGTTTTGTAAGTATTTCTTGCCTTGCTTTCGAATTATGGTTTTGGAAAGGACTCTCGAGAGTTCCTTGGACTGCAAGGGAATCAAATCAGTTAATCCTAAAGGAAATCAATCTCGACTGTTCTTTGGAAGGACAGATACTGAAGATGAAGCTTATATACTTTGGCCACCTAATGGGAAGGGAGGACTCATTGGAAAAGACCCTGATATTGGGAAAGACTAAAGGCAAAAGGAGAAGGGGATGGCAGAGAATGAGATGGTTAGATGGTGTCATCAACGCAACAAACATGAATTTGGGTAAACTCCGGGAGACAGTGGAGGACAGGGGGCCTGGTGTGCTATGGTTTATGGCAGGAGTCTTCAAACTTGGCCCTTTTATGACTTGTGGACTTCAACTTCCAGAATTCCTCAGCCAGCGTTGCTGGCTGAGGAATTCTGGAAGTTGAAGTCCACAAGTCATAAAAGGGCCAAGTTTGAAGACCCCTGGTTTATGGGGTTGTGAAAAGTCAGGCATGACTTAGCAATTGAACAACAACAAATTTCTTGCCTGGTCCTAGCATATGGGAAATCATACAAACTCATAGATTTAGAATTTAGAAGGTATAAAAAAGAAGGAAAAGTTCAAAATCCTACATTCCCCTTTATTGATACAAACTATTACTTTTCTTAAAAGTGGGAAGAATTTTAGTTAAAAGACAGGCAATAGTAAGTGACAGATAATTAAAATAAAATAGTCTGACTACGATCTTCCTTAAAGCCAAACAAGGTTTCTTTGCACCTTAAATTAAAAATCATTACATTAGTGAATCAATAAACAGAATTCTAAGAACAATTTTCTTGCTGAACACCTAACAGTTCATGCAAAAACCTACTATCCTATTATTTGTCTTCCTTACCCTTTCATTGTATTTTTTGTTACTAGGTAATTTCCACAGCAACTAGCCAAAAGAAATTTATTCAGCTGTTTTGAGCCATAATCCAAAGCAAAATAAATCAAGGACTTTCTTTTGTAAGAAATGTTTTAATTTTCTTTTAATCTAACTTGACTTCAAGGAAGATATGAGAGGGGATTATATATTATAACTTTCTAATGTAATATCTGCTAACTACTGCTATGAATTTTCCCTACTGATGTTTTTCTTATATAAGACCTTAACATTCCATCCTTTTTCTTAAAATTAATATTAAGAAATGTAATTACTATAAAACTCTTCAAAGGGAGAGAAATGGAGAATTCCAAACTGTCATTCTGCAAGGACTGAATGAAAAGAAATGCTTCCAATGTTATAAATTGCCAACCGATGGCAATGTTGACATATCAGAAGCTTATTCTTTAGCATCTGTTCTTGCATTTCAACTGGTGAGAAGTTGCTGTGATTAATGGCTTGGTTGTTATTGTCCATGAGATGAAACCTACAATGAGTAATTGTTAGTGAGCTTTTGACCTCATTTTGTTTTACTGTTAAACGAGTCCTTCTAATTGAAATTAACCACCAAATTCAGGTTCTTTGTGATGATCACAATGGTGATGTGAGTACTGTACAATGCTGGGCCAAAAAATGTAAAGATGATGAACTGGGAAGAGCTGATTTATGTGTTCAAGAATGAAGTGGATGAAATGTGCAACAACTGATGAAATTTCATATGTGAAAGGTTGAGGGCAATCAATGAGTTAGTCAAAGGGATATGGTTGGTTCTTAATTAGCTACTGCAGGAAAATCACACAGACTGACAACAACAAACAATAGCATGACAAAGTAGCAACAATGATGCATTGGAATATCTGCAAGAAATACAATTTGCCTGCAAGACAGGACTGGCAAGACTACAAAACAGACTAAGTAACAGAAAATAAAATGCTCTTGGATGTTAGAATTCAAATCCCAAGCACCTGCCACATAACACCCCACACATAACAATTGTTGATAAAAAGGATAAAGTCTGGATAGTGGACATTGTAGTATGACAACAAAACAGAAGAGAAAGTAGTGGGAAATACAAAGACCTACAAATAGAAGTAGAATGAGTGTAACAAAAAAAAAATCATACCAATAGTAATAGGTGTCTTGAGTGAAATCCCAAAATACTGTATCTGGAGCATCACTTGAACATCATCTGCACTGACAAAGTCACCATTAGTCAATTGCAAAAGACAGATTTATTTGGAACAGCTTACAACCTGATATGCTACCTTTAACACCATCAAACAACATTAGCCTATCTCAGGTTTTTTGGAAAGGACTTGATAGATAGATAAAAATGTCAAATCTCATCCCTTAGTTATATTTTAACTTCATAATTTCTGCCACTTTGGAAATTGCTTAGGACCTGGATCTCTGGACCTGGATTTATTTAAATTAATTTTAAAGTGCACACTATGAGTAGAGGCAGGTGGGGGATGCTATTAAGCACAAGATCCCTCCATAACAGGTTTCCTCGGCAGAAAAATCAGTAGGAACCACTCACAGGGATGCCTTGAGACCTTCCCTGCCAACTTCCCCATTGACTTTGCTTGTGGGAAGTCAGCAGGGGAGATCAGAAATGGAGTTCATGTGATGGTGGGGCACTGCAGTCATAAGTGTGATTGCCAAAATTGTGAATTGGGATCCAGAACTTTGAGAAACAGTCATGAGTATGACTCATTCAGCACTGCCATAACTGAATGATCACTGAACAAGTGGACATGCCCTGGGGATACCTATAATATATAAAGGCACAAATGGAAGTGGGATGTTTTAAAAATAATATTATTTCAATTGGGTCAGGCTCTGTAGTCAAAATATTTCTGACACAATGGCAGTATTTCAAACTGGAAATCAGAAGTCTAATAAAAAATATTTCATTATCTGGACTTACTAGCGGAGTCGTATCTATGTTCAACTTAATGTCATAAAATTCATATTTAATTCAACAATCTCATCTCTTGTATTTTTAGTTATGATTCCAAGTTAGTAAAACTCATTTATATAATCTTTCAATGTTCTTCAAACTAACTTCTTTATTTAACTAAATACTATTACACAAGTCTGTCAATTTTCATTCATTCTGTAAATGAAGAATTATCTCAGTGCAGAAGTTTTATGCTGTAGCTTTGCAAATTGGTAATTACAATTCATGACATTATAATGAGCATTTCTTCAGCACTAAAGCTTTATTTAACAGAACGGAACATTCTGAGATAACCTTTATTAACTTCCTCACTGTGGATATAGTTCAGTTGGTCCCAGCCTCACCTGAGACATTTATGTGAAGATGACAGCAGAAATGCAGAAAATGTGAACATATCTCTTCCTTTAACAGAAGCTTCCAGGGTTCAAGATGAAAGAAAACCTAAGTATCCTTGTACAGCAAAATGTGAAAGGTTTGAAATCTGAACAGATATGAATACTAAATTAACTTTCTCACTTGCTTAGAAGTAGTCAACTATCTGTTATGGCTAATGCATTGGAAATACAATTGAAGCATAGTTTCTAGCTTCTAGTGGTTTACAAACTGGGCCACTTTAAGATGCATGGAAAGTTGAAGTCCACAACATCAAGTTTAAAGTTCCCAGTTTTGAAAAATACTGGTCTCTGCCTCTGAAGGGTCTATTATTATTTTTGTCCTGGTCTTGGAACAAGCTGACAAGCCAACTCCAAACTTTGTATCATTCTGGAAAGTCCCGAGAGCTGGGGGAAGCTGTTTCTAAAGGAGTCAGCACTCACTTTGATAATCAACCGGCACTCTTCCTTAATGAAATCTTGGGCACATTCAATGATAGAACATTTCTAGGAATCAGTAGCAATCATATAAGCTGATTCCAAGGGTAGACCATCTATTTTTTAACAAGGGCTGCATTTTGTTTTGAATGGTGTTTTAGGGATCACATAAAAATGGTGGGTGCCCTCCTTTTTCATCTGCTTTCTCTCTTTACTTCTGTCCCTCTCTAGAAGAAAGTCAGGGATAATTTGCTTTTACCAGAAGGCTGAATTTTGTTTGCAGAGTGTTTTTGAAATTAGTCATAAGTTGCCTGGAATTGACAAGGTGAATCTAATTATATAAAGACACATAGCTTCAAGCTGGGTGATGGTTTATCTGTTATTATTTATGTCTTTATCATTCACATCTTTCTTGCTGATCATTGTTTCTCTTAAATTCCAGGGAGCATGCATGGAATCGGACTTCCTTGTATCCTCACTACAACTGAGATCAATTGGGCTAAGAAATAGCAACTGAAACAAAGACACACATTATCAAGGCTTGACTTAGTTACTGTTAGATGGGTAAGTAAAGATAATATCCTGGGGATCTTTATCCAATTTTGTCAAATGTGCCAGTTGCAGGCCTATGTGGAGCCGAAACACTTGGTAATAATAATAAAAAAACACCCTTATCATGACACAGTTAACTACTGTGTACATAGATTATGTATATGATCTTTAAAAGAGAGACTGCTTTGAATACATTAAAATTAAAAGACATAAACTTCACCAAAACATTATTTAGACCATGCATGCCTTGAGGACTTTGACGATTATTTAATCAAACAGTCAAGAATGTGAAGGATTCTGCAAAAGAAATTTTATAATTGATTCTGTACCAAATATTTGAACATTTCAGAGGGATAATACTTTCAGTGATTTACAAGTGTTAGATATAAGATGACAGATGATAGATAGCAAGCTAGACAGAGACAGATATAGGCAGACAATCATATATATGCACATCACAACTAATAGAATCATACAAAGTTTGAAATATTACTTTGAAATAAATAAATGCTTATTGCATTGTAAAAATATCCACATTCAGTATTGAAGTGACTGTACTCAGAGCAAAATAAATGTTTCAGAAAAAGCGATTTAGAAAGATTTCTTTCTCATGGTAGTGGAACAGCTGTAAAATATATTATAATGGATTTTTTTCAGTGTATGGGAGATAAAAAGGTGGGAGTCCAACAAATAGCATCAGTCAGCAAACAGAAAAGTAAATATGCGAGAAGCAGAAAAACTAATTTCAACATGCACTAGGAAACTCTTTCATTGTTGAATTTAACAAGACAAAGGTCTAAAAGAAAAAAAATGTTATAGCAATTTTCTCCAATTTTACACATATTAAACTTCAAACTGTTTCAAGAAACTTTTCCATTGAGAAGTATCTATGACAATAACCCTGTCATAGTCAGTAATCCCTATCATTTTGCAATTTACATTTCTCCATGTGCCCATCCATGACTATCAAAAATAGCTTAGATTTTAAGCTGAAAAAAATAAGTCAACTATTTGCAGAAATCAGGTTCTAAATCATACAAGTAGTGCAAACTTTTTTGCAGTATGCTGAAGACCATATTGTAGCTCCTTACAGATTGTCCCATCCAATTTCCATTCCCTCCTGGTTTTCTACTTCTCCCAGCACTCTGGCAGTATTCTGTACCCATTGAACATGCTCAGTCTTTACTATTTACCTTATTTTCCATTGGGTTGCTTTGCTTACCTTTATATTCCCCCTCTCCACACACACACACACACACACTTTTGTGTTTCTTAAAGATTATCCCACCAGAGGTCCCTCCCTCTATCTGATATCTGTTTGGCTACATAAGGAACTATGTTTTGTTAACCGAGTTTACTATTTTTAATAGTAGCACCCAGAAATGAAAGGGCTCTGGATGTTTATGTTCATCACTATTTAAGCATGAATCAACATGCAACATGTGATGCAGCTGCTTAAAAGGGAAATGCTCCCTTGGTATGGATTAACTGGATCAGAGAGTCCAGATCACAGGAAAAAACTGTTTTACTTTACTCTGACCTGGTTAAATCCTAAATTCAAAGAGGACTTAATGTCATATAACCAATTGACTGATTAATCAATTAATTAATTATCAATTATTTGAATTGATTATGTGACATCAATTCAAGTCATTTTTGACCACTAGTGACTATTTTATTAGATTTTTCTCCATGACAATCGGTCCCTAACCTGTTCTTTCATATCTCCCATTGCCACTGTAACTGAGTCCATCCACTTTTCTGCTGTTTGTCCTTTTCTTCACTTTATTCCACCTTTCCCAACACTGGAGCTATTTGTGCCTTGAATAACAATTGTGGGTTGATTTGTTCAATGACCCATCAGTTTGTTTTCTTGGTTGCCCATAGTATTCCACATAAATTTAACTTCATTCTAACCACATTTTGATGAAAACCAAACAATATTCACCTTCTTTCTCTGAGTGGTCTATTAATATCTATAGTACATTAATCTAATTGTTCCCAAGGACTGGTTCTTTTTCTTCTCCTTCCCAAACTTGCCCATCAAGCAAAGCCTTGTTTAATCACACTAGAAAGGTCACACAATGTTTAAAATATGTAACAAGGCTCTACTCCTCTTGTTTAATTTTTGGCAAGAAGAAATGAATTATATCATGTCTATTTAGGCTTGCAGTAACATGACATCTATAATTTCATGTTGTGCAGTCAGACTCTAAAAACAAATGACTGAAAGTATTTCTGTTTCATTCGTATCCAGAAAGAGGTGATTATTATTCAGACCACATTATTTCTGCCATGTACAAATCCACCTTATTCCATCAGACTGTATGCAGAGTAGATCATAAACCTTTTGTTGAAATACAAAGTTATCATGGAAAAGATATGCCTTGCATAATATTGATCCTTCACAATGCTTCAGAAGGAAAATGCCGTGGACTAGTTGCCAAGAATGAGAATATAATTACCCCTAAATTTAGGAAAAAAATACAGTAAAACTGTTGGAAAGCCAATTGTTTTCTATTTAAATCACAGGATTTCCATTCTATTACCAGATAAGCAAAAGGTGGAACAATATATTAAAATCAATACTTTCTATTCATGTTGCAGCCTTAGTGCAATAGGAATATTTGGAAATTATTCATTCTAGACCATTACATTAAAGATCAAAAATACATTTTTAAAATTTTAGTACTGTCCTCTTGAAAAAATAGTAAAAAAATAGACAACAAAGCCATTTTTTCTCATAATGGGTCAGAAAGAAGAAAAATAGATGAAAGAAGTTGGAGTTGTCTCTTTCCTTATGCTGTTTCACATATATACAAATACTCACTTAGCCTTGATCAAAAGGTACTTTAGAAAAGTCATCAGAAGAAATAAATACATAATAGACTGGCTTTAAAATTCAAACGTGGTCCAAACCTTTATAGTAAATAAGTGTTAGCTCTTCATGACAGACTAAACTAGTAAACCAAGATTATGAATTCTAATACTAATTCTAATACTTTCTTTATTCGACAGTTAGAGCATCAAGTCTGAATGTGCTCCCCCCCTCCCTTTCTGTGAATTAAGGAGGAGCTTGTTTGAGACATTTACTTACATTATATTTTTGGCCTGGGCTCTGGCCTCTTTTACCTGACCTTGGTAGTGTCTCTAGCTCTTGCTCTATATTCTACAGTAAGATAGTATTTCAGCCAGGAGAAAACCTCTTGGTTAGATCTGGTAGAGACCTCAGTCAGCCTCAAGGAACAATGATAGGAGCAAATCTTGAATGACTGAACTAGTTAAAGGCAGTCAGACAGATTAAGGCATTACACTAGTCTTTCCAATATGGTATCAACTATGTAGCATAAGTTGATCCCTCTTAGCCTAGAGATATCTGGGAATTTTGGAATTGCAGTGCCAATATATTAATCATTATGATATTGCCCTTTATATTAGAAGTTAGGGTGATTCAAACCCTTGAAAAGAGATGCTTTTGTAATATGGAGATATGAAGCTGCATCTTTTCCCAAGGTCATCTTTTCCCAAGGCCAGGGGTAGGCAACCTTGGCTCTTTTATGACCCGTGGACTTCAACTCCCAGAATTCCTGAGCCAGCATGGCTGGCTCAGGAATTCTGGGAGTTGAAGTCCAAGAGTCATAAAAGAGCCAAAGTTGCCTACCCCTACCCAAGGCTGTTTCAGAAGATGGTTTCTTATGTATGCAAGCACAACCACTTTGCTTCAGTTCTTCCTATCAAAGGAAATCGGTTGCTTGTGCTTTGCCACTGAAGTACAGCCAAACAGATGTAAAAAAAAAAAACCCTCCTTAGTACAATTGGTTTTACAGATTAAAAATTATTACCTATTTCCAGTAGTTGTTAACAGACAGCAAGTGTTACATTAGCAGGCACTGCATCTCTAGATGGGGCTACCCTTGAAGAGTATGTGGAAGTTATAGCTGGTACAGAATGAGGCAGCATGAGTAGTTTTGTAGATCCCCAATGCATGGAACACCTTGCTATGTGAACAGTACAGAGTGGTGGGCTGCTTTCATGTCCAATTCAAGGTGTTGGTTATTATCTTTAAAACCCTTCACTGCATGAGACCAGGCTACCTGAGGAACTGTCTCGTCTCTGTTTAATTGAACTGTACCACCTCATAAAGCAGGGAAGCTATATTGTGAATCCCATTGGCTAAAGCCCTCGCTGCTATTGTCCTTGCCCTGTGGAAATCTTGCTCAGAGAGGTTAGGCAGGCCCCACCTCCCTCAGCTTTCCAGAAACGTGTCAAGACCTGGTTTCACCAATTGGCATAGTGTGTGTTTGTGTCAAAAATTAACCTGGGGTTGGTTGGTGACTTGAAGGTGGTCCCTCTACCCTTTTGAACTTTTTTAACCTCTGTAATTCTTAAATTTTAACATTTTAACTCTGTTTTTCATACTGTTTTTAAATACCTCACTTTTCATGTTTCTTATTTGTAAACCACTCAGAGTCACATGGGTGAGATGAGCAGTGTAGAAATTTGATAAATAAATAAATTTCTACAGAAGGCACAATTACTGTAACTTTTTTTTTCTTTATCAACAAAACATGAATGGGTGGATTTAAATATTTGAAAATAAAAATGTGAAGCAACTAATTCAGATGAAATAAAGCAGATGCTTTTATATTGGTAGAAACATGCTAATTCAAATCTGCTCTAATTTGCCTCATCTGTCTATCAAATAACGTTTGTGGTATTATAGTTGCTAAAAACTGTCTGTAATATTCCCTCTTGGGATTCAATCTGGTGACAAGAGTTTATTGCAGGAAGTCAATTTCCTGGGATGATGAGATTAATTGAGATGCATTTCTTTCACTTCTCAGTGCTGCAAAGACGAATGAACATTTTATAGTCACATCAATGCTCAGATATATACAGCCATTGCTTTTTTAAAATTAAAATTCCATGCCTACAGAGTTAATCCATAGTTGCAGGCCTTAGCCAGGCATTTAATGGGGCTACAGGCTACAGGGGGCTGGAGATTGGGTAGAAGAGTGTATCATCAATCATTGTCAAGCAGCTCATGCCTAAATAAAAGCAGTCTCATGACAGCCAAGTAAGGTCTAAACAAAGGTTTCATAAAATACCAAACTGCTTTTTTAATAACATGAAATTTGATGTAATTTAAACATAAGTACCATGTGATCAAGCTCTTATCAATCACACCATGATAGCTTCATCCTACTTTTCCAAATAAAAGATTTAACTTTTTCCTGCTTTCATATTGCCCCCATGAATTTTATATCCTGAAACAAAATGTGAAGATTCAAACAAAGTATAACTATTTTCTTGGACTATTTGCAGCTGTTTGATTATATAGGTCTAGCTAATCTTGGCCCATGAATCCTGGAAAGGATGAGGCAAAGGAACAAAGCCAAATTTATTTTAGAAAACTTTCCAGGGAAATCAACCCTTCTGTGCCAAATTGGACAGATTTCCTTGATCAGATTACAGTGCGCAAATACAAGTGGTGCTTATGTTAGTGTATTTTAATATTATATTTTCTGCAATCTTAGAGTGCAAGAATAATAAAATTCTTTATGAGAGATGAGTAAGCACCTTTTCTATTTTATTGCTCTATGCACAGAAGTTTACATAATGAAATGAAATTTTAGATCTGTTTGTAAAGGATTAGGACAACGTGATAAACATTACATTTGCTTATTTCTCTCTGATAATGATTATAATTTACAGTAGTGTTACTCAACCTTAGCAACTTTAAGATTGTGCCTTTCAACTCCCAGAATTCTCAAGTTGTCAAGACTGAGAAACACTGATATAGACCAACATCTTATGCTATAACAAATTCTTTGTAAAATGACAATACCGTAGAAGATCCACCAACACATGAAGTGTGACTTCATTTATTTTATCTACTAAGTACTGAAAACCCTAGTAAGTCTTTTAACTTGTACTTATTGACCAAACTATATATAATCCTGGGACTGAGATACTTGATTTCATAAATTTTGCTATGTTTATTTGCTTTCACTTTTTCTCATTAAGAACTGTAATAAAGACCATTGCTGATTAAAACAAAAACTGGGCACTGGCATTGAAGACTCTCATCTCCATTATTTCTGACAGTAGAAATCTAGAAAGGACCAGCAACATTTAGAAAGCTACAGATTTAACAAGTTTGAGTTTGAGATTTTCTTGACGTACTGCTTTGACAAATCAGAAAAATAATCTACTTGTTTCCCCCTTTAACTTTTCTTTAAAAAAATTGAGAATATTGTAATGGGCATGGCATTTGAGAATTATGAATAAAAAATATCAATATGCAAGCCTTCAGCTATTGTTCTTTTTCTACCCAACGGCTGTATTCACATGTTAAACTTAGTAACTGAACCAAGGGGTCAGAGCATTTACACACATTACTACCATCACAGGAGTCAGTAGGGGTTGACTTTAGCTCAAAGCCTCTTCAAAATTATTTAAGGTTAAATTCACCTTCATTGTCAGCTACGTCATCTGTAAGCATTACCAGAGGGTTAATATTCTTTTCATGCTGTTGGCATAAAGCACGGGTATCAAACTCGCCGTGTCACGTGACGTGTCACAAAGTATCATGACTTTTTTCGCATTGCTGGAGCTGGGGTGGGCGCGGCCTCTGCATGATGCAACCGGCCTGCAGGCCGGAAGTTTGACACCCTTGGCATAAAGGATAAATCCAAGAACAGCTCTTCAAAAACAGGCAAGGGAAAATATTCCCTCTTGCTGTTCTATTGTACTTGTCATCCACCTAATCATTTACACAGTAGTGTGTAAATGAAGGGGTGAAATAGTAGCCAATAGGAAATCCTAACCCCATTCATCCCATGGAAATTCTGTCCCACATCAGATTATTATTAAAAAAAAGAGGGGGCAGCATTTCAGCCATTTTTATTACATCAGAACACTGGTAAAAAACAAATTTCATCTAAACATGTGGAAAAGAATGCTGAGAATCCAGATACGTTTCAGCCTGCAAAGACAGGCGGAATATGAGAAACAGAAAGCTAGATTCAGATTGGCTAGAAGAAAATGTGGGAGGTGGAATGGAATAATCTAAATCTGTTTATACATTAAGATTTCATTATCAATCAGTGCTGTTCATTTGTCTTAATTGGCTAATTCATTTGCAATAAAGCTTAATTCTTAATTGGTCCTATAATTTCTTGAGAAAGTAGTTGCAGCTGAACCAAGACAACATTTGTGGCTATTGGAAGATCATCCCATATATCTGCTCTTCATTTAACTGGAGCATTTGTGATTATGTGCTACTGCACATAGATATATTTTCTTCAGCAGTTGACTGTCAATGAAGGTGTCAATGAATCATACTTGATATTACAATTGCATCAATATAATTCTTCATTTCTCTTTTATTATGATACAGTGAAGAGTGAAAAAATTGACGAAATGGAAGTAAAAGCTACAGAAAATCACATCTGCAGAAGGCTCCATATGATTAATATATGCAGTGTATGTGTGTGCATACCAAGATACACACACACACACACACACAAAATGGTACTTGGTACTCATTAATTGGTTCTGGGAAGTACGATAAAACCCTAGTGAGACCACACCTGGAATACTGCAACCAATTTTGGTCATCATACTACAAAAAAGATGTTGAGACCATGGAAAAAGTTCAGAGAAGAGCAACTAAGATGATCCAAGGCCTGGAGACTAAAACATATGAAGAACGGCTGCAGGACTTGGGTTTGGCTAATCTAAAGAAAAGAAGAAACAGGGATGACATGGTAGCAGTATTCCAGTATTTGAGGGGCTGCCACAAAGAAGAGGGAGTCAAATTATTCTCCAAAGCACCAGAGGGCAGGACAAGAAACAATGCTTGGAAACTGATCAAAGAGTGAAGCAACCTGGAATTAAGGAGAAACTTCCTGACAGTGAGGACAATTAACCAGTGGAACAGCTTGCCTTCAGAAATCAAGGGCGCTCCATCACTGGAGGTTTTTAAGAAGAGACTAGACAGTCACTTGTCTGAAATAATATAGGTTCTCCTGCTTGAGCAGGGGTGGACTAGAAGACCTCCATGGTCCCTTCCAGCTCTATTCTATTCTATTCTATTCTATTCTATTCTATTCTATTCTATTCTATTCTATTCTATTCTATTCTATTCTAAAATAAGAAATACTGCATATGCTTCACCTTTCACTATGACCAAAATAAGCCCAATCCTTCATCACCACATAGGATTTTGTTTAAATAATCTTGATCTAAATACGAGATTATTGAATATCTTATATTCAAGTGCATGCCTGAAAGCAGACTAACTTATTAAATACTTCATTTTCCTTTATTAAACTGATTTACATAAACCTCACCAAGCATATGTTTGGTGAAGTTTAGTGGTGTTTTTGCAAATGGTTTTTTTTTCCTTTCCTTTGTGCTTCAAGAACAGAATTTGCATTCAAATTAATATGTTTGGTCACAGTGGGGACAGGAGGGGAATGCAATTCTCCTGAGCGTAGTCCATCAAAATGTGGCTAGAACTTGTACAAGTGCAAAGATATGGAAATGTATTTAAACATAGCCCAGCCAAGAAAACAAGGAATAAGTTATTAAAAGCATACGTACATTTAGAACTATTTCCTATATAACAGTTTAAAAAATATGCTATTATGGAATCTACAAATGCTAAAAAAAAAGTCTCCATGGAATCATAGAATGTGAAGTTTGAAAGGGACCTTGGAGATAATCTACTCCAATGTTCTGCTTAGGGCAACAATTCTCTACCACAGAATCGTTGATAGATTGATGTCTAGTTTCTTGAAATATTTGTGTCAGTCCAGCCTAGGATTAAGTTTCCTTTGAGTTGGCTCATATTCAGCTTCTGTTTCACCAAGGGCGCCAGGTAGTTTTGCGTTTTCTATTGCCCAGATTATTCTTCTCTATTCTTTATCACTTGATATTTTTTTCCTTCCCAAATGTAGAATTTGTCTCTGTTGAAATTTATTTTGCTGACTTCTTGTTCCAGCTCGTCAAGATCTTCCTAGATCTTGATACTGTCATCTAAGACATTTATTATTCCCCTATCTTTCTATCGGCTGCAAATTTGATATTCTAATCCCTTGTTTATAAATCCTTTATGTTGAAAAAAGCACAATGACTGGATTGGAGCCACACGGCATTTTTGTTTAGCTCTTCCTTGTAGTACATCTATCCCTTTCCTATGATCAGCTAAACAGCTCACTCTATGAAAAAAATGAGATCAGGTTGGTCATTGTTGATAAATCCATGTTAGCTCCTGACAAACAATACAATCTTATCAAATTATACTTAATCATTTATTTTACATGGTATTAATATCAAACAGAGTGCTCTGTAACTACCCAAGTCTTATTCTTCCTACTTTTGCTAATCATCTGGCATTACATCTTTGATTTCTCAAAGATCACCCCTATCATCCATTCCCCTTTTAACTCTTAGCACCATCAAAGGTTTCCTATGCGTCTACAGTGGTTTCCTTAAAATCCTGTTATTCTCAGTGAGCGTGCTAGCTCCAAAGCCTGGGTGTCTCATTTAAACACATCTAATTCTGGAAGTTGAATTCCAATATTTCTTATGAGTGCCAGTTTATAAAGGTTATTCTGTTCTCAGGCGAGGCAGAGATTTTTCACATCACCTGCTTTACATTTTTTAACAGACATACATACCCATCAGACAATTCCCTTTGAGAGCAAGCAATATTATGCAAAATTCAAAAAAATAGTAAGAAATAGTAAACATAAGAAATTAAAGGTATGAGGTAAATGAGGAAAGAGATATGAATAATTTATTTTACTCCAAGTTTTTTTTAGAAATGCCAGTGATTCAGTCTGGGTGTTTTGCATGTAAATTATATTCTCCACCACTGAAATGCACTTTTTTTTTACATATAGAAAGTTCCATGAAGTAGATGGCATTATTCATGCCATTTTCTGAAATAGTTCTTCCTTGACCTTTCCAGTGATTTGCCACAGAGCTTCAGTAGTTCTTGCAAACATTGGATAATACAGATCTCATTGGCTAAATTAATAGAAAATAACTGAATTTTGGTGCCATGATTTTCTGCTTATTTAATGTAACAACAACAACAACAACAACAACAACAACAACAACAATGATGATGATGATGATGATGATGATGATGATGATGATGATGATGATGATAAAGTTGGAAGGGACCTTGGAGGTCATCGAGTCCAACCCCCTGCTCAGGCAGGAAACCCTATACCATTTCGGACAAATGGCTGTCCAGTCTCTTCTTAAAAACTTCCAGTGTTGGAGCATTCACGGCTTCTGGAGGCAGGTTGTTCCACTGGTTAATTGTTCTAACTGTCAGGAAGTTCTCCTCAGTTCCAGGTTGCTTCTCTCCTTGACTAGTTTCCATCCATACTTCTTGTCCTCCTCAGGTGCCTTGGAGAATAGCTTGACTCCCTCTTCTTTGTGGCAGCCCTGAGATATTGGAATACTACTATCATGTCACCCCTCGTCCTTCTTTTCATTAAACTAGACATACCCAATTCCAGCAAACGTTCCTGATATGCTTTAGCCTCCAGTCCCCTAATCATCTTTGTTGCCCTTCTCTGCACTCTTTCTAGAGTCTCAACATCTTTTTTACATCATGGTGACCAAAACTGGATTGCAGTATTCCAAGTGTGGCCTTACCAAGGCATTGTAAAGTGGTATTAATACTTCACGTGATCTGATTCTATCCCTCTGTTAATGCACCCTAGCACTGTGTTGCTTTTTTGGCAGCTGCAGCACACTGCTGGCTCATATTTAAGTGATTGTCCACTAGGATTCCGAGATCCCTCTCACAGTTACTACTATTGAGCAAGGTACCCCCTATACTATACCTGTACATTTGGTTTTTCTTGCCTAAATGTAGAACCTTACTTTTTTCACCATTGAATTTCATTTTGTTAGATAGCGCCCAGTGTTCAAGTCTGTCCAGGTCCTCCTGTATCTTAAGCCTGTCTTCTGGAGTGTTGGCTATCCTGCCAGCTTGGTGTCATCCGCAAATTTGATGAGTTCCCCCATCTATCCCCTTGTCCAAATCGTTGATGAAGATGTTGAAGAGCACTGGGCCCAGAACAGAGCCCTGGGGCACCCCACTACACACTTCCCTCCATGTAGTTGCGGTTCCATTGAGGATCACACGCTGAGTACGGCCGGGTCAGCCAGCTACGAATCCATCTGGTGGTGATGCTGTCTAACCCACATTTTTCTATCTTATCAAGTAGTAGGTTGTGATCTACTTTATCAAATGCCTTACTGAAGTCCAAGTAAATTATATCCACAGCATTCCTCTGATCCACTAATTTTGTCACTTGGTCAAAGAATGCAATAAGGTTTGTCTGGCATGATCTGTTTTTGACAAACCCATGTTGGCTTTTAGTAGTGATTTTGTTTGCCTCTAGGTGTTCGCTGATTCGTTGTTTGATTATTATTCGTTGTTTTATTAACCCTCTAAGAAGCTTTTATCATTAAAAAAAAGCAACACTAAATTTTCAACAGTTACAAAACATCCCTTCATGTCATTGGTAGCAGACATACAAACTCTTGTTTTATGGAAAAATTCACTGCCAAAAACTATGCATATTGGGAATTATGCCAAGCTATTATTTGGGCTAATATTCTGAGTTATATTATATTTTCAGAGCAATGGAATCAAGGAACAAAGTGATAGCTAGTCTATCACTTTCAAAGCCTGGTGGTAAAGGAATCAAAATATTTAATTGGGGGCCAGTGGATAATTTCATTCTAGGATAGGGTAAGTCCCCAATTCTAGTATGGTTAAATGGCTGGAAGAACTTACAGCTTCACAATGTATATGTGTGTGCATTTGTGAATTCTGAATCCAAGAGGTACAAGGCCACCCAGTGTATCACAGGAATGGCTTATGTCACAAGCTGGACATAGGGGGGTGGAGGAAGAGGAGGAGGAGGAGAAGGAGGGAGGGAGGGAGGGGGAGAGGGAGGAGGAGGAGGAGGAGGAGGAGGAATCTACTAAAGATCCTTATGCAACATAGAACAATATATGTGACAACTGCAATTTTATTGTATTTTTAATTCATAACATTTGACAAAAAAGACTTAATGCTTGAATGCATGCTGTATCGATATGAAGCTGATGTAGATTGATGTTCCTGTATAAAATGAAAGAAAATAGTACATACCTTTATAAATATATTAAAAAGATTCCCTCCGGGTTTAAAGCTTTCCTTGGTGCAAAATAAAGTGCATTCTGATATTAATAAAGAGCTTGAACATTTGTGTTTCTATTTATTGACTGATAAATTTTGTATAGTGCAAAATAAATATTACCAGAAATGAAACAATTATTATATACTGATTTATCCAGCTTTGAAACATACATTACCATAACTTTATAGGTGTGAAGGGCAAAAAAAAAAAAAAAAGAGCATGTGTTCATTCACAATTTCAGAATGTAATGTAATTCAGATTGGAAGTTACAGCAGAGCATTATAAATCAATCCTAAATATTGTAATTTATGTCTGTATATAAATTTCCTTCTCCGCCCTATGAGTGGTATGTGTCTTCCTCAATCTCAGGTCCTCTACCAGAGGCCTAGGAGTTTGAGAGTTCTTCGCAGTATCTTAGCTGTTCCTAGCACTGCACTCTTCTGGACAGAGAGCTTTGATGTTGTTCCCGGGATCTATTGGAGCCACTCTCCTAATATGGATGACACAAGCCCAAGTGTATCTACCACCACTCAGGCCTCATCCTCTCCAGTTCGTACTTTAGGCCCTGTTATTTCTCCAGCTTCTTATTCTCCTTTTTCTGGATGTTGCTGTCGCTTGGCCGTGCTACATCAACACTGCTGTCTTCTGATCCTTGTCTACTACCATGACTTCTGGTTGAATGGCCAGTACCTGCCTGTCCTTCTGATTCTGGGAGTCCTATAGGATCTTAGCTCTGTTATTCTCTACTACCTTCTGTGGAAGCTTCCACTTAGATTGGAAGGGTCTAGCCCGTACATTGCGCATATGTTCCTGTAAATATTGCCTGTTACTTGGTTGTGCCACTCAGTGTATGCTGTTCCTTTGTATGTGTGTGTGTGTATATACACATATGCATACACGCACGCACACACACACATATGTATGTGTTCCTGAGGATGTATTGTGTGTATTCCCCAGTTTAATATTTTAAATATTGTTTTGCTTTGTTATATAATAGTTGTATATATATTTATTTTATATGCTACACATTAAGTTTCAGGGATTGATAATTATTCCAGATGCTAAAGTATTTAATTTTCCCCAGTAGGTGTCTTTGTCCATGTAAGCCATCATAAACCAGCAATCTTGAACAATCTTTTGTGAGAATATCAAGACATAAAAAAATCATGGTATTGCAAGAGAATGCTGAAATCTCATGAAATTTAGCCATCTCACACAAAAGCTAATGAAAATCTGGCAACTTTTGCTGCAATCAGACAAAAACTATTGGCAATTTAGGAAACATTAATCCTTTTGCTTGTAACCCTTTTCAGCATTTTCATCTACAACTCTGCACAGAAAAGTTAGAAATACATAAATACATAAATAATTTATTAGATATGAATTCAAATTAGTACTACACCAGCAACAATTTATTTCCATTGCATTAATGTGATTCAGTTCATGGCTTCAACCCAACCTCCCCCAACGAGCCCCTCTGGAGACAATGGAATTGTAAGTCTTGAAACAATTTTGAGAACTGCAATCCCCAACACATTTGTAGAGTAACTAACTGAGAAAAACTGAATTAATTAAAGAAAAGAGGAGAGAATTTATGTGATAAGTTAATGGTAAAGGGCCAATCAATACAAAAAGTTACAAATTATCTCAGAGGCAGGCAGGCAGGCAGGCAGGCAGGCAGGCAGGCAGGCAGGAAGGAAGGAAGGAAGGAAGGAAGGAAGGAAGGAAGGAAGGAAGGAAGGAAGGAAGGAAGGAAGGAAGGAAGGAAGGAAGGAAGGAAGACCCTCACCATGTGAATTAAAATTGATATATGTCGTTAAAATATAGATACTATCTTTAATATATAGTATAATTTTCAGAAGTAAGATAACCAGACAGTTGAACTAAAATGACACCATAACTTGGTGGGAACAAGCTGTTCAAGAAATCATTCAAATAAATAAGGTATTAATGCCTAACATAGGCTCCATGAAAACTTAATCCTTTTCCACTTAACAGTTTTAGTATCATCACAAAAAATAATTCTTTGAAAAGAGCACTGCTAACTTGAATAAACTCCTTTTACAAAATATGGTGATGGCCACCAAATTAGATGGCTTTGAAAATGAATTAGGAAAATAATAAGTGATCCCCAGTCAAAAGTAAAAATAATTAGAGCCAAAAGATATATGTCTGCTTTTCAAGTGGTAATTGAAACTGTTAACTGGAATAGTTTCATATATTATTTTTGTTATTAATATTGGCATTTAAACAATCTCTTCAGCTGAACATAGAAATCATACTTTATACTCATACTCCCCAATACTTGAAAATGTCTCACAATTCAAGGAATAGGAATATAATTTGGCTGCTGAAGTGGAAAAAAAAACCATTCCTAATTACAGGCACAAAAAATTAGGGAAGATTGTTGACTCGTGGACATTTTCCAGATGTTATTAATTTCTCATAGGTCCATAAACACTTATTTAAAATTAAGGATGAAATTCTTAATTCTAGAATAAATGCATCAGCTACTGAACCAACAAGACTATTCATCTATTATGTAATTGTGAGCAAATGATCACTGTTCATTACTTACTGTGGCACAAAACCACATGAGCCATATAACCTGATATTCAAGTATAGATATGCCATGAAAAGAAATTGAGGATAATGGGATTTATATGATTCATTTTTCAGGGCAAAAAACCTAACAAGACCTAAAAGCAAAATGGTTAATCAAAAGCTGTGGGAGTAACATCAGTAACTTGAATTTCTCAGGCAAACATGGCAGTTATGTCAACAGCAAAAAGTTGTCTAGCTTGAAGCCTATCAGAACCATGTGGCCATCTAGTTGGACCAGGTACTCTAGATCATGAAAGCCAGCTAACTAAGTATGTGGGAACAGCATCAGCCACCAGAAGAACAGATGGTCCTTCCTACAGACCTAGCAGCAAATGACAGAGCAGCTATAGCTCCCATCACCATAGCCATTTCATGCTGACTTCAACTTTCATGTCAGATGAATACAATGGCAATTCAAGCAAATTTACTGTCAAAATGATATGTAGGCCAAAGAAAAACCCACCAATTGAGCCCATGTAGGATTTTTGATGAGCTAAGAGAGCTACAATGTGAGCAACCGTACTTCTGATTCTGACCAGTCCTGATTTGGACAACTTTTTTTTTCTTTCTTTCTTTCTTTCTTTCTTTCTTTCTTTCTTTCTTTCTTTCTTTCTTTCTTTCTTTCTTTCTTTCTTTCTTTCTTTCTTTCTTTCTTTCTTTCTTTCTTTCTTTCTTTCTTTCTTTCTTTCTTTCTTTCTTTCTTTCTTCTTTCTTCTTTCTTTCTTTCTTTCTTTCTTTCTTTCTTTCTTTTTCTTTCTTTTTTCTTTCTTTCTTTTTTCTTTCTTTCTTTCTTTCTCTCTCTCTCTCTCTCCCTCTCCCTCTCCCTCTCCCTCTCTCCCTCTCATTCTTCATGCCTGAGAGCTAATTTCAAGGATTCTGTCAGGCAGGTGACAATTGCCCATGAGATCCACTATCTCATCGGCAGGGTGAGTGTTTGGTGTCAGAATTTCAGCTATTGATTGGAATGAAAGAGATACTGTAATTGACTAGTTCAAGGATGGACTATTTGATGAATTATGAAATGAGCTAGTTTGTCTAGGATAAAATTATTGCGTTAATCAAGGTCTGCTTGAAATTCTGTGAAGAAGGGAAAATGTCACTATATACTTTCATTTACTCTTTTACTTTCACACTGGAAACTTCTGAACTTCAGCCTATTCATTAAGAGCCAGCAGAACTCTGCCTACTACTCTGAAGTGACAAAAAGCAATCGGACTTTCTTGTTTTTTTTTCTTTGAAAATGCTTCACTTCTCATGCATGAGAAGCTAGTCATTAGAACTGAAGAAGCTTCTTGGATGACAAGCGAAATGTTTTCAAAGAAAAAACCAAGAAAGTCCAGTTGCTTTTTGGAAAAGGATCATTGGGACAACCATGACCTGAATGATTAAGAATCTCTATAGGCAAGTGACACTGTTGCATAAAAAAAACCATACATCTATATTATATAGAAAACATGGCTAGTATGCATGAGAGAGGTTTGCTAAACTCCTATTTTGAAGTATTAGTAAATTGATGTAATTGTAGGAATGGGGCATTTTGCTTGCAGGGGTCCTAACTGCTCCTGATCTCACTTATCAAAAAATGAGGCAACATGGGAAACTTTTAGATTCAGGTCCCATGAGAATACACTCAACCTCTACAACTCACCAATAGTAACCAGTAAGAGCTTTCGTAACTTTACTTGGCTTCCTGCTTAAATTTTTCTGGAAATGGACTGGCTACTGATTTACAATCCTTGACCTATAGCTAATGGTACTAAATACCAGGTGTATCTGCAATAAAATAATGCCATTTGCAGTTTGACTGAGAATGATAAGATAGACTGGCATGCATTACTGAAACCTAGCTGGAGGGTATGCTAAGATACTTATTCAGGTTTCAGATAGTGCTTCACCCTCGCTTCTAGAGTTAAAATATGGAATGGCAATTGTACATTGAGAGTTCTGTTAGTAAAGCTCTCTTTTGATGGTGATTAATTTTGAGATCTAGTATGAATGTTGAACTATAGGGCCAAGCTATGGATAAAAGCAAGCATGCTAACCACCACAATGCTACTGAAGCAATAATAAAGCAGTAGATCATCAGATACTAGCAAGGCCTGATAATATGCAAAAAGAAACATGTATGCATTGTATTACAATATGTGTTGTTAAAAATGCATTGTAAGAATTGATTATATGCCATCATCATTTTCAGCTCTTTTCTCCATGATGATCTATCCCTAACCTGATATTTCAAGTCTCCCAATAGTGTACCCATTGCCAGTGTGTCCCAGTCCATCAACTTTGCTGCTGGACATCCTCTTCTTCTCCTTCCTTCTATCTTTCCCAGCATTAGAGCCCATCTAGAGAACTGGGTCTTGACATAAATGTGTCCAAAGCAGGATACTAGTGTTCTCTAATGCCAAAGTTCAAAAGCATCAATACTCTTCCTATTCTGTGTCTTCCAAGTCTGTAAGATTTACTTATGGAAAAGAAAGTGACTGAGGACTGTTTTCATGCACAGTTGGGAGTAAAGAAGCAGGTGAATCCACCAACTGAGGCTATGTTAGCTGCAGTCTAAATATAATACCTAACTATGGCCAAAGTGGAAAAGGGGCTGAAATCTGGAAATGGATTTCTTAAGTTGTCTTCAAGACTGATAGGCTAAGAAGCTTCTGCAAGTGACTATGTGGCTTCTTTACTTTCTCTACTATGTGGCCTCTCTACTTTCATGCATTCTGCCTGGTGGGCCTTACTTGTGGCCCTTCAACCACTTTTATGCTTTCCAGACTCCCAAGGACTAAACACACTTGCTTCTCTAATCCTTATCTAGGCGAATGTTGTATGTCCCTCCTTCTACCCTTACTAACTCTATGGATATCAGCCAAGATCATGTGGAGGTGGGTGGCAAGAGCTCCATCATGCTCACTTTCAAGAAGTTAAGTAGGTGAAGAATGCTGTGGGATCTAATAGAAGGTTTGCTACCTGATGTGCCCTTTGTTCAAGACTGTAAATTCTGCAAAAAAAGACACCCCCTCAAACCTGTGTACCCAACCAATTTCCATTGGTAAATTTTATAGAGCATTTATCACAAGTTCCACATCACAGGATCACAAGATGTTTTCATGTCCTTTTACAGTAATCCCTGCCCCTTTACAGTAATGTCTTAGCATTTTTTACATATATGCAAAGCAAAAGCTTTTCCTAACATCCTAACTTGTTCATATTGTAACTGCAAAATTTCTACATGTTCTATAACATCACTCTTCCAATAAACATCTCTTTTCAATCATCCATTTTTAGCTCTAATATTCGTAAACCTTTCCTGTTTGTGTCCTTTCCCTAGTCCTATAGTAGACTTGGGGTTACAATTTAGCAAGCTAAGTGTACAGTTCCTTATTGTAAAACTTAAGCTTTTACTGATTTTTTTTTATCAAAGCTTTATTGAGAATTTGGGATCTTCTCTACCATCACCCCTTGCATCTTCTCAGCCAATCCATACACCATTGTCATTGTGATGGCTGAGATAATGTGATAGTGTATGACACACTGAAGAAAGTGAGCTTTGACTCCTGGCATTGGTAAAAAAATTGGGGAAGACAGTAACATTTCTAGAATCTCTTGAACCATCATCTAGGTTGAAAAATCAAGTCAAAAGCAAGAATGCTTTCTGATAAGGCATTACTTCTGATAAGGCAAAAAAATCTATTAAACAGTGGGAAGAGTAGGAAAAGAAACATGATTATTAACTGTCATAAGAAGAATCTCCGTTTTGTGTTTATTGAAAGTAATCATCATAAATGACAATGATATTGTCACCCTAGTAGACAATAAATATTCTGATCTAGCCATGCTGTGTTAAGTGTCTGAGTCGCTTCTGCCTAGTTTGAGCCCTGGAGCCTGACTTTAAGATTATTTTTATGTATAATAAAATCTTTAGAAGAAAATAAGCAATCATTGGAAAAGACACAAATGCTTAGCTCTGTGACATTCTTTAAACAAATATAAACTTAATTCTACATTTTACATCTATGTATGAAATCCAAAAGGAATGTTAATACAGTTTCCTTGGCTGAAGATATTGCTTTAATTAAACTCCTTAAATTATTACACTATCACAAACTACAGAGCACTGATGGACAGTGTTATGGTCTTATAGGCATTCTTTTTAACCCAGAGAACCATAACCAAACTATCATTACTTTGATATTAATGATAAATATTTTCAATTAATATCCAAGTCCTTCTGATAACAAAAAGAGACATATTATTCTGAACATCTTTTTAAATATTGCCTTTGTTAAGTTGCACCATAAAATGTTACATATTCTAATCCTAATCAAACATAAAAGTTTTATTGGATCTCCTTCTAATACATATAAGTAGCATATTTGCTAGTGTCTTTGGCCAAACTTGTACAAATATTATGCAAAGTCCTTTCTTAAAAAGCTCTATCATTCTGACTGGTGATTTATTTATCTCTTCCTTCAATCATCCAACATGAAATAACTCAGCTTAATAAAGAATGCTATAGGTTCACTGAAGCTAACAAAAGCTATTAATTAAAATCCCTAAATTTCATTGGGGGGTTGCAAATATAATTTTTATTAAGAATTTTAATTACAGTAATAAAAGCTAACATAAGCTAAACTTACAGAAAAAGAAAAGAGTGGAAGAAAAGAATTAAAAGTACAAGGGAAGAGAAAAAGAAAGAAGAAAAAGAGAGAAAAGAATAAAGAAAAAGAAAATGTTTAAAGAGGTTACTTTCCACCTTCATCACAACAAGTACAGTATAAACAAATTTAATAATTCTTTGCACCTTCTAAGGTTAAATAACTATCCCTTCATCCCATCCCTTAGCTATAAACAAATTCATAAAACATCAATTTTTGAACCTTGATGTCAGCAAAAAATCCATAAAGGGTTGCTAGAATGTTGCAACCAAATGTCTAATTTTAACCTTGATCAAATAAACCAAAATTATATTCCTTTCTTTTACTTCTAAGAATCCTTAAATCAATCAAACATTGCTATAGGATTTTATTTCTTTTCAATTCCTCTTTATTCCATCTCACAGATTTCTTCAAGGCTTTAAAAAGCCTCTTTAAAAATCCAAGAAGAATACATTGTCCAGGTGATTCTCTTGCTTTATCATTTGTAGTTCCTTTTTAATTTTTAAAACTTTAGTCATTTTCTTTGCATATCCAGTAAAGCATCCTTTTTCAAATCATTCCCTTGGCCTGTGGTTTGTAGTTCTCCATTCTATACATTCTCTCTTATCAGGTAAAATTTGTTCCTCATCTTCCATTCCTTCATTAATATCTTTGTACATAATCTATCCATAGAAACAGACATTACTGATGGTGTTGATATTATAGTTTTTAACTTCTGGCTCTTCTGGGCGTCTTCCACATTCTATTTTGCCCCGCTGGGGACCCCAAAAAGGGTCGAAAGTCACCCCAGAGAGACGAAGAAGAAGAAGAAGGGGACCCTCATCGATCGTGGAGGGGTGGCGGCCCCTCTGCAGGATCCGAGAAAGCCCTCCAAACCAGCAGGGGAAAGACTGGCTACATTTGTGTGCCAATCAGAAGCTGGTGACAACCGAAGATAAGCAAATAATTAGCAATTTTTGAGCAACCTTGATGGAACTGGCTGAGGCTTTATCCTCTTTTTATGATCTAAATAATACTTTCCTGGAAAAAAGAATGTCCAAAGCAAAGATTCCTCCCCGATGAGAGAGGGAAGGGAAGTTTTTGCCCCGCTCCCTCAGGAAAAGAAAAGCGGTGAATTAATTGCTTTGGGAGAAAATAGAGAAAACTACAAGATCAATTTGGAATTAATACAGATATATTCTTTGACCAAGTGACAAAATTAGTGGACCAGAGGAATGCTGTGGATATAATTTACTTGGACTTCAGTAAGGCATTTGATAAAGTAGATCACAACCTATTACTTGATAAGATAGAAAAATGTGGGTTAGACAGCATCACCACCAGATGGATTCATAGCTGGCTGACTGGCTGTACCCAGCACGTGGTCCTCAATGGAACTACAACTACATGGAGGGAAGTGTGTAGTGGGGTGCCCAGGGCTCTGTTCTAGGCCCAGTGCTCTTCAACATCTTCATCAATGATTTGGATGAGGGGATAGATGGGGAACTCATCAAATTTGCAGATGACACCAAGCTGGCAGGAATGGCTAACACTCCAGAAGATAGGCTTAAGATACAGAAGGATCTTGACAGACTTGAACACTGGGCGCTATCTAACAAAATGAAATTCAAGTGGTGAAAAAAGTAAGGTTCTACATTTAGGCAAGAAAAACCAAATGTACAGGTATAGTAGGTGGTAACTTGCTCAATAGTAGTAACTGTAAGAGGGATCTCGGAGTCCTAGTGGACAATCACTTAAATATGAGCCAGCAGTGTGCTGCAGCTGCCAAAAAAGGCAACACAGTGCTAGGGTGCATTAACAGAGGGATAGAATCAAGATCACGTGAAGTATTAATACCACTTTACAATGCCTTGGTAAGGCCACACTTGGAATACTGCATCCAGTTTTGGTCACCACGATGTAAAAAAGATGTTGAGACTCTAGAAAGAGTACAGAGAAGGGCAACAAAGATGATTAGGGGATTGGAGGCTAAAACATATAATGAACGGTTGCAGGAATTGGGTATGTCTAGTTTAATGAAGAGAAGGACTAGGGGTGACATGATAGCAGTGTTCCAATATCTCAGGGGCTGCCACAAAGAAGAGGGAGTCAAGCTATTCTCCAAAGACAAGAAGCAATGGATGGAAACTAATCAAAGACCGAAGCAACCTAGAACTAAGGAGAAACTTCCTGACAGTTAGAACAATTAACCAGTGGAACAATCTGCCTCCAGAAGTTGTGAATGCTCCAACACTGGAAGTTTTTAAGAAGAAACTGGACAGCCATTTATCTCGAATGGTATAGGGTTTCCTGCCTGAGCAGGGGGTTGGACTAGATGACCTCCAAGGTCCCTTCCAACTATATGATGATGATGATGATGATGATGATGATGATGATGATGATGATGATGATGATGATGATGATGATGATGATGATGATGCTTTGAAATTTGGGAACTTAAAGTACCTTTGAGACTTTTTTTTTTAGAAATGATATTTGAAAGTCTGTAAAATAGGGTTGGATTTGGAAAGCTGGAAGACGGTGTCAAGGACATCTAGTGGCAAATCATGGCACTACAATTTATTATGCTTAAAGGAAACGTGGCTTGAAGCCAGGACTTAGATAAGACTCTTTGTTGTTCCTGGAAACTGGCAGCTGGGAAAAGGGGAAAAAAAACTCTTGGGCTGCTTATCTGTGTTGGGGACCCTATTGGACAATAAAGACTACATACAAAAACAAAATGGGTGTTCCATATTTAGCCTCAATGGTAAAAAGCCATCTTTAACACTTATCTCTGAAGCCCTCAGCTTGATATACCAACAAGAAAATGTTAATGACAGACTTGAGCATTGGGCCGTATCCAACAAGATGCAGTTCAGTGGTGAGAAAAGCAAAGTCCTGCACTTAGGGAACAATAGAGCATGTGAGAGGGATCTAGGTGTCCTAGTGGACGACTGCTTAAGCATGAGCCAGCACCATACTGCAGCTGCCAAAACAACCCCAATGCAGTCCTAGGCTGCATCAACAGGGAGATAGCATCAAGATCACAAGAAGTGATAGTACTCCTCTGTACAGCTGTAGTGAGGCTTAGACCATACATCCAGTTCTGGTTACCACAATTCAAAAAAAATGCTGAGGCCCTAAACAGAGGTCAGAGAAGAGCAACAAAGATGATAATGGGTCTGGATGCTAAATTGTATGATAAATGGTTAAGGAAACTAGGTATGTTAACTCTAATGAAGAGAAGGCTTATGGGTGACATGATAGTTGTCTTTCAGTATTTGAGGGGTTGTTACAGGGAAGAGGGGGTTAATTTATTCTCCATAGAACCTGAGGGCAGGACAAGAAGAAATGGGTGGAAGCTCATCAGAGTGAGATTCAACCCTTCAACCCAATATTGATCCTAATAAGCCAGTCTTTTCAAAGATTTAGGCCATTGAACCCTGGGCTAATGCTTCCAAATTCAAGCGTTATCAGTTCTGCCATTCAATGTTTGCTACCTGTGAGAACCAACTCCAGCAGAACAAAACCAGCCTTTCTACTCTAATGCTCTCCAATGGTCATGCTGACTGTGAATTAAATGAATATGAAAGGCACTGAGTTGGAAATGCTTACTTTTTCAGCCAGGGGTTGCTATGGAAGCTAGCTAGGCTATTATAACATGCTAGGCCTTCAATTATTACCCCACACTTAGATTTGTATTTTCTTTTATTGTGAGTTAGATAGTAGGCCCCACTAACAACTGTGCTGTTCTGCTTTTCTTCTCCATGCCCAAAATGCTTCCACATGCTGAATTTTACAAAACTTATCTATAACTAATCTTGTTTCTGGGCTTATGAAAGGAACATGAAGTTACTCAAAAGGACAATAAACCTCCGTTTTTAATTTAAAATTCCTGTAAGGATATTCATAGCGGTCTTTGTGACAAGTGCTGTCACCAAGGTCTATATTTAATTGCTTCTTCCACCCCAACCCAAGTGAATATGTTTGCTGTCCTCATGATAAATCTACAACCGACCCCCTTGCCAAAGAAAAATTGCTCAAGCTTCTCAGTATGCTGGCTCTGCAGGTCACATCTATCATCCTCAGGCCCCTGTTTTACTTTTAATTACAAAGCTTCACTCACAAATGTTACTTCCATTCCTGAAATCAAGGCAAATGTAGGTTTTAATTTGCAGAGCAGCAAGTTAAATTTTCAACTGAGGCATTAATTTGCTGATACAAATCAACCCCAATAAAAATGTGTAATTTAGATTTCCATGAAAGGCCTTATTGCAATTCTGTGCTACAACCTATATTTCCCAAGCACATGGCATATTTTCTTAAAATAGTGGCAGATCCCCATCCCATTGGAATTAATGATATTACATTTCATTAAGCTCAAGAAGAGTTTGAGGGGCACATAATTTTTCCTTTAAGCTGTGTTGAATACAGTTTTATGGAAAAACGTAGAAAACAGCAGCTGTGTAAACAAATCCACAGAAATAGTGCTGAAATCTTCTACAGTGCAATCTTAATCTCTAAAAATCTTACATATAATTATAAATTCCATACTCCACTTAGTCTCCCTGTTGAGTACTCCCTCTGTGCAGTTCAAACATATAACCAATGGACAGTGGACATTACAGTAGAATAAAAGGGAAATATCTGGAGAAAATCACATAATACAAAGATCCTTAAATGGTGGTAGAACGACTTTGACCAAAAAAAAAATGCAAAAATAGTATTAATAGTAACAGGTGCTTTGGGTAGAATCGTGAGCACCATTGGCACTGACAAAATCACTATCATGGACAAAAATGCCAAATCTAGTTTAAAAATCTGACTGACTGTGCAATGATAGTAGTAGTAGTAGTAGTAGTAGTAGTAGTAGTAGTAGTAGTAGTAGTAGTAACAAGAACCACTTTAAGAGCAATTTAAATCCTAAAAATTGCTTCCCTGAAGTGTCATGCAGCCCTATAGATTCCATAAACCCTGCTGATATTCCTCATATAGATGGAAGTTATGTACTCCCTCACTTAGTGTGTGCAGAAAAATTTGGGGGGGGATCAGTCAACAGTTATATTGATTTTGTTTCTGTTATTACTGTAGGCATTTTTTAAAAGAAATTACTGAATACTATCATTTGTTATTCTGCTGGCCTAGTCTCCCTAATCATTCTTTTTGTGTTTATTGTTTTAAACATGGCTTTAAAATGCTACTTTCAGTTAATTAAATTGGATGCCCATTTTCAAACTAAATAAGACTTCTGATCATTTTTATGTTCCACAAGAAACGGTGGTTATCATAGCATACTCTGTTCAAAAATAGTGTTAAGAGTTAACCGTTATCAATAACAGTTGTCAAAAACTGCAGAACATGATATATTTTTTTTTCCATTTAGAGACAGATTTCAAGATCAATAACTATCATAACAAGATATTTTTATTCCAAGAAAAATTGCATAGTAGAAATCCCTACTCTTGCTAGATTTTTCTTTTAATATATTTTCTAAGTAAAAGCACTGCCAAGTTATAATACTTACTTGGACTGTATAAGATGAGATTTTAACAAAATCATGGGAACTCAAATACAATATTAACTTTATTGGAGGGGAAGTAGTGAATGGCAAATAAATTCTATTCTGAATCTCTTAGGCATAAATCAATATGTGAATGTATGAAGGTAAGAAATACTGGCTGTTTTATCCATTATTGGTAGATAATCATGTTTATTCAGAAGCATATCACCTCTGTGTTCAGTGGTGCTTGCCAAGAAAAATATGTTTAGAATTGAAATTGAAGCAGTCATGTGTGAATTGGCCCTTCTGTGTTATAAGGCTGCACAAAAATGTAAATAACATTTCATAATTAGATACTAGAAATACATGGACAGCATTTAGCCCTGGTATTATTCTTTGTAACCACAGATAGTCCAAATAAATTGCCTACTACTGTAACAATGCCTGGCCAAGTTTATGCTACAATTATATACAGTATGAATATTGCAGGGTTGGTTTATGTAGAGCACGGGTGTCAAACTCACCACATCATGTGATGTGTCGTGACATGTCATAAATCTTTTTGCATTGTCAGAACTGGGGTGGGCATGGCTTCCATATGATGCAACTGGCCTGCGGGCCGGCAGTTTGACACCCCTGATGTAGAGGCTGGAAAGTTGTGTGCTTCATCCTTCATAGAGTTTTTTTTTTTAAAGAGTTCAAGTATCCTTTCCCTGCAACATTTGTGCCAATACAACATCCATCTGCAGGACTGAGGGAAGTAATATGACCAGTTTCAAAACACTCTGAGGGATTTTGGGGAACAAAAATGATGTCATGTGGAACTACCCTACATGTAATGCAGATATCTGCAAGAAAAGTCAGTTTGTACAACTAGTCTTCCTTTTGCCAAATCCTCTGTCTTCCCATAACAGTATTTTACACACACATACAAACAAATGCAAATATACACAGGGATGTACACACATTCATACATGCATGTGACAGTATATGTGGTGCCAGAGAGGAATTGGCAGAAAACGGCAGAGGCTGTTGGGAAGATGTTGGGATGCTTCTCATTTTGCAATTTCTAGTGGAACAATGATCAAATCTTTACCCTGGTCTTTGGGTTTTCATCTGTCCCTTTTCCCATCTGTAAGAATCTATTATTAAACAAACATTTATATTGAGTTATTCCAGCATAATTCTTCAATAACATGAAAGCTGGAGGTGTTAACTAGCAATAAACTGTATGTGAAAATATAATGAAAGCTGCTGTTGTCAACAATAGAATAAAGATGTGCATATAGACTCAGGGGAGGCATTTCATTCTAAGTTCCAAACACAGTACTGAGATAAGCATTGCTTTGGGGAGCTCAGGATGGGGTGCTGCAACCATCCTGACTCTCCCAAAGGTGCTTTTTCAAGAGTCAACTGGACTTTCTTGTGGTTTTTTTGGTTTTTTTGTCCCCCCCCCCATTTTAAAAAAGCACCTTTTGGGACAACCATGGACTGAATGATTGAGAATCTCCATAGACATTCTGACTCTCTTGGACATCATGGTGAGCTCAGGTAAGGAGACCAATGATGAACAGCTAGTTCCGGTGTTGCTGGATAAACTGCTGCCTGAGCAGCTGCAGGTGCAAGAGGCTACCCCCCCGCACAGGTAACTAGTGGGCACAGTTGCAATGGGCATTTGCAACCATCACCCCTGCTGCAAGCGCTCACTACACAGAGAGGACAGGAGAGCAGAGCAATGGTGTTCTACAATGGTGTTCCATGCAAGAAAGAAACCTCAGCCTTCTAAATGAGCCACATCATGGCTCTTCTATATAAGAAGAGCAGTGAGCTCAAGCCTGTCTGTTGGCAACAACTGTTCATTTACTCAGACTCCATCTGCCTTGGCTCCATTTGAGACCTTATGACTTTGACTCTGGGCCCAGACTGGCTGAAGACCTTTCTACAATGTTTGAAACCTTGGACTCTGCTTGACTATGCTCAGTTTTGGGTTGGAACTCTTTAGGACAAGTTTGCTGATTTTTTGGAGATTAGTTTCTCTACTCTGTCAATGTGCATGTGTGTGCAAGCATGCACATTTGCACTCATATTCCTTCCTATTTACTCCATAAAACCTATCAGCAAATCTCTCAGCAGATTTCAATGTGATCAACCATGGTATGCTTCTGAATTAGTTTTGGGGACTGGGAATGGAAGGTATTGTTTTGTGGTAACTCTCCTCTTTTTTCTATGACCAGTTCAAGTCAGAGTTGGGAGGAAGAGGAAGTCAAGCTCTAGTCCGCTGCAGTGTCACTGCCTCAAGGCCTGGGTCTCCTGTCTCTCCTTCTTAATCTCTACATGAAGCTACTTAATAAGGACATGTAATAGCATGGAGTCTGGTATGATACTTGGGGTGATGTTATACATCCCAAGCTGGGAGGTGAGTATCTAGGGGCTGTGAGTATCTTATTGGGGAGGAATCAATTTTGACTCAAACCTGGCAAGAGAGAGTGGCTTTGTTTTTTTTTACCCTCTAAGATCTGGTGATATGTCATCTTTGCCTCTGAACAAAGTTGTACTTCCCCAGATAGAATGCTGTGCAATGTGGGAGTCCTCCTGAATTTACAGTTTCTGCTCAAAAACCAAATGGCAGCTATGGTAGGGGTGTATTTTCACAGATGATTCTTGTGCATCAAGTCAATGTGCCTTCCTGCTTGGATTATGTCAATGTGCTTTTCATGGGGCTGCCCTTGAACATCATCCAAAAGCTACAACTGGTCCAGAATATAATAGGTCATGTAGTGTTGAGTGCCCCTAGATTCAGCCATGTGTACTGGCTCCCAGTTTCCTTCTGGGTGTAATTCAGGATGCTAGTTATTACCTTTCAAGCTCTACATGTCATGAGACCAGGTTATTTCTGGAACTACCTATCCCTGAAGTTATCTACCCATCTCACTAGATTGGATAAGACACTCCAGGTCACTTCTCTGAAAAAGTGCCATCTATTGGGACCTAGGAAGTGTGCCTTTTTTGTGGCTGCCCCTATCTTATAGAGCACCCTCCACCAGTGATCCAGCACACCTACCCCCTTTCTCTTCACCCAAACATAGAGTGATAGAAGCCTGTGCACAGTTGTAGGGACATCCTGGGAGGATAAAATATGTTATATTTTATTCTGCAATTATATATATATATATAATCTCCTTTAATTGCAGAATAATATTTCCTTGATTCTTGATAGTTAGGTTGCAGTCTACCGAAATGTCTTAACAAAGAGTTTATACATATATAAATACTTTTTATATGCATCATTTCTGTAAAAAATACAATTTTAATCAATTAATATGGAAGAAGGTACTTTCAAGATGAATTTAATTGCTCCCAGTTAATTTATTCTAGAAGGTGGCTATAAGACTTTTTGAATGAAATATGCCTACAGGGCATTATAAAACTCATTTCTAATCTTATTTTAAACTTTTCTATTTGTTCCTAGGGAACAAAAAAAACCTCAACTGTTTTAAAAGAATGAAGGAAATTGCATTAGATTCAATTCATGTACTCTTCAAAATGTAACTATTTGATTTTCCTGACATATTAACAATCAGAAATTTGAAACTACTAAGCATTAAACCGAAAAGATTCACATCTCTGTTAAACTCTTATTCCTGAGGTTGGAATACCATTTATGTGATTTTCACTTAAAATCCATTATGCATATGTAAAAACATCATATTTGACATTTTAAAATGTTTAAATTTTAACCTAAGTATGCATGCAGATAACCATACATATGCTTGCTTATTTATTTATTTATAAAATGTACAGGCTACCTCACTCAATCATGATTCTAGGCAGCTAATTGTAATCCCTTCATACCTCATTTAATTCCCAGGGTTTAAAATAGATTAAGGATTATTTGAGCATTCCCAGAAAAGCACACATATATCTATAAAGAAGACAGTGGGCCAAGGGCAAGAGGAACTGCAGTGTACGGATTATGACTAATAGGCTAAAGACTCTAGAGGGACATGGACATCCCAGCAGACCATATGAAACTTCCGGACCACAGACAGTACCGCTAAATGCTGTATACCCAATCATGCCTTCTCCCAGCTTACCCAAGAGAGGTCATTACAAAATAATTAACCTACGGGGGACTGTAATTTCCCTTTTTAAAAAATTCAATAAGGAGCTCAAATTCGTGAACAAATTGCATATTTTTATTGCTGAAGAAATCATTTTCATTTGAATTCTTTGAGAACTCCGAAGTAACTATACAGATTATTATTTTTTTGCTTACGCCTGCATTCCATGCCATGGCCATACACTACACAGAAAGCCCCAAGAACCCCACACTTCAAAGCTGAACTACAAATATTCTCTCCTATTGACATTACTCCTATCACTTTTTCCAGTCATATCCAAGAAATATCTCCCTGGCTTAGCAAAGATGCTCTTCTCAGGTAAGCAGCCAGCAGCTACTCTTCTAGTCTGGATAGAACAGGAAGTTATGTTTCCCTTTTAGTGTTTAAAAAAATCTGATAGGCCTAATACAGAAGGAAATGCTTAAATGTCAATAAATAGCCCAGTAAAGTCTACAAAAACAGATTTTTAATAGAGCAAGCCTAAACACATCTAATCAACAATATTAACTTAATTGAATTGTCTAGACATTGACAGCAATTCCTGAATTTTCATTACAAGTATATTTGGTTAAGTATACTTCAATGGAACTGATTCTAATTGGCTAAATATTCTTCAATGGATGATCAGTTTTCCTTTTACCAGTTGCCTCATTAGCTAATTTCCAAAAAGCCTAAATAGCTAATTCTCTTCCTTCAAAAAAAATTTTTTTCATCACTTCCTGCTGGAGAAGGATCATTTTAATTCTTTAGGAGAGGTCAGTTACATGACCAGACATATCTTCATTTGCAATGTTTCCAAGCCCTCCAGAATTTCTCCCTGCTGTTTCCTAGCTGCTGTCATATAGAACCTGACCAGATTTCCATGACAGTTGATGACCACCCTTGACCAAATGAAGATTTCTCTGTGTGGGATTACGTTAAATATGAGTCCATTGTCTGCTGAATCCTTCTAGGTGCCACAAAGGAGACTGGAAGCTGGCACTTCCTTTTTTGTTTTTCATTTTATAATTATTACTTTGCCATAGTGAGCCTAGGCAGGAACAAGAAACCAAAATCAGCCTCTGCAACCATTTTGGCTATGTCTTTGTGTACCTTCAGGGTGGCTGACGGCCTTGTGAAAACCTAGGCCAGGTGTCTTCAAACTTTGCCCTTTTATGACTTGTGGACTTCAACTCCCAGAATTCCTCAGCCAGCGTGCCTAGCTGAGGAATTCTGGGAGTTGAAGTCCACAAGTCATAAAAGGGCCAGGTTTGAAGACACCTGACCTAGGCTAAACCCATTTGTTTGCTTCAGATAAAATGGTTTCATTAACACACATGTAGCTATAAATTTAGACTTTATGACTGACTAGCAGGGACTACTTTACCTCCAAACAAAACATACGATACATTGGCAGGATCAACGTATAGTTTTCCTGTTTGTATGCTACACTAGTTCAAACAACCATTACCCATGATCCAGTTCAACATTGAACTAAGTTGCTTCCATGTGAAAAAGTGCCACTGGATTCACTAGAACTTAATTTAGAAAAAAAATATATGCAGCATTGGTCCTCAGACATCCTCTGAAGATGCTGCAAATGTAATATACATTTATACGGTTCTTATACATTTACACAAATTCTTCCTCAATAAGAACTAACGCAAACATTTTTTCAGCTATTTATTTAGTTCCTTGTTCTCTTTTAATCATTCTTTCAGGTATCTAACTGACCAGCTGTCCCTTGGTTTTTTGCTTCAGATTTAAGGAAATACTATTTTTATGTACTTAGTTCTCTAGGAGTTATTTTCCCCCTATTTTAATAATGTTTGAAAGATCGCAATTTAAGAATCTTTTAGTAGCCTTCTATAAAGCATAGTATTTTTGTTTCCACTTATCAGGTGTCCAACACAAGAAAGGTTATCTAAACTTCCATTGTTGAAAATTTAAAGAATCTCTAATTAGTAATGCATCGTTACATTCTTATTGGATGCATATTGTCAAATGAGAGCTACATTGCAAGAATTTCAGGTAATTAAATTTGACAATTTGCTTAATCTCTCAGTGCATTTCTGCTGAGATTGTATGTAACTACAATAGTGCCTATTGTGGATTTGTTAAAAAATACTCTACATTTACTGTTGATATATCTCTCCATTGCTTTAATGTAGTCCTCCAACATCTAGTTTTCTGAATAGTCTCAAAAGCCAGTTAGTGACAGCAGACCTTGATTTTAAGTCTTACCTCTTAAAGGTGATGCCCCAAATGCAATTCCCTGTGCTTCTAAATGATAATATGGAGTCCAAGGTGAAGTGAAGCATCCATCTGTGCCATACCTCAAAGCCTTAGCAGGACTAGTGACATGCAGGGCTTTTTGGTTTTTATTATTATTATTTTTAATCAAGTAAAACAGACAACAGTTCAGCCAGTCCCCATTTTACTCAAGTGATAGGAAAAATGGTAAAATGGGGGTGGTTTCTTCCAGTCTTATCAGTCCATCAATGAATAGGAAAGTGTCAAATACAAAGGGAGTTGGAAGAGGAGGATCATCCATCCGGTCTCTTGATGGAAACCATTTCTTTTCAAAGTCCATCAAAAGGAAAGCAATTGGTACTTGCTTTGCTGTCACCGAAGTGAGAAGGAAAGCAACAAGAGAATCCACCAGTTAAGGTCAGTGGTAAATGTGGTCTAGAGCAATGTTTTTCAGCCTTACTAACTTTAAGATGTGTAGATTTCAACTCCCAGAATTCCACCAGCCAGGAATTCTGGGAATTGAAGTCCACATATCTTAAAGTTGCTAAGGTTGAGAAACACTGGTTTATACAGAACGTTGAGCTTTTACTGTGGCCATTTTAGGCATGAGAATCAAGCAGCTTAAAATTGAGGGAGGCAAGAGTCTTAAATAAAAAATGGAAAGGGTTGGTCACTGTTATTTTATAGCACTGCTGTTAATCTATTGTGTTTTTAAGCCACCCTGGGAAAATGTTATATACAAACAAAAATAGGCAATAATTCTTGCCTAAGGAGGGAAGAAAAAAAGAGCTAGAAGGAACAATATGATGATAGTAAGAGTTGTTAATGATCCATTTTCTTTTCATAACCATTTTAAATTGATTACCAAGCATACGGATACTGCTGTAGCAGAAAACCATAACTCACCACAGCATTCTCATTTCTGTCAGCATGAATTTATGGTTAGTTTCCTTCCATTTTATCTAGATATGCAAGACACAGGACAGAATGTCTTGGCTACAGAGACTGGTATTAAACTTGTAGAAAAATTAGAAAGTTCCGCAGTTTTATCAACAGTGAAAGAACAATTAACATACTAGTGCAAGTTATATCCAGTCTTGTATGTGTCATATAATGGCTTTCATGCAACAGATTGCCTATCAACTTATTCACAAAAGGAACAGCTTTACAAAGGACTTTAAGGTTTTATGGAAGGCTAAAAGGGTGGGGGCCCGCCAAACCTCAGTGGTCAAGATATTCCATAGGGCAGGGAGTGCCATGAAAAGGCACATTTCCTAGCCTCCATTAGAAGGTAATATTTCAGGGAGGGAACCAGGAGTATGCTGACCTTATCTGACCTGGTAGGAGAGGTAGATATCCTTAGGGAGAGGCAATCCCACAGTTTACCTTAACAAGTAATAGGATACTGATTCTTTGGAACCAAATCTGTTTCAAAGGAAGTTTTTTGTCAACATTGTTAATGACAGTGTTAGCAGAACATCTAGCATGCAATAGAATTGAACTGGGTGAACAAAAATAACCACACCAGATAAGGCCAATATAATCCAGTCTCATTTATTTATCAAATGGTCCACACATGAATAATTGCAATAGTTTGAATGTCAAAAATATGAATAAATATTTTTGTTGTTTAAAGAAATCTAGAATTATCACAGCAAAATTTAATATCCATCTTCTTTTATTAATCATTAAAGCTAAGATGATGAAAGTTCTTATAGAGTAAAAGCTCCATGTTATAAAAATCCAATAATTCCAAAAGCTGATACCAAATTAACAAGCAATATTTATGACAATGTCAATAATACTGTAACTGATTATGGTAACAGGAAGTAGCAAACTCTTCAGTCTCAGGAAAGTAAATAGTTATGCTTGAACCTATTCTAAATATAATTACATTTTTTTTTAGAAAAAAGAAAGAAAATGTGTGTGAGATACAGTAACTGCCAACAGAATTTATGGTACTCTTTTCAGCAAAATAATATCTAAAATATATGTCCATAAATCAAGAGAGAAGGATATTCAGTCTTTGTCTGAGATTATCAATAAAGCTAACCTCAACCTACTGTCTAGTACAACACAAATGGAACATAGGAAAGTAAACACACCTTTATGTAAATAACGTATTCATATAATGATATATAACCTTTCAACAATGAAGCATGCTGACTCAAGAAATACTGTAATCTATCAAGACAGTATTCAATCCTCATCCCTGATTTATGGGTTTTGCTATTCAAATATACAATATTCAGATACTGTAGAAGAAAGCCCTGAAAATGACTGCCCAAAATGACAGCTGGAAGTAGTCATGGTGAGAATTATCCAGAGATCTATAGAAGAAAATAATTATATCGGTAGTTTAAAGTTGAACTGTGGAGTCCTTGGTGCTCTCTGAGCTTGTTTGCGTGCAGATGTTTCATTACCCAACTCAGTAATATCATCAGTGCTGGTGCGTATGGGGTTTGCTCTCTGTTTATATACAGTAGCTTGCCCTACCAGTGTTGGTGGGGTTCTGATTTTTTCCTTGGTAGTTCCTTGCTACATAAGCTACAGGTGTTGAAAATCATATTGAAAGAATATTGGATCATCATATTATCTTTTTTAATTTTACTCATCTTTTCATTTTTATTTCCTAGAGAAAGAATCTGGGCTATTTCCCCCTCTCCATTACAAGTGATATTAGCTTTAAACACTCTTAAAATGTTCATTGGTATGTGGAAAATATAAACCTGTGATATATAATCTCTGAAAAACAAGGAACATTAATCCCCTTTATCTTTGTGTTTTAAGGTATTGTAAATCTCCATGTTATAATTTTTGCAAATCACATCATTTTCTCTTCTCTTCCTATTTAGTGTTTCTTTAACTAAAACAGAACTATGCATAGGAATTGTTATCTACCGTGGTGACTAACGTACATTGTCCATTAATATAAAGATTAATGGTTTTATTTAAGATTAGTTAAAATGGATGATAATAAGCTCATAAAGACTCATAAATAATGGAGAGGAATTCTAAGTTCTATGAAAAAGAACCCTTGGGAATTCATAATGTGAAATATTTTGGAATTAAATATTTGTATATTACTTTTACACTATATTGCTTACTGTATTCAGTTGTGAATAAATGCATGTGAAAACTTGCAAAAAGTTATTGGAAATCTCATAACATTAGACTTAACAGAAAGGTGCAGGGCATTCATTATAAAGCAAGAGAGAAATCCTTGACATCTATAAATTTAACTATATGATGCAGCAACCAGATGGTTGAGAATCTTGTCTATGAATAAGTTGGAACTTACGTAGGTAAAAAATATCAATGGTTTTGAAATTTTCTTTACCGTTTTATTATCATATAAACAAAAATTATACATGATTGTCCAAGGACAGTAAAATATGTGCATGGAGATTGTTTTAGTTCACCAGTTTTGGGGTGGTGAGTACATTTGGAAAAATCCTTATTGCAATTGCTAAGATTCGTGGTTTTACACAAATATTTTTAATAGTTTTTGGATTATTTAAAATTCACTGTGTTTCAACTCAAGCTCCTCATTCACAGAAAATTATTTCTAGTTTTAACTGTGGTTAAACCAGTTTAAAGCATGCTTATAGACAAAGTAATCTACCCAGTGGTAGGGATTCAGCCGGTTCGCACCACTTCGGCAGAACCGGTAGCTAATTTTTTGTTGCCCAGACCCAGAATGGACTTCCCGGAAGCAGCATCCACACAGAGAAATGGTTGTTCACATATTTGAATCCCACCACTGAATCTACCTAATATGAAAAGAATAATAATTAGCCAGAACTGAGAAAACAGCAACAGACAGAAATGCTGCCTCAGCAAAGAAGTGAAGAAACAATGGATCACCTACTTAGGTGCTGCAAGAAGATTGGACAAACTGATTACAAACAATGGCATGATAAAGTAGCAACAATTGTGCATTGGTGGATCTGAAAGAAATACTATTTTCCTGCAAGCAAGAACAAGTGAGACCACAAAATAGTCAAAGACATAGAAAATGAAGAAGCTCAAGAGCTCTGGGATTTTAGAATTTAAACAGACCAGCACTTCCTGTCATAGAACATCAAAGATTTTGTCAATAAAAAAGACAAAAAGGTCTCAGCAGTAGACGTGGCAATATCTGGAGATAGCAGAATAGAAAAAAAAGAACTGGAGAAAATCACAAAATACAAAGACTTGCAAAAGAAGTCTACAAAATATCTGTAGACCACTTGAACACCATTGATATTGACAAAATCGTCACCAATCAATTGCAAAAGGCAACTTTACTTGGAACTGCTTACATCTTGTGACAATACCTTTAACACCATGAAACAACAATCACCTATAGTGGACCTATAAGAAGGCTAAGATTTATTGTATTTTAATTCAAAAAATTCTTAAAATAAATGTACAATTTAAACTAAAGGTTTATGTTTCAGGTTTGATGGATACACCATGGGACTTTGTTTTTATATATGATAACTGTAGCTAGACTTTTATATGCACATGCATGAAAAGACTTACAGATTCCCACAATGGAAAAATAAATAGTGAAGTTAATGGAACTGACTGAGATGGTAAAATTAACTTCCTTGATTAAAGAAAGGATTTTGTCTAGCTTTGTTTGTATGTGAAAGCCCATTTTTGGACTTTTTGTTAAAAATCAAAAGAAATCTACAATTTTTATGATTATAGAAATACTATGTAATATTGAATTTTAGATCAAAAGGTTAATGCATTTTATATTTGTAACTGCATCAAAGAAAGTTAGAAATTACCCTTTTTCTATTTCTTTTCTTTCTTCTTTATTCCTTTGCATATTCCTTCCATATTTTTTCCTTCTTAATTCCTTTTTTATATATATATATTATCTTTTATAGAAATTTAATAAAGCATTTTTAAAAAAAGAAAAAAAGAAAGAAAGAACAGTATCTGCTATTCTAGATACTTGGGAAGGACTCAATAGGTGGATAAAAATGCTAAATCCGGTCTAAACATCTGGCGGACTGGACAACCAACCATAGTAATATGTAATAATGAAACAATGGTTGAGTTTTTCAGATTGGCAGCATAATCAGCTTCCCTGTACATTCTTGCAAGGCAGGAATCATGCTCCAAACTTTGCAAAATAAAATTAGACTTATGGAGGAGGAAGTGCCTAGCCAAATAAAACTGACATTTACAGAGAAAAATGCCAGAGAGTATCCTTGGTGATTCAATAAAGCTAAAGAATATTAAGGGAAAGACCCCTGCCCCCAAGTTGGATTATTTTTTTTAATAAAGTAATTGATATAAAAAAACCAAATTGTAATGTAAACGGAGAATACCAAAAAAAGATATCCCACTACTTAACATGAAAGAAGCTTTCAAACTGAAGTCTGTAAGTGCATGGGCATTTCAACTGCCAATACATAAAAAGGTTCAGGCTAATGTTATCATCTTCTATGTCATTTTATAAGAACCTGTCCGAGATGATAAGTAGCTAAACAAGTTTGGCAGATATTGGACTTACTGTTTTGTATAACCTAGGAACCAATACACTTATGACAGAGGATTTGAAATTGCAGATCCATACCAGGTATTCTACAGACAACAAATTTGCAGATTATTTGAGAAGCTTCCAATACATCTTATATGCACATTTGTTGATTTAGAGAAATCTATTGGCTTGAATTAATGTTTTACACAAATATACAAGTGAAGGTTGCCTATTGCAGGGCTTTTTTTGTCATAGAACGCACCGGAACGGAGTTCTGGCACCTTTTTTCAACAGATTTGTGCATGGTAACATTAATAGTATTAACTTACCTTGAACAAAATCCTAGTCTTTTAGATACACTAAAAACTGAAGGGATTATTTTCAACTACAAAGGTAAACCTTGTAGGATAGGCAAGGTGGGTTGTATGACGTGTGTGAGTTCCGCCACTTTTTTTTTTTTTTTTCCAAAAAAAGCACTGGCCTATTGTATGCAATAAATGCAACATATAAAGGAAGCAAAGCAAGCATTAGAATAAAGAGAATGCTTAGCTAATTCTCAACACTGAGCAGGAAGCAAGACAAGAATATGTCTAGTTGGTTGTTTAAGGTATTTATAAATAAATGTATAAAAATGCCTGTAGTGATGTTAGAACAGGAGTTCCTAATCCCCGGGCCAGGGCCCAGTACCGGGCTGTGGCCCATTTGGAACCGGGCTGCAGAAGTGGTGGGTGAGCATCCACATGCCCAGCTCCACTGGCGTGAGTGACGGGCAAGTACATGCATGCCACAGCTCCATTTGTGCAAGCAGCGGCTGCATGTGCCCACTACTCATGCAAATGGACCTGTGCACACCTGCCACTCACATGGAATCATCCCCTCTCCTCCACCCCCCCCCACTGGTCTGCAAAGCCAAAAAGGTTGGGGAATGCTGTGTTAGAAGAATGGTGGTTGGAGATCTGAACATGTGTGTACTTTTGTCCGTAGTTGATGCCCTGACATTGGCTAAGTAGTTGAACATTTTGCAGTGAATGTTAGATAGCTTGTATAAAGCAACAAGAAGTATGATTCTGAAAGTCAGTGTAGTGAAGACCAAGCTGTATTTTATGGAGGAGTAAACAATGATAAATTATACATAAATGGTGCAAATGAAAGCAAGTAGATTGATATATGGATTATATTAATGAGAGAATGTTTACTAAAGAAGGCTAATGCATGGAGAAATATAGATAAAAAATAGTGTGTAATAGTCTGCTTCACAATATAAATATTTTGTTAAAAAAACAACAAATGATTGTTATTAGAAGTCTGCTTCTGCCCCCTTTGTTATATGGAAATGAAAGTTAGGTATACCAGAAGAAACATGAAAGGAAGTTGAAGGCAGTAGAAATGGGCTGCTTATATGTAGTTACTTATACACTTAATATTAAATATATGAAGAATATTCAAAGAGACTATATTTAATTTAATCATCCCCATTATAGAATACAATCTTTGCTCACTGACCATTGCAAGTTATGATGGCACTGAAAAAAAAACAGTCCTCAGTTTTGTGGTTGTTGCAGCGTCCCTGATTGCAATTCAGGTGCTTGGCAACCAGCACACATTTACAATGGCTGCAGTGTCCCACAGTCATGTGATCACCATCTGTGACTCACAGCCAGCTTCTTACAAGCAAAGTGAATGGAGAAACTGGCAGGAAAGTGCATGTCACAGTCATGTGACATTGCACCTAATGAACTGCAGCAATTCGTTTAAAACATATAACCAAAACTAATGCTGTAAGTTGACACAGCCACATAACTTCACGGGGCTATAAAACTAGTTAAATTTAAAATGAGAATCTTCATTTAATTGAGAAGAAATTTACTGCTCTCAATGGGATTCCATTAGAACACAGGTTAAGTCAGGGGTCTTCAAATTTGGCCCTTTTATGACTCATGGACTTCAACTCCCAGAATTCGTCAGCCAGACACGCTGGCTGAGGAATTCTGGGAGTTGAAGTCCATGAGTCATAAAAGGGCCAAATTTGAAGACCCCTGGGTTAAGTCCTACAACATCCAAAAGATGACATCCACTTCATTTCAATAGCTTATAGGAAGCAACAACATGTGTGGGTCAGCTGGTGGCATGTAAGAGAAACAGGATGAATGAAGGCGAGAAAAAGTTTTCTTACATACTGGAAATTTAATAGCTTTAAGCACAAGAGTGCCTGATTTTATATGAATGAAGTAGGCATTTCTCAACTGTATTCAGAACTGCTAAACATAACACATCTGTTCACTTCTCTGTTTCTCTGTTAATTCTGCAGTTATTTATGAAAACCTCTGCAAACTGAAAAAAAAAAGAAGCTTATTGCCTTCCAGAGTCTTTTTTAAATGCCACGTGTATCAAAACATACAATTCTCAGTACTCATTCTCAATATCAGTGCCCCATAAACTAGAAGTCACAGAGAGAGCGCTGGTGTTTGTAACACTCTACTACAAATGGTCCCATTTGTAAACCCCACAATTTATTGACAGAAATTCTCATCTTACTTGTACTGTATGGGCAATTCCTCAGATATATTTTCTTTTGGTACATAGTATATCAGAACTTATTTACTGTATTCATCCTTAAAGTTACCTCATGAAATGTCATTCTAAATTATATATTTTAAAAGCCAACAACCAGCAAGTTGGCTATTTAATGTAAAGCAATAGGTGAAACTACTCTGTGGTTCCAAATTATCTAACAATTTCTTCCAATTCCTTCCTGTTCCATTATGGATCTATCTGTCAATTTATTGCTACTCTGAAATGTTATAACCTTGCTTCTGGCTGCTCACATAAAACTCTCTACCTTTGAGCATCTCTTCACAATCTGCCTTCAGCTTGCTATCATTGACCTATGTGAGTCATTAGCCCAATGTTCTCAAACCCTCTCCCATCACATTCGACAGCTAGACTGGAAAGTATTCCACAATATTTGCTCCCTAATTACATTGGATGACTGAAAACAATCTGTGCCAATAATACAACTCAAACAATAACTGATTTCAGAGGATTCACCAACACAGGAAAAATTAAATGTAGATAATTATCATAGCTGCATCCCTTTTATGCATCACAAAGCAGAATATCTTGAATTGCACTTTCCCCCCTTTTGACAACAGTTGTGAGAAGTTGGCAAGAAAGAGAAATAATTGGCACAATGGCTGAGCAGAGTTGTGAATCCCAAAGGTGCTTTTCCAAAGGCAACTGGATTCTCTTTGTTTTCCCTGCAGATGTTTCACTTCTCATCCAAGAAGCTTCTTCAGTTCTGACTGAATAGTAGAAAATGGAAGGATTTATATTCCCTGCAGTCACCCGGTCATTAGCACTCTCTCTGAGTCATTGAGGCCACTTGGAGGTTTATCTATGCCCTTGGGGTCACCTGACTAGTCCAAATGGGTGTGGAACCTTCTTAGAACTGCTGAAAGAAGTTTCCGCACCCATAGGCACTATTCAGGTGACCCTGAGGGCACAGATAAACTTCCAAGTGCTAACAACCGGATGATTACAGGAAATATAAATCCCTCCATTCTCCACTATTCAGTCAGAACTGAGGAAGCTTCTTGGATAAGAAGCGAAATATCTTCAAGAAAAAACAAAGAAAGAAGTCCAATTGCCTTTTGAAATTGGGACAACCATGACCTGGATGACTGAGAATCTCCATAGCCCTGGAGATGAATCCATTTTTATGCTTTGTCTCCAGGCCTTGTAGAATTTTCAAAATATTGAAAGCAAGATTAGATTTCCTTATCTGTACATTTTGTACAAAAATGTAAATTACCATTAAAAAAACTATATGAAAATCCCCATTAATAGCTTTGCCACAATTGTTATTTAGATGTAACATAAAAACCAAAAGCAGGCAATAATAGAAGCTTTGGAAACTTAAACTAAATTAAATTGTAAACAAACAGGGCACAATTATAGTATTTTATGCCACTGAGGTTACTTTCAAATAAATTATGCATTCACTCTATAATTAAGTTCCAAAGTTGGCAGTTTGTATACAGTGACATTTCTAATATGTAGGCAGCGATTATCAAATGGATTTGAAAGCTCTGGCTGGACAATGGGAGGAAATTAAAATCTAAACTACTTTGGATAAGGTAATTATCACAAATCAACATGTACATTTGTATGAATTAACAAAATAGTCTGCAATAAACTATCTAATAAATTTATTATAGAACCTTAAACTCAGATGAGTTCTGAATGACCAAATATTCAGTACATAATTTCATGCCAAGATGCACTGCAAGAACAATCGAGAAATACCCTGGAATAAAATAAATAATTTCAACAAAAAATCCTCTAAATATTAGCAAATATTTTGAACAAATGAAAACTACAACCTGATATAAGGGTATCATTTTTACATTAAATGGTATCAACCACACTTTGTGCTAAGTAGAATTTTTAACCATGATTTTTAAACATAGTTTTGTAGAAGCCAAAAATGGAAAAGAAAAACAAGTTATGCTAAGTATTATGTGAAAAATCAGGCAATACCATGAAGATTCTATCAAATGGAACCTCATGAATATTATAAAGTAGAATAAATTTGTTTATGAAAGAATTAGAAAGTACAACTCAGAGATATTGTAACATATGGGAAATTATCAGCCTGTGTTTTTTTATTTTAAAGATGGACAACATTCTTCATATTTCTAACTCTGTAAGTTTACACTTATAACACCTTATGTAGCTTTGGATATATAGAATTCTCAATTGTGCTGCGTGATTTATTAGCAAAGGGTAGTATTTTCACAATATAATTTGTATTAATTTCAAATACTAATTTCCACAAATTCATTTTTGCAGTAAAACAGGGATTAGAAACTGATGAAATTCCACTGAGACACGCTTCACGTTTTTCACAAACATAGAAAATTATGCATTCATTCAGTTTATCTCCAGTTTTGTCTGCACTAGCTGTGCTCTCTATCACCTTGTGGTTCCTTTTTCAAGTATCACTATTTATGTGGTGGTGCTTTGAGATCTGTATGCAGGACCTATATGCAGGACCTGTTACAAGGAAGGGCAAAGTCATGATGTCACTTAATCTATGTCACAACTTGATGTGTTAATATAGCAGAACACTGTGGATAAGACTGTAATATATCCCAAAAGAAAATGGTTAAGTTCAAAGGAATAACATAATGAAATAAGAATACCGTTTACAAGAGAATCAACCTATCCACTTGTGAAGCACATCTGGACTTAATAACAAACTATAAAATGCAAGCATTTCCCCTTATTTCTAAAACTGCTCATTTTATTAAGTTATTCAATTAAGTAATAACATTCAGAAGAAATACTAATTTATTTAATTAGAGAACTAATTTATAAGCTTTTTATTGAACTTATAAATACTAGTATTAGATCTTTGTTCCATGTTATACTGACGGGGACTCATTAAAAATGGCAACTTTAAAAGACTTTGTCAGTATTTCTGTCAGAAAGGAATACAGTAAAAATTAAAAGATAAGGGTTTTATTTTAAGCTATTGTTTATTTATAAGTTCTTATGCAATCCAACAGCGCCATCCTATGAAAATTTATTCAGGTTTCTATCCCATACTGCTGAGTGAAGTTTCCTCCAAGGCCAGATTAAGGAAAGGAACATAAATAAATAAAGGTTTTATGTTACACCTGTCTATCAAGAAATATCATTGAGAATCCGTAGTTGGGACTAATATTTGTATAGTTTTAGTACATTGATGCCTCTTCTCTTCTAAGCTAATTTATAGCCAAATTATCAGATGCTTTTGCACAAGTAATGCTAGTGACATTCTCCTCAAAAGCGATTTAAATTGAATGCCTCCAAAACTGCTTTATAATTAAGCTCAAAGTCCCCGTGCCAGCACAATTAGACAGATCACACATTAACAACATTACACGGCTTTTTAACACAAATATGTGGCCACATGGTCCTTGAAAAACAAAAACAAACCAACAAAAATAGGGAAACAACTCAACTCTGACTTCAAGATCCAGTTACGATTCACGATCTCATTTTTAGGATGACCGTAATGCTTCCTGAATAAAGAAGCTGAGAAGCCCTGTGAGATTTGTCGGAGTCACATTTTTCCCTTCAATAGCGTCTCCAGTAAAAATGTAAAAGAATATTTCTAAAATCTACAGAAATTGTGCCTTAGCAGCAAAATCTTTGCCATTTCAGAGTTCATAGCCCCTAGATATTTATTCAGTCTTGCTTTAGCTCTACTGCTGTCAGAGAGGTACCTCACACACGGGTGTGGACAGCAGCTTTAATTTTGATTTGCTTTTCAAAACTTAACTCATTATTGTTCACTAATCTATATCTGCCCATGCACTGTGCAGTAAGGAAATTTCCCTGGAATAAGAACCGTTTGTACAGAGACTTTATGTATACTCCGTCTTAAGATTATAAATATAATTGTGACTACACATACACAGACATCTATAGATAATACACACACACACACACACATACACACACATCAATATTTCAATAAGCACCATCTTCTTATTCAATTCACTTAGAAAATAAAGCTTCAGAAAGATCAAAGAAAACAAGCCTGAATGCTTTACTTAATAAAAGGTATACATTACCAGATGCATGGTGAAGTTGCTAGAGCACCTGCAGAGGAAAAAGAGAGGGTAGAAATCAGATATTGCCACAGTATTCTTTGGTATTATACAGAGCGTGATCTGACTGTTACAGAATACCAGGCAAGTGTGAGACTGCAAAACCTTTGAGTTGAGCTCACTCTATAGGCATCAGAAAGCCTCAAAGTGAAGCGAGCGGGAGGGGGGGAAGAGGGAGAGGGGGGTGCAGCCTACAATGGCTAAATGAAAAACTTCTGGCATCTTTCCAGTTCAGGAATGAATTCTATGTAATTTGGAGATATATATACTAAAGGAAATTAAAGACAACTTAGGTTTACAGATGGATTTCTCCTTGTTTAACTGACTCTGCAAACATATACCAGCATTATCTCAAGCTATTTTTTAAAAAGGAAATGCCGTTCCAGAAACAAACCTGATCCTTGTCCTCATGTCATAGACACAACCACACACACCCCACAGCAATTTTGATCAGCTTCCTAAAAGATTGTAACCAGCCTCAAAGATATCACTTCATCAGCTATTTGCTGTAAATGTTATTAATCCCAGCACAGAGCTATAGCAGAAAAATCCTTCTATGTCTCAAAGTGGATCCATAGATTTTTATATTGCACTTTAGACAGATCTACTTACAACAATGTGCATTTTAGATAGGGGCTAGAAGCTAAAATATAGCTCCTGTCCCACCCACCCACTCATCCTTCCCTTCACACACACATTCTGAAACAGTTCTGAGAAAATGGAATCCCTAAAGAATTTGTAAGTGCTTATATAATTACACCTGAAATTACAGTGACTTCTGCTCGTTCAGTTTCAAATATAGATAGATTTGTCAAGATGCAGACACAATAAAAAATATAATTTCAATGGAAGAAACCCAACACTGTGGGCTTTTGTTCAGGCAAGGAAATTTTCTCCCTAAGTTACCACCCAAATCTCCATGGTCTGCACTGGAATATAAAAGAACACAACAGGAATATAAAAGAAATTCAACATGGACTTCAAAGGCAGTAGATTGGCATAATCTATCAAAATGTTTAGCCAAGGTACAAACTGACAGCAATAAATGGAGTCATTTTCTTCTTAAAATATAAAAGAGAAAACATTATATAATTGCCTATATAATTATATACAAATGAGCATGGAGCAACTGAGTTTTTAAAACATAGAGAAACAGAGATAGTTGCCTTTTAAAAGTGTATGTTAAGGAAAATAAAATATATGTAGCAAGTAATTACAGATGTTATATCATTTTTTTTTCAAAACTGGAAAGTGTTTCATGAAATGCAGTGATGAAATCCTATGACACTGATATCGATTTAGACAGATCCACAAACCTTTATTCTCCAATCTTTAGAAATAGATGTTGAGGGGATGGATAGAAATATAGGTATAGGAAAGAGGAAGAATTGTTATTTCTGATCAGGGGGAAAATCCATCAGAGGCTTAACTGAATTTAACTCAATCATTCCAGAATATATCAAGCTTAATTTCTACTGAAATTAGTGGGCTTAAATTCATCGCCATGTATTTGTTCCAGTGACTGCAGTGGGAAAGAAGAAGGCTTCCCAACCTGCATCTATTCCAGAATTCTCAACACTGCCCACTCTTTTGGTATCCAGGTTGAAAAAGACTACACTAAAGCATAACTGATAGGCTTCACCCAGCATACAAAATCATGATTTTGTCTATGGAGATTCTCAGTCATCCAGGTTATGGTTATCCCAAAGGTGCTTTTCCAAGACACTTTTCTAACCATTCTTCAGTTTTGAACTGAAGACGCTTCTTGGATGAGAAGTGAATAGTCTTCAAGCAAAACAAAGAAAGTCCAGTTGCCTTTGGAAAAGCACCTCTGGGGAAATCATGATCTGTTATACTGTTGCTGGAATATAGGACTAAGCCACAAATTGTGGGTTACAAGCACAATAGTTGGATTCGCACTAATAACCACAGACAGCAGGAAATAGAAATCTGTCATCCCTTCCTGTTATTTAGGGGTCATCTGGATATTTGCAGATTTAGTCATCCTAGTTTGATTTCAAAATACCTGTATTATATTTGGAGATCAAATGAAGAGGTCTACTTCCTATGGAAGAAGTCAACAGGTGAGAAATCCTTATATCAGATAAAGAATATTGTCATTATTGTTTAATGTTGTAAGCTATCCAGAGTTACCCTGTGGTAAGATGGGCGGCCAATACATTTCAAAATAAAATAAAAATTAAATAAAAGAAAATGTTTGGGTACAGTCCTTTGCAACATCTCATTGATTTTCTAACAATAGCAATAGCACTTAGACTTATATACTGCTTCATACAGCACTCTCTAAGTGGTTTAAAAGGCAGCATGTTGCCTCCAACAATCTCATTTACTGACCTCAGAAGGCTGAATCAACCTTGAGCAGGAAGTTCAGGATTGAACTTCTGGCACTGGGTAGAGTTTGCAATACTGCATTCTAAACACTGAGCCACCATGGCTCTAATGACTTTTTTGTTCATATCAGTAAGTGGGAGCAAACCCCAAGTTGTTTTTCTAGGTAATTTCTGGATTATCAGTCATGTGTGTTTTTAAACTGACAATTATGTTAATCTTTGTTTTTGTTTCTTCTGCCACCACCTATACACGCTACATAGGATTACTTATAATGAACCAGGATCTGAGCCTAAATGCATGTTCAAAATGATGCCTTATAAACATTGACTAAGCCACTTTTTGGAAATTAAAAATAACCTCAAAAATGTATTATTTTCATGCTCCCTAAGCATAATAGTCATAAGACAGACAATTCAGTTCATTTCTATTTAAATTAAATTTGAAATAAATTTACTTCCTTTGATGGCTACAATTTCACAGCAGCTTATTGGGGTTATAGTCTTTCATTTCCCATTAAGTGTTTTCTTGATTGGTATGTCTTATTTGTTAACAACCATTGGTGTAAACTGTTTGTGTAAAGATTAGAAGCTTAGTTTGCCACTCTAAGCACAGTTTCATTCTCGCTTCTGATTCTATATTGTTCGGCTTGGCTGGTGTCTTGTTAGTTCCCCGGCACAACTAAGACCATCCCACCTTCACAGATCTCTTAACCACTGTTCCTCATGCTTAACATTCTAGAGCAGGCATGTCAAACCCGCGACATCACGTGACATCACGTGACGTATCACGACTTTTTCTCCATTGCCGGCAATGGGGTGCACGCGGTTTCAGCATGACGCATGCTGTCAGTTTGACATGCCTGTTCTAGAGAGTTTCTTTCTAACAGTTTCTCTCCAGCAGAAGTAATTGTGTCACACCTTATGCAAATAATGCCAGGTTGGCTAAGTGGAAAAGGGAAATAAAATGGTAAGTAAAATATTAAGTAGACAGAAGGCTGATGAGAAGAGCCATCAACAGGAAAGGGGCTGCTTTGAGACCAACTCTCATTCTGGAGCTTAAGAAAAAGGAAAGATAGAGTATGAAGAGGGGAAGGGAAGAAAAGGGAAAAGAAGGAAAGGAAAGGAAAGGAAAGGAAAGGAAAGGAAAGGAAAGGAAAGGAAAGGAAAGGAAAGGAAAGGAAAGGAAAGGAAAGAAACGGAAAGGAAAGGAAAGGAAAGGAAAGGAAAGGAAAGGAAAGGAAAGGAAAGGAAAGGAAAGGAAAGGAAAGGAAAGGAAAGGAAAGGAAAGGAAAGGCCAATGCTGCCAGTGCAACCACCTGTCAATTAGATCTTTGTCCGTCCCAGTTGGTGAAAGCCTCCAGGACAGTGACAATCAGGTGGGTTCAGGAGTGATAAATTCCTCAGTGCAGATGGGGACATTTCCAGGACCTTTAAAGGATGCCCTGGTTGTCTCTCCTTAAAAAAAATGCCCCTTGATTCATTCTGTCTGGACAATTTCCATCCAGTCTCCCACCTTCTCTTTTTAGGAAAGATGGTAGAGATGTGAGGTTCAAACTTTTTTTAAAAAAAAATTTTTTTAGTATGTGTTGCATCCTAATGATACAATTAGGTTAGGGATATGTTGGGCTTGTGTACTTTTGGATTCAGTGGAAGGGTGAGAGGATGGGAATTACTGGAGGACAAAGAAACCTACATCCCAGTAAACACCAAACTAGTAGGATGCACCTTGTTGCTCTTCTCCTTTCCTGGTTTGGCCTGAGGTGATCTCTGACTTGTGACCTCAGTGGAAAGGAGACCTTTGAAATCCTTCCTGGACCTTGTTCTTCCAGTTGTGATGGAACTACAGTTCCCATATGGTGGCCTTGCAACTATTGAAATTTCTACTAAACATAGCCTTGGATTATTATACTACTGAGGGAAGGATTAAAAGAATACAAAGAATATTCAGCTGAACAACTATATTGTACAATCTATGTCCCTCACTCCTTAACTGTTTTTAACCCATCAGCTGAACAACATGGGGTGGGGGAAGCAACATGGGGAAGTGCAAACAGAGAAGAACTTGGCTGTGAGGAAATAACTATGTTTAAGAAAATAACTTGGCAATGGGAAAATATCTGAGCACAGATCAGGTATGGTAGGGGAAGAGCAGTAATTGCAGGTGGAGAGATATAAGTGAGGGAAAGTTGAAATGTAGTCAGCCAAATCAAGCCTACAGTCTCAAGGTTAGCCTTGTTCTAATTCAACTTTCCTTACTTTAAAGACGCAATGGAATTCTTCTCTTCCCAATTTTCTATTGTTGAAGACTCACAATAATAATATGTGGGAGGAATTATGACCATAGAAACCCTTCAATTGTAAATAAATTTGTTTTATTTATTTTATTTTATTTTATTTAAGTGCCACTGATCTTACTGTCTGACAGCTCTGAGCAGCTTTAACATCTTTATGCTGCTTTAAAAATGGAATTTGCTCTCCAGTCATAAAATTATCGAAAAGACAACAGGCTTTCCCTGCTGTGAACAGGTAGTCCTCGACTTACAAGCACAACTGAGCCCAAAAATTCTGTTGCTAAGAAGACAGTTAAGTGAGTCATGTTCCATTTTATGACCTTTTGCCATGGTTGTTAAGTGAATAACTGCAGTTGTTAAGTTAGTAACATAATTGTTAAGTGAATCTGTCTTCCCCATTGCCTTTGCTTGTCAGAAGGTTGCAAAAGGTGATCCCATGACCCTGGCACACTGCAACTACATGCCAGTTGCCAAGTGTCCGAATTTTGATCATGTGACCACAGGGATGCTGCAATGGGCTTTTTTTTTACAGTGCCTTGTAACTATGAATGGTCACTAAATGAATGGTTGTAAGTCAAGGATTACCTGTACCATTCTTCACCTCACTTACCACAAAGACCAAGAGTTAGCTTGCCTAGAAACACAATACTGTGGAAAAACAGGTTACAAAAGGAAAAGTGACATGGAGTAAGTTCATAGTTCATATTCAAGATTGTCTGCTCCCTCTTGTCCAAATTTATGGCAAAGGGCATATATGTAAATCACCCTCAAGTCACTTAATAAAGTGACTTATTCATATTATTTTGAATATACAGGAAAAAAAGACAAGAAAATAATAAAGAAAGGGGAAAAACAAAAAGTAGAATTTTTTTTTGCAAGCATCATAAAATTCGCTCTAACATTTCAAACTAACAGTGATTTAAATCTGCACATTAAATTACCTTATATTGAAAGCTTAAATCAGTGATGCGAACCGTTTAGAGACTGAGTGCCCGAACTGCAACCCAAAACCCACGTATGCATCGTCGAGTGCCGGGTGGGTGTGGCCCATTGGCTGGGTGTGGCCCATTGGCTGGGTGTGGCTGCAGTGGTAACGGCAGACTGGGTGGGACTAAAAGTTCAATCAATCAATTCCAACTTTGCAAGATCTTTTTTTTCCCCACGAGAAGTTGAAATTGACTGATTGAATCTTTTTTTTTTTTGCACACGGCGGCGGAGGCCTAAAGCAAAAAGGTTTTATAAAACCCAGCTGAAGGCCTAAAACTGGGGCGATGGCGTGTGTGCCCACAGAGAGGGCTCTGAGTGCCGCCTCTGGCACCCGTGCCATAGGTTTGCCACCACTGGCTTAAGTTATACTAAAGTGAATGAATATTAAAATTATGTTACTATACAATCAGTGGTTTTTTTGTAAAAAAAAAAAAAAAGGTGCTGGAACTCACGCACAGCTCCGACTCCGGTCAAAAGCCCTTTACGGAGCCGGAGGGAGAGGCAGAAGAAACCGCTTTAGGGAGCTTCCGAGGTACAGATCACTCACCTGGAAAAGGTCTGTCTCCTCTCTGCTGCGGTTCCTGCTGCCGCTCTGATCTGAGGCCAGGGGACATGTCCACAGCCCCCGCGGCCCGATCCAGGCTCCGGAGGCCTGGAAAAGACTTCTGCCACCTGGATCTATGGCCATGAAGTGATTTTGCGCCCATCCCCGTGGCCTGATCTGTGCTCTGGAGGCCTTTTCCAAGCCTCTGGAGCCTGGATCGGGCCGCGGGGGGCTCTGGACGCGTCCTCTGGCCTCAGATCGGAGCGGCAGCAGGAACTGAGGCAGAGAGGAGACAGACCTTTTCCAGGTGAGTGATCTGTGCCTCAGAAGCTCCCTAAAGCAGTTTCTTCTCTCCCCCCGGCTCCGTAAAGGGCTGTTGACTGGAGCCGGAGCTGTGCGTGAGTTCCAGCATCTTTTCTTCTCCTTTTTTTTTTTTTTTACAAAAAAAGCACTGGTCATATGTGTCAGCCATATGAGATAGACTATTCTAAGAAAGAGACATTGTACAGATCTAAAGCTATTTTAACAGAATCTTGTAAGTCTGAGTGTGCTTCCCTTGTTCCATCTTTATCTTCATCAGGATGGGGTAGGGTTGTTTGAAATATTTTCATAAGCTATTTTTATAACATAGACTTAAGTTTCATTTACCTGATCATTTCCCTTTGACCTTCAAAGCCATCCTCTTTCTTCACTTCACTTTGGATGTGACATGAACTTCTTTATGTAATCCCAAAATGGATTCTACATTGAATTAAATTCTATATCAGATTTGTTTTTCAGGTATGAAGTTAGTTTTGACATCAGTGCATACTCCCATAATTTAATTTACCTTTCTTCCACAGAAGGAATGCTTTTAATTTCCAGTGAGAAGTAGAAGAATCCTAGCAGCTGTTGCTATGTACAAAGCCAGCGCTGTATTATAAATATTTAATTTAGCAATATTTAATTTGAAAATGGCAGCCTGAAAAGAGGAATTCACCTTTAAAATTTATTTCATTTATACTGTATATTATTTTCTATTATTGTTGAACTTTAATGTATTTCTACTAAAGATGAAAAATTATTCAAATAGATAATTGCTTTTTCAAATGTTTTTAGAAAGTAAGTGGTCTATTTTCAAAATTAATACTGGGATAATTTACCATCCATGGAACATCTTGTACCAATTTTCTCTAAGTGTGGTGTTAACCATAAATTTGAAAAAATTCTGTTGTTACATCAATTGTTCAATTTAACTCTGTATCCATTAAACACATAGTCTTTGACCTGATCACATTCTAAATTGTACTTCAGCAGCCTCAGTAAATGACCCCAATCAAGGAAACATATTATTATTTCACCTTGTTTTTGTAATTGCTTATGAACTATTCTACTAAGAAACCAGTGAGTGATTCTGACCATTCTGAAGTGTGAATCTCAAGAGACTGTATCTTTGCCTTATAAGTGGTGTGCATGTAACGACCATTTTAACATGATGGCACTTAGCAAGTCGTACTAGTGACCAGTCCTCAAAATTCCAACTGTCACCGCATCCCTGGGGTCATGTGATCACAATCTGGGTAATAAGCATCTGGCTTGCAATTACAACATTGCATTGTCCTATGTTCATATGGTCACCATTTGCAATCTACTTTGTTGGCTTCCTATAAGTAAAAACTCTGGGGAAGCCAGCAGGAGGTTGCAAATGGCAACCATGTGATGTCCTCACTTATCCACCCACACTGATTGATTTAACACAGGGGTCTTCAAACTTGTCCCTTTTATGACTTGTGGACTTCAACTCCCAGAATTCATCAGCCAGCATTGCTGGCTGAGGAATTCTGGGAGTTGAAGTCCACAAGCCATAAAAGGGACATGTTTGAAGACCCCTGACTTAACAGTAGCAACTGGGAAGTGCTGGAACTGCCATTGCTAAGCAAGACAGTCATGTGACATTATCCTTTATGACTGGGCCAGTTAGCAATTAGAAATTCTGGTCCTAATTGCCATTGTTAACCGAGGACTATCTATATTATTAAATCTTACAATCTATATGACTAATAAAATGATTTTCTGCAGATACTTTAGGTAATCTTATCCAAGTCCTCTTTTTACAGAACTGAAATACAGCAAATCATGAAGGGGCTTTTCTTGCCATTTTAGTTTCTAGGTGGTTCCACACACACACTTCTATCTGGGAGACAACATGGCATCTTGAGAACCAACAGCAAACAAGACTTGTCCTTCCAACATAGATATTTCAGCCAATAAGAGCTCAGCTTTTGTCCAATAACTATTGGACTGAATGGTCTAAGCCAATGTTTCAGCCACTTCAAGATGTTTAGACTTTAGCTGCCAGAACTTCCCCAGCCAACAAGTCCACAAATTTTAAAGATGATGAAGTAGAGAAACACTGATCTAATGGACTGCATGCAGGTACTATGCTCAGATGTCCTGAAGCTTTTTTTTTTTTTGCCTTTGAATCTGACATCTACACAGCCCTACTGCATGTCTCCATTCATTTCCTCAGTTTTTTGCTCTGTACTCACAAGCAGTAGTTTGGCTCCTTTACCTAGCCTTACTCTTATCAGAAGATGGAAGGTGCCATGAATCAGGTGTCTCTTCCAAAGCTCAAAGAAACCATCTATGCCAGTGGTGGCGAACCTATGCCACGGGTGCCAGAGGCGGCACTCGGAGCCCTCTCTGTGGGCACACGTGCCGTTGCCCCAGCCTTGCCTCTGCCCACGACCCCCTCCTCACCAGTAGCCCCCCTGTAGGAGAGTTGCCCCCGAGTGTGGCCCACACGGAGCAACGCAGCCAAGGATATGGCAGCCTGGCAGCGTAGACATGCCCCAACATGCACAGTTGATGCTGCGGGGCGTGGGCAGAGGGTGTGGCTGCCATGGTGCTACTGGGCTGCCTGGGCGATCTGCGGCAGGCCCTGGAGGCGGTGAGTGGCCCTGCGGGCGGGCAGGGTAGGGCGGAGCAGGGGCGGGGCAGGGGGTGGGGCAGGGGCGGGGCCAGTTTTTAGGCACTCGGTCTCTAAAAGGTTTGCCATCACTGATCTATGCAAACCTTCAGATGGAAACAGTAATTTCTGTTGTGCTACCTGATGACTTTGAAAAAAATCCTTTTTCCAAATACGGTGCAATAAAATAGTATGGGTACAGCAACAGAAATGCTGTATACGACTAACCATGTTAGAAAGGATACATTAACAGTATTAATTGATCATTAGGCTACTCAACCCACTCCACAAGCAAATTGAAACCATATCTAGTAGTGCTCTGTGCATTAAACTAGTTTTGTGTGGTTTCAGATACAGGAACAACACCAAAACAAAATTCATAAAAATTGTCATTCATGGAAAACAAAAACTGGTATAAGGAACAGAAAGCTCATTAAAAGGTGCTTAAATTCCATTGAAGTTAGTGGAGCACAGAAACATGCTTGTTTTTCCCTAGCTTATATTATTCTTTTATGGACTGTACTAAAATAATCTATAATTGGTGCTACAAACCATGAAATGAAATGAAGAATACACATATAAGCTCGTCCTCTGTGGATGGCCTGCTTAGCCCCTGAGCGACAGGATCAGAAATCAATACCAAAGCATATCAATGAACAACTAGAGAAGCAAGCAAAGATTGTAAGTGTAAAGTAAAGCTAGAGATTGTCCAGACTAACAAAGAAATACAGTATTATTATCTTAGTTTATAACTGCAGTACAGTCAAATCATATTCAGCAACTGAATACACAGACAGTTCCCACTATACAATAAAAAAGAAAAGAAAACTCAGGTATAGGCAAACAAATGCAAAATGCATGAGTTTTGTATTAAATGTAAAATAGCATATACATAAGTCAGTCTCTCTCTCTCTTTCTCTGTATAAAAAACGATTCTGCTTTTTTTCTGTTTGAGGCTCTTGAAAAGAGATATTCTATACATATACATGTCAGTTTTCATGTTTGATAAAAAGACTATTTATTTTGTTCTTGGCTTTACTCACCCTTCAAAGAAAATCTCTTCATAATTTGCTGAAAAATAGAAGGGAATGGAGGCATTCATACCTCAGCACCTATCAATTAAAGAGGAAGAGTCAGATAGGGTTGATCAATAATCAACTCTCCAACTAGAGTGCCCTAAATGATAAGGCTATAAAATCAAGTCAAATGCTGCTGATTTTTCACAAAGGAAAATTCTATTTGAAAATAAAAATTGCATGTAGTTACAAGATTAAATTTCATGCAAAAATATGCCTCCTGTTTCATTTTTCTTGCAACATTTGCTGATTTTAATAATGCAGTTCATCCCTTGATGCTTTCGAATTCCTGTAGCATATGTTCTGGGTTCTTGGCACCAAAAAATTAGAAAAGAGCATCAGATAATAATTTCTGTTTCTAAGCACATCCATGAATGTTAAAATAATGCACTCCTTCCTAAATTTAGATTACTCAGTTCTCGCTATGTGTACTCTATCCTGTCAGAGAACTGTTCTGGCACCTGCACGAAAACAAGGGCTTCACAGATGAAGAACTATGGCTACAATGCTGCCCTACTGACACACCATTCGGCTTAAGTAAGATTGATTTTTCATGCTCCAACTAGCACTAAATTTCATGCAACAAAAATATAAGTGTGAACTAGGGAGATGTAAGGACCATCTCACCTGCTTCATGTTAGATCCCCTGCTCTCTCTCTTTCTCTTTCTCTTTCTCCTTCTCTCTGTCTCTGTCTCTGTGTGTGTGTGTGTGTGTGTGTGTGTTTGTGTACATATGTGCGTGTGTGTATGTACACATACATGCATGCACTTTTAAGAGCAAATTTATTTGTTTTTAATTCTGGAACATGAATCAGGAAAACATAAAATTCTGAGCTGCCTTTTTCCATTGTTGAAAAAAAATTCTAATGGTGCTAACAACTTCTTAATTTTTATCTCAACAAAGTGAAAAATGCAGAAATTTTGACCCTTACTGTAGGAGGAGAAGTCGCCCAACAAATTTTGTCACAATCAATAGCTTATAGTTTTGAGGTTAGCAACTACTAATACAGAGCACTGCTGCAGCATTGTCAAAGCTCCTAGTAATCTCTTGCCAGTGCATAGAACCTTTTCCCCATCATCCCCATCCTTGACCTATGTTAACTAAGCCATCACTCTCACATGCATACCAAAATGGACAGCTAAGATAGAATGAAGGAAACAGGAGGAATTCTGCTGGCAAGATCAAAAGACAGACTCACACACCTTTCTTTGCAATTTCACAGAGATAAGAAAAGTGAGTGAATGGTTTGTGGGAGGGATTAATAGGGGAGGAAGAAGGACTAAGTAACAAGTAAAATGAAAAATTGTCACTGAACAGAATTAGAAACTGGAATATCTCTGTTGTGAAAGGATGAGAAGGAAGGAACTGATGGAAAAGGAGAGGGTGGACAGTTGCATAAAACATCTAAATGATGGAGGGTCAAGTGAGATTGAGGATGATGGGTTGCTCATAAGAGAGTATCAGCACAGGGAGAATCACTCAAACAGAAAACTAGGCAGTTGAAGTGACAGTAAATGACACATCTGTCATTTTCCCCTAGCCACACAAACTTGCCAACCATCCAAATAGTGGAATTTGATATCCTGTCCCAAATTCACTCTTTTGGAGGACAGACCAATTATTAATTCCAATGCTCCCTTCACTTCATTCCCCATCAAGTATTTTTTTACAAGAGAAACCCAAAAGAATTTCTTAAAAGAAAAAGAAAAAAAATTCTGAGCTTCCAAATTACCTATTGGAAGCAAAACTCCACAAGGAACTTCATGAATCAAAACCAAGGTGAGTTAGACATCTCCATTTAACCTTGAAAATGCTAAAGGACACCCTAAATTTTCCCACCCCTATTTGGTAACAGGGTCAGGCAAAATACCAAGTGTGAACTTCACCTCATGCAAATAAACCATAAAACAGTTTCATAAATATTTTCACATGTAAGCAATCATTGGATACTGGTCAATGTAATTTTGTAGCATAATGATCATGAATAAAATCCATTTGATTTATTTAAAAAATGTTATATGCTAGCTCTCTACATCATATTATCCTTCCTGAGTTTCCAGAGAGCTGGGGGAAAAAATCTGGATTTGTAGATAAAAACACATCTGGAAAACACCAGGTGGGCAAAGATTATTAACAGAATTTCAATAAGCTAGGATGCTTCAGCTGTTTTCACTGGCATTAAACATTCATTTACCACAGAGTGTCTGTGCATGATTTTTATACATATACATTCCTTCAATTATTATCACTATAAAATTGGTATGCATTTGTAAATGAGATTTTTTTCCCTTAAATCTATATCTCATAAAAGTTCATATATGATACAAAAGGACTCAGAATATCTTACACTATGTCCTTGGTTCCTTTTAAAAGGTATCCACTTAGTTTACTAGCAAAGTCACAGCTTTAGTGCTCTCACTGGAAAGCTAATTCATATTTCAGGGTAATAAATTGTATTGTTAAGCTGCCACATAAATTTATGAAATCATCAGCTATATTGGCCTGGTCTGGGAATTTTTATTGCTGGTAAGAATGTATGGAAATGTTTTTTTAACAAGATTCAACAAGCTTGTAACATTTAAATTTAAGATAAATCAGCTACTGATTTACTGCAAAGGTGTTTCATGGTTGAATTGTCTTGTCTAGATTGGCATACTAGCACACTTTCTCCATGCAGGATATTTTACCCGTCTTTGTATTAAAAAGGGTTTTAGAACTAGACGTTTTAAGGATCAAAGTTCACCATGATAATGCAGACAAAGTGACCCTTCCTGTTCAGAAGATTTAGAAGTCCTTAACACATATCCCAGTATGATTATAATAACAAATACGCTCAAAGTGGTGAGGTGGTTAAGGGGTTGGACGAGGATCTGGGATATTCAGCATGAGTTCTACCTCCAGCCACAGAAGCCTATTTAAGACCAGTCATTCTTTTTATCCTCCCAACCTACTTCTCAGGTTTATCATTGTGAAGAAAAGAAATGGCCTACGGCATGCTTAGGATGTTGCCTAAGATTCATTTCCAAATGTTTTGGCAACTTTTGACATACCCTTTCCTCATACACAGCAAGTACCTAATTTAAGAGGATGCCAAAACATTTGGAGCAGAAAAGAATTACGTTGCACAATCAGAAGAGAAATAATTAACCACAAAATATGGAATTATAAGATAACTAATTGGGCACTAATTATCTTTGGAAAGAAGGCCTCTGCTTTACTGATTGCCTATGTAAAAATTATCTCTTTTACTTTAGATGAAGCATATACAGACACCAGATACAAGACAAAGTTGGCCATGGCTCTAATTAGCTAAAGCAGACTTGGTTTTATCACATACAAACACATAGCTGTCAAATAGGATTAAGTAAAAAAAAAAAGCCACAAGAGTTGTGATGTAGTGGCTAATGTGGAGAATTAGGAATAGGGAAGTCCTGATTCTGGTTCTTTTTCTCTCTCCCCCACCCCCACTTAGACAGAGAACCTGATTCAGTAATTCAGTACCTTTGAGCCCTAGACTAGGCAATCATAAAAAAAATTACCTGTACTGAGGTACCTATAATCGCAAGGTAGATTATAGACTTCATATATGCTTCAATAAAGAAGCATTCATCCTGCAGTGGATTGATTCAGGCTGATAATGAAATATGTATGTCTGTATATGGCCAACATCAACATACAGACATTTATCTCCTATCAGTGTGAAGCCATAGGAATAATAGTTGAGAGTCCTGCATTATTAAACACCTTCCCTTTCTAAGCCGAGCACATTCAGAACACCTATTTATACCAGGTGTATTGGTGCACAATGAATACTTTGTCTGGAATATGCAAAAATTGCCATAATCTGTTATATTTTTATACCACATAGTGTTCAGGAGTAAAATAAACTGCATCAGGAAAGTTCAGTATATGAATGTTAGTTTAGCAATAGATTTTACAAAGAATCATCTATGTTCAATTTAAATTACATACAACCATGTAAGTATTACATATTCTGTTGGAACCTTTCCTCTTAATTTATATTTTGTATACCTATGACTGAAGAGAGTTCATTACTAATAGGCACAAAAAGTGGTAAAGCTGATGTATTTTTTTTTTCTTAGAGCAAAGGTAATTTGAACATATTTCAATGGTTTCCTATTTGCTTTATGACAGCCTATTGCACATATCGCTTTAGTTCATATAAACAACAATGTATAATTTATGACTTATAAACATCTCCATTTATACGGACGGATGATTATTTTTCTTAAGCTAATCATATAGAGTGCAAGACGCAGAAAAAGGATACTCTTCTCAGGAAACATATTGAATATCCCTGCCTCCTATTTTCCCCATCCATGTATTTATATTTGTATGTGTAGTGGGTATTCCATCACAACGTTTGACATGTTACCTGCCTATTTTTGTTCCCCAATTCCCCAGCAGATAACACTGGTCTTAAAGTTTATAGTGTTTTGTTTGTAAGGTTGGTTTTATTAATATATAGGTAGTCCTTTTAACTATGGCAATTGGGGCCAAAATTACTGTCACTATGTGACATGGTTGTAAAGAGCAACATCACATGACCAAGCCACAAAGCAACAGCAATTCCAGCATTCCCAGTTTCCCGCGAATCACAGTGGGTCATCAAGTGAGGATATCATGTGGTTGGCAATTACAACCTCCGACTTCCCCATATTGGCTTCCATATTGACTTTGCTTTGTCAGAAGTCAGCAAAGAAGGTTGCAGTGGTGAGCATGAGACACAGAACTCTGAGGACCTGTCGTAATTCAATAACATCACAAGTGTGAATGGCACTAAACATTTGGTTGTTTGGTGAGGACCTTCTGTATTATTCCATTTCTTATGTCTAAGCAATCCTATAAAGAATTCTGCACTGAAAGGCTACAAATGATTTGATTGGGGCTAGGGTTGATGATGATGATGATGATGATGATGATGATGATGATGATGATGATAATGATAATAATAACAACAACAACAGCAACAGCAAGAAGAAGAAGAAGAAGAAGAAGAAGAAGAAGAAGAAGAAGAAGAAGAAGAAGAAGAAGAAGAAGAAGAAGAAGAAGAAGAAGAAGAAGAAGAAGAAGAAGAAGAAGAAGAAGAAGAAGAAGAAGAAGAAGAAGAAGAAGTAGTAGTAGTAGTAGTAGTAGTAGTATGTATATAATTTTCATCATTTTCATGACTTAGGCTTCCTTGCGTCAGCACTAATGGTATAGTGGTCATGTTTAGCTTTCCCTTTGGTTTTCACTAAAACCTTTCTATTTGAAAGGCCAGAAACATTTTAAGAAACATGAACACTTTTAAAATCACCGCTACAGATATGTTTCAAAATTGCTAGGCAAAAGTCATCAGACAGCAAGAACTGTCCACCAGTCATTGCAGAGTTTAGCTCTCTCAAATGGACAAAAGGTTTTGCTCTCTTCTTCACTTGCACAAGACTAAGGTAAAGCAAAAGTGACTTTCAACAGGGCTTCTGCTTTGCCTTTTCAAGACTAATCATTTTTTTTTAAAAAAAATGACCTCCCACTAAGTTTCTTAGGACTCTCCAGGGAGAAAGCAAAGGACAATCTGAGAATACCCAATCAAGTTTCAGGTCTTATTCTATAAGACTGCATTGCCATTATATGGCAGTCACTGGTGCAACATTAATTCTGCTAGCCCAAACCTTAATGGATAATATTTCTGCGTCTCCTATTCCTGCTAATTCATCCCTATTAGCTTTCAATCTGTCTAGGTACGTAAATCCTGCCAGTTCCATCCCATATTCTGCTTGTGAATGTGCTATATTTTAAACTTATTTTCATGAATCAAGGCTATCCCTTCACAGTTATTTATTATTTATTATACTTAATTCAAAACATTTTCCACTTTGCAAAAGAAAAATTGCCAGAGCAGCCAACAATGTTTAAATATAAGCAATAAAAACATAGATTAGCAAAATCGTTTACAATATAAAATATATGCAGTAAAAAAACAATATAAACCATGACATAATGTGCAGCAATCACTGCATAATAAAATAACTAGAATAATGGTAAGATATTATTTCCCTAATAGAATGAAGCTAACTTCCTGTGGCATCTAAAATCAAATAAAACTTGTGTTATGTAAGAATAAATGAAATAAATTGGCAATTCGTGTTTTTAGATGAATTTTCCTATTTCATACTTCTCAACTCAATATGGCCACGTGCATGACCATCAAATGCTCCACTCTTTAGATTTTTGTGACATAGTTAACAATAGTTAACGATGTGCAAACATGTAAATTTTTTTATGATGGCAAACTTTTCGCAAGATATGATGTATTTGGAAAAATCTGCATGAAAATATACACATTAGAAATGCACAAAAACTGTGGGTGCATATATAATGCATCCAGTTTTGGTCACCACGATGTAAAAAAGATGTTGAGACTCTAGAAAGAGTACAGAGAAAAGCAACAAAGATGATTAGGGGACTGGAGGCTAAAACATATAAGGAACGGTTGCTGGAATTGGGTATGTCTAGTTTAATGAAGAGAAAAACAAGGGGGGACATGATAGCAGTGTTCCAATATCTCAGGGGCTGTCACAAAGAAGAGGGAGTCAAGCTATTCTCCAAAGCACCTGAAGGCAGGACAAGAAGCAATGGGTGGAAACTAATCAAGGAAAGAAGCAACCTAGAACTGAGGAGAAACTTCCTGACAATAAGAACAATTAATCAGGGGCCGAACCTGCGTCCAAAAGTTGTGAATGCTCCAACACTGAAAGTTTTTAAGCAGAAATTAGACAACCATTTGTCTGAAATGGTATAGGGTTTCCTGCCCAAGGAGGGGGTTGGACTAGAAGATCTCCAAGGTCCCTTCCAACTCTGCTATTCTGTTATTCATATGGAAAATATAGCAAAAGTACAAAGGGGGCAATACATAATATAGAAAGACACTTCAGCTGATAGAATTAAAAAATATACAATAGAAGAGAACATTTGTAGCTCAGGGCTGCACTGCGGAGTCCTTGGTGCTCTCTGAGATTAGTTGTTTTCTTGCAAACATTTCATTCCCCAACTAGGTAACATATTCAATACTAGAATGGAGTGGGATTTTCTCTCTATTTATATACAGAGAGCAACAGATAGAGGCTTGCCCTGTCAGTGTTGGTGCGAGTGTTGTTTTCTTCTCGGTAATTCCTTGATTAGACTGTTTGTTGTTTACTGTTTGATTGTTTCTCTGAATTGATAGTTCCATGACTGGAATATTGTTTACTGCTTGATTGTTGGTTTGATATTAATCTTGGTGTTAGTCTCTGCTTACCAGGGTTTTGTTTGCTGGCCAGGAGGTGTTTTGTATGTAAATCTTTATCTCTAGGTGTCTATTGATTGCTGATTTGTCTGAATGCCAAGCTTCCAGGAATTCTCTAGAATTTTTGGACTTAGAATGGTCAAGGATTCTCATGGTTTTCCATTTGATACTAGAGATGACATGATAGCAGTGTTCCAATATCTCAGGTGTTGCCACAAAGAAGAGGGAATCAAGCTATTCTCCAAAGCACCTGAGAGCAGGACAAGAAGCAATGGATGGAAACTAATCAAGGAGAGAAGCAACCTAGAACTAAGAAGAAATTTCCTGACAGTTAGAACAATTAATCAGTGAAACGACTTGCCTCCAGAAGTTGTGAATGCTCCAACACTCAACGTTTTAAAGAAGAGATTGGACAACCATTTGTATGAAATGGTATAGGGTTTCCTGCCTGAGCAGGGGGTTTGACTAGAAGACCTCCAAGGTCCCTTTCAATTCTGTTATTCTATTCTATTCTATTCTATTCTAGTCTAGTCTAGTCTAGTCTAGTCTAGTCTAGTCTAGTCTAGTCTAGTCTAGTCTAGTCTAGTCTACTACAGTCATAAAAACTATGATCAAAAACTATGGTCATTAAAAACATACACAATTGCCCATCTACGTGTTTACAGCACCATCGCTAAGAAGTCCCTGGCTCCTGTCAGCCACCCACTCACCCACCCACCTAAAGTGCCTGTCTGAGATTTGTGAAGATTTTTTTATATGTCTTGCCAAGATTTCTGAATCAATGTACATGCCTTTCCTCTCTTCCTTAGACCTCCATGTGCTTTTCAAACATATTATATTCCAGCACTCACAGCAGTTCTGTTTTACCTTCACAACCATCATGGTTGCATTAGTTCTTTTAGGGACAAATCCTTCCCCTCTAAAGTTCGATTTTTCTCTATTTTGCTGAATTGCAAAATTTATGAATGATTCACCTAACCCAGTTCTTCAAGATGTCTGGATGGGGGCCAAGCCGTAGCCTCTGAAATCATGGATAATATGAATTCAACTTACCATAGTTAAGAGGCTGAATGATTCCTCTTATTAAGATAGCTTCATTAAATTTTATTACTCTGTTTTTAATCAGTAACTAAACATTAACCGATGGGAATGTAATTTAAAAACCAGACTGATTAAAGATGAGATTATTTATTAGAATTAGTTTCTGAAGCTGATTTGGAGATAGAGGTAGCTAAATTCTTTACAATAAATTAGTTTTAAAAAAGATCTGTAGTTCCATATATCATATTTTTTAAATTTATTAAAGTAATCCAAAATCTGGTCACTGAAGGAATATTTGTCCAGGATTATCTATTTAGCAACCAACAGTGAGGTACAGTAGAATGCAGAGTGGTCACTAAAGTCCTAACTGATGCCTGTTGCTTAGAAACAGCAGAGATAAAAAATAATTCAAGTAAATATGTACAGGTGAACTGCTGTATGTCAGGTAGAATAAGGTAGCAAGTGATAGGAAATATAATTGTGGCCATGGAGGGAGCACACATTTTGAATTTTACAATAAGATATACTATACACATAGATAGATAGATAGATAGATAGATAGATAGATAGATAGATAGATAGATAGATAGATAGATAGATAGATAGATAGATAGATAGATAGATAGATAGATAGATAGATAGACAGACAGACAGACAGACAGACAGACAGACAGACAGACAGACAGACAGACAGACAGACAGACAGACAGACAGACAGACAGACAGACAGACAGACAGATAGATAGATAGATAGATAAGAAGTAGATAATAGATTGACAGTTGATAGTTGATAGTCGATAGTCGATAGAGATGAGATAGATAGATAGACAGACAGACAGACAGACAGACAGACAGACAGACAGACAGACAGTAGATAGATGGTAGACAGATGAGAGAGAGATGAGAGAAAGAGAGAGAGAGAGAGACAGAGATGATAGATAATATAACACAAATACTATGGATGCCATGATTAGTGTGTCAACTAACAAAATAAACATGTAACAAAAGGCATAGTCCTTTCTAGTATCTTTCCCAGAACTTTCTTTAAGTATGCCAATTTATTTGTGTTAATGGACACCTGTGATAAATGCTGCTAATCAAACCTCATCTCCCAGTTTATATTCCAGAAGGAAGAAGGAACTGGAAGCAAAATGATTTCAGAGATTTGGGTGGATGAACAGGTCTGGGTCCTAGCCAAAGAAAACTTTATTTGTCAGGGAGAGAAGATAAGGAATACATTTATTGCGAAGAGAGACAAATGCTAACTAACTAGAGATATTTTGTAAAATAAAGCAAAATATTTATAAACAATTTGAAGTTATTTAATAAAGATTGGATGATTTATTTGTCTACCCAAAGCAGTGATTGAAATGAGCCCAGGTAATCAGCTTCATGCAAATACATCTGGAGCTGTGTGATCTTCCTCCATCCCTTGACCAGGAATGGAACAGTTGAGGCTGTTCTAAAGGATTAGAACTGCCTCCTTGAAACAGTCCAACTCATCATTCAGGTTTTAGATTTAACTGATGTGTCTAAAATGCATTCTTAATTTCATATGATGCCAAATTGTTGAACCTGGGAATAGATTTCTTCCTAATGATGATTATTTTGATCCTTTTAATTTAATTGTAAAATTTAATTTTATGTAAATATTAAGATAAAGGGTATTAAAATACTCTTAACAAATAAATAATTCCTGCAAGAATTCATCCTAGAAAGAACATCATATTTTTAAAATAATTAAGTTACTTGTACCAAAAGCTTAAATATTTGAAAGAAAATTGCTGCATATAAAATTAGGGTGAGAAACTGTCATGGCTCTCACTATACTGAACAGCAATGAAAAGACAGCAAAAAAGATTTCTGATTACGGTCAACCCTAGCTTCATATTTCTATCATGATACCTATAGTGAAATTAATCTGAATAGTGAGAAGAGTACAAGACAAGACAAGAAAAAAAATCACACTGTGATTTTCATTTATCCAGCACCTCACAGTGTATTTTTCACAGAAATCTTAATAGAGGAATCATGAGAGAAATGTTGAGTAAAGAAATTTAAAACAGCTGTTATTGCCAAGGTCTATATTCTAGCTATAGAATGTAGTTTCTGAACATAGATTCAAAAGGATATAATAAATAAGACAGGCTTCTGACTATGCCACTGAATTAGCCATTAGAGTTAAAAGGGGTCAGTGTTCCTTAGGATGTGCAACTTGTGTCTTCAGGGCTTCACAAGACCCCAAAGACTTGGATATGTCCCCACAAGACCACCATAAATAACTATCAAATTGTAAATTTTAATGTGATGGAAAGGAATTACTTAGGGAGCAATAATCTTAATTTCATATATTGGCTTTAACTTAATATTAAATGTAATTTAAATTTAGTTTTTCTCTTAGTCCCATCTTGTTCTTTCTCTTTGCTCTCAGGGCCACGTGAATCTTCAGCTTGAAAGCAGCTGCTTTTTACCCCTGATTTGTTTTATAATAAATTATAGTTTAATTATGTAATTAAGTAATAGTAACAAAGCCAGTTATTACAAATTGCAAAATTTGGGCTTATATATTTGTTCAATAGCATTTTCACTTTATTACAAACTCTGCTCAAAGCCTGGAGTTCAATCCTGATGGGACTCAAGGTTGACCCAGCCTCCCATCCTTCCGAGTTGGTAAAATGAGGACCCAGATTGTTGGGGGCAATATGCTGACATTGCAAGCCGCTCAGAGAGGGCTGTAAAGTGTGTGTGTGTGTGTGTGTGTGTGTGTGCGCGCGCGCCCGTGCGCTATTGCTATTGCTTCTCAAAAGAATTGCCCTTAGATTACTTGGGAATCATCTTAAAATCATGCAAAATAAAACAAATTCCATTTTTCGGGTTTTTCAAGATAATTCAAAACAGAATATCTATGAGTAGTAGAGAGACAAGCCTTTGTGAGGACAATAGAGAAAAAGAGCTAGGCAGGGAAAAGTGGGATCTAAATCTAAGAAATAATTACAATGTTCTTTTATCATTAAAGCAACAACCGAAATAGGACTTTCAAAATCTTCATCAATATCCTACATCCAGTGTCAAAAATTAAGCATTTTGTTTCTGGTTTATATGCAGAAATAAGAACAAAGCACGTTAAATTCTCCTAGTGTGGTTTAGTGCGGGGAGAAGAAACACAGCTTCTTTTCTAACCAATATTTTTAATTAAAAAGAGTAACCGGGAGCTGGCACACTGCAGAACAGAATCAAGTCTCCAATATAATTATTTCTTTGAATGTTTCTTTAGGCTTAAAAAAAAAACAATGGGACCAGTAACTTTGTACATCAGTCCATCTTTTCAGGAACAAAGACAACTATAGGTAAACTTATATTATGAGATGGGCAGTTTATAAATTTGATAAATAAATAAACTAGAGTTTAGGAAGCATCCTTAGGGTTTGGATGAAAGAACAGTGGTTTGCCTTTGGGTAAACAGGTGTTTTATGATTAGCCATACCTATCACGTCAACTATTGTAGGAATGAACAAGCCCTCTCTCTTTCCCATGGCAAACGTTTTGTGGAAACACTGGTGGCATAGACTCAGAACCCCCATGTGCTCCTCAGTCCTAAAAATATGTGTTTCCCCTGGCTTAGCACAATGTGTGAATTTGCCATTATGAATTGAATATGGATGATATTTACAAGCTAATATTTGACAGTAAGGTAATTTGAAAGGAAAGGAACATTGGACAGTGTTCCCTCAACTTAACCGTTTCCACTGCCCAGAAATAGATTTTTACTTGACATTTGGGCATGGGGATCATTTGTTAATTAAAAGCTGGATCGTTTTGCTGTTTTAACTTTCAGAAAGAAAGTTTCAGTATAATTTGCCCATGAAAGGCTTGAAAGAAGTCAGATTCAGTATGTGCCTATTGTGCATTGCAGAAAATTGTATCCCATAAATAGCATATTAATCATTTATGGCTATCAGCTATGGCTTCTGATTTTAAACAATACACATTTTGAATGCCAATGAAAAAGCAGAGAAAGAAGGCTGGCTCTTTCCGTTCAAAGCTGAAGCCAGAATAAAATTCTCTCACCTCTTGGGAGCTAATTAGTGGAGAAAGACTTGCTGGGGGGAAAAAAATCAGCCAACTCTTAGTGTTGGGTCTGTTGCTATTTCAAATCTTAAGATAATAAATCAAAACAAAAGCTATTAGACAGCTCAGGAACCCCTTTGTTATATCACTGTCAAAACACTGATTTTGTGAAATTGAAAGGATTGGTAACCTATTAGTATTTTAGAAACACTTTGCCTAGCAAATGAAGTTCAAGATCATTTCTAAATTGCAAACAAAATAGCAAATCTGGGTATATTTTCCCAATATTTATCCAATATACACGCAAAATGTATAGATATCAAATAGTGATTTAGCTGAAATAGATTGCTTTATACATTTTTTTTTTTTTTTGAGAATAGATATTGGTATCTACATTTTCTCCAGAATCTGGTGTAATGAAGCTAAAGATGCAGTTTTTAAATGATGTTTACACAATATAACCAAGCCCTGTCTATAATGCAATTTTCAAGCTCATTTCTATTGGAATTGCATAGAGCATCTACGAGAATGCATAGCCCATTAATCATTCCTAATTTGGGCAATGGTTAAAGAATGAGGGAGTTCAGATCACTTTCTATCCATCTCAACCATTAGAGCTCTTCTAAAGTTTCAATTCATTTTTCTGTCATTTCGTTTCTTTATTGTGACAAACGTAAACTCTCCTGCAAGTTGGCTTAACTCCTTGTGACTTAATAGACATATCTATGTAATTCAATTGGCCCCTACACTATTGACTTCAGGAAAGTTCTGTGCCTGAGCCTGGGGCCTCAGTTGTGTGATGGTGTCGATTTCTTAGCTATATCGAAAGCTGTTTAGGAGCTGTGGTGGCACAGTGGTTAGAATGCAGTATTGCAAGCTAACTCTGCCTACAGCCAGGAATTCAATCCTGACCAGCTCAAAATTGACTCAGCCTTCCATCCTTCCAAGGTGGATAAAATGAGGAGCTAGATTGTTGGGGGCCATATGCAAATAATGCTTTTACATTGTAAATCACCCAGAGAGTGCTGTAAAGCGCTGTGAAGAGGTATGTAAGTCTAAATGCTGCTGCTATTGCCATTCTTCAGCAGCTATTTGTTTTATTCGCTATGATTTAATTTTAAGTTCAGTTTAGTAACTGTATATATTTTATTTATTTTAAAATTCTGCACCACAAAGAGTCATGTATGTCAGATGGGCAGCCATATAAGTTAAATAAAAAATCTTCTTGAACAAAAGTGGTTTACCATTGCCATCTTCTGGGCCGGTTTTCCACCTTTCAGTCTAGGTCTCCAGCTTAAGTGTTTTCTGGTGGTCTCCATTTCTAGACTACTCTGGTTGTCCAGCTCTGCTTGACTTTTTAAGATCAACCAAACTGACTATTTCCATCATGGATGTTATGCTAGCATAAACATTAACCATGAGAAAACCTAACCAGCAATAACCCCAATGTTGTAAAAACAAAAAGAAGTCTACATTGTTTTGGTACATCAGGTCATCTAAATTAGTTTGTTTACCTCAACTTTTTCTAACCTGTTATGTTTCAGAAGTGCCATGGCACATCTGCCTCAATATCTAGGCAACACGACTGAGGACACACAAACCTTGGTTTGTAATTATAGTTGTATTCAATGCAACTAGTGGTGCTGGATTGCAGACGCTTGTAAGAGTTCTCAGAGAGATCTCTTTATCATACTTTCTTGAAAATGTCATGCTTTTCACTGCTAGGCCATAGCTGAGTGTTAATACTGATATTTAAGAAATGGTCACCATTGTTAAAATAGGTGAGGAACTGAAGATTGTGGGGGAAGAATAAAGGACAATAGGCTGGGGAGAAGAGAAACTTGCATCTTTTTGTTTAATTATATGTATGTTAACCTCAAAGCTATAGGTGCTATTTTTTTTTGCCTTGCCATGCCTTCTTAATCACCCTGAATCATCCTGAGCTACAGCAATAATATTATAGATGTCTATGCAAATATATGAAACAAAGCAAGAATTAGAAAAGGTTATCAGAATGATAAAATGAGAGGGAGGGAGGGAGGGAGGGAGAGAGAGAGAGGGAGGAGAGAAAGAGAGAGTTAGTCAGTTTGGCATAGTGGTTAAGGTACTCACCAGGAAACTGACGAGTTCTAGTCCTGCCCAAGGCATGAAAACTGACTGGGTGACCTTGGGCTAGTCAATCTCTCTCAGAATTGTGGTTGTGGACAAAATAGGAGGAGGAAGGAATATTAGGTATAATAGAGGTGGGATATAAATATAAAATAAATATATTTCAAGTTGATGTTGATTTTTAGTTATATCAAATATAGATTAGCCATTCTATATGCAACAAATAGTTGCAAAATGTTAACAAGGCCACTACAGTCCTCAGAGGCTTTAATGCTAATTTGTACTTTCCTTCAGCTACCAATTATAAAGGTGGGGTTGACTACTATGCTTTTAAATATCTTTATGTAAATAGGTTTTTTTTTAACTAGAATGAGACTGCTGTGTCACCATGTTTGCTGCATACTAAATGAGATTGTAGAGAAAACTCATGTTGATGCTTAATATATGCAGAAGCTACAAGAAAACATTAGGATTTAATTAATCACAGCATAAATGTTATTGAATTTAATTGTAGGCAAGTAGTGGTAAATTAGTCTTGCAAAACCATAAGTGATTTGTAGAATATGTACAGTTTAGTATGATGCATAACTAACTATTGGTATAACTGGTTTATCTATATTTCTTTAATATATTGATACATTTCTAGCAGATCAATTCCAAGCACACCAAATTTGTACATAGTATAGTACAGGGGTAGGCAACCTTGGCTCTTTTATGACTCGTGGACTTCAACTCCCAGAATTCCTGAGCCAGCATGGCTGGCTCAAGGAATTCTGGGAGTTGAAGTCCACGAGTCATAAAAGAGCCCAGGTTGCCTACCCCTGGTATAGTACATATACATTTTTCTACTGTTCAATCATGTCCAATTCTCAGAGACTGTAGTTTTCTTAGCAAAGTTTTCAGAAATGGTTTGCCTTTGTCACTTTCCTAGGGCTGAAAGAAAGTGGCTCCAGGTTACCCAGCTAGCTTTGTGCTTAAGGCAGAACTAGAACTCATGGTCTTCCGGTTTTAGCTGATGCCTTAAACAGTACATCAAACTGTCTCTCATATATACATACGTGTACCTATGCACGTGTACCTAATACATTGTACGTAATAAAGGAAGATTGTCTTTTATATTATTCAAGGGAAACTTCCTTTATGAGAATCATAATCTCTGTTTTACTGGGCTAAAAAGAAAGAAGAAATAATCAAGACTTACATTTTTCATATAACTCTATCCTGCCACTCATATCCCTTTATTACACATCATTTATAATTAACCAGCATATGGGAGATCTACTGCATTGACGCCCTGTCTTTAATTTTATCATGGGCCCAGATTTATATAAAAACCTTCTGTTTATTTTTATTACATTTTTAAAGGACAGAGAGAAAAACTTTCCAAACCATATTTAATAGTGTTCTGAGAGCAAGAAATACAACTTGTAAAATGAGTTCATTCCAAAGCAGCCTATTCTTTATTGTTGGAAAAATAACTCAGTTGAACATAGGAAGGCAGCATTTATGGCCACAGCTAACATTTGCCAACTTTAATTAATGGGCCAACTCACCGTAACTTGAACTTCCACAGAACTTTGAATTTTGAGAGAACTTAATTATTGACTCATTCTGCCTCACTTGGGAGCCTCCTCTATAAAACAGGGGACTGGTTTAGATGAAAAAAGAAAACAGAATGAATCAAACAATGTTTTAGGTGAACGTTTTGCATTCAAAATGAAATTCAATGTAAAGAAAAATAAAGTTTTACACTTAGGCAAAAAAAATCAAATGAACAGTTACAAATTAAGTGAAACCTGGCACAATAGCCCTAACTGTGAGAGGGATGTGGCAGTCCTAGTGGACAATCACTTAAATATGAGCCAGCAGTGTGCGGCAGCAGCCAAAAAGCCAATCCTAGGTTGCATTAACAGAGAGATAGAATCAAGATCACGTGAAGTATTAATACCACTTTATATGGATGGAGGTTCGCAACATTGTACAAGAGGTAGCAACTAAAACCATCCCAAAGAAAAAGAAATGCAAGAAAGCAAAATGGCTGTCTGAGGAAGCTTTGCAAATAGCTGAGGAAAGAAGGGAAGCGGCAGAGGCAGAAAAGATTAAGAAGAGGTGGCAAAATTACACAGAAGAACTATACAAGAACGAGCTTAGCGTCCCTGATAACCACGATGGGGTGGTCACTGACCTCGAGCCAGACATCCTAGAATGTGAAATGAAATGGGCCTTAGGAAATCTGAGCAACAACAAAGCTAGCGGAGGTGACAGTATTCCAGCTGAGCTATTCAAAATCTTAAAAGACGATGCAGTAAAAGTGCTACACTCAATTTGCCAGCAAATTTGGAAAAGTCAACAGTGGCCACAGGATTGGAAAAAGACAGTTTACATTCCAATTCCAATGGAGAAAGCTAGGGAGTTCCAGAAAAACATCTACCTCTGCTTCATTGACTATGCTAAAGCCTTTGATTGTGTGGATCACGACAAATTGTGGTAAGTTCTTAAAGAGATGGGGGTACCAGGCCATCTTATTTGTCTCTTGAGAAACCTATATGCGGGTCAAGAAGCAACAGTGAGAACTGGACATGGAACCACTGATTGGTTCAAAATTGGGAAAGGAGTCCGGCAAGGCTGTATTCTGTCACCTTGCCTATTTAACTTATATGCAGAGCACATCATGAGAAAGGCAGGGCTAGATGAATCAAAGATTGAATTAAGATTGCTGGGAGAAATATCAACAACCTAAGATATGCAGATGATACCACTCTAATGGCAGAAAGTGAAGAGGAACTAAAGAGCCTCTTGATGCGGGTGAAGAAGGAGAGTGCAAAAGTTGGCTTGAAACTCAACATTAAGAAAACCAAGATCATGGCATCCAGCCCTCTCAATTCCTGGCAAATAGATGGGGAAGAAATGGAGGTAGTGACAGATTTTATCTTCCTGGGCTCCAAGATCACCACAGATGGGGATTACAGCCAAGAAATTAAAAGACGCTTGCTCCTGGGGAGGAAAGCTATAGCAAATCTAGACAGCATACTAAAAAGCAGAGACATCACCCTGCCAACAAGGCCATGGTTTTCCCAGTGGCAATGTATGGCTGCAAAAGTTGGACCATAAGAAAGGCTGAGTGCCAAAGAATTGAGGCCTTTGAACTATGGTGCTGGAGAAGACTCCTGCGACTGCAAGGCGATCAAACTGGTCAGTCCTAGAGGAGATCAACCCTGACTGCTCTTTAGAAGGCCAGATCCTGAAGTTGAAACTCAAATACTTTGGCCACCTAATGAGAAGGAAGGACTCACTGGAGAAGAGCCTGATGCTGGGAAAGATTGAGGGCAATAGAAGAAGGGGAGACAGAGAATGAGGTGGCTGGATGGAGTCACTGAAGCAGTAGGCGTGAGCTTAAATGGACTCCAGAAGATGGTAGAGGACAGGAAGGCTTGGAGGAACGTTGTCCATGGGATTGCGATGGGTCAGACACGACTTTGCAACTAACAACAACAACAAATATAGCCTTAGTGAGACCACACTTAGAACACCAGTTTCAGTCACCATATTGTAAAAAAGATGTAGTGACTCTGGAAAAAGTGCAGAAAAGAGCAAAAGTTATTAGGGGGCTGGAGACTAAAACATGAAAATTGGTTGCAGGGATTGGATTTGTATAGTCTAGTGAAAAGAAGGACTAGGGCAGACATAAAAGCAGTGATTTAAAAAGTTGATTGCAATAAGCTGTTCTAAACTATGAATCGTCTCACTTTTGAACAAATTACCAACCTCCAAAAGCATTGCATGAACAATCTGTTTCTATCTATAACTATCGGGATGTGTCCTTTCTTTGAGTCTATTTCCTATTGCTATCACTCTCTCCTGCTGGCTGGACTTCCTGCGTCCTTGGGCATCCATGGACATTGCTGCCTTGCATTAAGACAGCAGGCGAGCAAGTGGGCCCCAAAGGACTGAGCATGCCTTTGCATCTTTCACTTAAGTAATTTGAAAGTTTAATTTCCACATCTTGGCTACAGCATACCTGGAATGTGACATTTGAATTCAGGTTTCATTCATTGTCAGAGCAATTCTGCACCATCCATACAAAATGTTTATATTCAAAGATGTAACAGGAATACAATCGGAATAGTTATTATCAAATTCCACATTTTTTCTTGAAAGCCATTTGTGTGCAACTAGAAGATATCTTAGGAATCTGTAACTGAATTTGCATGTATTGTTCAGGTTCCCAATTGTCCTCCAATGGCAATGCCCATAGACACAACAGTAGAATTACTTGGAAAAACACCATGTTTTTTCATTCTGATGTGAACTGACATTATCCATATCTCCCAGGCTAATAGGAATTATCTATTAGCTTTTCTATTTCCCTGATGCGGCAACACTGCTTTTAGCCTCCCAAACATGCATTTAGAAATACATTTTGATTTTGAAAACTCCATTTTAAAACATGCACATTTCATGTACAGTAGATTTCAAGCTCATTCATAGACAAATGCAGCAATTTTATAACTAGAGTTATAGATGAATACAGGGGGGAAAGGGGGTTCTGGCATCCAGATCAGCTGTTTTGAACTTCCTTGAAGTTCAAATTATTTTACCTTGTGTGCATATTTCCTGTTAAGATTTCTGAGATATGACAATTAAATATTCGGTCTTACAGTGAAGAAGCAAGTCATTGAAAAGGGAATGCTTCATTTAAAAAGTCCAGTCTATTCAACTTTTCTTTTATTCCCTCTGAAAGTAGAAATCATTACTCTAACTTCAGGAACCATCTGCTCTGTAGCTCTTTAAAGCTCTTAGAGCCAATTCCCTTAAGGTGGTTAGACATACTGCTGGTCCTTTTTGAGGTAATTAAATCTAGTGGAAGACCTGGCTTCCCATGGTGAAGGGCACCTCCATTGTAGCAAGTACCACTGATGACAGCCATTGCAGGATGACTCAAACTGACACATACTGCATTCTGACATCAGTAACACTCCTAAACAGGTAGATTTATAGGGACTATCATGCAAAGTGCTGGATAATTCTGCATACATTCTGTGATTATGGCTTCTTCTTTTTTACAGATGTTCCTTAAAGTTTCAAACCCTGCTCAAACTGAAACAGGCTAGCAAACTCAGAAAGAAGGACTATTTATAAAGGGAGGTCATCCACAGTTCTACTTCCAAATACATTATTGATTTTAAGGCCTCTCCAAACGTTTCCTGATTGCCAGCACACATTTCACAAACTGCAGGGGGATCCCAAAGCGCGTCTCCATTGCACTTTTATTTGGCTGAAGCAAACATCCAAACTATTCAGTCTTTCAAGACACTAAATGGATCTGTATCTGCAGGAATCAATAGTTGCATCTGGGTGTAACATATGTCAGCAAAGCAATAGGAACCATTACTATTTCCTCAAGAAATTATTCCACTGCAACATGTATCTAACTAGTTCAACAAAACCTTCTATAGATCATTTGGAGTCCTACCGGCAGTATCCAAGGGAAAAAAAATACAGAAAAACCTTACTTTATGGCAACATCAGGAATCCAATTTAAGCAAAATGCTGGAGACAGGCCAGAAGAATTTACAACACAACGTGTAAGCTTCCTTTATAGCTAAAACTGACCATCTTCTCCACCCCTATTCATGATTGATAGCTTTAGTGACCTCTAAAAGGTTATTTTAAATTTATATTGTAGCTATATAGTAAAATCTTCACAATACTTTAATGATCTGGAAAAGAGTCACAAAGGATTAAACAGTCTTTAATTTGTTCCATTTGAGTTCCAAGTGCAATAACGAATAACTATATTTAATGCATTTTAGTGAAAGAGAAATTTAGTGGATTTAATAATGAATTTTCTTTGAATTGAGATTGACTCCTGGTGACATAACATGTATGTTGTTTTTTGGCCTGTGTTTGGTTTTCAGAAACAAAATAAGGATTGTTGGCCACTAGGAATCCTTAGTGGTCTCCCATCCAAATCCTAATCAGGCCTGACTCTGTTTACCTTTTTAGGAGAACCAAGATAGACTAGATATTGCTACCTACCTGAGCACAATGTTCTAAAGGGTGCTCCAGTTTTACCATCTGCTATCCAAAAAGAGTAGAAATATTAAATAATCATTGGTTCTCCTCTTTTGACTATAGTGACATATATTCCCATTACCTAAATTTTCTGAAGAACTTGTTTTTTCCCAGATAATGACAACTTTGTATTGTTATGCAATGGGTACAGTGGGATTTTGCTACAGAATTGCAGTAATTTTCTTAACTGGCAAATAATTGCTGGCTGGACAAATTCTGAACAGAGCAATTGAACAAGGATCCATCAAGAATGAAGGCAAATCTACATGTCCCAGGATAATGTTGTAGGATTCAATCTGGGTTGGTCTGAGACCGGAGGTTTAGTCTTCCAAGCTTTCAGATTCAGACCGCCCAGAGGCTACCATACGAGGTCAAATCATACATTGCAAAGTTCACTTGGAGGTGGGAGATACTTCCAATGTAATCTACTGGATCCCCTGCATGGGTTACACTTGTGACAATGTAGGACAGATGGAGAGGAAGATAACTAACAGATTGCAAGAACACAAGCGAGCAGTCAGACGACGAGAGCAGAACTCATTGGTAGCCACACATTGCAATGAACAAGGACATACATTCAAGTTTGCAGCTATTAGATTGTTGGATGAGCAGGTACAAAAATAGCCAAGGAAGTGATTGAAACCTGGAAAAGGGGGGCCCTCATCAGTCAACAGGAGTGCTGATTTACCACAAGCTTATCAAGTACTTAGAAGGAGAGGTCTTGGCAGCACAAGGAAACAATAGCCAATGACTTAATAGCTGGCAATCAACACCCCAATCAATAATTAAAAAGCTACACATAACCAGGCACCATATAAATACCACACCCAGAATAGCCCAGTTACACACTCTGCTAGAGAGAAGTTCCCTGAGGATAGGCTCCAGCATGAGTCCAAAAGCTTAGAAGACTAAACCTCTGGTCCCAGTGACCAACCCGGTTGGATTCTGAAAGGATCCATTAGTCTATAATGGATGAGAAAGGAAGTTTGCAGCATAAATCCTTCATTAGAGGGGCATTTAATCCAGGCTTTTGGTATACAGTACATCTATGAACTGTTCACAAATAAAAAAATATTACTCCATAATCTTCTTTCATATCTAAACACTCATCTAAACATCGTTGACTTAAATGTACCCCATTGAAATCCATAAGCTTGGAATTATAAATTAACTTCCTAATTCAATATTTTATTATTTATTGATTGGTTTAAAATATTTATATCCCATTGATAATTAGGGGTTCTCATGGCTGGATAAAATAATATTTAATTGCTCTTATATATTAGCTACTACCTGAGTAGCTTCTGGACCAAAAGCTTCTGGACCAAAACCATCCTCAGATCAAATGACCTTTTGAAAGTGGGAGTGACAGGAAATTCCCTGCAATTTTTATTAATGGCATCAAATATTTTAAAAACGATGAAATGGTCATTGGTTTTAACCACTTATACTATTATTTCCACCATTACCCACAAAAGCTGGGGAAATGATTAGCCGGCACCAATTCTGTTTACAGCTCTTAGCTCTTAATTTTCACCATTCTCATAAATTAGCCAAAATACTGCCATATTTATGATGCTTAGCTTTAAGTAACTTCCAAAACGAAATTAGATCACTGAATTTAAGAAGACATGAAAATAATTCCAAATGGCCAGAGGGTGGGGGCGGGGTTGTTTTTTAGTATTATTTTTTCCCCTGAAGTCTAAATCAGGAGTAAAAACTGACAGTCAGCCTTTAATTGGAACTCTCTCATCATTGGCATGGTCTAATAATGACCTCTCAGGAAGAAGAATCAGGTACTTCATTACATCTCTGGCTGTTTATGGCAGGAGATTTCATTACATCAGAATTAATTCTTGCTTAGATAACAACACTATTTTTTACCCTGCTTATGGTTCATCTGTCAATGGAACCCCATGTTGATTCCCATCTATAAATCTTTATACTAACAAGCCTTCATTAGTTCTAACAGAACATAAATGGGAAGGTAGCCCGTAATTTTAGGACAGCTGTAACTTGGGACATTTTCTGGAGCCATTTTCCAGAGTCCATTAGTCCAATTTCCTAGATGAACAGCCTAACAAGAATTATCTAAATCCAAGGTGTAGGGGGTTCTAATTCAAGGAAAGTTGGGCTATAAAGTTGTCAGCCAAGTGACTTTTCATGAGAAGTGGAGTCCTCTGCTAATGACTATGGTTTCTTTCTCTAGTATAACCTTTGTGTATAATTACCGCATACACAAAGACTATTTTATAAGCAGAGAAATTAGGAACAGCATCCTATATTACATTTTGCTGATTTTTTTCAGGAACAGCACATAGCAAATTCAAAGCATGTTGTATTAGCGATCTAAGAGTGTCGTACTTTGTAGTGCTATTGATTAATTATGGTTCTTACATTATGGAAAAACTTCTCCTGCGAAAATTAGATTATCCTAGATATTATCGTCCTTTGAGAACAAGTTAAAATAGAGGCTTTTTTTTAATTGAGGAAACACCACATAGATGTTTACATAGTATTGCTCTAAGTTACTGTTTTCAATTTTGTAATTGCTGTATTATTATACTGTGGGTGTTTTTATATATTTTATAACTATGTACACTGCCAAGAGTTGCTTAATCATGGCAATTTAGAAATTCACTAAATATATAATTATATATTGATTCTAATATTATTGATGTTTGAAGTTACATGTGCTTATTCAAAAATGTTCTTAGTTCATTCTTGACCTCCTTAAAAACCATGTCCCAACATGCTGAAAATCTCCTTGGATATAAAATAATGTATGTCAAGGAAAAGGCTATTCTTCTTTGTGCAAAGAAACCAGCTTTTAATCTAGAATTTGAATATATTCTACTCTCAAGATGGCCACATATGGAAACTGGCCATCTGGGATCCACCTAAACTTTAAAAATGCCAAACAACCTTCATACCATTGGTTAATTGGGAGCTATAGATTTGCTGACCTAGCAACCTTTGCTTTTCTTAAAGCCCTATCTGTTGCAGCAATTAAAGCAATGTTTCCTAAGAATCAGAGAAAAGGTCAATTTTCCAAGGTCATTTCTGCCAGTCTCTGACATTGCAATGTGCTAAAAGTTATTCACTTTTCAGACCTCATAAGGAAAGTCAATAGAAGATGAGAATGTTCTACTCCTAGGCATTTTCAGACTCACGATTTCCCACTGAATCTTACCTTAACTGCCAGCTTCATTGTTGTTCTGAATAACACAAATATAGTTATATGAAATTTCCAATCTGTGAGCAATAGTTTTATTACATAGAATTACAATACAAGTAATAGAATTGGCTTCAGCTGAGTCGTTTATGCCATAGGTTCCAATTCCTTATGTTACATTCATTTCCAACAATAGCACTGCATTCCATCTAGGGCAGCTGCTTTCTATGTATATTATACAAGTATGGTACTGAAGAGAGAAACTGCCCCTGTACTTTGAGAGTTATACAAAATGAGAGCACATTCTACATCAGAATAGAGCCATCAGCATAGCTATTTGCAGCCTCTGGATGCTACACTTGAGACTTTTTATGAGCTCCTTTGCTAGCTAGATTTTTTTTTTTCAGTTTTAAGAGGTGTGTGTATGGGTTACCTAATTCAAAGCATACCATTTTAAGCCAGCAAATAAAATTCTGCTTCTTCTAAATCATTCCACTGCTATATATTAACAGTCATTTGAAGTAATACAGTCCTGGCAAAATTCAAAAGTTAATTTTCTGTTGTGGGAATGGAACTTAATCTAAAATACACAGCTTTTTTCTTCTATTTTTTTTCTTCATTGTTTTCCATGTTGTTATTAAGATTTACCAAATTAATTTTCTTTTATTCAAATGAAGGCTGATGGAGTACAGGAAATTTTCATCTGATATTTTCTGGAATAGAGAACCAGTTCTCTGTATCATGATATATCACATAATATTACTATATAACTATATGTTATATAACATCACTATATAGCAAGTCAAATTACATCAAATTCATTACCTAGTTGGGTAATGAAATGTCTGAAAGCAAACAACCACATTCAGAGAGGACCAAAGACTCTATAGTCAAGTTATTTCTCAAGTTATCTTACTCAGTCTTGTGTATTCTAACAGGTAGTAGTCTTTTCCATGACCAGCTTCCTGATCCTTTTAAGTTGCCATAGGAAATCTTAGAACCTTAGTTCTGAGTGGGGTGACACTATCTCAGGTCACCTGGTGTGCAACAGACCTGGTGTGCAACTTGGAAGTTCTCCTAGACTTGCAACACTTGTTTGAAGAGCAGATGGAAATGGTGCTAGGAGACCCTTTGTACAACTTCAGGTTTTCGGTTCATGAAGTCATGCATTCACTCACTCATGGCCTGGTCATCTCTCATTTGGATTATTGCAATGCATTTTTCATAGGGTTACTCTTGAATAATATTTGGAAGCTGCAATTGATCCAGAATGCAGCATGGACAGTTTTGGAGGCCCCTAGAATAGCATATATGTGAGCTGCACTGGCTGTCAATGTGCTTCCGAGTCCAATTTAAGAAGTTGGTCATTGCCTTAAAGCCCTCTATGGCAGGGCTTTTCAACCTTTTCACCGATTGTACCACTTTTAGGATATGGCAATATTCGAGTACCACCTAGCAAGGTATCAAAAACGTGATGACCCAAAAAAAAACTGTTCAAAGTTGCAATTGCACTGAAATGACTTATGACCATTTTTCACACTTATGACCATTACAGCATGCCCAGGGTCATGTGATTTATATTTGGATGCTTGGCAACTGATTCATATTTATGATAGTCACAGTGTCCCAGGGTCATGTGATCCCCTTTTGCAACTTTTTGACAAGCAAAGTCAATGGCAGGGCTGATGATGGCCAACTGCTAAGGCGGGACTTCCTTCCTTCCCTGCCTCCCTCTTTCTCATTCCCATCTCCTTCTGAAGGAAGAATTTGAACCCCCCCCCCATATTTCCCCTCTTCCATATATTCATCAAACAAGGAAAAGCCTCCAGAGACAGAAAAGACAAGCCATTGAGGGAAATAGCTTAAAAGGGCACATTCCCCTTTAAGAATTAGCTACTGGCTAGAAAGGAAAGTTAAGGAGCGCAGCCGGCACTTAAGGAAGAAAAAAAATGTAGTAAATATTGGCTGCCGGCTAAGGTAGCCTCCCCAAATGGCTCCATTCATAAGTAAAGGAATGCTACAGGCAAAATCCATTCAGGAGAAAAATACTTCAAAATCCCTTGCAGCAAAACTTACAGCTAACAATAGCAGAGCAATAGAAGCTAACACGAGACATCAGCCATGAGCCAAATAGAAATTGCCAAACACTCCTTAAGAACACAAAGCCCACATTGCACAAATCCCAGAACTTCAAAGTCACAAAAGCACATAAAAATCCTTCCACTCTCCATCTCCCTCACTCCTTCTGTGCCTCACCTCCAGCTGATGCTGCCTTCCTTCATTGCTGTTTTTCTTCATTCCTTGTGGAGGGTGAGCCCTCCCCTGCTGCTTTTCTTGCCTGTTTGGTGCTGCCAGCACAGGTGGCTGCCACAGAAGTTGTAGATTGGCTCATGGCCGGCCTGCTTGGTCTCCTCTCCTGTCCCCCCACCCTCCTCCTTCTTTTTTCCCTTCGGTGCAGCTAGAGCTGACTCTGCCTCCTCCCAAGGCTGCTTCTTTTTTTCTATCTCCCTCTCCCGCCCAAACTGACTCCTTTTATAGCCTGTCTCCGCCCCCCTCCTCCTCCTTTCTCATGGGGGGAAGGGGGTGAGCCGGAAGTGAGCCTGGGGCCTTTGCCTCGCTCCAGCCACTCTGCAGTAAGTCCTTGCCTGCGCAGGCTCATTCCCTCCCCCACTACACTTGGCTGGGCAGGGCTGCATACCACCTGCCATGTGCTAATGTACCACAGGTGGTACGCGTACCACCGGTTGAAAAGCCCTGCTCTATGGCATAAGTCCAGGATATCTGAGGTACCATTTTTTCCTACTAGGATTGGCATGCCCCACTTGTCCTGGCAGAAGAAACTTTCCGCAGATCCCATCAGCCAAGGAATTGAGGCTGATGGGGGTCCAGGAGAAAAGTCTTTTCTGCCATGGCCTCCACCCTTTGGTACATCTTGCCTGAAGGCTAGAAGGGTGGGGGTCTGGCCTTACCCTTCTGGCCTTCAGGAAATGCCTTAAAACCTGGCTATGCCAGTTGGCATGGGGCCCTGAAGGAGAAGCTGTTGGCTGGAGGTGGCTAGTGCAATAACAGAGAGGTTGCCACCATTTTTCTACTCCAAACTCATGGTTTTTAGGTTGTTGTAATATTTTGTAATTTTAATTTGTTATTATATTTATAATTGTTTTATGTCGATATGTTTTAGTATACTGTAAGCTGCTCAGAGTCACCTTGAACCACAAGATGAATGGCATTTAAATTTAATTAATAAAGTGAACTACTGGTAGGCATTTTTGCTTTCTTCAATGTATAGCACCCTTTCCCAACCACACACTTGCCCGTTCTTATTAAACATGGGCAAATGTGGCTATGAACAGCATATTGAGCTGTTCAAAAGAGAGTCATGGGCATTTTGCTACTCTGGACACAAACTCGGAATGTGTGAAAATAACACACTTTACTTGACTTTAATTCTCTGCAAGGGAAAAGCAGTGAAGGTGGATACTTTTATGGAAAATCTGTCAGCAATGAGTTTATTTGCTCTAGTCCATCTCACGAGACTCCTTATGATACTGTGTTCTTCTCAAATGTGCTTCCAACATACTCTGGATCACTAGAGAAACTTTCTCCAACTCTTACAGCAAGAGTTGCAGTGTTTAAAAACTTCTCCCTTGAACTTAATATACTCCTTAAATCTCCCAATGGGAAAAATTAGGATAATGCTTGGGGAAGTTGAGAGTTTAAAGGGATGAAATTGATTATTTAAACCTCTGCAAGCTAGTCGCAAAGGGCTTTTCTGGAGCGCTCTGGGGTCCACAAAAGAGGAGAATAACCACATAAAATCCATGGGCTGCAAGATTGGAATCATTGGCAACCTATAGCCCTATGCGTACTGTGGTAATTTATTCTGTAAGAAATGCTTACAAGCTGGTTGAGTACAGGTAGTTCTCAATTTATGACCAGTCTCTTAGTAACCATTTGAAGTTATGATAGAACCTCCAACCACTTATGACCAAGTTTTGGAGTTCCGACCGCTGCCCCTTCCTCCACTTGTGGTACCTTGCATTTATGACTTGCATTTATGACGCCATGTGACCGTATTTTACAATGATTTTGCTGAAAACTGTTTTTGCCAAAACTGGCCCATAGCTAACCATTGGTTGGCTTAATAAATGTGACGTTCACTTAACAACCACTGTAAAAAAAGGTCATAAATTGGATTGGTCACATGGATGAGGCAATTTATGACTGACATACGCTCATTATGGGAAGGTTCTACCACAGTCGTAATTCAAAGATGATCTATATTTTTACTTTGATGGCAAGATAAACTGGAGTTAGAAAGAAAATCACCTAAGCATGCGAATAAATGGCAGAATATAATATTAAGTATAGAATTGCACTTTTCTACCTTTAATGGATAATTCCTGCTTAGGTCTAGAGTGCCCAAAGATAAAAACACTAATATTCACAGAGACAGGCTTTTGTTGTTGCGTAACTTCTTCATCTTTCCCATAACAAGCAAATTTCCTAGAACATCTTCCTCCAAAGCACAAGACCAAAAAATAGATTTTCATAAAAATGGGTGTGTTTTAATTTATGCATACATTTGCATCTATACATACAATTAGTATACTATACACACACCTTTGATGCATTTTCCCCGTGGTGGGGAAGATTGCAACCAAATAACCTGCATTCTGATTCACCTTGAATTCTAGATGTGTTTCTGCCAACTTTTAGGCTCCTTCTCTCCTTCTCTTCGTTTTTTATGGCTCTTTAACTTGGACACGACAATTCTTCAAATAGAGGCAATCATCCAAACAAAGTAGTAGCAGTAGCAACCTCCATACAGTGCTTCTACCTGCTGTCCTGGTGGGTCATAGGCATAATTCAAGATCTAGTTCAATTAAGATAATATTAAGTCTAGATGCAATGGTCTATCATACTTATTAGATAGTAATAAGTGTGACAGTGTAAATTTAAAGTAGATGATCCTGCTGAGTGGGGGTGGGACCTCTGCTCTCAGAGTGCTGCTCCAACAATATCACTCTCCCTCCCGGTCCACTCTCCCTCTGGAGATGATGTTCCTCTTCTCAGCTTGAGTTTCCATCAAAGCAGAGTGCCTAGGAGCACCCCAAAAATTATCACAATTTAACATTCAGGAGTCATACCTAAAGATAGACATAGTCTTATGTATATTTAATTCAATTTACAGGTAGTCCTTGACTTGCAACAGTTCATTAAGTGACTGTTCAGTTACAACAGCACTGAAACAAATGTGCTTTTACCATTTTTCACACTGGCGACCATTGCAGCATCCCCATGGTGACATGATCAAAATTCAGATGCTTGGCAAGTGGTTCATATTTATGATGGCTGCTTTGTCCCAGGGTCATGTGATCCCCTTTTGCGACTTTCTGACAAGCAAAGTCTATGGGGAATCCAGATTCACTTAACGACCATGTTACTAACTTAACAAATACAACAATTCACTTAACAACTGTGGCAAGAAAAGTCGTAAAATGGGGCAAACTCACTTAACAAATGTATCACTTAGCAACATAAACTTTGAGCTCAATTGTAGTCATAACTCGAGGACTACCTGTACTGTTTTAATCTGACTAAGAAGCTTTATTCATATGTGTGTGTGTATGTGCGTGAGAAAGAGAGAGAGAGAGAGAGTCTTGACTGCTGACAACTGCCTGAACAAGTCCCTGCAGTTTTCTTAGCAAGGTTTGTCAGAAAATCTTTTCCATTGCCTTCTACTTAGGACTGATAGAGAGTGGCTGGCTGAAATTCACTGCATGGGCTTGTGCCAAAAGCAGAATTAGAACTCCTAGTTTCTAGTTTAGTGACTTAACCACTACCACTCTCAAGTAGCCTTTACAAAGTGCTAGTGAGGAAGGAAGGAAGGAAGGAAGGAAGGAAGGAAGGAAGGAAGGAAGGAAGGAAGGAAGGAAGGAAGGAAGGAAGGAAGGAAGGAAGGAAGGAAGGAAGGAAGGAAAGGATCAGCCAACAGATAAGTCCTGGCTCCTTTTTGAGAAAAATGCTGTGATGGCTACTAAGAATTCCCCAAGGTGAATTTAGGAATATAATGGTCTGAGTGATGTATAATAGTTATCTTGCCTGTAAAGAGCTATTTATGGAATTTTACCATGCAGAGAGACTAGCATGTCTATTAAAGGAAAAATGTCAGCTCTGGGTCTCTCATCAGGGACTAATTTAAATGCAATTTTGCTAAATTAGATACAGAAAGAGCCAGCGGAAGAAAGAAGGCCAACTGTAAACTCTAATAATATAGCAGTTTTTGAGCAACAGCAATTTATTGTGTTGGTCTCTAGTGACTAGTGAGGTCAGTAAATAGGTAATCACCTTCCTTCACCTCATATCCTCTAAAAGCAGTTCAGATTGAATGCGCTGCAATATCCTGCAGATTAGGTCACCAACACTATACTGAATAATCAACTTAATTCTTAATATAATGAATTTTATAAAACATGAAGGGAAACAGCTACAAGCCTGCATTCTTTTAAAAATAATTAAAAGAACATTAATGTTCTGTTACTGGCATTAGATTCTCATTATACAAGCAAGAATAGCTATTGTACATCAGTCAATGTGTATGCTGCTATACAATAAAACCTACACTGTGGATAGACCAAGAAGAGCAAAGTTCAAATTGCTGGCTACTCACAAAGCACAGCCGATAGCCTGGGGCAAGTTACTGATTTCTAACTTAACCTACCTGACTGAACTATTATGGAGTGAATAGTGGGGAAGAGGATAGGATAATTTCATGCACAATAACTGGATGTCTCTGAAAGAAAGGAAGGCAGACAAAACAAAGCAAGTGCAGTGCTCTACAGACTGTTGCATTTTGCAACAACATTTCAACAAAGCAACCCCAGCATTTAATGGGATGATGGCACTTTGAAAAATCACCAAAGATATCCCAAAGGAATACTGGCTCCAAATTTTATGCTTCCTTGATGGAAGACCTAGTTTAACTGGATATCCCCCAGTTAAACTGGAAAGTTAAGAAAATATCTCAGAAGAAGTCAGGGCAAACCATTTCCAGATTATGGAATCAAGAACCCCCCCCCCCCCAAATGATCTGGAGATATTTATGAAATTATCAGGATCAAGCTTAATTTGAAAGTGATTTTTTCCTTTTTCTGTATAAGTAATCATCACTTAAGGTCCACTCGTTCAGCAACCTTTTGAAGTTATGACGGTGTTGAACAAGAGGGATTTATAATAGGTCCTCATAGTTGCAACTGTTGCAGCATCTTTACAATCACAGGATCACAATTTTGGTAGTTGGCAACCAGTTCACAATTACGATTTCCCAGCATTCTGCAGCCGTGTGACCATTGGCAATTTTCACTGCCAGCTTTGGATAAGCGCAGTCAATGGGGAACCTGTCAAGAGGTTACAAATGGTGACCTTGTAACTGTGGGACACTGTGACCGCACAGGATTTGCATAATGACAGCAACTGAGGCTACAAGATCTGTAGTCATCAGTCAGTACAGTCACATAACATCTTATAATGCATTGCTTAGCAACGGAGTTCCCCATCCCAATTTACCATTGGTAAGCAAGGACTAGCTTACTGTGCCACTATTGCCATCCTCAAAAAGCAAGTACTTTTAGCACTTATAAAAAGGAAGAATGAGGACTATCTCTCTCCCTTCCCACCCCCTCTGTAAGTGGCAAAAAATCATCAGTCTTGCTTTTCTTTCTTTCCATTTTAGTATTCATCAAAGGGAAGACCAGAATGGGCCAACTCACCACGGGACAACTTGCCAATTCAACAAATACAAAAGTTAAATTAATTCCAATGGAACAAGGCCAATAATAATAACATAAAGAAATTCAATCCAGAAATACAAGAATTACAATAGTTTCAATGAAAAATATGGTCAGTAAGAATAAAAGTAACTGAATGAAACTATAAATACAGTGTTGAATTGTCCTGTGGCGAGTTGGCCCACGGTGAGTTGGCCGTAGCAAACTGACTGTGGTGAGTTGTATCCTTACAGGTTTTATCTTGATTTGGAAATAAACTATATTACACTAAAGAAAATGTACATTATAAACTATATTGCAACATTTTAAACAATTTGTTACATTTTATTCAGTGCATGAAAGTAAAATAAAAAAGAAAACAAGGTCTATAACAAACATATTTCATCTTTTTTTTATGCTAAAAAGCATGAAATGGTCAGTCTATATAAGTTTATTATCAAGTTGACCTCTTTCCATAATTCACATGTAATTTGTCACTTGTTATGTTATTTCCAAACAATATGCATGTTAATGAGAAATTTTATTTTGGGCTTCCTGCATTCTTTTCCAACTCATTCAAAGTAGGGTTTTTTTTGGGGGGGGGGGGGTCTTTCATATTAAAAAGAAGAATGGTTAAATTGCATGGTAATCCATAATGTCTTTAATGAGGTGGATTATTATTTGCCACTGGAAAAAAATATATAACCAATCACTCCAAAATCAGTTTTCACTAAAGAGCTAAATCTTAGACAGGTAGCCATACAGTACATTGTTTACAGATGCACATTAAGAAAATCAGATGTTTTTAAGAACACTTCATATTTACATAAATTGTTCTGCAAAGTCTGTGGTCTTCAGACTTGCTATGTTTTCTCCATTTCCTATGATAACCTTGACTTAAGGTCTTTATGATGCATTTGAACTCCCTCTAACATTAGAATGTTATTTAATAAAAGCTGTAACTATTCCAGCTGTGTTTCTGTTGCTATGGTAGTTAGCAAATTTCTCCCTCACTTTTACTTATCTTGGCTGCTTTCCACAGGGAAAATATGCTGGCTGAAAGAATAGGATTTTCTTCCACTATTCTGGCAGTAGAGCACCAGTTAAAGAAATAAGTTAGATCCTAACAACTCATGTCGTCTTGCAGCTGCTTCCTTAGTGTTGCTTACAGTAAAGAAGATAAATGGAGCAAAGTATGAGACTTATTAACCTAGACACAATAATTCTTCTCACTGACTCTGGCATTGTTCTTTTTAATTGCTTCTCCCAGGGAATTCTATTAAATAATTTTACCTAGGACTGAAGCCTGAGGCTTCATGGGTCATATATGGATATAAGAAATCCTGGGCCCAGTTCAGTCATACAAAAAACATGTGTCTACTCCAGATAAACCTTGCATCTATTCACATTGTTCAAACAATATTGACTCTTAAAGACACCTGTGCGCTGAGAAGCAAATTGCTGCAGGAGAAAAGCCATGCTGGCTTTCATGCGAGTCAGGGCCCAGTATCCTCACGCAGCTGGAAGCCTAAACACATACAGCATACCTGAAAAGCTTTCTATCCTGTAGATATTTGGGTTTCACTTGTAAGTATCTGCAGTATTTGAGCAACGTCAGCAGAAGATGGGCTTTTATCCAAAGGGCTCACATGGTGAATGCTGCAGCACTGCAGATTTTAGAAAAGCTAATCAAAGTTCTGGTGGCATTAAACCAGACTTTGTCACACTCTTTGTCATGACTACCAAGGGCATCACAAGCAACCTGAGGAGGTGGAGGAAGGGATTACAATTTCTTTGATGCAGGCAAAGCTGGAGAATGTCAAAGTTCGCTTCTGTTTTTCTGGCCACACCCCTAATGATAAAGCAAGGATCAAAGTTCAGAGTGAGTTTTATGAAGTGAATAAACTCACGAGTCTATCCATTTGTCCAAACCATTTGCTAATCGTAGCAGTTTTATTACGTAGCTATTCGGTTACTATTTAGTGCAATTCATGAGTGGGAAATCCAATTAGGGCACTGTAGTATTGCCAAGTTTAGAGCCCCTGAGCCCCTGCCTTAGACTGCACCCTGTCAAGGTGATGGGAACAGGATATGTCTTCAAGTCAGTGTTTACTACTGGTGGCTGCCTGGACGAGTCCCTGCAGTTTTCTTGGCAAGGTTTTTCAGAAGTGGTTTGCTCTTGCCTCCTTGGGGTGCAATGGGACAACTTGCCACAGCCAAATCTCTGCAGCCAACTCACCATGGCCAACACAGCACAGCCAATTTGCCATGGGACATGCTGCAGGACAATTTAACAATTCTATTTAATTATTTAAAATAAATAAAATAAATATTTTAATTTTTGCCATTCACATTTCATTCTCTCCCTCCTTTTGCATCCTTCCTTCAATGATTCTATTCCACTATTTCTTTAATATTAATGTAACTCTTGTCTTGCAGCAAGTTCTCCTGCGGCAAGTTGGCTGTGGTGAGTTGTCCTGCAGTGAGTTGACCGGAGCAAGTTGGTCATGGCAAGTTGGCCGCAATGAGTTGGCCATGGCGAATTGTCACAGACCCTGTTTCCTAGGGCTGAGAGAAAGCAACTGGACATCCAGCTGGCTTTGCGCCTAATGTGGGTCTTAACCACTACATCAAATTGGCTCTCACTAATGTAAATTTTTTTCTTCATTTATTTTTGTTTCCTAAACCTCAATGGTCCTCTAGATGAAGAATGGGGAAATGCAATATATTAAAAATAACTTTGAGGATTATATTTTAACCAATTGACTTTATAGTCTCAAATGGAAAATATTAATCCCTGTGATTATTTATTATATTTGTTACCTGGTGCAATCAAATAGCACTTTATAAGATCAGCTAACACGTTAAAACATCCATTGGAACAATATGAATCATACAAAAACAAAACTTGAAAAACATACATTAATAAAAACCAATTATAATAATAATTTTAAAACTCACATCGATGGCAATTCACATACTCTTCTAAAGAACTTAGTTGTGAGCAGTTTACAAAATTCTTCTAAACTAGGAGCTTATTTAACCGTGTGTTGTCACGGGGAGGGGGGTATCATTTTTTTTCTATACTGTGTTTTTATTGTTTATAAACTGCTTAGAGTCACTGTGAGTGAGTAGACGGCTATATAAACTTTTTAAATAAATAAATAAATTCGTATCTCAAGTGGAGAATTCCACTGGCCAGATTCTGCCACAAAAAAGCAGCATCTGCAACTGCTATCCCCTTTACATTTCAAAAATGGAGAAGACTTTAAGGACTTTCACATTGACTGGAGTTGAGAATGGTTGAAGAAGTCTGCTCTGGGAAATGCCTCAGAACCAAGCCATGTAGGCCTTTTAAAATCAAAACTAGCACTTTGAATTGTACTTGTAAGCAACTGTCAGGCCCTGGTACACAGATCTAAGGTGCTATTGTGAGTGTATTCCAGCCATCAGGCATTCTAGACTACAGGTGGTTTTCAATGGCACACCCAGATGCAACATTTTGCAGTAATCCAGGCAAATGATGATATACACATGTTGGGAGAATCCTGATTTACCACTTGATAGCAATAGCACTTAGACTTATACACCATTTCATAGTGCTTTACAGTACTCTCTAAGCAGTTTACAGAGTCAGCATATTGCCCCCCAAAATCTGGGTCCTCATTTTATCAACTCCAAATCAACCTTGAGCAGGTGAGAATCAAACTCCTGGCAGTGAGCTGAATTAGCCTGCCCTACTGCATTCTAACCACTGCATCACCATGGCTCCTCCCAGATTAGGGACCAAAAAAAATCCCCCAACTCCACTGTATATTAATGAAGAAAGTACCGAGTTGATGCAAATCATCTTCAAACCAGCAGTGAAAAAGATCAAGGTACAGTCTTTCCACCTAATCTCAGAGGATAATTAGAAACACAAGTTATTCAGTCTTTTTAAAATGATGTACCAGGAATTATATCTATTCAACTGTCTATGGCTAAATCTGAAAAATATTATGGAAAGTCTGTTGGGCGATCCAAGGCATGCTGTAAATGAAAGGAGACCTATGAACATTTGTGGTCTAACAGAGTTCTTCCTGAAAGCCCGGGGGGGGGGGGAGAGAACGGAGGGAATCCAAAAGCAGTTGGTAGTTGTTATTTCTGCCAAAGAATGTGCTACAAAGTACTGACTAAAAGGTATCCAAACTTCTGTAGCTGTAATATTTACTGTGTTCTTATTTTGAATCTGAAGCAATGCTCGTACTATTTGTGTAAGCTTCTGTGAACTAAAAGAATCATTGAAACAATCAATTGGACAAGGGTTGCCTAACTTTTTCCTGAAAGTATATGTACTGTATTCATCACATTGTACTCTTTTGGGGTAATCACCTTTTTTGTAGAATACAGAAAAGGGGGAAGACATAGTAAGAAATTAAAAATATGAAATAGAAAAAAGAACCGTCAAAGCCATACCATTCATGGACCATTTCAAAACTTTCTGTTCTTCAAATCATCATTGCTTCCACCATGCCCATAAATTGCTCTACTCATTGCAATTTCTTCTTCAAACCTCACCAATCATCTTTTGCTGCATCCAACCTTGACTTTCTCTGTCTTCTTTTTTTTCAATCCATTCACTCTTTCTTCAGATCAATCAGATTCAGAGGCTGAAGAAATTGACCAGACTTGGTCTCAGTCTGCACCACAGGAATTCCTGAAACAAGGGCAGATATCTGAGAAGACACGGGTACCAGCTTAATCAGCTTATTCAGAGCCCAGGTTAGGCAAGATCCTGAGCCTGGCAACATCTCATAAATTATGATGAAAAGAGGCAAAGAAAATGAAGCTATCTACTTGAAAAAAGAAATGTGATTCAGCAAGTTAGTTAAATTGGTAGTTAGAGCTATTTAAAAAACAGAACAGTTTGATCACCTCTCAGTAGCAAATAACATTTTAATTTCCTATTTAGGATCTGCCATTATGTTGTGATTATCCAGACTCTTGGACTACAAACGCAATACTCTTGGAGCTTGAGATTTTTCATTCGGGAATCTTTTGCGAAAGAAGCTCCCTTGCCTGTGTTCTACCCAGAAGTCTTGATCTTTGCAGCATGCTTTGTGTTATTTTCCTAAAAGAATTATGTCTGCAGTAAATGCCTGGAGTTCATATCAGAAGTTGGCTGTTTCTGGCACCCCATAACAGATAGCTTTGTCACTCCAAATTCATTTGTTGTCTTTCTCAATATACTTATTTCATGTTAGTTACTCTGTATTTCTGTATTAGATCCATAATCATTCGGGACCCAATCATTCTTGATCTTCCCTCTTCTTGCTTTATCACATACACACATCTTCAGTACAGTCCTCAACTTATGAACAAAATTGGGACCAGAAATTTCCATTGCTAAGCCAGGTGGTTAAGTGAGTCATATCCAGTTTTACAACCTTTTTTGCTACAATTGTTAAGCTAATCACTACAATTGTTAAGTGAATTATACACATTAAGAGAATCCAGCTTGCCCCATTGACTTTGCTTGTTGGAAATTGTCTTAAAAGTTTGCAAATGATGATCACATGACCTTGGGATGCTGCAACCATCATCAATACATGCCAGTTGTCAAGCACCCAAATTTTAATCATGTGACCATGGGGATGGTGCAACAATTCTAAGTGCAAGGACCAGTCATAATTGACTTTTTTTTCAGTACTGTTGTAACTTCAGATGGTTGCTAAATGAATGATTGTAAGTCAAGGACTACCTGTATCCTTTCCCACTAGATTCACTCATTTTTCTGTTTCTCCTAACATACCCAATATTCACTTCATTATAAAAAGCAGGGCTTTTTTTGTCATAGAACGCCCAGATCGGAGTTGCGGCACCTTTTTTGGATGGAACCTTGTAGGATAGGCATGGCGGGTTGTTTGATGTATGTGAGTTCTGGCACCTTTTTTTTTTTTTACAAAAAAAGCACTGATAAAAAGTAAGCAGATGCCTGCTCTTAAGCATAGCCGTTTTCACTTATTTCAACAAATGTTCGTTCTTCACAAGAGATTCCATGCTACCCAGTACCTAGCATTTCCATATCTTAAAATTTCTCCATCCAATCTTGAGTTAAGATTTTGCCGAAGTAAACAAATTCATTGCTAGGTCAGATTTTTCCTCCAATATATGTATACTATATATATATATATATAGTGGTCATTCATACCATTTTCCATGCCAAATCTTTCTAGGATTTTTGCATTTCAGTTTCATAAAAAATATTTTATCACTTTTTAATTCCATTCATTTGCTTTGCTGAAGACTTCCTGTTTAGCCCTTTTCACCCATTTCCATAGCCTTTTCTAAAATATATATTCCCATGGAAATCGCCTCTTTTAGTTTTAGCCATGGCTTATTTTCTTAGATTACATTCTTTACAGCTACATTTACTTCTACACACTTTTTTCTACAGTGTCTTTTTTATCTTTATTTTTTGCAGCAATAATTTCAATATGCATGCAAGACTAATAATTTCCTGATCGCTATTATTCTATTTTTCCTTGTGAGTGACATACCTTTTCTTCCAAGCTTATTTTTCCCCCAAGTTTCAATTTCACATTAGGAAAAAAAGCTCTGTCTTATAATCAGATACTCTAATATTTTTCACTAATTCTCTCAATCTTTCATCATAAATAAACAAATCAATCATGTTTCTAGATTTATATTAATGTTTTGAAGACATTTGGTTCTGACCTAAAACTCAAAAACAGTGGCAATTCTCTTTCAACGTTGTATCTCCAAATCGCTAGATCATTTTTTTTTATATTCTCTCATCTCATTCTCATCCTATGTAGGATGCAGAATACATTTTCTCTTAGATTTCATTCATTAAGAAAGTTGCAAAAATTTTCCCCAAATCTATCTCTGAGTTTTTGGGGTTTGTTTTATGATCATCATTTATTGAAGTACAACACGGAATTATCATCAATGAAAGGATTCCTACTTTCATACATACTTGCAATCCTCTGTTTTCACTGGAAGTCCCCAGTCTTTCCCTAGTTTACCTGGGAAAGTTTACCTGGGAAAACCCAGGAATTGGATCTGGAGCTTTCTGCCTGCAAAACCTGCTCTCCATTTATGATTTATAGTGGTTCCTCTTACTATCTTTTATTCCTTGAATTTGTCATTGAGCATCACTTTTTGTTCAACAGCACTGCTATAACACAAAAGTGACACTTTGTAAATGCAAGATAAATCTCACAACAGTTAGCCTAGCACATACAATATAAGGCCTGTTATGGCTGGCAATTTCAGATCTTGGGGGCTATAAAATAAGCATTTTATTTTCTTCAGCGGATGGGGAGCTACATGATTTTTGACCCCTGACTAAAATTCAGAGCTTGCTACCCATTACAACCTCTCCTCAGATGCTGCTCCAAGCTGCTCAGTCAATTTTGCCATTGCTGATGCTGTGCCCAAACCCTCCACTTAGGCAGGTTGTGAGGAGGTATCAGCCTTGCTAATGGCTTTTTTCATTGGCTGCCTGCCTCTTGGCTTGAAAACTAGAGCAACACAGATGGTTGGCTTCCCATCTTTTCCCTTTCCTGAAATTAAAACTAACAGCTCAAATTTTTAAATCAAATTTTAAATATTTGCAATAGTTTTACCTGAACAATGATTAAGCTATTTATTAAAAACACTCATGATATCATAACCACCCTAAACTGTAACAACAGTGTAATCACATTCATTCCTTTGGCATAATTAAGAGCATACATTCTTCTAAGTATAGGTTGGATTCAGAAAAGGGAGATGATTATCAAGATAATGTGAAATAATTTTCTTTGAAGTTCTGTTTGGAGCTTTGCCCACTCATGCACAATGGCATCTCACCAGTGAACATCTGGAGAAAATACAAGGCTGCAGAAGGGTCTTTCATACATAAGGCCACCATGTGATTGTAGAAGTCTTTGAAAAGTTCATTCATACCAGCATGCTTCTATACATAAGGCCCCTGATTTCTTCTATGAGCTAAGACTCTTTTCTGAAAATTTGGAGACCTACTCTCAATTAGTATAGGAAGAATGAGCCAAAAAGAACCAGCAGTCAGAGTCAATACAATTGTACCAAACAGATGGAAGTCATATAAGAAGCTCTTATAGGGCACACACCTTCCCCATATATCTTACAAGGCTACTGAATAAACCTCTATTTATTCCTAAAGTGCTTAGAGGAAATTTTTTCATTAACCTGAACAAGATTTCTCAGACAGCATGGATAGCATCTGTTTGAGAAGTGTGTGAATGATCAGTGCCCAGAAACGTTTATAGAAGTAGCTTTATATATGATTCAACACTTAAGCAAGAAGGATCTGGCTAGTCTCCAGTGCTACTGGCACCTTCTGCCCCCATGCACACACAGAAGTAATTAACCAGCTACAGAACACCAGGAGTATTTTCTTCATTAGTTATTTACAGCATGGCCTGGTAACCCCAATTTCACCCCCTCTTGCATGTTGCTGGCCTTGTCTCATCCCCATTCCATGATTTATGTAGTCTTGCCTCCCTCTCTTCCACACCGTAAGCATCCACCAGTTGCAAAACACTGAAGAGCATTAGAACAATACATCACAATGCTCCAGAGCTAGAACTCATCCCATTAAGAATTGTTTAGGAAACAAAGCTAAATGTAAGTTTTAAGAAATAAATTCTTCAAATATGACATACCCATTGAAAGAGTCTGCTATCCTTAGCACTGATTTAGACATTTTACAGAAGATACAATTTAAGAGTTTTAGTGCCAAGTTACACATATAATGAGTGATAACAAAGCTATCAGTAAACCCTCAACTTCACCCTGCTTCTCTTCGGAATATCTATTAAAACAAGCAAGTTATGACATCATCATCAACAGTTTTTTCTGTAACCATTACCCAAAAGTATGGGGTAAGTTGTACATTTAGCACTAGCAATAGCACTTAGACTTATATACCGGTGCTTTACAGCCCTCTCTAAGCAGTTTACAGAGTCAGCATATTGCCCTCAGCAATCTGAGTCCTCATTTTATCGACCTTGGAAGGACGGAAGGCTGAGTCAACCTTGAGCTGGTGAGACTTGAACTGCTGGCAGCCAAGAGTCAGCAGAAGTAGCCTACAGTACTGCATTCTAACCATTGTGCCATCAGGGCTCTTTAGTGCTACTATACAAATAGCCACATATCTCTTCAAATGTCCCTTGTTCAACATCCAGTTGCTGAACACTATCTGCTGAAGACCTGCCAGAACATGTGAAGGTACATGTTGCAGTTCCAGTTGTGACAAGTATTATGTAAAGTGGTGCTCCTATGAGTTAATATTCTATTATACATTACAAACTGGCAGCAGCTTTCTCTAAGCAAGTATAGCTATGGCAATTCTGATGAATCATTCCTCCTGAAATATATTACTAGATAAACAAACAAAAGATAAATAGATATTCGTCACCATAGCCACCTGATCAGCAACATTCAGCTCTATCCATTCCAAGTTCTGGTTGAACTACCATGCCTCTAAACATGGATCTCCTCATGCACTCCTTTTCTTTTGAAGACCCCCTTCCTCCAACCCATTGATACATTAGTCTCAATGCTTCATGGTTAGCTTTATGACCCCCCTTGCATTTGTAACAAATCCCTGAACTGGGCAAACTTACTTGCTCACTTGGAAAAGGCAATGATTTTAGGAATGGTTAGTGGAACAAGAAGAAGGGGCAAGCAAAGAACACATTGGTTTGATAACATCAAATCTGATACAAAGCTGAACATCCAACAATTGAAAGAAGTTGTGCTTGACAAGGTAGCATGGAGAGCACTTGCCTATAAAGTCACCAAAAGTCGGACATGACTAAGTGGTTAAAAACAACAACTTGCCCACATTGCCGTGAATAATTTTGGGCGTTAAATAGAAATTGTCCAGTCTTAGCCTGCTGAAATTTTAAAAAACAGCTGACCTTTTCTGTTCTGCCAGATATATAGGGAAAAAATAGTTGATATAGATTCATTGAGAGGAGCTGATCTATACTTTACACTCTGATCCAGCTATACCTATTGCTAGAACATGTATTTCAGCATTTGCCCCAGAAATCCAATCTGTCTCCATTCAATTGGCATTTTGGAAGCTGTTAAAAACTGAGTTGATTTGAAGAGTCATTGAAGGGGATGAGATGATGCCATTAAACTGATTTATTATTATGTGATTATTTGCTTTTGATTAATTGTTTTTATATTCTATTACCAGGGATGTTTTGTCTGATTCCTATTGATGTATGTGAAATGCCGGGAGCCTTTTTGACTGTGGTGAAATACCAATCCAATCCAATCAAACAATAAATAACATATTCTGACTATCACGATAAGTAGCTTAACAGTATAATATTCTCCGGCCTTATCCTTAGTCCTGATCCACAAGGTCAGGCTGTTTCAAGAAAATAGTCTACCACAACACAACACCACAAAGATTAATTTTCATAGACATTAGAGTTCTTACAATCACGTGTAAGCAGTCCCCTCAGCCCATCTAGCTTTATATTTTAAAAAGTGTTTTTAATTTTAAAAATGAAGTTGGAAAAGCTGGAAAGTTAAATACCACTATCTGGCATAATTTTATCTCCAGAATTGCCTCTGGGATCCAGATGAACTGCCAAAGGTTTCTTCCAAAATAGAAATTAAAGATAACTGGAATTCAGTGTTTTTTGTTGGAAATGTATTCACTTGTCTTCCCTGCCAGAGCTAAATTGAGGATCAATAGGCAGAAAGAAATAATTCTATTCTTTGTGGACCATGTTCAGCATGCAACTTACCTGGCCAACCAGGACTGGTTCCAGAAAACATATATCAGTGTTTATTTTTGATCTTCATTTTGAAACTGTATAAAGACCTAGCTCAATATAACCTCCCGGTGAAACATATTTCTATGATGAAATGACCATATCTACTATGTTCTTGGGAATGGAATCAGATTCCTATCAAAGATAATGCTTTTACATATACACACAATTTCCAGTGTGGAAATGATAGTTTTTCATTATTTATAGATAAGATTGCGAATTCTACTGAATAGCTATCCTAGCATTGCTAAAATAATTGGGGGTGCCTCTATTTCAAAAATTTCTCATTAAGTTCAGCTGTAAAGTTATCATCTAGATCCAAATAGCATAAAGATTCCTTTCCTTAAAATAGAATTTTCCAATAGCAAATGTAAGTGACCAAATCTTTGTCATGGATACCCCAATGATTCAAGAAGGAAAAGTTAGTGACCTTCTTCTTTGGAGAACTAGTTCTATTCTAGCCTCTTTAAAAAGTTGGAAAAGCAATCAAATACTTATATGCTGAAGAAATGAAGATCTTTCCAAAATGCAATAAGGTTAGGAACTGATCTTTGGAGTTGATTGCATCAGCATATTGCAGAGAATAACAGAGGTATTATATGGTTGGTCTAACTATTCCATTTAGCTTGATGAAAATGGGACTTGGATCCTCATTGCATTCATAGGAGCAAGCTAAATTCCCTTGGCGAACTTCAGGGTGTTTTTTTTTTGTCAGTTTACTTGTTTAGATGATTTTTCATTGGAGTTGAAAATATGATGTTAGAGTTAAGGTTGGCCCTTCCTTTTTATAATTTAAAACAATTTAGAGGTAACTTTAAAACATACCTTATTTAATCTTTTACTGGTGTTAGAATTCTTGTTAGTTTGTTAGTTTTTAATGATATTAGTGGTTACTCAACATTAAAGATGTTTGTAAGCCACGTAGAATCACAAAATAAAAATGGATGGCACATAATTTTTGACACAAGTATATGTGTCTGGTTCTTTGACTATAAAATACAACTCAGTAGTTCCTACTAGGTAGTGAGATCTTACCCTGGTGAAGATATCTTCTCTAATTCCAACAGTAAATAGGAAATCCTGACACTCTCCAGTCTAGATATCCCAAACTGCCAGTACTGGAAGCTTCTTCAGAGATGCTGACATATGCCTTCTGTCATAGCAAAATAGAAATGAAACTCATTGAAAGCATGGTCTAACTGGATGTATATCTATATGCAAGCCCTAAAGTGACAGATAATATATTCTGGATTTGATTTGTAGTGTGGTTAATGAAAAAGACTGTTCATTGTCTAATCTGCAAGCTATCCTTCTCCTTACATAACAATCCAGTTATATTGTACTTGTTCCATGCAACTATAATATAATTATTTCCTGGCTAAATGTGAAGTTGGTGAACCAGGAAGCTAGTTCCCAGTCATTAGATTGGCCAAACACTTTTCTTGCCGAAGTGCTGAAATTGGTTGCTTCCTATGTGTGGAGGACATAGGAATGAGAATGAAAACTCCACATAGGAACACCCTGCTGTGGACGCTGAAGGAGGTTGAGAAGCCAGATCAAAATCAACCATCCAGAGACTCACTGGAAACAGAACAAGGCCTTTGCTATGCAAATATTGTATGCTACGTGTGGGAGGAGTCTGAGGATGCTCAACAGCTTGCTAACCTCCAATTACCTTTCTGTAAGATCATCTCCTCTCATTCAGCTTATGGGGAACTGGACTTTCTTTGCTAGTTCTCCTTTGGTTCGTAGAGACACCAGAAACTCTCTGGCAACCCAAATATTTTTTTTTATTTTGTCAGGAGAAATATCAATCACATGGAAGACATTCTGTATTCCAATTCATGTGCCACAAACCAACAAGTCTTCCTTAATTATCCTAACCCAGAGCACCATATTTGTTCTCACGTTCCTCTCCTTGCAAGAGTGCTCCCTATTCAACTATTCCATTGAGTATCCACCTGAGCCCCCATAAAGGCAGCTCTAGTGTTCCCTGAGTCCTTCACATTGCCAACAGAGACCCCCCCCCCCCAAGCCAGAAAATGGAGAGCTACATTTAAGTGGAAGCCAGCCCTGGAAGCAGAAAGCCAAATATTGGGGCAGCTGGTGTTGATGACTGTCCCTTAGCTCTGAGAAAAATCACTTCTGCCTCAAGCTGTTAATGAGGAAAGCAACATTACTCACCTTTTTCTTGAAGTGTGATTAAAAGATTATCTGTGGGGACAAGCATGTTTCATACTTTCATTATATCTCAAGGATGATAGGAATCTCATTGCCAGAGATGTAAGGAAGAGCCCTACACCCTGTTATCCAGCCTAACAGCCAATACAGAGTTAATATAAGATCCTTCAACCTGTTGCTTCTCAGAAGCTCACAAGGATGATGCACCACACAACCGCCTTTTGTTTACTGGTTTTATTCCAGTTAGTGCAGGGCTTTTCAACCTTTTTACCGATTGTACCACTTTTAGGATATGGCAATATTCGAGTACCACCTAGCAAGGTGTCAAAAACTTGGTGACAAAAAAAAAACCTGTTCAAAGTTGCAATTGCACTGAAATGACTTATGACCATTTTTCACACTTATGACCATTGCAAGAACAGGGTCATGTGATTTATATTTGGATGCTTGACAACTGATTCATATTTATGATGGTCACAGTGTCCCAGGGTCATGTGATCCCCTTCTGCAACCTTTTGACAAGCAAAGTCAATGGCAGAGCTGCTGGTGGCCAACTGCTAAGGCGGGACTTCCTTCCTTCCCTCCTTCCCTTCCCTGCCTCCCTTTTTCTCATTCCCATCTCCTTCTGAAGGAAGAATTTGAACCCCCCCCCCCATATTTTCCCTCGCCATTCAGATATGATCAACAAGGAAAGGCCCCAGAGACAGAAAAGACAAGCTGCTGAGTGAACTAGCTTAAAAGGGCACTTCCCCTTTAAGAATTAGCTACTGCCTAGAAAGGAAAGTAAGGAGCCCAGCTGGCACTTAAGGAAGAAAAAAAAATGTAAGTACTGGCTGCCGGCTAAGGCAGCCTCCCCAAATGGCTCCATTCATAAGTAAAATCTGCAACTCCAGAGGACTCTCTCACTGTAAGTCTTTGCCTGTGCTGGCTCTTTCCCTTCCCCACTACACTTGGCTAGGCAGGGCTGCGTACCACCTGGCACTCATTAATGTACCACAAGTGGTACGCGTACCACAGGTTGAAAAGCCCTGAGTTAGTGGCTTTCAAAGACATGCTGACTCAGACCATGAAGTTTCAATTTAGCTATCATGTCTAGGAGCTTTTTTAAAAAATAGGCAAGAATATAACTAATCAACAGCTGTTATCTAGCAAACATGATTTATGCCTTAATCGACTGTCGTTTAGATTACTACAATGTGTTCTACAGTACAGTACTCTGTGCTGCCCTTGACAAGGGTTTTGAAAATATAAGTACAAAATGCAGCAGCTAAACTCAGCAGGAGTGCAGTTTATAAACACCATTACATTGTTCTTTAAATATTTCAGAAGAGTCACTTTGTTTCTAGGCTTGATCCAAAATGCTAAAATGTAGTGCCCTAAATCCTTAGAAGCCACAATGACCATCTCCTCTCATGTATATTTGCTAATAATTTGCAACTCCATTGATACCTATTTTTTTTTCTTATGTTCTCTGACTAGCCTCATTTGAATTTCTTCTCAGTCAGCTCTCAGAAAAAAATCTCTTGGGACCAAGCTGCACAAAATATTAATCGGATTATAACCACTAAATTAAATTTATTAAATTTTCTCTCAACCTTCTTGGGACAGGGAGAGAAATAAAAATGTAAGTAAATTTATCTTTTTTTTAAAAAAAAAATGACCTATAACTGGATTCAATTTTATTCACAATTAGAACTGAAGAATTAAATAAATGAGACTTTTAAGTCAATTGTGTGCTTTTATTAATGGCAGTTGGTCTGATCATCTACATATGAATAAGTTTGGATTCATCTTATTGCTTTACAACAGTTTTCTCTAACCTAATACTCTTCAGATATATTGGCACTGCAGCTTACAAAATCCCCAGCAGTCAGACCCATTTAACTGAAATTGACTATCATAACAGAATCTGATTCTGCTGTACCTCCTCTTCCTTCTTATAGTTCCATGAATTAGGGTTGCATCTTCTTGTATGATTTCCAGATGTTATCATTTGGGGAAAAAATTAAAAAATGCTTCAGCCCCTTTTGCATAGATAATAGTTGCTGCATATCTCCATCAAAGTCATCTTGCATACTTTCTGCATCAGGCAACTTGTCCATCAAATTGGTTTGCTGGGAATGAATTACTATAGTGTGGTGCAACAGTTAATATGCTGAATAAAACAAAATCTGGGCAATCCAGGTTTTAATCTATCCTTCTCCGTGGAAATTCACTGGCCAGCTCTTATCGCAAAGGGGGTTGTGGGAAAAATGGAAAGAAATAATACTGTAAACCAGCTGGCCAGCTGGCAGAAACCATAGTATATACCTAATAATAAATACTTATATAAATTGTTTGTATAAAATAAATAATTATTTGGGAATTGTAGTACTAAAACATATGGAGAACACCTTGTGATAGATTCTGTTGAAATGACACTAAAATCCCAAGAAACATACAGATCAGTTCTTAATGAGTCTTTCTTTTTATTTACTGTCTCTCTTTTCTAATTAAGGCTTTTTATCGTTTAGGTTTCAAATTAAACTTGATTTCTAGAAAATGTTCCAAATTAATACCTGCTGGTTGATTGAACCTTGCTGTGTTCCCAGTCGCTGAGTTTCTTTTCATCTCCCTTTTCAACTTTTTGCTCAGCATGAGAAACTAATGCTGACTCCTCTGTCCCAACACATCTTTTTGCAGGTAGCCACCACTAAGCCTTCAGTATGGGAATGAGTTGTTGGTGCCTTTGCACTTCTTTTTCTCATGAATTTGATAATGGGGGGGAGTTTTCTTTTTACTAGTTTTGCTTCTTTCCTTGAAGGTGATGGCTTGCCAATGCTGTGTTAGGAAGATCCATGACTGTTCTCCTTGATGACTGCTGTGTTAGAGCTTGGCACTTCTCTTATCCTGTGAGCTTCACCCTTTACAGGTGAAAATAGCCACCAAAGAGAACAGTCGTGGGCTTTCCTGTCCTTGGGGTCTATAATGAGGGCTTTCTGGGACTGTCTATCTTCTTCCTTGCCAACTCTTTTATCATCCAAAAACTAGATACTCCCAGCTAGCTCGGTAGCTTGCCAGAACTGATGGGCTGCTGATCTTGGCTCGGATTTGTTCTTGATCTTGGCAAAAGCAGCTCTCTGTTCTCCAGCTGAAGTTACTTGCTAGTCACAATTGAAGTCTTGGGTCTCTATCTAAGCTTCACTTCTCCTAGTTGGAGCATCTGTATTGCTGGGGTGGGAGGCTGCAAGTTTTGGGTCTAATGTAGCTAAAAACTGACTATTGCTGTCCTGGCTTCAACCCTTCCCTATTTTCTGGTTGCTTCCAGCAACAGGTCTCTTTTGCAGCAAGCTCCATTGTTCCCCTTCTAACCATTTGCCTAGAGGGCTATCCTGGCACAACTACCCAAGCTGCCTTTTTTCTTTCTTCTTACCAAATGTTTCTTCTGAGACTTTCTATACCTATGTCAGTTCTGGGTTTGGAGCCATTCCTGGCTAATTTTCCAACCAGGTTTCTGTGGGAGCTATATAGCTGCCTGTTTCCACTGCTTATTTCTCTGTGTCTCTCGGAAAAGCCACTGTTTCACCACACTGAAGAGACCATCCCTGTAGACTCTTCGGACACTTCTCCTTCTGAACTCTTGAATTTCTCAACAGTCTTATACGTTCCACAAGGTAGAGCTATCCAGCTTTGAAGAATGTATGTCAGTGATAAGGAGAGATCAAGCTGAATATGCAAAAGGAATACACCAAAGACTTCGAATCACATGGTCTCCTCTCACGCAACTGAATGAGGAAAGATGCTTCATAATAATACTTTCTTGTTTCTTTTAGTATTACTTACGTATCATGCTTGTTGTTTATGTTCTTCTTTATTCTTATTACACTATATCAATTCTTAACATCTGTTTATAACAAAAAAGAAAAATTATGAGAGTCTTTTTTTTAACCAGATTTATTGAAAGAGAAAAGAGAAATAGGTTGCCTAAATCTCGGCAATTGTATATGCTTACTTTAGCACTCACTTTATTTCTATGTTTATTAGAATGGGGCTTTTTTGATCCTAGGGAGTTAGTACCCATTTTCCCAACAAAGAAAGAATATGGACATATTCTGTATGTTTTAGAGATCACCATTTTATTTCTCAGGCTTTAAAAAAACCAGCTGCATTGTTACTTTAAAAATTACATGCCCATTTACTCCAATCTCTTTTGTTTAATCAAAGCCTTGGCCTCATATAATAACCATTTCTACATTGCCTTAGACTATTCACATCTCTTAAATACATTATAATGTAATATATTAGAATATTATTATGCCTATATTGTAAATAGTGTGAATGAGGCAAGAATTAACTTCATCCATTTCTCTTACTAGCTTGTGGAAAGAAGAGTAGAATAAAACATTAGTAGCTACTGGCAGGTTTATGAGCACTTTTCCCATTTATAATTAGTGTCTAATATAACTATTAATTGTGTTTTTCTCTATGAAAATGGCTTCTCTAAATTATACACAAAGGAGACAGATAGTGCTTTATAATATATACTAAAATGTTTACAATGATATGGCAAACCATTTATATACTATTCAGATGTAATTAATCTAGATTCAGATCCTATAGAAAACATTGTGACCAATGCCATGTATCAAATAATGTTCTTTTAATATACTTGCCTTGTGCTATGGCAAAAATTATACATTCAGGATTATTTGCACTTAAAAGAAAAATATTCCTGTATATTTTTGGACTCTACAAGTGCAGCAAAGAAAAGCAGAATTTTATATCCATATTTGCAAGAGTTGCAAGTCTTTTCAAACAATAACCTCCTTAAGGGACTATTAAAATAGTAAAGGGTTCAGCCCTCAATCCCACATCAATTTCACAATCTCTTAATATTGGCTAGGTTTGCACACTGTGCTAAGTCACAGTTTGATTATCCACATTTTATTGAATAAATTACAGTGGGTTGAATCCACACAATTCACTAAACCTAAAGAAGAAGATGCACATAGAACAAGACAATGTAAAAGTACAATCTTTTATGAGAATTTTGAATTGTAAAGTGGGACATTCTGCAACTCTGATTTGCTGTCAGGATTTTAGAATCACAGGAAAACCATATATATATTGTTTATACATGGAGATGCGTTTTATTGTTAAGAAAAATTGTGCAGCTTCCCACTTACAGTTTTAAGTAATATATCTTAATACCGACTCATGACCTGAATGACTGAGAATCTCCACAAATATTCTCTCATTAGCGTTACACATTTGAGGCCTCTTCTGGTTATTGTAAGAAACCCAGACCTGAAATTTCATGAAGCTGATGTGATGACAACAATGAAAAAATACGATCCTCTTTAAATGGGATTTCTCAAAATGGTAAAGGATTCAGAAACTTAATGGATTACCTCCCAAATGAATCGTATTAAGATACATTACTTAAAACTGTAAATGGGAAGCTGCACATTACAATTTTTTTAAAGTTAGATACAAAAGTCATCTATTACACAAAATACAAAGTGACTGTTGAAAAGAGTTCATAGTAAACAGGCAGAGATTTTGAGATTCTAAGCCCAGAAGTCTAGCTAGCACACAGACATTAATCTCATGTAGCATTGCTGGGGGCTTGTAGACCAGATAACAGTATTACTATTGCCAACTTAGCCATAGTTAACAGGCAGTTTGTCCATTTATCAGAGCATTATTTGCAGTGGCCTGTACCAGCTTACTCAAGCCAATGTCTTTCATATCACCTTCAATTGAAAATATATATTTTTTAAAATAAAAATGAAAAAATTGAACCATAGATTTCCTGGATGTCAAGAACTCTGTATTCTGCCACATAGCTCATCCACTCTGAATTCTCAGTCTTGTTCAGAAGCCTGAAAAATCCCAGGAGTCATAAAACCAGGACTCAGCTTTTGCTTCCTCTGACTGACAACTACAAGCTGTAGAGAATAAATTCTGTGCTTCCAAACTGCAATGCAAACCTAGATCCATCATCCAAAGAAGGCCTTTTATAAATCTTGCAAAGGCTGTGAGACTTGCCCACTTGTAACATTTAAGCATTTTTTTCTCCATTGGGTAGGCCTGCTCGGTAGGCTCATTTTGAGGACTTTGAGGTTGGTGTGGATGGTTGTGAAGATGCTTGGTGATCTTGGCTAGTTTGGTGGATGGCCAGCAATGTTGGTACCACTTACCTGGGCCAGCAAGAGCAACAGGAAGAATGGCCCAATAACAGCAGTGGAGACACCAGCATGGAAGCAGGGAACTAAATGTTAAGAAGTGAACACCTATTGGTATTTCCTTGTGTAGTAGCTGATGGGATGATATCAACAGGACAGAAAACACAAAACAAAATACAACCAGATAAGCTAATTGTACTTTATTGTAAAACTATATTAACAGAATCTTGCAAAAGTGCAACTCTCCCACCATCACATTTACAGCCCCAAAACTTAGGGACAGTCCTTCTGAGCCTCTTGCTCTGCCCATTGTGCAGCTGCAGGCTATGTTCTCTCTTATCTGACCATTCCCTATGCAGCATCTCTTCACTCCATCTTCTCCGTATACCATCATATCCTGTGCCAGGCGGTGGCCTTTCCATTCTGAAGGCTCCCTGGTTTTCAGGTGGCAAGTAGTTAAGTTCAGTGGCACTGCAGATCAGTTCTCTGCTTCAATTGAAGAGTAGCACGAGGTGGACTCAGAAGGATTTAGCCCATGTCAAGTAAAGTATATCATATTAATAAGGTGGAGTGAAGTCTGTGAGGAGTATCAATTGGGGAGAGGTCCTGATTAAGAAGCCTATAGAAGCCTCACAATCGCCATTTGTTCGCCTACTCTTCATTTACTGTATACTGACTCTAATTGCGATATAATTACTGCCTATGAAATATCACTGTTTTGGTTCTTTTGATTTTTCTGTAATTTTCAACTTTTGAGGGGGGGGGTAATTTTAGACAATCTTGAGTCCACTCCCCCATCCCGAAATCCTTCATAAGCCCTGCCTTTTGTCCTTGCTTTCCTTCCTTTCATATCTAAGGGATATTTGTCTGTAAATGAAAACATTTTGCTGTGAATTAACCCATTCTCACAAGTGTCCTTACTTCTCCAGCAGTTCAAAGTCATTGTAAGAAAACATAATGTTTTCTTATTCCTCTTAACTAATGTATGATTTGCCAAAAAGATATAATTCAAATTCCTTTTACCCTTTTGTCCTCTAAGAAAACTTTCTGAATTCCAAAACTTTGTCATCATTTTTTAAATTTTTGCGGATGACACCCGTCATTTTTATTTGCTGTTCAGTAATATCTTTTAAAAGATTAATAAAAGGCTAAGATAGACAAAGAGATCAGTAACAAAGGTGCAAGCTGAGGATTCAACAAAATCTAATGCCTCTTCTCTTTGCTTCTTCAATTTGAATTTGATGTGAAGAAAATCACATGAAGATCTTGATCTAATGCCTTCAAGGCTTCATAAACCTGACATCACTGAAATAAAGCCTTTGTTCTCCACATCTATATTTTCATTTTCTATCAGCTGGAAAAAAAGACTCTTTCTACACATTTTCCAAATAAAAAAGTCAAGTCTTCATTCAGAGAGCCCCCTAAAGGGCATAAAAGATTTTTCTTCCAGGGCAAATTTTACGATAGTAAACAAAATGCACCTCTCCAGGGAAACTGAACAGTAACCAGCAAAGCAATAAAGCTAGTAAGCGAGTGTGTATGCGTTGTGTAAAATTGTATATTAGCATTTTCACACACATATTCATATATTAGCCTTTTTTTAAACTTCTGCCTTTTTGACAGGGTTCCAGAAGGTAACGGATGCTATTACGAATGCAAGCAATGCATCATGGGAATATTGCTTACCCCTTCATTGCATAGAATTGCTGCAGGGGATGAAAAGCTGCCAGAATAACTTAAGAGAGGCTCCAAAACTTTCCGGTGATATACCGTAGTCAAAAATGACTTCTGTCCTCCAGTAAGACTACACTTATATTAAACAAAGGCGAAAACTGAGTTTGCAATGAACTGCCAGTGAATCACCGCTGTCCGAGGTGACACTTCCATTTTCAGACACATATTTGATATGTTCTTCACCTGCTGCTTCTTTTTCTAAGGTGTACATCGAGCCATAAAATGATTGACAACGTCTCTCTTTACCAAAATTGCAGCTTAGAACTTGCTTGGATTTAAATCAGATTCAAATTTTTTCCTAGGGGATTCCATTTTTTGTTTTATCAGCAACAACTGCAGTTTTCTTTGGAGATGCTCATTATAGCAATTCCAGAAATGGGCTGATTCAGATAAAAGTATTTAAAGAAGAAATTGATAGTAGAGATATTATTAGTTGTCTATCAATGTCAACTGCCTTTCACTTGTTTGCTTACTCTCTCCCATCCATTCATGGAATCCTGCTGGCTGGGAAATTCTGGGAGTTGAAGCCTATACTTCTGAAAGTTACCGAGTTTGAAAACACTGCTCTAAATGATTTAGGGAAGTCTGCGGAAATTATGGAAGGAATGTCAGGCTTAAACAGCCAAAACACAGGAGAGAAGCCAATTGTTAGTTTATAAATGGCAATTCAATCCAAAAAAATTGGGAAGAAGCAGTTCAAAATAAATGAGAATTGGACATTCTCTTGCAGTTTCCGAGATTCAGTAATTACCCCAATATTAACATTAAACGCTCCTTACTAAAGTTTGTGGAATTTTTGTTTTCTGATCCTGCCCAAGTATGTGTGTATGTTGCTTACAACATATCTCAAAAACCCTGAGAAAGCATGACTGAGTCCATGTCACCCAATGAGCTCTGTGGCATATTGGGGACTTGAACCTTCATCTTACCTAATTGTACCTGAATTATTATTATAATACATGGGATTTGTTGCTGTCTGAAACTCAACTGCCTTTATTATTTTTACAAGCAGCTCAAAGCAGCAAATATATGCAACACACCTTCCTACTCCTATTTTCCACACAACAACAACCCTGTTGGCAACATGGATGAAAGAGAAAAATTCACTACCTGAATGTTAACATTTAGTGGGATTGGGGACACAAAGAAACCAGGTGATATCACTGGTTGAATGTATTAGTGGTGGAAAGGTTGGGGCTGTACAGCATCATGCCATTGGATAGAGACTCTCAGATTCAGAATCTTTCTCAGCTCCTCTCCATCTGCATCATCATGGCTGCCTTTGAAATCTGATCTGTATCCATCCACATCTATATCTAATGTTTTACGTTAAATGTATATCTATATCTGTCTATCCACTGGGCATTTATTCAATACACTATGTTCCTGTGGGGTCTTTCATTTATAAGAATGACAGATCAGCCCTTCCAGTTCAGTCCAAGCTCACAGGGTCAACCAAATGTCTCTGGATTGCTCACAAGGAGAAGACATAACATTCCCTTGAAAATGTTGACAGGGAGGGAGAGAAACATAGACCTACCCTTCTTGAATTGATCTCTTTTAACGGGAATGAATTAAATCTGTTCTTATTAGTAAACACCACTAAGACTTTTGGTAATGTATTTCACAGGTTATTTATCTATTTACATTTATATGCCACCCATCTCTCTCTACAAAGCAACTCTACTACTTAGATGCTGTTCCAGCATTCATTTCTTACAAACCAGCAAAGGTTATATTGTCTAATAAGGGGAAGATAAAAGATAAAACAATGCAGGTTAGAAGGAAAGAAGGAGATAATACATGCAGAGGAAACTAGGGGAGAAAAATTTGGAGGAGTGAAGTGCTCAGGGACATATATGAAGGACTCAGAAGCACCTACCTTAGTCAATACCAGTTCTGATTCTAATGTATGCTTCTTCAGATTGATCCTCCAGAACTGAACATAATAGTCTCAGTGTTCTGTATTTCTAATTTAATTTAACACTCTCTAGTGCCTTCATCAAAATGGCCAATTAGAACACCAACAAAAAAAAAACCAAGCTGTTTTTGAACTTTAAAAGTTCTCTGAAATTGAAAAGACATTTCAGAGGACTTTTCAGCTTCTTAAATAATATATGCCCTATTTCGATTTTGGCATACAGAATTAAAGTGACTACCTTTTGTACTGACACCCAATTTCCTTTAGTTCAACTGCTTTAGCAGTATGAAAACAAATTAAAGTCATTTATTTCCAAGGTTCTGCACCTTGACAAGTTTCTCTCTTATTTTAAGCCTTTCTTGTAATAGAGTTTGGAATGGGATGGGCTTCTATAATTAACAACTTGTCGTTTTTTGTTTTTTTAAAAAAGGAATAATTTTAAACCAACCAGATAGGAATGCTGCTAAAATGTTTATCCCAAGATCATTTCACCTGGCCAGCAATTTTCTCGCTTCCATAGGTTTTCCCTTGCAGACATCTGAAACCATTTCAATCTACTACCTTAAGGAAGGAGATGATAAAACAGTATTCTGGAAAGCTTTCGGGGTTAATGTCCTTAAATTTATGACCCTATCCTTAAACTTTCTGGATGGATGGAATATATCAACAACTACCTAATCAGTATGTTTTTAAAATCCAAGTTATTAAATTGACATTGCAGGGATGTTAAAACACAATGAGATGATTCAATGCAAGTGTTTCTGATGACCAAACATTATTGCTAGCTTAATCTTATGACAAATTATACACTAAGCTGGAGAGTCTGGTTTTTGAGCCAGTAAAATAATCACTTTATCAGACAAGATTTTGAAATACAGCAGGATGGATGTAGCTAAAAAGATAATAGGACAAACGCAGTTTCTCTAAATGGGGTCCAAAAATCTGACTCAGATATTTTTTTTCCTTCAGTTACTATTTCCTATGTTCAAGGAATTTCTCCCTTGTTTTCAGCATTTTTCCCTGCAGTTCAGATTCCCAGGCCAAGTTTTTTATCTCAGAGAACTTGAGTTGGACAACTCCAGTTCTAGAATGAGCATCAAATGGTGTTTTTTAATTGGTTTGACATCTTAATCATTGCCAAATGAGGGAGAACCAGAATTTATTTTTCTTGCTCTACTCCTCATACAACTCAGAAGCTATGATCATATCTGCAGACAGATGCAGCATCTAAAATGGCCCATTCACCCTTTATCATCCTTTGTTGTTGTTGTTAGTTGCGAAGTCGTGTCCGACCCATCGCGACCCCATGGACAACGTTCCTCCAGGCCTTCCTGTCCTCTACCATCTTCTGGAGTCCATTTAAGCTCATGCCTACTGCTTCAGTGACTCATCCAGCCACCTCATTCTCTGTCGTCCCTTCTCTACTGCCCTTCATCTTTCCCACATTAGGCTCTTCTCCATGAGTCCTTCCTTCTCATTAGGTGGCCAAGTACTTGAGTTTCAACTTCAGTATCTGGCCTTCTAAGGAGCAGTCAGGGTTGATCTCCTCTAGGACTGGACCGTTTGATCGCCTTGCAGTCCAAGGGACTCGCAGGAGTCTTCTCCAGCACCATAGTTCAAAGGCCTCAATCTTTTGCGTTCAGCTTTCTTATGGTCCAACTTTCACAGCCATACATTGCAACTGGGAAAACCATGGCCTTGACTATACGTACTTTTGTTGGCAGGGTGATGTCTCTGCTTTTTAGTATGCTGTCTAAATTTGCCATAGCTTTCCTCCCCAGGAGCAAGCGTCTTTTAATTTCTTGGCTGCAGTCTCCATCTGTGGTGATCTTAGAGCCCAGGAAGATAAAATCTGTCACTATCATCCTTTATTATCCCATTTATTTGTGCATAAAATCAGACCTGATCAGAGATTCCCTCACTTGCTTGTAAACTAATAAACACTGTAAACACTATCAAGTGGCAGATGGATTTCCCATATAAATCCAAATTCTTCCGTGTGATATTCAAAACTGCATTATTATCCTTCTTGCAGAATGTACATATCATTAATTAAACAGTTCCAGCCCAAAATAGTAATAAGAAAGTGTCTCTTTTTGAATTTCTGGATTTAATATAGGGGTCATCTTGCCAGGTTTATGCTTTAACAGTAAAGCACTTCCTTGAACTATAACAAGGAACTTTCGACAGTCAGAACAACATGAGAAAAAGGAATTTTAAAAGATCAAAAACAAGCATCAGTGATCACAGATATTTCCAGAAACATTTGCCCTTCAAAGTAATATATAGTCATTCATGATCACATTTATAATAATTCAGCAAAACCATTTCCTGGTGCACCCATCGGATTCTGCGATTTATGTATGCGTTACCACAATAAATACAGTAGCAGGTCAGCCCTGCAGTGCCAAATGAGAAACTGTGGAGATTGCATTTTTTGCAATGGGAGGGGGAGAAATCAAGAGATGCAATAAAAATCAAAATTGTACAGTTTGTATCCCCAATTCAAAGATGTGTTTGATCAGTGGCTGCTACCATAGTTTTCTACACACACTTCTATTAGAATATTCATTCTGAAATATTGGCATGTATTTATCTCTGTGAGCAAACCCATTTCAAATATTCTTTTCCTTTTCTAGCATTTTCCCAGATGAACCTACTGTATGTGAACCTCACAATGATTTGGGTTAGAATATTTCATTATTTTACTCATAAAGAATGTGTGTGTCCACATGTACTCTTTTTATTTTGTTAAAGATCTTAAAATAAGCAAAGCATCAAAATATAACCATACAGTAAAACAAAGATATTTTTAAAAATTGAGCCTTAGCAATAGAATCGTCTGGCCAATTTTAATCTGGTTTGGAAATTAAGTAGGGTTGGGCCAGGTTAGTGAGATTGCAGGGGAATACAGAGCTGTAGACTAGACTGAGAAATGCACAGACAGACAGAGAGACAAAGCCAATGGAAAATCACTTCTGTTATGTTTTCAGGAAAACTTCACGGAAGTGTCCATGGAATAACTAGAAGTCAGATTCAATATGAAGATTTTCACTTTTTAGAAACAAGAATTATTCTACAAGATATTGGTCCCAAATATACTTGATGAGCATGAGAAGAAATGTTAGGAAGAGTAAACAAAAGGATGAGCAGACTAAACTTTGACAAAATTAAGCTGTTCGTTTTATGCAATTATACTGTTCTATTAAGTGTAGATTGGTTTTTTAAAAAATCCACTATTAGTTCAGTGAATTTGTTTCTTTCTATCTCTGCATCACAGGCATGATAACTGATCATTTAAAAAATTTACTTTAAAACTGAGTCATCTTTTTTGATCAGGCAGATGGAAAACAGTATAGGAAGTGATGACATTTTGTCCCATTTCAGAAGGAAGTCAATGAACTGTATTAGCAGCTGATATAATCCAATTGGAGAATAATAAATCTCTCTCTTGTGTTGATATCTCAAACCCTCCACATTTCAAGTACCATAGGCAAATCTCTGTCTCAAACATTACATGGCAGAAAAATTCTTGTAATTTTATTAATTCTGTGGTTCATCTTGGTATGTTGGTTTTTTTGTCCAGCATAACTGTGTTTTGAAGAAAACCAACTGATATTAAATTTGAAATTTTTCAGCTTGTACATCAGCAGGGCCACTAAGAAATAAGGAAACAAGTGTCAGACTGCTTGGTAGACTCAAAAGATGCAGAGATACAAACATTTTTAAGCCAAAGTGAGTAAGTCTATTTCAAAGAAACGGTCAGAATTGAGTTTGGACAGTGATCTCCAGGATACCAAAAATATTATATGTATCAGCTATACAGTGGAAGAGAAAAGTAGAGTAAGGTATTTTAAAAAATTAATTGACCTATTTCTTCTCCTTAATAGTTATAGCAATTTCCCGTTACCTGGGATTATCAGCTGGCTTGTACTGGGACTTCCAGAATTCATTGATCGGCATTGCCCATGTTAGAGTAAGGAAGGGTAGCCAATACAAATTCTACAAGACAGTCTAGCTGGAGGAACAATTTTGTCCTTCCAATCCATTTGAATTATCCTTGGTCAGTGAACTGGTGTTATTCTGATTTAACTAGAAAGTGTTCGTTCTATATTCCTGCTTTGTTCAAATATTTATCTGGAAATTAATATTTGTTTTTCATTTAACCACAAAGCACATTTCCTTATTGTTCCATTCTCTGTCTTATTCAATAGAAATGCTCTTTATTGCAAAACCTGTTGAAGAAAATATCCATGGACTTCTTAGAGTTATTCATAGCATCTGCCTAGCAATACACCCCTTTCTCCAAATATGCTGTTAACTTAGCATATACGGGCACTGAAATTAGAAAACAATTTGGAGATCTGCCTAATTCTACTAAGCCAAATAAAAGAGTGTGCATGCTACAGAACCAACATTTCAATCTTGGCTGACAGAGCTAGGAAACAAATTATATGTTTTATACAAATATGTAACAAAAGCAACTTTGGGAAGAGACATTTTATGTGCAGCAGGAGAGTGACTGGGTTTACCTGTTGTGTTACACTCCATCTTCTTTCTTGGCTTTAGCAGAAGAGACTCAGAGCCAAGTATTGCTCCATAAAATATGTGATTGTTCAGTGTTCCTCCACGTTACGTTTATAGTAGACGCCAAAGTGTGCAAATGTGGAGAAATTGCTCTCCAGGCAAGGTCTGCACTAGCTATTCCATCTGTACTGATAAAGGAGAAAATTTGTAGCTCAGGATTAAAATGAAGGGTCTTTGGTGCCCTCTGAGCTTGGTTGTTTTCTTGTAGACCTTTCAAACTAGATGACCTTAACAGTGCTAGCAAGGAATGGGGTTTGCTCTCACTTTATATGGCTTGTCCTGTCAGTGTTGGTGGAAGTGGTCATGGAGATTCTTTGGTTGGGCTGCTTACTTTTAGCTTGTTTTGCAATTCCTTGTAAAACCTCAGCCTCTAGAATATAAACTGAAAGCAAATAACTTTAGTATTAATGATGTTGCCTACTTTGGGTAATGAAATATATGGAAGAAAACAACCAAGCTCAGAGAGCACCAAAGATCCTTCTTCCATCTGTGGAGGGCATCATGGTGCTGGTGGTTTGTTCATAATGCATCATCCAACCATTGCCGTAGCAATATAAAGCTTGTCTTTCCTATTAATATATTGCCCCAGCAATGACTAGATAAATTGCTGATGCAGAAATGCTGAAGTGAGTATCAGGCTCTGTGTTGTATTCATAAGAAAAGTGTAGCCCATTTTAGCAATGCATAGTGTTGTGAATGTAAGGGAAATAGTGAAATACATCTTTCGCTGAATTGTAGACTGCCCATTTCTTTAGCGTGGGAAAAAAATTCAGGTTACTCTAAGAGAGGATTTTAAAATATCAGACCATGTAAGGAAGAAGATGTTCTCTTTGTTGAGATTTGAAAGAAAAAATATGACTTCAGAAGGATTGTAGAGAAGGCAAACTTTATAAGTCTTTTGTTAAATGTTACAGGAAAACAGGAAAAGTTACCAAATTAAGAGAAAAACAATAGCTAGAATGTTATTTTTCAAAAAAGAGGAAACTAAAAATATAAATGTGAATTATTTTGTAGAAAGAAGAAACAGAAAATCTAACTTGACAGGGTGTCCAATTACTTCTAATTGTTTTGTCTGAAAATGTACACACAAATGTGAATTATTTTATTATTTATATTCTTACATAAGATACTGTTATTGGCTATGTTTATTAATATGCCATAAAATAAGATTGCACCCCATATAAATATATCTATTCATATTTGAAAAATTAGTAAGTCTATTTAACTGGGGATACACGTGAAAGCTGAAATTGCTTAAAATACTTGGGTTTAAAATGGAATATTGGGGAGAAATGCCATCAGGATGACAGGGTTAGAAATGCACCACTTGCAGATTAACATGAGGAATTTTTAGAGGATCAGCATAATGTATAAACCAATTTTTCCCAAATGGTTCACTCCAGCAGTGACTGGGGCTTCAGTTCCTATTTTTCCTAATAGCATGATACAACATGTATGATATCTTAAGCTATTAACAAAGAGAGTCAAGTCGAAGGAATATAAAATCATATAGGCTGCAGTTGAAATCTTTCTTGGCTGATGGATCACCTCTGATTTCATCAAAATTCACATCACCTGTCATTCACAGACAAGTGACGGAAGGGGGCAGAAGACTCTGTTAGGGTATTTTTTTCAGATGCAGTGACTCAACAGCTGTTATATGTACACACACACATACACACATCTGATCATATATTTAGAATATCCTCAAATTAGTATAAACATAGAATTATGAGTGCACAGGCACGAATATAATACCGTACAAAGTGCCCTGTATTTTATTTGGATATTGCTCTTCGTTGTTTTTCTTAGTAGGTTTTCTAAGTGTGGTTGTAAATTTAACTGGGATCTGAAGATTTGTATTTAATTAGTTTTTATATTAGGATCAGTTCTTTTTATTACAGTCACTGACCAATATAAAGACAAAAAGTAACAGACAGGAAATAAAATACAAAGGTTTAATTAGTTTTTATATTGTTTTAATATAAATTGTTGTTTAAGAATGTTAACCTCATTAAAGATCCCATTATGGAATGAAAGGTGGAATATATTTTAAGAGATATATAAATGAAACAATGTAATGAACCCATATTTATTCAGCATATATTTACAGTATACTTACAAACCTACACATTCATGTATATACTATACTAATTTCAAAAAAACAAAGTCATACCCCATAGCGGTATTCTATCCATTCTAATGGCAGAAGAACTATTATATGTATGTAATTATATGCATATTTAATTGGGCATAACCCAGATGGAAAATATCTCACTTTTCAAAATGGTAGTGCTCCACAAAAAAATTCCAAGGCTAACATCTCTTACCAGTTTTAGTTCTATCGGAAACTCTTTAACCAAGCCTTCAGCCAGCAATGGCGTTCCCCCTTCCTTCCATAGCACCAATAAGAACAAAAAGATGAATGTTATTTTATGAATAGTCTTATTCGATTATTCAGAAGTAATAGTTCAGAATACTTTTACTCTTCTACCATGTTTCCCTGAAAATAAGACTGGGTCTTATATTAATTTTTGCTCCAAAAGAGCAAAAAAAATCCGGCTAGGTCTTATTTTCAGGGAAATACGGTACTAAATGCATCCGTCTGGCTGATGACCTTAACTAGGGCTTGTTTTGGGGGTAAGGCTTATATTATGAGCATCTTGAAAAATCATGCTAGGGCTTATTTTCCGGTTGGGTCTTATTTTCAGGGAAACACAGTACTTGCATTGAAACAATTACCATATACATTTATAGACTACTGTACAGGGTTACAGCAACAAGAATAAATTTATTCAATACTAGCATTTAACTCAATGGGCTGGAAGTTCAATGTCTGGAGATTTGTGTAGGATCTCCCTCACACATTTGTTTCTTAAAGATGTACATTTCAAAGACATGGTACTTACTCAGGTCCCCAATTTCAACTTTCTTGCAGGCTCCACTCTATTAGAATCCCTTTATCTCTTTCCCATTATTTATTTACTTTACTTTATTCTTATTCTAATTCATTTCCATAGTCTCTTTCTACGTTCAACCAATTACAACTGCTGGGCATCCTTTTTCCCAACTTCCAGGTTCTTTCCCTGTTTCTCATAGCAAATTCCTCTGAGTATGAACCAGCTTTATTCATTTCCCCATTTTTATTGGAAAGAAAAGTGTGATGGCTTAGAGGTGAAAATGCTCGCCTCCCACTCAGAAGGTTGAGAGTTCAATCCTAGGCAGTGACAGATGTTTCTTTATCAGGGCACAAAGAGAAAATATCTGCCAGGAACTCCATGTAGACATCATGAAGGGCATATGGCCAGTAAACATTCAGCTCCATTCAGTCGCCCTGACTCCACCCTGAATAAAGAGATTAAAGGGTTATTTAAAAAATTAGGATTACATAAAAAAAATACCTCTATGCTTCTTGTCGATCCAGCTCTTGCATGCTGCCAATGCTATAAGATCACAGAATTGCTTTCATACCAGTTCAGATTCCTTATACATTGGTGCTCAATCAAAGGTTAAGCAAGTCAGGAGCAGCCATAATGAGTTTAATTCACCTGAAAACTCAGGCAAACTTTTCTCAGTCTTTGCAGAGATTCCACTAATGTGGATGCTTCGTTTACTTTTGGTTAATCTGTTTTTTTACTGAGACTATAATTAGCGAGCCAATTAGCTAAAACTTTTAATATCAAAACATGCCAGGCAGCAAGTTCTGTAACTAAAGTGCTTCAATAAAATGATTTCCATTCTAATTTTTAACTTTGGGATGTTGGATTTTTTTTAAAAAAAAAATGTTGAAATAGAGAAGCATCAGTGAAGACTGTTTTTTTTTTTATATCTAGTCATAAATATGTTTCAGTTCATCGGAATTAACACTCACATTCTCCTGTGTCAGGAGGTCTGGTTGCCAGGCTATGGCTAATTAGGCTGTGGTGGTAATTTGCAATGAAACATTGCATTTTACAGCACATGAAGAAAGGGAAGAAAAGCCCACTTGCCTTTTCAAGGCCTCTTCCTTAGTAGCCTCCTTTTGGAAAAAAGACGGTGCGTGTGCATAAATTTAGCTGCTAGCTCTGGTAGAAAATTATTGATAAACAATCCACTAGCACTAAAATGAGATGGAGATGCATTTGCTCAGCTTCTGCCATTTTGTCCCATAGCTAATTATAATAATAAAACCAGAGGCCAGGACATGCTCTGAATGCAGAAAATTCTGGTAACTGTGACAGCTTGTACAGCTGCTTCCAGCGATAGTGCCGGTTAGATCAGTGCTTCCCAAACTTTTTCCTTCATTATCCAAAAACCTCTTATCAGAAAGTTCTTTTTACCCAATGCAGCAAAAATGTAGCAATGTCAATTTAAATGTCCCTGTTGTAATTGGATAATGGGTTCACGTGTGGTTGCCCAAGGAAAAACAACTTTTACCCAATTTACTTCCCAAGTTTGGGAAGCGCTAAGCTAGATCAGTGGTCCAACTAACTTAACTATTCTATGAATCACTGTTCTTGAATCACTTATTTTCTAATTTATATCATGAGCCCTCTGGCATTTGACTCACCAAGCACAATAGGAATCTCTTCCACATTACAACTCTCACAAGCAATTCTCAACAGGCCAATAATTTTGCCATATGCTCAGTTCGGCCTTTGACAATTCTTCCTTCTGTCCCACACTTGTCTACTCAGTCTCTATAATGTATCTAGGTCATTCTTTGGCTCTTACAAAAATAAAATAAAACCAATCGATACTATAATGGCTAATATTTTACCTCCATACCTTCTGTATCATTGTTCTCCTATTCTTGCCCATCTTTTCTTTCTGTCTTCCTGTTTAGCCATCTCATTTGACCCATTCTTTTCCAGCACCATGTTCCATTTCTCTTCCACTGTCCATAGTCTATTTGTCATTCATGAAAATTGAACTCCACATACATTTTGTTATGGATTTCTTTTTCAGAAAGAAACATTCTGCCTTTTGTTATGCTTTTTTTCATGAAATATTCATTTTGCTGTTATCTATCATTCTGCTGCTTTATATTTGCCAGTCTCTATTATCTTGTTTTTCCAAATAAAGGGATAGCAAGTATTTGTTCCTGTTTTGTTTGTATGTGTAATTTTGTGTGTGTGATTGTGTGCGTTGGATGATGGTGTACTCCTCCCCAATCTTGATACTTTCACTATTTCACCAAATTAAAGTTGAAAAGTTTAACCAGTTTAAAGGTTCTTTGAAGCTGTTTGGCTTCTGCTGACAACACAAAGGAAATAGAAAAGAAAATCAATCAACAAAAAAAATGGAGGAAAAAAAACAAAATAAGTTTCACACTGATAAATGAAAATAGAGAAAATTAATGTGTAATGAAAAATGAGGTGATGCAATTTATTAGGTGTTCTGGAAACAAACATACTGTTATGTTCCTTACAGCTTTTGAAGAGTGTTTGCATCAACCCTTCCTAAACAGTCTGTTTAATGTATAATACAGGGACTACTTTCCCCAAAATTTTCCTTCTTTTTGGAGACAATATTAGTAGAGGCAGAAAAAGTAAGGCTGCTATTCAAGGACTGAAAAAAAAATCAGAAGAATGCTATTGTATTCTTATTATCCTGAAGTGCAAAACTATGAAAAACACTTGCAAATAATTTAGAAGCCGATAAACGTAAACCCTAATTGTATTTTGAATTGTACTCTACAGTGACAATGCAGAGTCACAGAGTCACAGAGACACAGCTTGGCTTCTTGCTTCCATCTTCTAATCTCAAGGATGCTTTAAACTCTGAACATGTATCTGGGGACAATTTCAGAGTGGATAAGAGCAGGCAAGTTTGAAGTTAAATCAGCAAGGGTTTCTGATGGTGGTTACATTCTACCAAATTATCCTCAATTCTGTACTTACTATTCAGGAACAAATGACATCTGTGGGCAGGAATACCAGCTTGGGAGGCTGACTAGTTGCAGCTTTAGCTAGAAAAAGCTGACCTTGTTTCAATAAAATATGTCCTTGTTACATCCAGGCTTGATTATTATAGTGTGCTCTATGTACTGTTTTTAAATGGTGTCCATTTAAAGTGCAATATGGTGCAGAATTTAGCAGCTGGAATATTTGCAGAAGCTGAATGTTTAGATAATGTTATACCTGAGGTAGGGCAACTATTATCTCATTTTCAGAACAAATTAAAAGTGCTAACATTGGATTTTAAAACCCACCTAGTTTGGATTGCCAAGGATTACCTATGCAATGAATGCTGTTAACAATTTTATCTAAATGAATACTCTTGCACAGTTGTTTTAACATTATATGAACATGAGAATAGCTAAGTTTTGTGCACATCTATTAGAAGGTGCTATTTTCATTTAAGGTATTGATTTAGTCCTGAACCAGAAATCATATTATTGGCTTTTTTATGTGTTTAAAATGGCTATACAAAGGATAGTATGCAATTGAAGCATCATGATTTGATGTTTACATTGCAGGCAATCTCCTATGCCTTCTAGAATATAGGAGAACATTAGAATAGCACTTATGGATCAGCTTTTGCTCATCTATCCAGCATTCTGCCTCACATAGTAGCCAATCAAAGGCATCTAAAAAGCCTACAAATGGGAGATCAAGGCAGACTTCTTCTCCCATTGTTGTTCCTGGGTACCTTATGGGTAAAGGTGGACTATCCCTGTGCCTTGGCAGCAACCAGTCAAGTCTAGTAGCCATTGATAGATCTGTCTTCTAGTAATTTGTCTACTCACCTTTTGAGGTCACCTAAGCCAGCAGCCAGTACCATATTGGTAGCAGTATATTCCATAGGCTGATTATGTTCTGCATGAAGAAATGCTACCTCTTACCAGTTTTAAATCTTCTTACTAGTCAGTTTCATTGAGTAGCCTCTACCTCTAGTACTATGGAGATTTGGGGGAGGGGGGAATTCTCCCTGTTCACCCTTTTTTTTACTCTGAGAGATTGCAGGAGGCTGGGAAAATAACAGGAGGAGCATTAGCCAAATCCATCGAAGAGATAACAGAGGTGTTTGTAAGTACTCATTAATAAATGTGGGCTTATTGTTCTTAACAAAGTGTCCAAACTTCTGTCTTTTATCCCAATCCTGCCATTGAAAACACTTTATAGAGAGCTGTGTAATTCTTGCTTTATTGTTCATATTGTTATGTGAGGGCTTGGCATTTACTAGGCATATTTTTATAAACCTTTTGCTCTTAATCAAAATGACCTTTTGATTATCTCCTCATAAGCATTTTTTCCAGTGAACTAAATAGCTCCAACTTGTTGCATCCTGCTCTCATGCAATTTCTTTTCCATATCTCCTAGATATTCCTCTCGAGGTGTGGTTACCAGAGCTACATGCAATATTCTAGATATCACTGCACCATAGATCTATATATTTTATAATAATACCTGGCTTATTGTCTATCCCTGACACATAATATCAGTTTACATAAGATATAAGTTACATAAGATATAAGTTTCAGGACATCAATTTAGCCCAATGTGAAAAGGTTACCCAATGGGCTAAACATGGGCATATGGCACAGAACAAAACAATTGCCCTAGTCATTGCAATCTCTTATATGAGAAGAGCCAAAGCAGTCAGATTGATGGCTGCTTCAAAACTGTGAGGTGAGTCAGAGGAGAAAACTGAAGAGCAAACAGCTGTCAGTCCAGGTTGTAACATTTACCAGAAACATGAACCAAAATCCCAGGATTAGTAAAAAAAAAAAAAAAAGGCCCAATAGAGAAATAGACAGCAGTGTAATAACTGCAATAATTGTGTAACTCTAGTAATAAATTCTCTGAAGCTAAGGTCTCATATAGGTTTAGCTGTTGACTAGGTTTTCAGTATTCAGTATTCAATACTCTGAATAACAGAATAAAAAGTTGGAAGGGACCTTGGTGGTCTTTTACTCCAATTCCCTGCTCAGGCAGGAAACCCTATACCATTTCAGACAAATGGTTGTCCAATCTTAACAACCTCCAGTGTTGGAGCACCCACAACTTCTGGAAGCAAGTCATTCCGCTGGTTTACTGTTCTCACTGTCAGGAAATTTCTCCTTAGTTCTAGATTGGTTCTCTCCTTGATTAGTTTCCACCCATTGTTTCTTGTCCTGCCTTCCAGTGCTTTGGAAAATAGGTTGATCCTATTCTCCAAAGCACCAGTCAATTACTGATTATGGAGGAGTCTGTCCCTTGAATATCTTCAGCCTTTAAGTTCTGATTTGGACATTTCTTTACCTGGCATCAACTTATGCTCCTTTGCATCTCAACCAAACTCCCTACTTCAAAGCAATATTTTTCCCAGGGGCCCCAAAGCTACTTCTTCAGCCTCAGAGTTTCCAGGAGGAGTCCTTTCCTTGCTGAGATCTTCCTCAGGAAGTTCTATCTCCTCTAAAGAAATGGAGTCCTCTAGGAGGGACATGACAGTGCTAATTTTCATCATGTAGGGAATCTGATTCCATGAAAACCTTAGTTACATTTAACCAAACAGTCTTAACAGACCTTCCCCTGTCAAGAGAGAAAGATTAAAATTTGTGTTCTTATCACTGTCCTGTGCAAGTTTTTTTCTTTCTTCTCCAAAATCCAAGTTATTCAGGATCAGTCTGCCTTTCATTCTTGATCCTCTCATTGAACGCTCCCCCCCCTTCCCTCAATACATTTCCTAGGAAAGCCATTTGAAAATACTGGACATAGTTGCTTATAATAATGGTTCTTCTGCTAAGCAGCCACACACCAAAATCACAATCAGAAAACCAATCAGTAACTCTCAATGGCATTCCTCTTGGCATAAGGAAAGCAGCTCCAGGAAAACAAAGTTAAGGTTGCTGAGTCTTGGTGGGGGTATAAATAAGAAAACGAGTGTAATTGATCTACTGCTGTGTCAAATGGATGCTAAAGATTGCCAAGTATGTTGAAGCATAGTGTGATATTGCACTCAATGGAGCCAATTTGTGTTTAATTTATCAGGGGAGGATGGAAATGTTAGATTGTTCCTTTGTTTTGCAGTTTAAGAAAGCAACACTATGAAGGAAGACTCTCTGGAATAACTGTTAGTAGAAAATAGTTTTTTTTTTCTTCTTTCCATTCCTGATGAGATGGATTGAATGGCCTTTAATCAGACTATTCTTCAATGCCAGAGAGACATTTCAAGCAACTTAATCTTCCATGGTAGCATCAATTTAATTGCTAACGAATTGCTAACATCTTAGCCCATTTCTTCCCCAAGCTTTTTGAAACTTCAATCTTCAAATAGTCCAAAAAAGGGCATGCCTTTTTTTTCAAAGACCTAAAAATATGTAAGATTTCCATTTATTTTATTTGAAATTGGGTGGATGAAGGAGCATAAGATAATGAAGGAAGCAAGAGATAGACAATCTAAAGCTGTTTTCTGTCACCCAAGAGTCAGCGAGAACCTAAATGCTGTTTGGTAAATCCCTTTGTTCTGTCCCTAGAGACTGCTGGTGGATTCAGTTAACGTTATGGGTGAAATTTATGTCAGTTTAAACTTTATAGCATTTTAGTGCCCACAGAAATACACAGTGAAAATCATACAAGAAACACTTAACAATGTTAATTTTATTATATGCCAAGTGTTTTTTTTCCAATATTCAGTATGTATGTGTCTTTCCCTCTTTCTTATTCCTTTTGTTTCATAAATATATTTTTACAATCGCATATCTTAGGTTAAATGTGAGGGCAAGGGCATTTTTGTGTTTTTCTCTTTTGAGGGGAATAGGGCTGATCTACATTAAGACTGAAAGAAGTAATTCACACTTTTCACCACATTGCCCTCTGAATGAAAGGCCCTTCCTCCAAACATGCTACTGGTACCCATAGTTGTTCATTAATACTAATTCGATTTTGCAAAGAGAGTCTGATGATGAGGCTATTTTAAATAGAAATGATGGCATGAGGAAAGAATTAACGTCCTTTTTCTCATGCCATGTAATTAGCCCAATACAGTTTTCTTACCATCTTTGTGGAAGAGGGAGAGGAGAGGAGAGGAGAGGAGAGGAGAGGAGAGGAGAGGAGAGGAGATCCCAAGCACTAAATACAAATGCTGCAGTTTTTAGTTTCGCCCTCAACTTCTTTCCTAAAATGTTCCAAAGCAGTTCAAAAGATACTGGTCTATTCTGCCAATACTGGTCTATTCACCCATCACTTTCTCCCAGTTGCTGTAGCAAAATAGGTTACATTTGCCCATAGCAAAATGACTGGATGCCTGTAGATAAGATATAAACATGCCTTGAAAGGAAAAGCCCTACCTTGATCTGTGTCCGTTCCACAACTAACAGATGAATTGCTTCATAACTAGTGTGTATGTACAAATTCTATAGCACATTACCTTTTGTCTCTGCCACTGAAACTCCTGATTTTTCAAGGGTTCTACTCATCCACTGATAGCATTTTTGTGTGTTCGTATAACTACCAAAAGTAAGAACCAATTTTGTATAATTGTTATGGCATCAAGGCAGAAACCAAGAGACAATGAATTCTACCCCCACTTTGGACACAAAGCCAGCTAGATGACCTTTGATTAGTTATTTTCTGTCAGCCCTAGGAAGGAGGCAGTGGCAAACGACTTCTAAAAAACGTTACCAAGAAAACTGCAGGGACTTTTCCAGGCAGCTTCTGAGAATCAGATATGGTTAAATGGAAGAAGGGAAAAAATAGGTGCCAAAATGTATCAATGATATTTGTCTTATAATTGTGTCCCCTCTGTACAAGTCAATTGAGTCTTGATAGCTCCGACTTCCTGTTCTTCCCACTTACTCTCTCTAGAAATTCAGATATCACTCAAAATATTTTTCACAAAGGTGTCTACGGAGAGGGGACAGGGGAGCAAAATGAATGTCATGACATTGTGATGCCCCAACTCCTTTTCTATGTGCACATATTTACATAAGGGACATAGCTTGCATTGCGACATTGCAATGCTCCTTCATCATTTTGATGAAACTGTCAGATGCTTTGGACTTCTGCTCGGGGAGGAAACAAATCTTCATCATGAAACAAAGTAGGGGTGGCCTTCCCTGAGGAAAGCATTCCACAACAACAGCAACAAAAACCAAAAAGGGCATCTCCATCTTATAGAATTGCCAAACCTTTAGTCAGTCCTGGAAAAGAAATTGAATACCTGGTTAAAGAATGAAAGATAATGCCAAAATTGCATCCTGTCCTGCTCCTTTGAATAAAATTTTGGAGTTAACTTTGGCAGCCCTAGACTTTCAGAAGATAATCAGCATGGCCATCCATTTAAAATTGGTGCAGCATTTTAAGAGCCTCCATGATCTTACTATCAACCTAAAATAATAATCAACCTCAGCAAAATTGTAAATTTATGTACAATCATGTCTGCTTTTCCTCCCTTCTCTGCATTTTTAAAGCAGTGATCTATTTGCCTCACGGAACAAAATATTTTATAGGCATCTATTTGGTATGAAGGATTGTAGCTGCCAGCAACTTATTTTCCATGTGACAATTCCATCCAAACACCTCCTTGGCTTTGCAATAAAATGAATGAGGTTTATTTGGTGAAGAAACTGCTCTCTGCTTTAAAAAGAAGAAGAAGAAAGCAGAAGAAGCAATTTTTTAGCTATCTTACAAGACAAAGTTATAATTGCTAACAAAGGACAAAGGAAGCATTAGTGATTGAAACAATCTCAACTACTTTCTTCATTTAACTAATACTTGCTTCTCAGTTCTTCTCCCTCCTCCTTATTTTATGTTATGTTAAATCTTTATATCAATGCCCCCAAATATTTCGTCCATCAGAAAAACACCTTGATTTAATAAATTTCCAACATTTAAGACCACTTTATCTGAATCCAGATGAACTATGTTTTTATCAGTGAAAATAATTAAGAAAGGCTTGCTGTCACAGCACTGCACCAAACTTTTCTATTATACAACCTTAACAACAATTTGAACAATAAAGCCTACATTTGAATCTCTTAAGAAAAAAAAAAGTAATGCAATTTTGGAGGTTTTAACTTGTAGGCTAATTACATTGGACAAGATATGCGTTGTAATTCAAGAGCCATCTAAAAAGGTAAAATGGAGAAAGATACAGAAGAGAAGAATTATAATTTATCATTAAATAATTATGTTTATGGCAACAAGACATTGTACTTAAATTCAAATAGAATAAACTTCAAGTGTCACTGTTTTTAGAATAGAATAGAATAGAATAGAATAGAATAGAATAGAATAGAATAGAATAGAATAGAATAGAATAGAATAGAATAGAACTGGAGGGGACCTTGGAGGTCTTCTAGTCCAGCCCCCTGCTCAAGCAGGAGAAACTATACCATCTCAGACAAGTGACTGTCTAGCCTCTTCTTAAAAATCTCCAGTGATGGAGCGCCCACGATTTCTGAAGGCAAGCTCTTCCACTGGTTAATTGTCCTCGCTGTCAGGAAGTTTCTCCTTAATTCCAGGTTGCTTCTCTCTTTGATCAGTTTCCAACCATTGTTTCTTTTCCTGCCCTCTGGTGCTTTGGAGGTATTATGTGCCCCCCTCTTTTTTGTGGCAGCCCCTCAAATACTGGAATACTGCCAGCATGTCTCCCTTATTCCTTCTTTTCTTTAGACTAGCCAAACTCAAGTCCTGCAGCCATTCTTCGTATATTTTAGTCTCCAGGCCTTTGATCATCTTAGTTGTTCTTCTCTGATTTTTTTGCAACTCTCAACATCTTTTTTGTAATATGGTGACCAAAATTGGTTGCAGTATTCCAGGTGTGGTCTTACTAGGGTTTTATAAAGTGGTACTAATGATCTTGATTCTATGCCTCTGTTTATACAACCCAGGATTGTATTAGATTTTTTGGCTGCTGCTGCACACTGCTGGCTCATAGTCAAGTGATCATCCACTAGAACTCCAAGGTCCCTCTCACAGGTCTCCCCTAATCTGTACTTGTACCTTTGATTTTTCCTGCCTAAATGTAAAACTTTGCTTTTCTCCATATTGAAACTCATTTTGTTGGATAGGGCCCATTGTTCAAGTTTGTCAAGATTTTTTTGGATCCTGAGTTTGTCTTCTGGGGTGTTGGGTACTCCTGCCAGTTTAGTGTCATCTGCTAATTTGATGAGTTCCCCTTCTATTCCTTCATCTAAGTCATTTATGAAGATAATGAAAAGTATTGGGCCTAAGATGGAACCTTGTGGCACCTCACTGCTTACTTCTCTCCATGTGGATGTAGTGCCATTAGTAGGACTACTCGTTGAATACGGTTTGGCAGCCAGCTACAGATCCATCTGGTGGTGATGTCTATTCCACCTTTTTCTAGCTTACCAAGGAGTAGGTTGTGGTCTACTTTATCAAATGCCTTACTGGAATCTAAATATACTACGTCCACAACATTTCGCTGGTCTACTTTATCAAAGAATGAAATAAGATTAGTTTGGCATGATCTGTTTTTAACAAACCCATGCTGGCTACTAGTTATAACTTTGTTTGCTTCTAGTTGTTCGCAGATCTGTTTTTTGATTATCTTTTCTAGGATCTTCCCAGGTATTGATGTTAAACTGATTTCTCTACATATAACTATTTTAGCATACAATAATTCCATAAATTCATTTGTCCTGCTTAGAATTAACCTTTGAAAATCTAGAATCTTGATAACCATCCCTTTCAAATATATTCAACTAGCAGCCATTAATGTACGACAACATTTATTTGCTTGTTTGCTATTTACTTATTTAGATTTATTGTTACTGCCAAACTCTACTGGATTCTAGTAGGATACAAACACATACGCTCACCCCCCCCCCAAAAAAAATATCCATAAAAACAGAGAAAAACTCAAACAATGCAGACAGCCTGGTCTAAAATGATCTAAAATCAACACACACATCAACCCCCCCCAAAAAAATGAAAAGTAGATGGGATAGATGAAAAAAGGGACATCAGAAGTTTATGCTAAAGCATACATTATCCCAACAGGGTCAACCAAGCATGAATGTCATCCCAGCTGCCCAGCTAAAGCAAGTAGGTTTTATATTGGGGAGCAGCTGAATAGGAAGACCCTGCAGGCAGAACAACACTTTGGTAACAACAGCAAATACACCATTTCATACTGCATGGGAGAAGACAACAGTAAACCACTTCTGTATTTTTATCAAGAAAACAGACAGAGTAAAGTGATTGATGATATAGAGCCAGATGATGTGTCCTTCAGGTCAGATGGCACTCCAGATGCTACTGAGAAAGACCTGAGGATCTTTTGGAGTACTAATGGTGATTATGACATGGTGAGATGAAAGCTTTTGGGATGTCTACTTGTGGATGTTGCCATGCAAGAAAAGAAAATCTGAATCTGCCAAGATAAAATTACAATGGGAATGTAGAATATTAAAAGCATGAACATTGTGAAAAATGAAAGGAGTTAGGCATTGTATCTTATATATCAGTGAATTGATATGGACTAAAATTGGACACTTTCAGTCAGAAGATCATACTGTTTACTATCAGCACACACACACACACAGACACAAAGAAGGAATGGCATTGCTTTCATAATCAAGAAGGATATAGAATATGATTACAGTGCAATCAATGACCAAATAACATCAGCTAGACTTCATGAACAACCCTTTAATAGGAAAATTATCCACGTTTATGTTCTAACCATTGATGCAGAAGAAGAGGAAATTGATGAATTTTATTGTCAAGTTCAATCAGAAATTCACATAACATGCTAGCAAGATGTACTGCTGTAGTTGGAGGATGTCAAAGCTGGAAATATTAAGGAGGAAAATGTAATTGAACTGCATGGCCTAGGAAACAGAAAGAAGCAGGAGAGCAATTGATCAATTTCTGCCAATCCAATTATTTCTTTATTGCTAACACCGTTTTCAAACAACCAAAATGATGCTCATATACAAAGATGTCACCAGACAAAGTACACAGAAATCAAACTAACCACTTTGGTAGAAGGAGTTGAAAGAATTCAGTTATTACAGGAAAGATTTAGCCAGAAACTACAGTATGAAACAGATAATGAACTGCTGAAAGGAACAGCAGCAGAAAAGGAATATATAAAATTTCCAGTCAAACTACAACAAATCTGAAGAACATAAAGGCCAACGGATTGGAAGAGATCAGCCTACATAACAATACCAGAGAAAGAAGACTCATCCAACTATTGTAAAATACCCTTAATTTCACAGGCAAGAAAAATAATTCTTAGTATCATCTAACACAGGTTAAAGCCCTACAAGGGAAGAAAGATGCTAGATGTTGAAGCCGTTTTTTAAAAAGGCCAAAGAACAAGAGACTTTACATGTGCAGCATTGCTGATGTATGCTGAATAACTGAAAAATCCAAATAATATTTTTTTTAAAAAAGTATGTGATTCCTTAGTTATAAAACAGCTTTAGATTCTATTGATCACATCAAACTGTGAAATGTGCTTATTAAAATGGAATGATAGAACATCAAATTGTCATCATAAAAAACCTAAATACATATTGGGAAACCACAATCCAGATAGAAAATAGTTAGATCAAGTTTTTATGTATATGTCTGGCACACTTAAAAACATTCAAAAAAAGACAGAAAGGTGCAAACACCTAAAGCTTAAGTTGAGAAGGTTGTTATATAAAACTTCATCCTCTTTTTTGTAGCATGAATGAGTTGAATGTCAAGCAATTTCCTTAGAAGGAAAATTGCAAAAATATACCTGAAATCTGAAATACCATACAGCATCTTTTTGTCTAACTTTTTGAGCTTAATATGCTGTCTCCAGGCATGATTAAGAACATGTAGCACACCAAAACTTTATGTGAAATGTTATTCTTTGTATTTAGCTAGGTTGCATTCACTCACAATATTTTTGTAGGATAAGAACCGTTTCACTGGGAAACTAAAATATCTTCCTGAGTATATTAGATACATTTTTATGGAAAGAGGCTCATGGCTAATCAGAAATAAAAGTTTCAGACCAGGTCATTGTCAGTGCTAAGACACTTAAAAAAAATCTCCTTTTACAGCTTGATATTTAAACTTTATTTTTCCTACTAAATTCCATCAATCTATTTCAATGATAGTCTATGTTAAAGTTTAGCTGTTCAAGCAATCTTAAAGGAAGAAGGAAAAAGTTCCTAGAAGAAAATTACTATTGTGAATGATGAATAGACAAAAAAATTCTTGCACAAATTCCTTTTAAATGAGGAAGGTTTTGTTGGGGGGGGGGGAGAGGGGAAGGAATGCAATTTTTGAGCAACAAACCAAAACAGATAAATGCAATAGTTTCTTTTGGCAAAGAATGCTGAGTCTTAGTTTGTAGAGCAGTAAACAAAAATCCATTTTATTCTAGATGTGATACGCAAAGGCACTGACATTTAAATTTGAAAATCAATTTGTAATGACACTTGTTGAATTATTCTAATTGATGACTTTTTTTCTTAAAATTGAGCGCAAACAGGCAATAGCGGGTCAATACCAAATTACAAACAGTAGCAAAATCTCCTGACCTTGAGCTTAACAACATTAGTATGCAGACAGTAGACAGAGGGTTTTTAAGCAGGCTATTTTAAGGCAGCTTTGCTCAACTTAAGATTAATTGTTGTTCACTGGGGTCCCAACATATCTAAAAGTATCAGTTTAGAGAAATCTAGATTAATGAAATTATGCCAAGTTATTGTCCAAGTTCATTTGAAAGCCTAAATTTTTTCAGTTTGACAAAATAGCTATCTCATTGGCTTTATACCTTTTATGAACAATACCATCAAATTAGAATAAAACTTTTCTGAATGCACTAATTCTGAATGTACTAATTTTTATCATCATCATTTTCATCTAATATTTAAAGAACCTGTCTGATGATTGAATTCAAACAGTGTGACTCTGGGCAGTTTACAAAAACAACAACAACAACAAAAATCAACAGTAACTATAATAATCACTAAATGCTTTGGGAAATAACATTTTTTCTGAAAGCCAATAGGGTTGGGGCTAACCACATTGGTTAACCATTTGCTATTTTACTTTCATAATCCTGAGTATGAGATGATAGCATTTTTCTGAATATTTGGGGAAAAGTCAGATTTAATATATATAGCCAATATGGAAAGATGTGGGATTTAACCCATATTTTTAAATGTTATTTTATCCATGTATTAATGAATGAGAATCATAAAATCCTAGAATTGGATAAAATCTTAGAGATCATCAAGTCCAACCCCTTACTCAGGATCCAATTTAGCACCTGTAACAGATGGCCATTGAATCTCTGCTTGAAGATCTCCAGTGATAGAAAAATCACCATTAGATATGGCAACCATGATTTACACCTTAACAATCTGAAAGTGCTTACTAACATCTTGTCTGAATCTACTTGCTTGTAGTTTTTAATCCTTTCATAGAATCCTAGGGCATATAATAATAATAATAATAATAATAATAACAACAACAACAACAACAACAACAATAATAATAATAATAATAATAATAATAACAACAACAACAACAACAACAACAATATTGGAAGGGACCTTGGAGGTCATCTAATCCAACCCCCTGCTCAGGCAGGAGACCCTATACCATTTCAGACAAATGGCTGTCCAGTCTCTTCTTAAAAACTTCCAGTGTTGGAGCATTCACAACTTCTGGAGGCAGGTCGTTCCACTGATTAATTGTTCTAACTGTCAGGAAGTTTCTCCTTAGTTCTAGGTTGCTTCTCTCTTTGGTTAGTTTCCATCCATTGCTTCTTGTCCTGCCTTCAGAATAGCTTGACTCCCTCTTCTTTGTGGCAGCCCCTGAGATATTGGAATACTATCATGTCACCCCTCGTCCTTCTCTTCATTAGACTAGACATACCCAATTCCAGCAACTGTTCCTTGTAAGTTTTAGCCTCCAGTCCCCTTGGAGGTCTTCTAATCCAACCCATTGCTCAAGGCAGGAGACCTTGTACCATCCTGGACAAATGTTGTCCAATCTTTTCTTTAGTTCCAGCGATGGTTACAGCAACAGCTTCCAATGCTTCTAATCCTGCCCTTGGAGCAATAGAGACTAAATCCACCCACTTTTATGTGTGATAACCATTTAGATATTTGGAGAATGAAATTGAGAAGCTGAAATAAATACTAAAAACAGGATAAATATCAATATTTTACAAGGTGGACAAATAATTGTAATTTTGGCCCTTCTGTTTTAATGTAGGGAAGAGACTTCATATGTTAGTAAATACTATGCAGTAAAGAATGTGCTTGAAATGGAGAACCCAAAAGAAGTTAATTTATTCTAAATGATTTACTGTTATTCATTTATACTTAGAAGGGCCATAGAACACCATGTAACATTTTATCATTTATGGTAAGACTAGATAGTAGCTGATATCAGCTGAAGATTATAATATAATGGCGTATGGGCTTATCAGAAAGAGAATAGATCCTAGAAATCTTGATTAGCAATCCCTGCTCCCTTGTAATGAGTTTCCAGATCAGCAGGGGTGAAATTACATGCCAAAATAACATATAAATTATTCCTTGTTTAAACAGGAGTTTCCTCTAGGCTGATACCTATTTGCAGGATCATGAAGTTTCTACTTAAATATATCACTGAACAAAACCTTGCATTTACTTGGTATAAATAAACTTGGCTGTGGAGTCTTAGTTTAGGAACTGCTGATCAGCCACATAGAAGAGTAGAAAAAATTGTATTGCTAGCTACTGAGCATGCAGTGCTGCTCTGTCAATCTTGTTCAATGTATTAGTCAAACAAATAGTTTTTGACCATCATATAAGATAGCTATAAAAACTAATACAGATTGGCAAAATGACAATCAGTAATAAATCATACCCCATGAATGCCTTCCTCAATTTCTAAGCCTACATAGCAAATCTGGTCCTTCTAAGTCAATTTCCTCTAACATCCAGATATGTCAGCACTATAAGTCCAAGTATTCTCATGTAGGCTGAGTACTCATTTTTCTAGTCTGGAACAAGCCAGGAGTTAATGCAGCCAGAAAAGTTAGAGACTTCTTGAATCTCTCAAACCCTTTGCTTTCTTCTGACCAGGCACGGACTGGGTGAGACCTTGGACCATGGATTGTCAGGTAGGATGATAGTTATCACTTTCTTCATTTCATTGTTCTTGTTTCAGGGCCGTAGATGGAAAGAGAAAGAGAGTCTAGAAAGCAGACTAGTATGTTTGGTCTAATCCAAGATGAGAATTTTGAGAAGCTGAGCTCTATGTCGGATGGCTTTGGAACTGTCAGCAAAAAAGCTATTGAACTTCCCTAAGAAAATCAGATGTTCCAGTCTCCAAGAAGAATTTAGAGATATCAGAAAAATTAGCAGGTGAGCATTCAGTTAAGATCTGAGGAACTGCATGGCTAAGAGCAGGGTTCTTCAAACTTGGCCCTTTTATGACTTGTGGATTTCAACTCCCAGAATTCCTCAGCCAGTCCACAAGTCATAAAAGGGCCAAGTCTGAAGACCCCTGGCTAAGAGGCTAATAAGCCTGCCCTGCTAAGTTTTTGGCTTAGTGATATCTATGGATCACAGATGGTTAAACTGATGAAAACAATTTTGCATTATAGCTACACCCACCTTGCCTCTCTTCTATATGTGTTGGGGTACGGTACACATGCCCCAAAAGGGAGGAGCTTGGAGTATGGCACTGTGATGTCATTCTGATGAAAGAAATGAGATTCTTCCAACACTTAATTTGGGCTACATCAAGGCACACTACTTTAGTAGCTATTGCTACTTTATTCTTTGGTGGGACCAAACTAACCCTAATATTTATTATAATAAATATTAAAATATAATATTTATATTTTATAGAGCTGGACAAAGTTTCAAATGAGCCCTTTGATTCAGCAAAGAGTTGATTTCTCACTAAAAGGTTTTTCACTGAAGTTGAGGGTGGGGAGGAGTGTGAAGGCAGTCAGTGGAGTAACAGACTTTCTGAGACTATGAGTAGCCAGTCAATTGGCACTTTGTTTTTTTCCAGCATTCAACTTCTTTATTAGGGTCTCATGGTAATGAAATTACAGACTTCTGGGCAGAGTACAGGGGAGTTCCATTCAATTCTCAGCATTCTAAATATAGGATAAAGGCTGCCCTTATATTTATATTCTGCATGATTGGGACAGGTTTCGATCTTTTAACTAATATTTATCGAGGTGGTTTTTTTCTTTTACTACTCTAAAAGTAAGGTTGAAGTGACATGGCTGCAAATACCAGTATCCCTGTGGCACTGTATCTCACTATGCCATCCAGCGTCTGCTAAATATTGTTAAACAAACCACCAACTTGATATAATTTAATCTTCCAGTGATGAAAATTCCTGGTACCCAAGCCAGGCTGAGAGGAAACTGCTTCCAGAGAGGTGGAGCATCACAAAATCATCCCTTTTCTTTATGGGTTTTGTTCCATGTAAGCTCTTCAGTCTGAAGCATGCTTCTTTGCTTTTAGGTCTCATTGATTTATTATTTCCAAGTAATTATTCATATGAATGCCCTGTTTATTTGCCACCACTTTAACCTATGTTGTGATTTTATATAATCTACAAAATCCTGAAAACTTTCCATCTGAGTTAGTTTATGGGAGAATTAAAGGGAGAGTTTATTTTCATTCACCATCTGTTCAGTGAATTTTGTGAAATTTATAAGGATGTAAATAACCACATTGTGTAAGCCTTCAAGTTATTATGGAGAAAGCTAGATTCATTGTTCTCTCAAGTGTGCATTTTACTGCTTAGCTGATGCTTTCCATGACATGTGGCAAAAGAAGAAAATGAACTTTTCACTGCTATTTACTCAGTTTCATCAATCATATGAAGAGTGCTTAAAAATGAATACAATCATTTAAGTGATTAATTCTCCATTTCTAAATCTATCACCAACTACCGCCACAGCAAAAACAAAACGAAATTGCTTCTTTCAACTAGGGATTCATTTCCTATATTCTCTTTTTTTCTTATATGGAAATACCTGAAAAAGACATGCAGGCATATCTTTTGCATATCTTTTGCAAATTATTATCAACTGTTCATGTGTAATGCTTTGTCTTTGTAACATGAAAACAAGTTAGATTGCCTATATTACAGTCAACTTTGGCATGGTCCCTCTGTTGATCATGGATAGGCAACCTTGTTTCTTTCAGATGTTTTAGACTTCAACCGTTACCTCTGTTGTCCCAGGTACCACCTATTCTATACTTGTGCATTTGATTTCTCCTGCCTAAGTGCAGGGCCTTGCTTTTCTGACCACTGAAATGCATCTTGTTGGATAGGGCCTAATGTTCAAGTTGGACTATCTTCTAAAGTGTTGGCAATTCCCCCAGTTTGGTGTCATCTGCAAATTTGATGAAGTCCCCTTCTATCCTCTCATCTGAAGTCCAAGTACACTATGTCCACAGTACTTTCCTGATCCACTTTAATCACTTTATGAAAGAAGGCAATAAGTTTTATCTGGCATGATCTGTTTTTAACTTTAACTTGTATTGATTTCTAGTAATTGTCTTGTTCATTTATAGAGGCTCACACATCCACTGCTTGGTTATCTTTTTCAGGATATCTCCAGGGATTGGTGTCAATCTGATTTGTCTGTGGTTTCCTGGATCCACTTTTTACCCTTTTTGAAGATTAAAACCACATCAGCTGGTCCTCTCTTGTTTTGGAGTATAGCTTCTGATGGGTATTTCTAATCACTTACCAGTCTTCAGGCATCTACAAGTATGTTAAATGAATCCATTTGCCAGGCAAACAGAAGGAATATTTCTGGCATTAACAGTCCTAGATTGACCGCGTGAGGAAGCTGGGCAATGCACAGAAATTTGTTCCAATCCTTTTTCAATCTACTTTTCATCTAGGAAGAATCATCCTAGGTTCATGGCCATCTTCTATTTGGTAACTATGATAGTTAATAAATTAAATAATGCAACATGTTGTAAAGCAAGACATTTCAATGAAAGACTTCAGAAAGAAAGACAAGGAAATGTATCTAAAGGGGAATAGTAGTGTCACAGTGCACACAGTTTATACATATTAGGTCTAACAAAGAGGACAACAAATTGTTCTTCTCTGCCACTAGAATGAGATTTTATTTTTACAGCAGTGAACTGAACATTATTCATTCGAAGGACAAGCTCTGAAAGTTCAAATAAGTAGGAAAAGTGGAAGCCCTCTCTGATATATCAAGATAGACAGATGAATGGCCAGCAAGATTTATAGATCTTGTGCACATTGACAGACTGGGATGGCAGTGAACTGCTAACAATTTACAGTTGCTTATTTTGTACCAAAAAAAAGCAAAATGGAACTAGAGTAGAAAATACAATTGCTATTACAATCCTTTCTATGATCATAAGACTATCAAAAAGCATGACAAGGGGGCAGTTCAGTCATGTTTTGGGTTTCCAACTTTATGCTTTAGGCCTTTTTCTATTTTCTTTGCTTCTTGAGTAGCACCAAGGGAGAGCTGGTTTATTTTTGCTTAATGTTATTCTTCCATGTTTCTTCATAAGTATATTCCATCTTAGTTGTTAGCAGGTTTTTTTTGAAATTGCTAGACATTTGCATTATTTTAATTCTGTTTCATCAAATATATGTCTGATATATATTATATTTGTATACATTATTTCTCAAAAACGAAGAACTATATTGATGGAATATAGTTTCACTTTTTGAAAAAGAGTGAAAACCGAAGGATAACTGTGTTTTATCTCTGTGTTAGTCCAGATAGGATAAATTAGGTTCATTTAACATTGAAAGTAATCCTCCAATATCATAGTGAAGAACCCTTATATATCCTATAGATATAAAGCCAACACTGCACAATATCAAACAGAAGTTCCTTCCATAGTCAGCTAAGCTCTGAATGTGTAGGGCAACATTTTCATTTAAAATGTGGAATCGGAAGGGCTCCTCCCACTGGCAGGAAATGTGGAATCGGAAGGGCTCCTCCCACTGGCAGGAAAGTTCATCTTGTCCTGCCTCCGTCTCACACCAAGTAGTAAAATACTAGAGCACCTTACCATCAGGAGTAATCATTATATGACTTTGCTACTGTCCTACACAAAACAAGAAGCAACGGGTGGAAGCTAATTAAAGAGAGATCCAACTTGGAACTAAGGAAAAGTTTCCTGACAATGAAACAATTAACCAATAAAACAGCTTGTCTCCCAGAGTTGTGGGTGCTCCATCACTCCAACAATCCAAGAAAAGATTGGATAGCCCTCTGTCTGGATTGATATAAGGTCTCCTGCCATGGGCAGGGGGTTGGACTAGGAGATCTCCAGCCCTAAATTTATTCTATTCTAAGATCAGTTTGAGAGTGTAAGCTCTTTAGTATAAAAGTAATTGCAGGGAAAAAATGAGACAATGGAACTGGAGGCTGATGGGAGGGGCATTTTTTTCTCATATTCACTGGTCAGTTGGATGGATTTTCCTTCCTCGTTTTACTCTGAAATTTTGGGGAGCTAGAATATAGTCATTGATATGGAAATAAGAAATAAGAAGAAGGTTCTAAGCTCCAATTACAGAGAATTTTGTCTAGTATTTTTTTAAATCTCATTGAGGAACTAACATTGAAAAGGAAATTATGAACTCAGTTTGAATTAATCCTCTCCCAGAATCTGTTACCCAATTTCCAAAGTTGTCTTTTCCTACAAAAAAAAGGCCTATTTTCCATCTCATTTCCAGAATTCTTTAGAATTTCTAACACGTCCATGGGATTGTTTTAATCTTGTCTTACCACTGCAAAGTGGAAGAAGATGATGATTTGGGTGACAGTACTTTTCAATTAAAGTATGATCCCCCTGCCATCTCTTCTAAGCTTTTGAAAAAGTAGAATGGAAAAATTCCTTTCCCATGTCTTCTTTGCCTTGGGACAGCCAGGGATATTGAAGACTGCAGGAGAGATGCTTGTACAATGGAAGGCAAATGCATTAAGGTCAGTGCAAGACCTTTTCATCCAAGCAAGAGAAATTCAACTAATGTACTCTTACAAAAAGATTTTCCACCAATTTTATACAGAGAATGATTTTAAAATTGCTAAAAGAATTTTTAGAGTGGCACTAGTCTGAACTAAGGATACATACTTCTTTATATGCTGATATCCATAAACTGCTATTATGTTATTTATACTGGTTTCCCAATAGGAAAATAAATGAATGCTCTTAGAACATTTGCTAATTCACAATACTTCTAAAGAAGTGGAAACTAATGCTACTTAGTATTTTCTAAAACATTTCTAACATTACCAAATGTAATCTGATCCTGTTGAATATTTGATGTGTCAGTGATTTGCTGTAATAAATTGATCTTTCTGAGTTACTAGCAGAATTCATAACAGTCCAAAAATGGTTCCTTTCTTTTCCTAACAGCTCTTCCAATTGGAAGAGTCACAATGTAGACCTGCAGCATAAATTCAGATGAATAAAAATCACTGGCAGAAAACTTTATGCATGTGTTTTCTCATTCAGAATCAGAAATACAAATCATCAACATCATTACAGATTTCTTTCCAAATTGTTAATAAATAATTTCTAGTTGTACATTTTCAATTAGGGTACAAGTGTGAAATATATGAGTAGGGGCTGGAAGCTAAAACATATGAAGTATGGTTGCAGGAATTGGATATGTCTAGTCTAGTGAAAAGAAGGACTGGGAAGACATGATAGCAGTGTTAAAATATTTGAGGGGCTGCCACAAAGATGGGGGGGGACTATTTTCCAAAGCAGAAAGAAAGAAAGAAAGAAAGAAAGAAAGAAAGAAAGAAAGAAAGAAAGAAAGAAAGAAAGAAAGAAAGAAAGAAAGAAAGAAAGAAAGAAAGAAAGAAAGAAAGAAAGAAAGAAAGAAAGAAAGATAAAATAAAAAGATTCTCTAGGTAACTTCATCTATTTCTAATGTTTGGATAACCTTTTGGACATGTTCAGTTCAGACTATGTAGCTTATATTTCATTGCTTTGCTCCCAGGAGAGATGAGTCACTGAAAACAACTCAATCAGAGCTATTTGATTCAAATACCCACATGGCAGTTTCATAGGCAGTAAATCTTCAGATTCCTCTGCATTGGAGAAAGTAGCAAAATAGCTGTTGCGCAGTGTGGGAAAAGGAAATACTAATACATGGAGGGAAGTGTGTAGTGGGGTGCCCAAGGGCTCTGTTCTGGGCCCAGTGCTCTTCAACATCTTCATCAACGATTTGGACGAGGGGATAGATGGGGAAATCATCAAATTTGCAGACGACACCAGGCTGGCAGGAATAGCCAACACTCCAGAAGACAGGCTTAAGATACAGGAGGATCTGGACAGACTTGAACACTGGGCGCTATCTAACAAAATGAAATTCAATGGTGAAAAAAGCAAGGTTCTACATTTAGGTAAGAAAAACCAAATGTACAGGTATAGTATAGGGAGTACCTTGTTCAATAGTAGTAACTGTGAGAGGGACCTCGGAGTCCTAGTGGACAATCACTTAAATATGAGCCAGCAGTGTGCTGCAGCTGCCAAAAAAGCCAACACAGTGCTGGGTTGCATTAACAGAGGGATAGAATCAACATCACGAAAAGTGTTAATACCACTTTATAATGCCTTGGTAAGGCCACACTTGGAATACTGCATCCAGTTTTAGTCACCGCGATGTAAAAAAGATGTTGAGACTCTAGAAAGAGTACAGAGAAGAGCAACAAAGATGATTAGGGGACTGGAGGCTAAAGCATATAAGGAACGGCTGCTGGAATTGGGTATGTCTAGTTTAATGAAGAGAAGGACGAGGGGGGGACATGATAGCAGTGTTCCAATATCTCAGGGGCTGCCACAAAGAAGAGGAGTCAAGCTATTTTCAAAGCGCCTGAAGGCAGGACAAGAAGCAACGGATGGAAACTGATCAAGGAGAGAAGCAACCTTGAACTAAGGAGAAACTTCCTGACAGTTAGAACAATTAACCAGTGGAACAACCTGCCTCCAGAAGCGGTGAATGCTCCAACACTGGAAGTTTTTAAGAAGAGACTGGACAGCCATTTGTCCAAAATGGTATAGGGTTTCCTGCCTGAGCAGGGGGTTGGACTAGATGACTCCAAGTCCCTTCAACTTATTATTATTGTTGTTATTGTATTGTTATTATTGTTATTGGTGTTGTTGTTGTTGTTTGTTATTGTTGTTGTTGTTGTTGTTGTTGTTATTATTATTATTATTGTTGTTGTTGTTGTTGTTGTTGTTATTATTATTATTATTATTATTATTATTATTATTATTATTATTATTATTATTATTATTATTATTATTATTATTATTATTATTATTATATAATTTCTGGTTCTGTGGTCCCGTTACTATTGTGTTGCAATAATCTAATGCATATGATTACAATATGCAACAGGTTTTTTAAAAAATAATTTGAAAATAGTTATTTGATGAAAAATCTGTTAATACTATCTGAAAAGAAAACCTACCCAGAAATTGAAGGAAGGATATGAATGAGCAATTGCTAATTGCTATGCCAAGATCTAATGATACCATCCCCATTTCCATATATTTGGATGACAGCCACTGTATACTGTGTCCATTGGGGAATGAGAAAACCCTTCAAAATCCTTGCACATGACTGATCTCAGTCATCTCTAGTCATCTGCAACTGGCACCAAACACAATTAAGCTTTCAATGTATAATGCCAACAGTGACAGCTGCATCTAACTGGCTCACTGGGGTCAGGAAAACAACACATGCAGATTTTCCAGTGGTTTTTCAAGGGACACTTTGGACATGTGAATCATCCTTAAGTACAAATACATCTCAGCTCAATTCTCTACTTTTTTTTTAACCTTTGGGGGAGGCTTAATCATGTTCACTTGTGGTTCTAAAAGCTTGTTTACACAAATCAGGACTTATGAATGATCCTTAAAAGGAAAAGATGTTTAAAATGTTCTTTCCACTCACATTTCCCCCTCCTAGTTCCCAGGATCTGCTGACCCCTGTACTTTTTGTTATTAAGCAAAATTCACTACAATTAATGCCTTTACCAATAGGTCAAAATCTGCATAGGTTACATGTGACAAAAGGAAAAACAGTGGCAAAGTTAGATAAACCTATCACAAAGTATAAGAGCAGAGTTATAATAATTGCAGTTGCTCATGAAGATTTTCCCAACTAGTTCTGTAATAAGCAGATATAGCGCTCATGAAAATAGTCAACAGAGTTCTCAGTTTTCTCCAAATAGCACCCCACTGTTTTATTGTGATCAGAATATACATAGTGTAGTTATGATCCTGCAATGACTTTGTATCAGTCAAATGCAAGGCAGACTTTCTGATTTTTTGTGCTCTTCTTAACCCTCTGCAAGTTTCTGCATCATATTCTATACTTGATATAGGTTTCTATACCATATCTTATATTCAATTTAAGATTCCTTTATCTCAAAATGGAGCAGCATTTCAGGAGATACAAGGCCTATTGCTGTCAGAAGAGTGGGGGGAAATTACATACCTTCCCTTGCACAAGAACCAGTCCTCTGTAGCATAAAGCTCACCTCAGTTTTTCTCAGCCCTCCCAGGTAAAACAAACAGGAAACACAACCAGATGAGTTAATTCTACTTTACTTTAAGGCTACATTAACAGAATCTTGCAAGTCTGAAAATACAAATCTCCCACAGTCACTTTTAACAATCTGATATGTTAGGGTAGATCCCTTTTTAAGTTTCTTTCTTTGCCCATTAAGCAGTTGTGGAGGCCTGCCCCTTTTTATCTGATTGTTCCCTAGGCAACATCTCTTCCCCTGGTCCCTCAAGGTCATTCCCACATGCCATTACACCTTTATAAAAGCTCAAGCTTCTACTTCATCTCTTCACCAAATCCTGGCAGACCCTTCCCATGATCCTTTCTTTCAACATTTCACTCTTCACATATCCTGGGAAGAGGGAGGCTACAAAAAGGAAGATTGACATTATGTACAGTTATCTTATTTGAAACTAGGAAGACCAAAGAGGATGGAAGATTAGATATTACTGCCTAATCCTTTTATGATTAAAAACTGAGACTCGGGGATCTTCTCTACTCTTCTGTAATCCCCTCACTGCCCTACTTTTCATTTTTCATAAAAATTCCAGGTAACGCCCAAAAGTAGAGCTATCATAATAAGGAAAGTCAGGGGCAATCAGTCCCTCAGTTTCTCCTGTTTCAAGCAACTAAATTTGATAGAGAAAAGGGTCTACACATGGGAGCAAAAATATATGCACAAATCTCTGCCAGTCAAGTATAATTGGAGGAAGATGCTTGACAATCATCATCTTCTATTTTATTATTGTCATTTAAAATACCTAAAGGCTACCTTTATAGTAACAAACATCTCAAAAGTATTAGAGTAAGAAAGACAGATTAACACACTATGGAATGGATGAGTGGAAATAAATACTAATGAAAGATTTATAGGTGAGGCCAGATGGGGGGAAAAAATAGACGGGGAAAGAGAATGGGCTGCATAAAGAAAGAGTACAGAAAGACCACACATCACTGCATAACATTCTGGATTTTAGAGGATATTTTGAGGGGAGCATATAACCCCCATGTCAGTATGGATACTTGATGTGGCCTGAGAAACTCTGGGTGACCTTTAGAGGGGAGCACAGCAACAGAGCTTTCTTGATTCTCTTTGTTGTTATTGTTGTTCAGTCGCTAAGCTAAGTCGTATCTTCCACTGTCTCCCAGAGTCTGTCCAAATTTATGGTCATTGCATTGATGACATTATCTAACCATTTCATCCTCTGCCATCCTCTCCTCCTTTTGCCTTCAGTTTTTTCTCTTTGCTTTAATCTAATTATCACTCAGAGTTTTGTAGCCCAGATCTGGTTTGTCTAACTCTGAGCCCAGTTCACCCCTATATGTAAGATTCTGGAAGCTAACCTTGTACTCTGCAACTTCTCTTATTTAAATACAAATGGCCATTTTTCTTCATTAAAATATCACAGGGGAGGTGGGAACTAAATCTGTTGGAAGAAGATGCATCAGATTTGACCAGGTCACAGATTGAATTTGGAGGGCATAAACCCAAGATCAACTCCAATATCTACTTGCTTTCCTTTGCCCCCTTCTATATCCCAAACACAAGCCTAGCTACATAATCCACATGCAGGACTAAGTCCTTATCATTAATGTTTCTTGAGCTCATTAAAATTCAACTTGAACAGTGATATTATATGAATATGAATTATTCATATCATCAAATTATATTACGTATTCATACAACAAATGAATAATTTGTTTATGGAACTATGGAACTGAAAGCTTATGGACTGAAGGCTAAATATGCTATATTGCATCTGTGACTTTCGTACAGTCTAAGTGAAAAGGGAAGCATCAAAAAGTCCAGAGGTTTGCTTTCATTCCTCTTGGTGTTCTCTGATATCCAATGAACAAATACACAAATACCTCAAAAGACAAGCTTTCCAGACAAATGTGATTCACACACCTCCTACACATTATATGCATCTGTTTCTTAAGGAGATGTTTTGAAATATATTCAGACTACATTATATGGATCTTCCTTAACCCATATCCTGAAACTGATAGATTTCTTCCGGGTGAACCATGGTTCCTGATTTTCAAAAGTGTACATCTGTATTTGTATTTTTATTATTATTATATTGTTGGTACCTTGTTGATTCCTGGTGCCTGCCTGCATAAATCCCTGCAGTTTTCTTGGCAATATTTCTAAAGTTGTCTTCCATTGCTTTCTTGCTAGGGCTAAGAAAGAGAGATTGGCCCACAGTCACCCACCTGGCTTTGTGGCTAAGGCAAGACTAGAACTCACAGCCCTTCAGTTTATGGCCTGGTTCCTTAATTACTACACTAAACTGGCTCTTGCACATCAATATGCTTTTTAAAAAATATCATTTCCCACTATTGGTTTTCTTCCCCCAGATTAGCCTGCAATATAAATATTACTCTTCCTGTTTTAGGAAGAAAATAGAGACCAATATCTTGGTTTGGGTTATTTTGTTCAAATGTTTGTCCAAACAAAGATAGCTGTGGTTAAAGATTTGAATGAGGAGCAGAGAAACCCAGATTCTAGTCTAACTATAACCATGAAAGTTTATTAGGCAGCTTCAGTCCAATTACTCTCTTTCGGCCTTCATCCACTGATGTGGAGAAAAACAGAAGTAGAAAACACATAATGTGTACAGCACATTAAGCTCTTGAATGGAAGGTGGGAAATAAACACATTACAAAACACTAAACTTCTATTAAATTGATTTTTCTGTTCCAATAGCCCCATCAAAAGAAGCAATATGAGGAGGTAATATCAGACTTGGCTTCAAATCCACTTGCAAAGTGCACTCTTCCAGGTCTTAACTTCTCCTGCTGTACTAAAACTTATCAGAGCAGCAAGAGGAAGTCAAGACTAACATGATGGAAAGCACTTGATAAAGCTGACAACTGATCAGCGGGAGGTTGAATTTGCTTCCTAAAATATCTTGTAGTGGGCTAAATTCCAGATCATGTATTTGTTCTTGTAAAACACAAGAAAATTCCTAATTCACAAAACAGAACTGAGGATGCTCAAAAAGACAAAACTACTATGGTAACTATCTATGATCCTTCTCTCTCTCTCTCTCTCTCTCTCTCTCTCTCTCTCTCTCTCTCTCTCTCTCTCTCTCGTCTCTCTCTCTCTCTCTCTCCCTCCTCCCTCTCCTCCTCCTCCCTCCCTCCCTCCCTCCCTATTCCATCTATCGTCTATCATCTATCTATCTATATCTATGTATCTATGTATCTATAGTATCTATGTATCTCTCTATATATGTGTGTGTGTGTGCGTCTATATCTATCTACATATCTATCTACCTACCTATATCTCTATCCATCTTCTCTCTCTCCTGTCTACACACATACACACACACACACACACACACACACACATACACAAATAAGGCAAGGCATATGTACAGATATTTGCAGGGGCCCCCCTCCTACAGGAGTTGACCTATCCAATTCAGATGTGCTGAAAAAACCTGTTGGTGATCTCCCATTTCCACGAGGTACAGCAGTGCCAGAGTCTCCTTAGAAATCAGGTTGTCTTCCTTCTCTCTCCTGCCCTCCCCCCCCCCATCCCCAAGTCTGGAAACTTTTTAAAAACTGAATTCTTCCAAGGACCTTTAGTAAGGGATAGGATGTCTATTTGTTTGCTTTTATTGACATTTTGGGATCTATACATTTATAGATTTTAAATACATTTTAAATACATTAAATACACCAAAGAACACAATAAACAAAAAAAACCCTTCTCTACATCCAAATCAGTCAAAAGCAGATTCATATCACATATAAAGGACCCACGCATATATCCCTTGCTGTCCATCCCTTCCTTTAGCTCCATGGGCTATTCACTGTCCTTCCTGCCATGCCTTCCCATGTACACAAAGACACACTCATAGCAGGTAGCTAGCTCTCATCTCACCCCTTTAGTTATCCTTTCCTTGTTCCATTTTGTTTCCATGGGGAGGAAAAAAATAAATCTAAAATATTCACTAGCGCTGTGCTGTAAATAGCTAAACATCCAGCATTGAAACCATATGGTGCAAGGGAATGGCAAGGAGCAGCATCCATCTGGCAGAAGAAGAGAAATCTCAAGATCTGGTGGTCAGATTGGAGAAGATATTCTGCCAATGGAACACCACCATCCTGGTTGCTCCACAAGAAAGGAGAGAATCTCTTGCAATGTTGCTGCTGGAACATGAACCAAGTTAATAATTAATTGGCTCAACTTCCCCATACCCCTCAATGTCAGATGAACAGACCAAGGCTACAACAGTGGCAACAAAGGTGGTACCCAGGTGACACACCTAGGCAGCACATGAGGATGGTGATGTGGCACTCTACTCTTACGAGCTCACCAGCTCCAGTTCCCTTGTAGTCAAAAGAGAATTGAGCATCGTCTGCTGACAAACCACTCTGTTGACCTAAAGATCCTTCACCCAATAATGAGATGCTTTACTTACTGCACCAAAGCAGTTTATTTGCTCTGACATCTTGACCAAATCAATATAAATATAATTCCACCAGTTCTGCAAGCAAGGAAGTCGTGGGAAGATGAAAAATTACTTGCACTCTTCAGTCCTTCTTTTCAACTCTTTCTTCTTTGTTCCACTCATTTTTTCTAGTTCATAGACAAATGCCTTTTGCTGGTGTCACTACATTTTGTAGGCAAAATCTGCTTGCTGGCAATCAGCCTGCAACAGTGACTTTTTCATGCACAGCATCAAGGCCTGCTGCCCTTAAACGTCTTACCGAATTCCCCCTTGGGTTAAAGAACAGGTAGCCTTCCAACTACACTTACTTCTGTATCAGCAGATCTGGACTACATGAATTCTTTTTGGGTTAAAAGATCAACCAAAATTTAAATTGGAAGCCAAAGGCCATAAGCAACCATTATTTGCGGAGTCTCTTTTCACTTACTAGAGAAATTGTATTTTGAAAGACCACTTTCCCTTACATGAGCCCCAAAATTAAAATCTAGTGATAAGAACCTAAAGTGTGGAATGGGGGAGGTGAATACACATTTGAATGCAAGTAGCCTTTCAGCGTTTCATGCTGTTTTGTTGTTGTTTCTTTGTTTATTTATTTAATGCTATCTCCTGTTGACTTTATTGCTATTGCTTTATTGCTGACACTATTTTAATTTTTATTATATGCGGCTTTGGGAACAGCAACCTTGAAAAATAGCCTATAAATTGAACAAATGAAAAAACAAACCCATTTCACCATCATGCCAAATGGTGTTTGTTTAACTTTGAGCAATGTTTTTGTTATACCAAATGAACTGCAAGCTGTTTCCTTAGTCCAATGTGTGTACTAATTGTTCATTAAGTTATTTTGAGTTAATACAGCCCTACAGTTTTCTGGACCTCTCATGTATGTTGTCTCTCCACAAATGTCTATATAATGTATCAGAGGTTAATATTCAATATCATGATTCAATTTGCAGCAAATGTGTGGATCCAGCTGGTTAATTCATATTATATTCCCATCAAGTTTACCCTTGCGGAATGAGGAACCTAAGTCCTCTAACTGATCCTGGGCTAGAAGTCCTAGCATCTCTGAACACTGACCTTGCTAACTGGAGCTGTTGGAAATTAAAGTTCAGCCAAATTTGGAGTTCAAGAATGAATGATTAACATTTATTCTAATTTATGTAGATGATTTTATCCTATATTATTATGAGAAACAAGACAATTGTGAGAATGTGAAGTATTTAAACATGGAAATAGAGGTGAAACACTAGAAGGCTACCTTCATTTTAAAACAGAAAGCGAGTGGAATGCAGGCTACCTTCTCATTTGGAAACAGAAGATAAAAACATAAAAGGCAATTGAGAAGCTCCACATTCACAGAAGCAGACATTGCTGATGCAAAAGGAATCTTAAACAGAAAAATGAGAGTGTCAACAAAAATTATTGGAAACAATAATTCCACAGCAGCTTAGGTGGCTATAATCTGGCTGAGAACAGGACAGCTGTACACTTTCAGGGAGAAATCTGTTCTTCTGGGGAAGTTGAACCTAATTGGGCTAATTGGAACAGTGGATGGCTGCCTTTTCATGCAGAAAAAGAGGATAGATTTCAGCAGCCCAGGTAGAAACATGCTTGGCCAAATAAATTCTAAATGGATTTTGGAAAAGATGAGCCAAAGATAACCATGAACCTTTAAAGACAAGCAAGCATATATTCTAGTCTCGCTAGATGGGGAAGATTAGATATCAGATAAAGCACATCAACATAGAGTACAATTATGCATGAGAAATGCAAAAGAAAGTATTAGTCAGGATGAAATACTGTCTAATAAAAGAGATGGTTCAACCAAGCTGTTACTAAGACACCATTATCACACTCTTGAAGAGATGCTGGAAGTAAGGAATCAGTGCATATTTGTAGATTGGAGTACATGAAGAGAATATGCACCTCAGAAATTATTAAATCTTTGTGTCCTTTATCCTATTGACCAGCACAGTCATTAGGAATAGAAATAGCAAACAATGGATATCCTTTTTGTTATTTTTGTTTCTATTCTGTTTTTATTGCTTAAAAGTCTGGATTTTTGGCAATGCATAATGAACTTGTACTTAAGTACAGTATTGGGTACACCTAACTTGGTAGAAAAGCATATGAAAGGTCTTAACAGATCACTAGGTGAACATGAACAAATAATGTGATTCAGTAATTAAAAGGGCCAATGGAATTTTGGACCATATTAACAGAAGTGTTGCAACCAGATTACAGGAAGTAATCATTCTGTTCTATATTCATTCATTCATTTTTAAGACCATCTAACTTCTTGACAATTCTGAATGGCTTACAATTGAATGGGAAGAATATATATCAAGAAAAAATACAGCTAGTCAGAATACCAATTCCATTTCACCCATTAAACCAAAAACCAGAAGTCTTGACTACCATCCTTTCCCAAAGCCTGAGAAAACCATCAAGTTTTTTACAGTTTGCAAAATGTCAATAAGAGGGAAGCAGTACTGATCTCTGGGGGATGACATTCCATAGATTAGAAACCACTATCAAGAAGACCAAAATATTGTTTGTTTGATTGGATATAGAATGTGCCCACTTTTGCTGACCTAGATGGACAAGTGGAACATGTAGAGACAGGAGATTTCTCAAGTAGCCAGTCCCTATGACATGAGGGCTTCATGGGTGATAATCAACACCTTGAATTGCACCCTGAAGCCAACTAGTCACCAGTGCGGCTCACAAAAGGGACATGTATGTATACTGTGTCATGTTCATCACTTCCTGTACCTCTGCATTCTTGACTAGCTGTAGTTTCCAAGGTGTCTTCAAGGGAAGTTGCATGTTGAGCACATTACTATAATCCAATCATGAGGTGATCAAGGAGCGAGTGAGGGTTTGAAAGGCTTTCTCGGCTAAGAACAGATACAACTGGCACACTGGACTTGTGTGAAAGCTCCCTTGGCCACACCTGCCATCTTCTCTGAGAAATTCCAAACTGGGTTACTGCAAAAAAATATCTATACCTCTTGCAAAGATATTTCTGTTCTAACAGAAGAAAAAAGATTGTAGTAACAGTGACATTTTTATTTGCTCAGTGCCAGAGTTGCTTCTGCCTTTCTTAATATGTTAGGTTTTTTTCAAGGCTGATGTCATTTCTGTAAGTTCACAAAAAGCTGTTAATATATGTGCAAATTTAAATGAAATAAGAGTCCCTGTGCATAACAGTGTTTATTATTTATTCATATTTAAAGGATGTTAAATTAATTTCCTTTAACTTTCTGCATGTTGCCAGTCTGAATTATTATAATTCATTATATAATATTTGCAGATGCTTCTTTCCTTCTGGTATAATATCATACAAAGGATGTTTTCCAGGTTTATTTCTTTAGAAATAAAAAAACATTTGCAGAAACAACTGAATATTACAAAATGTAAAAATTATCTACATTCAGTAAAGTCAAAACTATCTGCTGCTTTTGTAACTTTTTCTTAAATCTTCTAACACAAGGTAAGGTTAAAAAAAAAACTCAGAAGTGGGGATTCTGAATTAAAAGGCCTAGCTTCAGGCTTAAGAATGATATGCCATTTGAAAATGAAACATCCATAAAATAAAATAAACAAAAATAATAAATAAATAAATTATAAAAAGAAACATTTTTATTTTCTAACTGCAAATTCCAAAGTTCGTTCAATTGAAGAAAAAAAAAAGATAGCTATCGTAAGACAGCAGGGAAAGACATGAAGTCCCTTCTTACGGCACTCTTAATAATTACCAGCTTTGCTTGTTCAGCACTTGCTCTTTCCATTTTTAATCTAAAGATTAAAGAGAAACCTATATTTCTATTAATAACTCTTAGATCACAACAAGTGACAACATATTGAACAGCTAAGCTAGTTTGATTGTGGCTAATACTTAAATGGGAAAGCACCAAGAAGTCTCAGGGTTGTAGACTACATGAGAAAGTCAAGAACATTCCTGAAGACTGTGGCAAACCATATCCATATTGTTGCCAAGACATTGATGTGCCCATGTACAATGAGTTAAAGTCAACTGAAAAGAGACTTTATGGACTTTGTATGTATGGGTTGCTATATGCATTAAATGTTTTGACACAAATTTCCGTCAATAACTGTCATTTTTCTTATCAAAAAATTTCTTTCTCAATAACACTTTCTTGTCCCCATCTCCCAACAGCAAGTACAACAATAATAAAAAAAGACAACACACATCTCCTATCATTGTATATAGTTGCAATTCAAATAAGTTCACCCAGAGCAAACATGTCAAACTCACGACGTCACGTGACGTCGCGCAACATATCGGGACTGTTTTGCCATTGCCGGCAATGGGGTGGGCATGGCTTCCGCGTGACGCATCCGGCCCACGGGCCGGCAGTTTGACACCCCTGACCTAGTGTTTGAGTCAATCATGTTAAATATTATGTTAATTTTTAACAAAACATTTAACATTTTCTACAATCTAGTATATTGTTTCTGAACCTTGGCAACTTTATGATGTGAGGACTTCAAATCCCAGAATTCCTCAGCCAGCAGTATGCAGTTGAAGTCTGCACATCATAAAGTTGCCAAGGTTGAGAAACACTGATAAAATCTATAGGGGTCTATTCTCATGTCTATTTGTATGATATGAATTTGTAAAATATGAATTATTTATTTTAATTATAGAAAATTAAAAGGGAAGTGCAATGACAAAGCACCAGCCAGCAATTTTGTTTCCCCACCCCAAACTTAAAGTTTGAGCATGCTTAGAAAAATAATAAACAAGACTTAAGGCAAGGATCTGCGAAGAATTTCATAAACAAACTCAGTCGGCACTCTTTAGAAAGAAGACAGACATCTGGGAACTCAGGACCAAGAGAGAAAACAGGATGAAAGATCCACACCATTTGACCACAGAGTGCAAGGGGAGAGTTTTATAGCAGTAGCTGATAACTGGTCATATAATATAATAGTCTGTGGGAATGGCCTTGGGAGGCAGGAGGAAGAGCCATGGAATGAGGTTATAAAAAACGTTTCAGAAAAGATCCTTTCTAGTTTCTTGGACTTCAAATGAAGGAGGGAGAGATTTATTTTCAGTCTTGCCAGATTATATTAGTGTAATTTTATAATAAAACTAGAGCTACTATTCCTGATTATGCTTCTTGTATGGGCTACCTTAAAAGATTAGCACCGATGGGGCTACATTGCTCAACTGGAAGATTGATCTCTGCCAAAATCTTTAGGGAGAGGATGTGCAATTAGTAGCTCCAACCCAAAGGACAAACAGAAACAGAGAAGTTTTGCTAAGGGGGGGGGGGAATTAGAGGAGCTTGGTAAACACCCCTTCCAACCAACATATGTTGCCAAAAGGCATCTGTTTTAGTGAGCTGTAGCTCACTTTGTGAAGGCACCTTTGATTTTTTTACTACTATTAGCTACAGTATCATGGCTCTCCCACACTATCTGCAAAGAAGATAGATAAGATAATCTTAGATTTTGCTGAGAGGATGTCCACTGAGGAAGCTGCATGGGTGAATTACCTGGGGTGCCAGGTGTTTGTCTTCTTACAAGAAAAATATGCTAATTGCCTCTGTTGTAAATACACATTTATCTAGCTGGAGACAAAGGTAAAAGGACCCAGCCAGGATTTTTTCTTTAACATTCCTCAGGGAAAGCAAAAAAAGGGGATCCTTCCAATACATGTCTCCTATAATTTTCAAGTGTTAAGAACTAAAATAAAGTCTTTAGAATGAAACAAGTAAAATTTTCCAACGCTGTCCGTAGATAAGGAGGAAAATAAAGACTAAAGCATCTTGTCTCTGGTAAATTGGAAAATATCCTTTCTTCTTCCCTTTCACTTGTGTTACAGGAGCTTATTATCATAACATTAGCAGAGGTCAAAATTTCAAGAGTCGGGATTTTCTTCAGCTCCCTTCCATACAATTATGGTTTTATTTTGAGTGTCTAAAGGCAGAGACCCATGTATTAAATTAAACTATTTCTAGCCACCCTAAGACCTGAAGATAATTTAAAATAAGAGTTATTCTGATCCTCACATTTCTCTTTCGCAAACACACTCCAGGCACACCAGCTTATAGTTCACTGCAACTCCATGTAACCAAGGAAACTAAGCACCTTCATAAACCATATGTGGATCTAAGAACTGTCCTAAAGGATTACATTTAAAACAGAAAGCTCCAGACCATGAAATATACCCTAAATCAGTTAAGCAACAAATAAATCAACAAGAAATACATCTCCTAAAGGAATTGAGCTGCCATCCTAGAACCAACCAGCAATTCCAAAGCAAAGTCGTTTGCTCCTTCCTCCCCTGTTCCTAACATCCGTCTGCTTTGGTTTAGTTGTAGTCATTATGTAATCACAGCAATGATTTGTTTCTTCCTTTAAAAAGTTCATTAATAGGCAGTTTTCCTCCCTACTAATAACTGAAACCCATTCTAATTGATGACTACAGCATCTTGAAGAGGCAGCTTAATGTATACTTACAGTGATATATCAGATAATGTCCTTGGATAATCATTCTTTTTAATCATTTACCATCCACTATTTAAAATGTACAAGAAGCACACAAACCCAGTGTGTAAGCCTTGAAATCTTACCTAAAACAACCTCTTACACTGAGTCAAAATCTCTTGCACTCAAAATAGCTCTAATTCTAAATATTTAAAGATCATTCTAATGAGAATTACTGTGGATCTTGGAGACATGAATTGTGATGGAATAAAATGTGGCAAAGCTACTTTTGTAATGAATGAACAATGTAACATACAGCCATTATCTAGACAGCAAATAACCTTGATCTATGGTCAACGAAAACACATAGCCTTGACAATGAAATTGTAATGTCACATATTTTCTGAAGCCTAAACCTTTTAGCAGCCACTTCTGTCTTCTGTAAGTGGTATGCAACAATGCAATAAATGGAAACAATATCAGCTGTAGCTTTATGCATTGTGGGCATTGCATAAAAATCAAAGATGTCCAAGAGAGGATTTTTGCTTTTGGAATCTACAAGAGGTGGTTGCAAAAAAAATTGACATCAGTATGCAAAATGGAACAGCGCGGGGAATTAATATAGATCACAAAAAACAGGGTAAGAGTTTAGCAAATAAACATTGTTCAGGATTAGCATCAGTTCCTTAGCATTTTTGCAAAATTACCAACATTCATTTTATACATTTTTTCTACTGATTCAACAAAAACGCTAGAGTCAGAAATAGGTTCTTCTGGCATTTGCTTTATGGAAACTTCCAGAATAATTAGTTTCTGTGAGTTTAAAAGTATTGCAACATATTTAGGCAGGCCAAATAATTGAGCAACATTTACATGAACAGAGTTGTGCCTTAACAACTGGTTAGTTTATAGTCCAGTGTACTACATACAATTCACACTTTTCCAGTTGAGCCCACCAGTGACAGCTACTGTACCCTTTTTCTACTGTTCCGATAGCAGCAGATGGTTCAAGGACGCCGCAATTTTAGTAACTAGAAGGCATCTACCAAAAATGGTAGATAGATCTGAAAGCTGCTCAGAGAATTCCTGCTTGTTGTTTCAAGTGGTGTTTACAACCATTAAGTTGTCACTACTAATACATTGTACAAAACAAATGCTTTATTTAAATGAGATTACTTCATTTATTCAATTTCAGGCTATGTTCATACATTGCATTAAGCAAAATTGCAGCAGCTGTATTATGGTTTAGCATATTGGGTGATCCTAGCCACTGTGAATTGTAAACTATTCTTTAGGGTTTTGCAATCCATGTGAATTATGGTATTTTAAGGAAAGCATTGCTTGATGTAATGAGTTATTCAAGTAATATCTCTTTAACTCGGTCTGGCACACTGTTAACCCAATGTCACTGCCCTAACTCCCTATCTGCTACATTAACATTTTTTTCCTAGTGATTTTATATGTGGGTGTGGATGTATGTGTTTGCATCCCTCAAACACACATACATTGATTAAAAATAATTAAAAAATTGTTTCTCCAGGATACTCAAACTGAACATTATTTTTTTCTATTCCTGTGTTGGTCTTTTGCTGCTCCTTTTTCTATAAGAAATCATTTCATAGGTCCAGTAGGTGTATTGGCACTAAATGTAAAGGTAAGTCTTAAATTAGCAGCTTGAGAAAAAAGTCCTCAAAGAAAAAGAAATCCTGTGCTGGTTTATCCAAACATAAACTCAGCTGTGCTCAATGGGGCCTATCAAAAGATTGGCATAGGATTACAACCTGAGTGTGTTTTGTTTGCCCAGGCAAGAAATTGTGTGCAAGGAATGTAAATTATTGAAAATTGAGATGAACAGTAATACCAATTAGACATCTGGTTACAAGGCAAGTCGCTATAAGGTAATTGGAAACCCAGTAGATGATCTGCATTGAAGATAGAGTCAGTCAAGAACAAACTCATAGAACTCATCCCCAAAGCATTCTTATTGACCATAGATACAAGAAGTCTTTGATGAAGGGAACAATTACTGCCATGTTAATTACTTGCATTTTATTTTCTTAATTGACATTGAGAAATCCAGTCTGATGTTGTGGTTAAGTCATGATAGATATCAGCAGACTGTTAGGTCTAGTCTTATCTTAGGCACAAAGTCAGCTAAGGACACTTTGGGCCAGTCACTCTCCCTCGGCCTATTGATTGATATGAATTTGATATTTATATTAGGATGTTTCTTTTTAAAATATGTATTGTAAAAAGAATAACTTTCTCAGGAAACAAGCCCTCAGAGAGCTATCTGACTGAAGAGCTTGTATATGATTGTGCAATATTATGCAACATTCTTCTGTCCATCATAGAATTAAAAGGTAGGATGGGTGGGGTCTTTCTCATTTATGAATAAGAAAAAGCACCTTTCCATTAGTAAAAATACAAAAGGATGTTCAGTCAAAGTACTGACCTCTATGGCCAGGTTGAATAAATGCTATATGGAGCCACTAATTACTTTTTAAACATTTTGTTTAAATGTTTGTCCAAATAAATCAAGAATGTATCTGAATTTTCAAAAAGCTGACACAGTATTGCATTAAGTACTGTTTCAAGAAATAAATCTCAAAATGTGATACATGCTAGAGGTTTGGAAATGTATGATCTCATTAAAAAATTGCTGGCACTTGGAAAGATCTCTGGCCACCAATCACAGCTACAATGTGGCTTTAATTTATAATTTTTGTCCCCAAAGCTAAACCATTTAATACGATAATCAGCATCAATCAAGCAATTTTAGTTCTACATTTTGCAGTCGGAGCAGAAAATCTTTCTCCTGGGGACAAATTAGGCCACCCCAATGTGACATTTGAAAATAAATATTGTTCAACGAATAGTCGGATCGATTCACTATAGAAATGCATTGGAAGCTAGAAAGAAGTGTGTAATTACATTTTCAAAAATGCAGAAGAAAGACACGTGCATGCATGTTGGTGTAAAAAGACAGCTTCTCTTGCAACATGTATTTTTCTTTATTTCTTTATTTGTCACCTGAAAAATATTGTGCCCAAATACACTGTGTGACCTTCCATAAGTCACCATTAAGTTGACACAAGGTCCTATTATGCTTGGATAGAGAGTCTGTCATTGGCTCAAAATACTGCAGCCTAGTGCTTGATATTAGAGGAGAGGAGAACCTTATTGAGTGTCATATAATATATTGTGGCAAACTTCTTATTGCCAAAACCAATTCTGTACATCAGATGAAGTAAGGTAATATGTAATAATATCCAATTTTCTACTAATTTAGAAGCTTCTTCTAAAATAAGGCAACTATCAAGATGTAACTCCAGTGATTACTCATAAATCAAGGTGCCCATTAATATTAGATAAATCCTCGCCCATAGGGTACCATAAAATGCAATATTATATTATTGGTAAATCTGTGCTTTGTCAGGATGGTTTTGTAATCATTCTTCTTTATTCTGAAATTACTTGTAGCTTTGCTGATTGAAAGAAAGATTAGATCACTACTACTAATCCAATTTTATGTGCAAGAAAACTGAGACAAGCTTCACATCTAGCTGTGAGGCGCATTGCACATAGTCTATAGAAGATAGTAATGTTATAAGGCATATTTTTGATACTTAGAAAAAGTATCAAGATTTAATTTATGCTTCATCTGATTTTTTATTCTTGTTATCTAACTGTGAAAGAATAGGGATTGATCTACAGGCAGAGAAATTGAGTATTTTGCTCTCAGCAAAGTTACAAAGGGCCATGTACTAAAGAAAAGGAAGTCCAACCATCACTTTACTTTCCCAAAGAAAAAATCCATAATGGAGGCAGATGAGAGTATACGTGGGTTGCATCTGTTCATATACTGTATATATATATATATATATATATATGGTGAGTTGTGATATTCTCCAATTTTTTAACTTTCAAAAAAAATATTCTCTACAATGCTTTCTTTGAAGAATAAAGATTTTTTTCCCCCAATGCCCTATAGTCACATGGGCAATTTCTGAAGAAAATATCTATAGCTCACAGCTGAATTGTGGAGTTCTTGCTGCTTTATGAGTTTAGTTGTTGGCTTGCCCAATAAAATAATATCATGCATGTAAGTTGCTCACACCAATGATGTTACTTGTTTGGGTAATGAAATGTCCACAGGCAAACAAGCAAGCTCAGAAAGCACCAAGAATTCTACAATTTCAGAACATTCAGGAAAAAGCACAACAGGCTTTTTAAAAGTTAAATAAAAAATGACAGGAACCACCTGGCCACCTTGTACATTTAAAAAATCTGTCTCTGTCTGGGTGTGGATCTGGATCTGATCTGGTTATTTTTTTTTTCTACAGGTTATTATTTAACAGTTCATTAAGAAAGCTTATTAGGCTGCCCTGGGAAGCAGATTGTTAATCAGAGTAGACCTATTTTAATCTAAGCATACAAATACATATCCGTATAGAGCACCTCTTAAGCATATATTAATCTTCTTGACTCATTTTCCTTTGATGTCTATTGAGTCCTCGAGTCAATCCTTTGTGGGGCATAGTCATGTGATGCTGAAGGTCTCATGTAAAACTAGAGGTGGTCTGAAGTACTGGCTTGGGGAAGTAGATCTCTGCAAGCCTCAGTTAAAGTCTTCCTGATCAATCTCACTATGCTGCAGCCAACATATACTTTCAAGAACCCATTTCTTGCCAGGAATCTTCATTCAGAAGGCTTAACTCATAGTCCCAGAAATAAAATCCTTTGCACTGACAATATCTCAATAAGCAGGGATTCACCTGCAGTAGTTTTCTTTCCTTTCTCAGTCCTCCTTGATGGAGCAGAAGGATGGATAAAAACACCACTTGAGACACCTTATGTTCCCTTCTTACATAATAGTCTAAATACATAAATAAATAAATTGGTACCATTGTCCAATTTTATACTAAAATAGAAGATAAATTATTCCAAAGCAGGTTTCTATAAACAAAAACTAGAAAATACACTGTCAGATATGCTGTCCCCAAGGAGGGCATTTCAAAAAGAAAAACGAGCAGTTGAAATAGTAAACAGCTCAATGCCAAAATATTCCTGAAGATGAAATTAATTTGAACTTCATCTATAATTCATAAATATATGTCATTCTGAGCTGTTCTCATTTGTCAGTTTGTTTTTTCCTAATCCTAAACTTGCAGAAAACTAGAAAATCTTTCCAAGAAATCTGCTGCTGAATTTCAGGGGTAAATGAAAGTTGCAATAAAACCTTTTGGTGACCTGTGGACTACCAGTGGATCAATGCTGGTAGTATAATAGCAAAATAATAAGTAATTTAATGGAACTATATATGCATAGTAATTGCATTTAAAACATTAGTTTACATTTAGAAATGCTATAATTTATATTATAAAAACAGTGTCTAGGCCTTTTCTCTTAACATATATATCTCCCTCCCTTGTGAAATAGCTGGTGCTATATGGCAAAAGAATTGATAGATGGAAATAATAACATGTTAGCTGCACATGTGTGGTGGCATCTGGGGTTGAGTTACAAGATGGGGGAATAAAAAGAAACATCAATCTTGAATCGTTGCTATACAGGAAGCAGCCCAGGAAAGATCATCCCTAATTTCTTTTCAGCATTTACCAAATAATTATGCAGAGTATGCTTTAGTCTGGCAAGATTTTGTCTGTAGGTGAATATGCAATAAAAAAAACTACTTTGAACTTCTACCCATGTTATTCTTGATTTCCTGCACCTAACCACCTGTCAGAAACTCACTGGAAGTCCTTCCCACTGATTACAAAAGTCAAAATGATGGTCACAACATGCAATCAAACCCCTGCCCCCCACTTTTACGTGCATCAGAACACAGAGATAAAAAGATGGCACTTTGACTACATGGTTATAGCCATCATCTTGATCTTTTTAGATTGCCTCCCTATGGAGAGAGTGGACTGTTCTAGGAATGGGCTGCTTCCCTCACGTGTTCCCAAAGTGCTTATCATATCCTGATACCTGATGAAAAGAATACCTCAGATTGCTCATTGATTGTTTATTTTGCCGGCCAATATTCATTAACAATTTAATTTCTTCAAGGAAAAACTTTTTATTTAATATATGCATTTCCCAGAGAAAGGGTTTTTTTTACTACTAATAAAGTAGAATTCATTTTATGTGCAGAAAATGTCCATTTGAGAATCTAACTATACGTTACATACATAGGATGAAGCTGACTCCAACAATTTTACTAATTGTGAAAGGACCACTAGAGGCTCATTCAGGGTCTCATAAAAGTGGTTGGATGCTGGAAAGAATTAAAGTTTTCTGCCCAGCTATTCAGTTTAAGATCTGAATGGGAGTTAACCAAAGTAAGATATATATATATTTATATATATCCATTGGCATCATAATGAAGATTAATTTTCAGCACTGATTCTGGGTTTATACAAAAGGTTTAGCCATTCCCACCCCTTGCATGGCTACCCCAGTTTCGATCAGGAGCCCCTGCTTATCCTACAATAAAATTATCAGGATCAACTACTACATTACTAATATGAGAAATGGGAAAGCACAAGAGAGGGTTTCAGCTAGATTCTTCTCTCATCATGGCAATATTCTGTCAGTTAATCAGTGGGAAGGACTTCCAGGGAGTTTCTGCATAATGTGCTTGTTGTAAAATCATCATGGATCATTGACTCATGACGTTGTCATCCATTGTAATTAATTTACTTTCTTGCAGGAAACACAACTTCTGTGAGGACAGATTTACAGTCTAGGCAAGTTTAGATGATCTTAGCAATACCCTCCCATCTTTATTGTGAGGCATAGTTTTCACAGCATCATCTCATTAGATGCAGGAGATGTACCTTCTCTCACACTTTGTCTGATTTTTGAAATAGCATCCCATCCAAGTCTGTACAGTTTTGACTCTGTTGTCTTCTAGTAGGACCCTAAAGACTTGGATCTTTACACAGGCAATGGGTGAGAATGATATGTGAACACATTAAAGGTCATGTAACCTGAGTCTAATTCCCCTAGAATGTTTCTTTACACTGGTGTGATTTTTTTTAATTCTGATCTTTTTAATCCTCTTGTAAGAGGATTAAAAGTACTTTGGAAAATGGGAGGCCTTCGAAATAGAATAAATGAATCAATCAATTATTCAATTAATTAATCAATGAAGGCAGTAATTTATCAGGCAAGTAAATCATAGCTCACAAACTTAGTATAACTACCTGTGTATATGTATAGTTTTACAAAAGCTATTAATGAAGAAGGTACATTCATTAGTTTAATCTAACTGAAGTCTTTGAAACCACAGGCATTTGTACAATGTGTATCTTTTGAAACCCTTCCCCTAAGTATTGCACGAAAAATTTGTAAAGTTTGCAAGTGAGCAAAACTTACTAATTCTTGATCAGTAATAGATGTTTTTCCTCCCCAACAGGAAACTAGTTTTAGATCCAACATTCATTCCTTTAAAGATTAGTTAATCTGAATCACAGCCCCCCCCCAAAGTCCCATTGTTTGCGTTCAGAGAAAAGCAGCATTTGCTATCTTTTATGGATCCCAGGGCTAAAGAAGTGCAGTTTCATATGTTTACTACAAAAGAGTCAGCAAATTTAGGTGGATTAGTACAGAAATCTATTAACTGGTGATATACAGAGTGCGACAAATGACTTGAAAATATCCATTTTCTTTTCAAAGAAAATCTTTTGCACACATATATGTTGATCCCCAAGTGGCCTACCCTATACATACTACAGTTCATCCAAAATGAAAATATACGGGAGATGTTGTTTTTTTTTTTTAAATCATTATGAATCATACACATGCTCAGTTGTATGATAATAATTTGAGAAAAGTTTTCCAAATTCATTATTCATCATTAGTATTTAATAAATTACCTATATTCTGTTTTGTACATTATCCCATTAGCGATAACATGGGGAAATGGGGAACCATTAGTTCTAGTCCTGCTTTAGGTACAAAGCCAGCTGAGTGACTTCGAGCTAGTCAGTTTCTCTCAGCCCTAGAATGGAGACCTATCACAAACCTCTTCTGAAAAACCTTGCCAAGAAAAGAACAAGGCAGTCTCTAAGAATTGGACATGACTGAACAGAAAGTTTTTTAAAAAACTATATACATGTGTGTGTATAAAATGTTTATATACACACAATACACACACGCACAGAGAGACAGACAGACAGAGAGAGAGATTTACATCTCTTTTTTGACCAAGATAAAATCTTGTCTCAACTTTATAGAAGTTTATTTTAAAGAAGGAAGAAAACAAAGTGCCATAGGTAAAAAGCAAATGAGATGCAATTATTTGCTAACAAAAAGTTCCACATGCATTTCAATAATATCACTCATGGGAAACTGTTCAAATTATATAGGTAAAAAACCTCAGCTCCTTCTAATGTTCCATTAATAAAAGCTTTTGATTGAAATAATAACTACTAAGAACAGTATACTTAAATGTTTCCCGCAGTGGCATTAGGCTTACTAACAATTATGTTAGTGACAACACACGTATACACGTGTGTGCACAAATGCACACACACACACACAAAATATGAAGGAACTATCAATCCCATTAAGGAATTAACTTAGGGACAATAAATTGCTTTCAGGGGAATCCTGATCCAGCAGTTCCAATGCACAATGAAATTAAATCTCTTAAATTAAAAAGATTAAAGATGTAATCTTCTATTTCCTGGGAGAGTGTACTATGAGCTATAGACTTGCATGATTTTGTTCTCATTGATATTTGACTTCATAGAAGAGCATCCAACAGCAAATCTTCCTTCTTTTTCTCCATTACCTCCTGTGGCTGGACAAGCCTGAGCTTGCAAAGACCAAACCCTTGTTTCTAACCCTCAGAGGCTGAATACAAGTGATCTTCAACTTACAACTGAATTGAGCCTGGAATTACAATGGTAAGTCATGTCAGTCATTAAACAGGTCACCACGTGACCATGCCTGCTTTTACAATCATTTTTTGGCAGTCATTAAGCAAACACAGTGGTTGTTAAGTGAACTTATTAGTAAACGGCAGCTTCCGGCAAAAACATGAATAATGGTCACATGATTGCAGGATGCTGCAAATGGTCATAAATGTGGGCCAACTGCAGGTGCCCAAAAGGTGATCACATGACATGGAGAGAACCACCATTAGAAGTTCAAAACTGGGTCATAAGTAGTGCGTGGTAGCTCATAAGTAGCTCAAGAAGTTACAATGAACTTCTCTCAGCCCTAAGATGAAAGTACTAGCAAACTACTTCGGGAAAGTTGTCCAGAAAAGTGCAGAGACTTTGTCCCTGTCCCCACCAAGAATTAGGGTAAACATTGCTGCATTGTTCTCACAGCAAAATGTGTGATTGATGATGAGTGGATATATATAATGTGTATATGTATGTTATGTGTGTGTGGGGGTAGATATATACTTTCTTTGGAGAGCAGGCAACAGAATTTCATTTTTAATGTGTGCCAGTGTGCTCACAAAAAAAAAAAAAAGACAATAAGGGTTGTCTTCTCTTAACTTAAAACAGTTATTTTGGGGGAAGAGGCTGAGGAGCAGCTTCTTCTTCAAAGATTAAGGAAATTTCACTGCGTTTCTCCCTTTTCTCCCCTATTTAAGGAAGAGCCACCATTTCACTGCACAATGAGCCAGATCTATAGTCAGCTTCTGTCTACTGTGAATGGGTGGGCTGGAGTGTCTTCATTTGAATTTATCTTATTATTGCATAAATCAGATTATTCCCCACATGCAGTGAGCTCTCTTATTGTCTATGAATGAGTGCCCTTTGGGTTATATACTCTTCAGAAATCAGATAATTAGAAAATAGGGTATCTCCGAGTAGAAAAGAATGAAAGCTTAATAGTATTGGGGATGTATAATATACTCCTTTACGGTGGTCAGAAAAAAATATATTTTTATTTATACACACTTAAATTTAAGTAGACTTCTGACTGATTTGGGAGCCCATTAGGTCTTTCTGTTGTTTTTCACAGTTGTGCTTTTAATGCGTTTCCTTCATGCTTTAAATTGCATTTTAATAATATTGTTTTAATTTATTTTCTTGAGTGCCATTCATTGGCAAAAAGGGAAATATAAATCCCATAAACAAATAAAAGAGTTTCTCTCATATTCGTTGTGCTGAATAAGCAAAGACCCAAGTGAATATAGTATATTCAGAGAATTAGGACTGAGGAATCTGATTTTCTTCCTCAGTTATCTGTTGTATTACTTTCACCATTAACTGAATTACCTGCACCCCCTTAAGATAATATATAAAGGGTATATCCATTAAAAGTGATTTAGCAACATAAGAATGCTATCATAAGCACTGTGTCTCTCCCTTCAGAATTTTGTTTTATGGCCGTGCAACGCCTTCAAGGTACAATAGTATACATCATATCCTAGATTTTCACCTAACTTTCCAAATGCAAAGGAACAAGGATGTACCCTGCCAACTAATATCATTTGTAGTTCAAGGATACAGAAAGAATGGCTCCACAAATGTTGCTATGACAACAGACAACAGTCAGTAGCGATGGAAGATGCTGAGAATTTATTAACATCTGGAAAGCCACATGTTCCTTGCCCTTCCCCTCACCCCTAACCCCTGGCTTCAGGTTTGCAAAACGAGGAGCAAATAAAATGATCTCTAAGTCATCTTTGCTCTTCCTTATAACTTCCTGCAATTCCCCCCCCCCCCATTCTTTTGGATCAATTTCTACTTCTGCATGGATCCTCTTTGGCTTTTTGTGTGGTCTTTTGATATTTTCTGGGCTCCTTGAGGATTGTTTAAGGTCATGAAATAAGAAAGGTTAGGCAACCTTTTTGGGATGGGAAGACATTTGGCATTTTGAGATTGCCTATGTTCGCAAAATGGCTACCCTGAGAGACAGACCTGTTCACAAAACAACTTTCACAGTAAACCTGGTTTGCCACAAAGTACTGATTGATTGGAAAGCAAATTAGCCCTCTAAATAGCACCATAGCATCAGGGACTCAAAGACATTCCTAAAAGTAAATATGATATTAGAGGCTGATGTTTTGCTTTGTAGTATGCCAGTTTTCTATTTAATTATTTCAATTAAATAATCTTTAAAAAGAAATCCAAGTGGGAAAAGGGACCAGAAAAGTACCAAGGGAAATAACAGAGACACATTGTGTTCTACCAGTAGGAATTGTATCCTGCCCAATCCATGTGCTAGGAAACAAATGTTAGAGTAAGTTAATTAAAACTAAATAATCACACTCAGTACTTTAAGCTTCCTACTGAAAGTTAGTGCTCTATAATGTCATCTTACTTTTAAATCCCCAACGTAAACCTGTTGGGCTTTAAATATAGAATACTTCCAGTTTCAATTCCAGGTGACAGTATCAGTGTAATACATCAGCTCAGAAAACCAGGGGACTGGGTTGCTTGAAGACATCAAGACATCAAGGTTAGCCTGTCTTAGAAAGCTCTTTAAACAAGCTGGAATCCATATCAACTATACCCTTATACCCAATTTTAAAATTTTTGACTCATGCAGACTCTGGAAATGGAGCATACAAGAAACAGAAGCAAACCTGTTGCTTCATAATTAATTAGTAAATACTGAGTAATTGAATATATAGATCTCTAGTGTTTGGAAATAAAGTTACTGCTGATTGGTATCAATGGAGAAAAACAAACCAATTAATTAACACCAAAGCAGGCACCGTTGAAACTGCAGATGACCAGATTTGAAAACTGAGAGTCAAATTCTCACTGAATGCAATCTTTTGAGGCTTCCCCCTCAATAAACGGTTATGATGTGTGCTCAGATGTAACTTCACCTTTCCTAGAAAAATAGATTGCCAGTACCATTGAATGAGTCTTTAGTGAATAAGCAGGGTTTCCCATTCAGCCAAGAAAAGGCTATAGTGAAAGTTACACAGTGCTTATTTTTCAAGCTCTTAAAAATAAGTGAAAAAAAGAAATATTATATTGAGACTTTGTTTTCAGTGGGTTCAAAATCTTCCACCCTATTTCATAAGGTATATCATTTTTATGTATCAGCAGCAGCATTTTTTTTTCTGAAGTCAACCTAAAAATAATGACTATATTGCAGTTAGAATCTATGCAATGTGATATATATATATATCAGAATGTATTGACCCAGAGATGCATCGCTAAAATAAAATATTTAAGAACAAGTCTTTCATTTCAATTCAACTTAATAATACCAGATGCCTTGTTCATATTTTGCTCCGCTGCTCTTAGACATAATGACAGGTTGCACAGATAATTTCAGTGCATACTGTAACCAGCAACTAAAACTACTGTTTTAAAATATGTCTTTGAAGCTAAGCAGAAAGAAAGTCAGAAAAATAACTTGGGCTTTGAAGGGAAACTAAAAGCAATAAAAAGATTTAAGTCTTCAAAACCAGATCAGTAATAGCCAACAACTTGAAGAAGCTTGTGTAAGTCATCTCAGAGTTCTTTTCTATAACCTAAATACTACAGACCAGTCAGTTTGACATGGATTCCAAGGCAAAATTGTGAAACAGATTATATGACAATTTGTGAGAATTTAGAAAATAACATATTGCTTGACAGGCAGAAGTATGGATTATTAAGGACAACTCATGTCAAACCAACCTGATTTTAGAGTCACCAGTTTAGTTGATCACACAAATGTAGATGACATAGGGCACTTGGACTACTGCAAACTCTCCCATGAAATCCTAGTAAAGAAAATAGTAAAATGAGACTGGACTATGCTACCATTAGATGGATACAGAACTGGTTGGACAATCTTATCCAGTGAGTATACAACAATGCTTCCATGTTAAGCTGGATGGATTGATTGACATATGGCAGGGTTTCATTCTAAGCCCTGTGCTGATGAACATATTTATAAATAGCCTGAATGAGAAGTTAGAAACATGATTGTTGAATTTGCAGGTGTCCCAAAGATGGAAATGGTATAGCAGATGCCTTGGAGGACAATAACAAGAATCAGGAAGAATTTATCATGCTGGAATAAAGCTTATAATCATAAAGATACATTTAAGAGAAAGAAATAAAGAATATTTCATTTGAGTAGGATAAATCAAAGACATAAGCATAAAACGGGGGAGGCCATACTAGGAAACAAACAGGGTCTGAATATGTGGATCAAAAGTTAAATATTTGCTAACAATGCGATTCAGCAGCAAAACAAAAAAACAAAAAAACAGCAAATGCGATTCTAGATTATGCCAACAGAGGTATGTTAAGATCATGTATGTTATTATAGAACCGAGTCAAAGGAAGTACTTCTCCCAAATATATTAAACAAGTTCAATTCATTTTAAATCAAAGATAAATAGTGAAAACATCATCAAAGCAATCAATACCTAGGTAATCCCTATTATAAGATGTATACCAAGAATAGTTCACTAGACCCAGATGGAATTCGAAAACGTAGAGAAGAAAACAAGAAAACTAATTATAATACAGCTAGTCCTTTGCTTACAACCAAAATTGAGTCTGGAATTTTGGTTGTAAGATATTGAGGTTGTAACTCGAGTCACCATGTGACCAGACTTGATTTTATAAATATTTTTGCAATGGTCACTAAGCAAGTCGGTGCAAATCATGTGGTCATAAGTTCAAATCCAGCTTATCCAAAGGCCATTTGGGGGGGAGACAGAGAAAGGTAAGAATTGTCACAAAATGTGATCACTTGACCACAGAATGCTGCAACTGGTAATAAATGCTCCAAATGTAATCATATGACCATTGGGATGGTGCAGTATTTGTAACTTTGAGGAAAGATCATAAATACATTTTTAAGTCCATCATAACTTCCAATGGTCATTAAAAGACAGACAATTTGTTCATAACATGCCTGATAAAACAGGCATTTAAAAAAAAGCTGGTTTACTGATGTGTGTGAATGTAATGCTAGGATTGGGGAAAAGCAATCCCCCCCCCAAAAAAAGGCAAAATACCAAGACTTGCAGATTGAAGTTGAATACATATGGCAAATGAAATATGTTGTTATATCATGATTGAAACCCTTGGAGCAATACCTAAAGGACTTCCCTGATTTGAAAATATTATACCCAAATACTCCAATTTTACAAAAATAATAATAATACTCTGCTTGGAACTGCCTATATCCTCAGATGCTACCTTAATGATTCCAAGGTTTCTGGTTTGGCCTTAATTATTAAGTTTTCATCAGTCTCTGACTGTGAATCTAACTTTAGATTAGCCATATAATAATATTAATAGTACCTGCCATATAACACACCAGATTTAATCATTGTCAACCTGAAATACAAAAAACAGTATGGATAGTGGACTCGGCAGTACCTGGAGAGAGCAAAATAAAAGAGAAAAGACTGGAGAAGATAACAAAATACAAAGGCCTGCAAATAGAAATAGAACAACTGTGGCAAATGAAAGCAAAGATAGTACCAATAGCAGTAGGTGTCTTCAATGCAACCCCAAAATACTTGAACATATTCATCATCAGTCAGTTGCAAAAAGCAGCTTTTTTCAGAACAGCTTTTATCCTGTGACGATACCTGTAACACTATCAAACACCCAGATCTGCCTATCCCAGGTCCTTGGGAAAAATGATAGGTGGACAAAATGCCAAATCCAGTCTGAACATTTGGCTGACTGTGCGATAAACCATAATAAGGAGAAAAAAGAACAAATGCATACAAAGCCAGAATTGAGAGGACAGAAACAGATAATAAATGCTGCCTCTGAAAAGAAGTTGAAGAAATAGCAGACCCCCAATTAGCTGCTGCAAGAAGATCGCGTAGGCTGACTACAAACAATGGCATGAAAAGTAGCAACAATGGCACATTGGAAAATCCGCAAGAAATACCATTTGCCTACAAGCAAGAACTGGTGGGACCATAAAATAGATAAAGTATTGGAAAATGAGGAAGCTAAAATGCCCAAGGACAATAGAATTCAAACAGACAAGCATCTGTTACGTAGCACCCCAGACCTAACAACTGTCAATAAGAAAGACAAAAAAAGTCTGGATGACGGACATAGCCATACCTGGAAATAGCAGAAAAGAACTTAAGAAAATCACAGATATAAAGATCTGTAAACAGAATTAGACCAATATGGCAAAAGAAAGCAAAGACAGTACCAATAGTAATAGGCACCTTAGGTGCAATCCCAAAACATCTGGAGCACCACTTGAACAACCACTGGTGTTGACAAAATTACCATCAGTTAATTGCAAAAGGTAGCTTTACTTGGAGCAGTTTGCGTCCTGCAACAAGATTTTTAATATTATTAAACATCTGCCTATCCCAAGTCCTTGGGAAGGACTTGATAGGTCCTTGGTGGTGCAACGGTTAGAATGCAGTATTGCAGGCTAATTCTGCTGACTGCCAGAAGTATGATTCTGACTGGCTCAAAGCTGACTCAGCCTTCAAACCTTTCAAGGTCGATAAAATGAGGGCCCAAATTGTTGGGGGCAATGTGCTGACTCTGTTAACCACTTAGAGAAGGCTGTAAAGCACTGTGAACTGGTATATATGTTTAAATGCTATTGTTAGTTCTACAGGTGAACAAAAAGCCAAATCTATTCTAAACATCTGGCTGACTGTGTGACCAATGATAATATTCCATCTCTCCACTTGCTGGTTCTCTTGCCTACTCATGCCTGAGTTTCACTTTGGTTTCCTCACAGACAACACTCTCATTGATTGATTGGTTGATTTACATATCATCAGATCAGAGCTCACAACATGAAGTAAGAGGGTGGACAGGAGATGGGTGAGGTGGAAGCAGTTTATCACGTTTATCTTTTGTGCGGAATGGAGAGAAGTGGATTTTTTCCAGAACTGCATCAGCTTGGGGTAAGGTAATGATTATAGTTCATTATTTATGCTGGTTTTCAGCATTTCCAAATCTGTTGGTTAATTTCCAAAGACTCTTGCTGAGTGTGCTGACATGATACAACACAGCACACATTCCTAGTTTCAAGTCCTTAAAGGTCTCTCCCTGAGGAATAAATATAATATCATATTAAATCCAATTGATCTCTTTCCCTGATGTTACAATCTGATATATTTTTAGTTATGTTGGTGAGCTACTGGAAAATAGGCCCAAGCTGTATCCAAACCATGCCAGTACCTGAGACAATTAAATCTTGATCTAATTGACTGCAGCTCTGGGACAATCTGACAATAATGAGTCAATGAGTAGCCTTATTGATTTCCCTGGCATTACTTATGCTGGCAAGGTTACGTGCTCAGGGTATCTTTGCAGAGCTTGGTCAATGTAATAAAGATCCTTCGTTTGTTGGTAATATAACACCTTCGTGTAGTTTTAGTAGGTAGCAATCACTGTTTTACTTTTAAAGTGCGTATAATGAAGAGAATGCAACATCAGCCATTTGTTATCGTAATACATAACTTTCCCATTTAAGATCACAACTTTGAGACATAGAACATGGCTGATACGTATGGACTGCAGCATTTATAACAGATATTGATAACTATATCAGAAAGACAATAACAATTCTACATGAAAAGTTACTACTTACACCTTCTTCAAACAGAAGACTTTTAAATGCTTAAAAGACAAGAAAGCAAGACAAGAAGCAAGGGATGGAAACTAATCAGTAGAGAAGCAACCTAGAACTAAGGAGAAATTTCCTGACAATGGAACAGCTTACCTCCAGAAATTGTGGATGTTCCATCACTGGAGGATTTTAAGAAGAGATTGGACATTTGTCTGAAATGGTATAGGATGTCCTGCTTGAGCAGGGGGTTGGACTAGAAGACCTCCAAAGTGCCTTCCAACTCTGTTGTTCTGTTATTTTTTCTGTTTATTTTTTTTTATCAGGCTCCATGATTATTCTGGTGGAAGGAGCCAAATCAGAGAGGCCAAACTGGGCACATACAAAAGTTTAACTAAGTTGTTTCTCACTGCTGATATTAACTGCTGTGTAATAGCTTTATGAGCAAGTTTTGTAAACATGTAAATAGCACAGTTAATTGCATTGATTATAGTCTTGGAAAAATAGAGTGTTTCAGTAATTTAAACCACATTGCAGTTTCATGTTTACAAAACTCCAGGCATATCTGAAAATTAAATTAATTTAATTTAGGTGTCAGCCGTCTTCTCTTTGATAAAACCTGATCCAATCACATCCTGCACAAACTGAAATCTGTTTATTCTTATTATTGCCAGTGTTGACCAAAAAGACATGCTAAGCTTTCGGATCAAGTTTTAAGGAAAAGTCAAATGTAGTTTTAGAAGGGGTGCAACATACCCTGGCTGGATTTTGCCCAGCAAGTGTACCCAATTTTGTTCTCTTCTTAAAGGATTTCTCCAATAGCTGCTGCTGTTTTGTAAAGTATTGTAAATATAAATAAAATAATAATAAATTTAAGGCATAAAACTGCTTAAAATTAAGACATAACACAGATATAAGGATGATGATTAACATTCCAGCCAGGAATAACTCTCCAGACTGGATTATACCCAATAAAATCTTTGCATCAGGTGTATATGGCCTCCTCCCTTATGAAACTCTTAAAAATCATTTGAGAATACTAGTATAGCTATCATTTTTGGTATAGGTATAATTTGATACCTATACCAAAAAAATCATTTGATACCAGTGTAGGTATCATTTATATTTACATATTAGTAAAATGTTTTGCCATTTTCACCACATCCTGAGAATTCATAAATAGTATAGCATTAGCTTTTTAGCCTTTCAGACATGAAGGACGTTAGTATTAAAGTCAGGATTAATTTCTGAGAAAACATTTGGATTCAAGCATTAAAAAAAGAGACCGCTAGGTTATTTTCTCATGCATTTATGTCCCAAATTTCCTCTGGCAATTTAGAGCATTGGTAAGATTGATCTTAATTTTACACCCCTCACAATAACCCTGTGAAGTAAACTGGAGCAACTAGACAAAGTCTCCAGGTATTAGATAGCATGAATTTGTTAACTATTTTGCTAATCACTTTTCAGTTTACCTAGATTTGTTCTTTAGAGATATGCATTTTTAGTGTGATGGTGAAGATGCTGAAGTAGAACTAGAAAGAGTCCAATTTTAGTTCACTATCAGGCATAGAAACTGCATAATTTTGGGCCCAACAGAGTAATTATTGTGAGGATAAGATGAAGGGTGATCCATATATCAATGACTCTAAGCTCTTGGAGAAGAAGTATCCAACAAAACAACAGAACGGTTCCTTTTCTGATATTCTCTGCTTTCTGTGAATAGTTCCTGCCTTTTCAGAAGAGCAACATTTAAAACTGTGGTTGGTGGTTTATTAATAATAATAATAATAAAGTTGGAAGGGACCTTGGAGGTCATCAAGTCCAACCCCCTGCTCAGGCAGGTAACCCTATACCATTTCGGACAAATGGCTGTCCAGCCTCTTCTTAAAAACTTCCAGTGTTGGAGCACTCACCGCCCCTGGAGGCAGGTTGTTCCACTGGTTAATTGTTCTAACTGTCAGGAAGTTTCTCCTTAGTTCTAGGTTGCTTCTCTCCTTGATTAGTTTCCATCCGTTGCTTCTTGTCCTGCCCTCAGGCGCTTTGGAAAATAGCTTGACTCCCTCTTCTTTGTGGCAGCCCCTGAGATATTGGAACACTGCTATCATGTCCCCCCTCATCCTTCTCTTCATTAAACTAGACATACCCAATTCTAGCAACCGTTCCTTATATGTTTTAGCCTCCAGTCCCCTGATCATCTTTGTTGCTCTTCTCTGTACTCTTTCTAGAGTCTCAACATCTTTTTTACATCGTGGTGACCAAAACTGGATGCAGTATTCCAAGTGTGGCCTTACCAAGGCATTGTAAAGTGGTATTAATACTTCCCGTGATTTTGATTCTATCCCTCTGTTAATGCAGCCTAGCACTGTGTTGGCTTTTTTGGCAGCTGCAGCACACTGCTGGCTCATATTTTAATGATTGTCCACTAGGACTCCGAGATCCCTTTCACAGTTACTACTATTGAGCAAGGTACCCCCTATACTATACCTGTACATTTGGTTTTTCTTGCCTAAATGTAGAACCTTACTTTTTTCACCATTGAATTTCATTTTGTTAGATAGCGCCCAATGTTCAAGTCTGTCCAGATCCTCCTGTATCCTAAGCCTGTCTTCTGGAGTGTTGGCTATTCCTGCCAGCTTGGTGTCATCTGCAAATTTGATGAGTTCCCCATCTATCCCTTCGTCCAAATCGTTGATGAAGATGTTGAAGAGCACTGGGCCCAGAACAGAGCCCTGGGGCACCCCACTACACACTTCCCTCCATGTAGATGCGGTTCCATTGAGGACCACACGCTGAGTACGGCCGGTCAGCCAGCTACGAATGTTGCTGAATGTTTCCCCGTTCCATGCCAGCTTCTATATGAGGGTCTCACCCAAAGTACACAACATTTGTCCAAAGGAAAAATAAGTCTGATTGCATCTTAAAAGGCGGCGGGATCCCTTCTGCTACCATATTCTCTCAGCTAATCTCCCAACAACCTATTTAAAGATAACCTATTGGGAAATAATGGATCAAGCTTCCATTTAAGACTATTGACAAAATAAATGACAGCATTTGCTGGAAAGAGCAATCGTCACAGAGAGATCTTATATTATCATTTATGAGTTCAACAAAGTTTGCACGTATGTAATTATTAAGATTTTGCAAATCACCAGCTCTAAGTTCTGCTTGAGACACCTTTGAGTAGAGGTGTGAAAAAGTTTATCCTTGGTTTTTACTTGGAAAGAAAGTTGGAAATATAGAAATATAGAAAGAGATCAGGTTTGTGTCAGAATGCAGAAAATGCAGACTTTTCCCTATTGTTTCTCCTTCTTTGAGTTGGCAGAAGACAATGCTGCTGTAAAATTCACTGTCTTTGTTGCCAATCTTTTTGCTGTCTCTATTGTGTTGGTACTGAATTGTCCTGATTTGTAATGGGCCAGTCATAATTTATAAGCAAGATGATTAATTTTCTTTGGTTTTACTGCTTTCACTACTATATGTCATATCAGCCAGCAGAAAAAATATCCTTCAGTCAGGCCCTTTACCTGTGTAGGCTTCTCCAAGGTGATCTGTCTGCCCCACTTCTAGATTAAAACAATATGAAGTTGAGAAATATATGAAAAGACCCCAGGACAGAAATACCTCCAGAGAAGACAAATTCTGCTATAATTGTGCAACTGGATAAGTCCTACAGAATGGACTAATTAAAATGGATTAGCCATTGAGCAATCACCTCTCTTTGTTCTGGGTGTGGGGAGGAGTGATTGAAACTGACATCTGTCACTATTTTCAGCATATTTCTGTAAAGATTTCAATTGCTGCAGTTCCTCTAAAAAAAAATCCCCATTAATACTATTTCTGAGTATACTATGTGGAATTGTTCAGTTACGTTGCCTCCCTTTTTGCAAATAAAATAGTAGAAACCTGTTCTTCATTCTGCCTAGTTGGAAATCTGAAGTTGATTTCAAAAATAGGGAGGTGACATGTTTGAAAGGAGCTCAGAAAACAAACCAGCAAAGGAAGGGCCAAACACTGGAAGCTGAATAGTGGCCAGAGGAAAAGTGAGAAGGGGTTGCTTGCATTTCTAAACACTCCCAGAATATAGCTCTGTTCACATCCATACCATGTCACCTCCTGTTGCCTTAAACAACAGCAAAGCATTACAGATTTTACACAAATGACAGGGGTGAGCCTTGGTGGGGCAATGGTTAGAATGCAGTACTGCATTCTGCAAGCTAAATCTGCCAATTACCAGCAGTTTGATCTTGACCAGCTCAAGGTTGACTCAGCCTTCCATCCTTCCACGGTCGGTAAAAAGAGGACCCAGATTGTTGGGGGCAATATGCTGACTCTGTAAACTGCTTAGAGTGGGCTGTAAAGCACTATAAAGCGGTATATAAGGCTAGGTGCCAAGTGCTACTGTTATTCAAATATAGGAGCTGATGGTTTGAGACTGTTTAATTCATGTTCTAAGAAGGAGAGGAGGACATCACATAGTCAGGGGTAAAACTGAACTTTCCAATGCCAGACAATATCATGTTACAAGTGGGGACAGGACTGAAAAGGAGGTACTAGGCCTGGGCAACCTTCTATTTTTTTCCCCTTTTTTATTATTTGATAGCATAAGTTCAGAATTATTTATTCAAGGTGCAACTTGAAACTTGAAACATGTTTGGAGTTGCTAAGCCCTGCATTTTTCTTTGCAACGTGAGTAAAAGGGAAGCAATTTGACTCTTCAAGGCGCCATCCAAAATAAGATAAGATGAGATAAGATAACCTTTATTGTCATTTTTATACTATGGGCACAAAGGCACACATCAAAAATGAAATTTAGTTGCCCGCTCTCAAAGTGAAACACATACATGACACACACCTAAACATACTATGAATAACATATGTATAGACCCACATCCCTACATATACGTAGCAAATAAATATTAAATACTGTCCATCTTGAATATATAACGGAAGGAGGAAGCTTGAGAGTTCTCAAGGTTAATGCTGTATGGAATGAAACTATGGCTGAATCTGGATGTTCTGCTACGGATACATAACCTGGATAAATAACCTGGTGAAATGGGTGGCAGCTAATTTGCATTGGCGTAATCATACTCACCACTGCAATTCCACGACATTCTGTTTTGTCCCAGGGTGTTTGCAGACCTACCACCCCCAATTCTTCACTGGCCTGCTTTGTCTAGTTATATGAGAGTTTGGATGGATGTTTTCCTTAGAATGATACTTTATTAGACAAATATGGATCCCTGCTTTTAAAGAGTAAAGCAACTCTGCCGTATTGTTTTAGTTTTTGTTATTCCAACAGACTATTTCTATTTTCTGTAGCTAGAAGTGGAGGAGGAGGAGATCAGGTCAACACAACTTTAAAATAAATTTAGATAAGGGTACCCAGTATGATTATTATATTTCAGATGCCTTTATACAGCTGAGCGTTTTTTGAAATACAAAAGAGTGTATTTATATATAGGTACCTAAATAAGGCACTGGTGGCATCTAGTGGCTGATTAATACATAGATGCACTACCAGCACTGCTGGTGTTTTCACTCTGAAGCAAAGCACAAGGGATATAAACTGGGGGGGGAGGGTGGATATTGATTGTTTATTGATGGTTTTTTTTTTTTACATTTGCAAAATTATGAGGAAGTGATTCTTGTCTAACTGTCTTAATTGCGTATCTTTCAACATTAATGCAAAACATAAATGGTAAATTATTGCTTATGACCAGGTTTTACATATTTCTTCCAGGCAGTTTTACAGCACTGCTATGCAGATCTTTATCTACCTTTAAGAAGATCAGGATTTCAGTATCATATTGGCACAGTAATTGTTGGAGCATTTCAGGATTTCATGACATGGATGGCAAAGCCTCAGCTTGTTTAGTAGTTCATTACATGCAGTAAGAAAACTATGGATCTGTTTTTTTTCTACAAGGCAAGAGAATTTTACATTTTAATTGCTAGTCATAATTAGACTATTTCCTGCTCAGATTTAGACAGGGGTAGCTAAATTAGCGGTAAGATTTAGAATTGTGGAAAGCTCCCACGATTCTCTAGCTCCCTTTCAGCAATGAGTTCATTAAGGTGGAATCTCTTTGAACATTCTGAATCTTCTCAGCTTGAGAAGAGATTCAAAATGTTCAAAGAGACTAGACTGAGCTATAAGATAAACTTGTAATAAACTTTACTTCCATCAGTTGGTTGTATCTAGCATTCCTCCTGCTACTTTCTCATTCTCCTCACAATCTCTCACAATTGGTTAAAAAAGAAAAAGAAACTCCAGTTTTTTAAATTTTTTCAGATACTTGGAATAAAAAGGGAAAGTGGCAGAATTTTTCTCAGTTACATGTATGCTTTAAAAACTGTTTTCTCTTATTGAACCTGGGTTGTTTTTTTAAGTTAAAGTTTAAAATAGTTAAAGTTTCCACTGTTCCATTCTTGTACTTCCAAAATAAAAATGGCTAGTGAACCAAGAATACAGTAACCAACTGAACTGAGATATTTGTTTACAATGAAATTCAGGGGCCCAGGCCAATTGGACAGCACATTTGATCACTGATAAATCAGGAAACATTGCTTTTCAGATTGTAATAGAAGACGACAGTTGCCAACGGTTGTCTTTCTGATAGGCTCCATGGAATTTGAGGATGCTATCATGAGAGCAATTTGGTCGGTTGAATCGGCTCTGAAACTTTTCAGAAATATAAAGTGAAGTACTGTACCATCTGTATGACCATCAGATAGTTCTTTTTATCAGATCCAGGTAGAGCAATTAAAGTCTTGGATCAGTTGCTGCAGGAGATCAAATGAGCTAAAGTTCTACCCAGACAAGAAGGAGATGCTGTTAGTGAATAATATGCGTGCCTAAGGGAGTAGTGTTCACAGCTTTGCAGCCACATAAAAGAGCAAGTTCATAGTTGGGGCAGAGAGGATGTCTGGATCTAGCTTTGTCATGACAGTTCATATATCCACAATGGCACAAAGCTCCCAGAATTTAAATTCGAGCTTAGACTGGGATACCAGTTATGGCCCTATTTGGCTACAAATAGCTGTGCTGTAATATTCCATATCCGACAAATTTCTAATGTGATTACTACATAATGTCCTATATGGCATTGACCTTGAAGATCATCCAAGACCCTCAGTTAAAAGAAAAAAATGTAGCAAAAGTATTAACTGGAATTGGGCATTTTGAACAAATATTGCTAATTCTATACTATTTTCACTGGCTTTCAGTTTATTGCAAATCTCAGTTTAAAGATCCCCTAGGACAGGGGTCTCCAACCTCTGGTCCGTGGACCAGTACCAGGCCGCGGCATGCCAGCAACTGATCCACACAAACAAGCAAAGCCCCATCCGCAGGCAGCACACAAAACCATGCCCCCTCCAGTCCACGGAAAAATCTCTCTCCACGGAACCGGTCCCTGGTGCCCAAAAGATTGGGGACCTCTGCCCTAGGACATCAGACCACAAAATCTGCAAGAACAACTCTTCCCACATGTTTAGAGCCTTAGTGGCATAGTGGTTAGAATGCAGTATTGCAGGCTATAGCTACTCATACTGCCAGAAGTTCGATTTCTTTGATCCTAACCTGCTCAAAGTTGACTCAGCCTTCCATCCTTCCGAGGTCAGTAAAATAAGGACCTAGATTGTTGGGGGCAACATGCTGACTCTGTAAACCACTGAGAGAGCTGTAAAGCACTATGAAGCGGTATATAAGTGCTATTGCTATGGCTATTATATTTTAAAGCTATTTTCTTATATTTTAAAGCCTGCTTATACTTTAAAGCCATTTCCAGAGGCCTTGCTTTGAAACGAGCAAGTGGCTATCCAGGCAACTCTGTGACACCCTCCTAGTAAGATATGTCTGGCACTGACTTGTTTTACTGCTAGACAAAAATGTGTTTATTCTCATAGAAATTTTAGAACATTTGTGTGTTGCTTATAATTGAGACTGACAACTTTTACTACACATGACATCATGTGACCACACCAATTTATGGACAACTGTGGCAGTTTTGGTTGCTGTCATTGAGTGAATCTCTTGTGGCTGCAGAATCTCATGGTCATGTGTTCACCATTTACGACCTCCTGCAAGCTTGCCCCATTGACTTTGCTTTTTCACATTTATACATTCCTCAGTGACTTCCTGAAGAAGTAACATTTTGGTTAGAGAATTTGTTTTATTGATGTCTACAGTCAAGGAAACAGTATATACAAGCAAAATATTTCTACATATTGCAACTTAGCAAGAGATGTAGTTGTCTGACAGAAACCCTGGTGTTTTATGATGGTTATTTGTTTTCTGCATTTTAAATATAGTGATGCCTTTCTAGGAAACCCTACTGAAGGTTGACATCACATAATTATTTTAAAAAATTCAGTAAGAGATAAATTAAGGGTAAACTTGTCAAAGCAGTTACAGAACTAGATGATCCATTTTTTTTAATTGTGCAGAAGGAAGACAAGCATCTTTAAAAGATCTGTTCAGTCAAGTACACCCATATTTTGTGGCCCTCACAAGATTACACAGTCACATACTATATTACCATGGAGCAGCACTTCACACATTTCTGTGAGGCTAGACCAAAAGACTTGTTAACAAAATGTTAAATGAAGTAGGAGTCAACTAAAGAACTTAAGACACTTCCTAAAACTTCTCAGATATAAGGAGAATGTTCACTGCATAGATAAAGATAATATTCTCCTTCTGATATTCCTCTTTAAGAAGACATTAATGGTGCTTTGGCGAGCAGTTACGACAAGGGAATTCTGTGAGTATTGAAAAAGTATACCATGATGAATCAAGCTTTTAGAAGTGACCACTGGAAAGCATTGATCCAGAAGATAAAAGATGAGACAATGCATATGCTTCTAGTCTCTAGGATTATTGAAACAGGCTTGAGAGAACTCTCATGAGGGTGCATAAGTAGAGCATGCAGTATTGATTTCCATTACACCCTTTATTGTGCAGCCACCTATGAGGTTATTAATCAGCAGGCTATATGGTTCTTTGAAAGCAAGTGCAATAGCAGCTCTACTGCCTTACATCTAGGATACAAGAACTCCATTCTAGTTATAGATTCCATCTCTTCTGCAGGAATTATTACACTTCTACAGGGCAGGGGTTATTGTATTTTTAACTGTACACTGAGCAGTGCATGAAGATTTTCCCAGTTTAAAGTAGCTATGATGGGAATTGCTTCATCTACTGCTTCTAGCCTGCTTCAGTTAAAGCAGCCTACAGGGTTGCCAAGTAGTTGCAATCCCCTTGGGTGTTGTACCAATATCTGAACTCCCAGAAAATTCAGCCCATCTGAACAATTACAAGGAATGTTGGGAGTTGTAATTTAACAACACCTGGATGGCCAAAAATTTCCCACTCCCATACCTTACTAATGGAATATTAGAATCTATTTCACATAATCAAACAGGGAAATTTCTACATGGAACTGCTTAGACTTCATAAATTGAAAATTTATGAAGTCTAAGCAGTTTTCCAGAGCAATTTTCCTCTGAAATTTTTATCTTTCCTTGTACTATTATACTTAGTACAGGTAGTCCTCGAGTTACGAGTGTAATGGAGCCTGAACATTCCACTCATAACTCGAAAACTCGTAGAATCTCGTACCTCGAACGAGTTCACTCCCTTGCTCTTTAAAACACATGCGTCTCATTAAGAGCATATATCTCAGGGTGGGGAAGGCCATGGGGGGCCTAGTGATGGAACAGGCCCCCAAGGCCTCCCCGATCCACTAAGATACCTCATGCTTCTCCCTCCCTTCTTGCCATACCGGACTCACTTACCTTGAAAAGATCCGTCTCCTCTCTGCCGTGATTCCTGGGTGCCGTTATATCGTGCGAGTTCAGGCACTGATCCTCTTTCGCAGAGAATGGGTGCCTGAATTCTCGTGCTGTTTGCGGTGCCTGCCTCCTGCTTCCCAACTCCGGAGCCACACGGCTACCGCTCCCAGAACGGAGATAGAGGGGTTCCGCATGCCTCCAGAGGTTGGATCCAGCCCTCGGAGGACTGCTCCAAGCCGTTTGCGCCCAGAAAGGAGCTTCCGGAGATTGGATCCAAGCCTCAGAGAGGTCTTCCTAGCTGTTTGCGCCAGGAACGGACGCTGGGGGGGGGGCTTCTGCATGCCTCCGGAGGTTGGATCCAGCCCTCGGAGGACTGCTCCAAGCTGCTGCCGCTCAGAACGGAGCTTCCGAGGACTGGATCCAAGCCTTGGAGGGTCTTACAAGCCATTTGTGGCAGGAACGGAGGTCAGGGAAGCTTCTGCATGCCTCTGCTGGATCCAACTTCCAGAGGCATGCAGAAGCCCCTCCCCGACCTCCGTTCCTGGCACAAACGGCATGGAAGACCCCTCCGAGCCCTGGATCCAGCCCTTGGAAGCTCTATTCTGGGTGCAAACAGCTTGGATCAGTCCTCCGAGGACTGAATCCAACCTCCGGAGGCATGCAGAAGCCTCCCCTGGCCTCCGTTCCAGGCCGCTTGGAGGAGACTCCGAGGACAACGGGGTCACTTTCTCCCCCAGTGCAACGAGCTCCGGCAGGCTGGACAGGGGTGCGAGGGGCCTGGCCTTCTCCCTCAGTTGAAGGCTTCAGGCCTGCTGTCAGGCAGAAAAGAGTTGGGGGCAGGAGCAGGAGACAGGCACCTTTCGCATAGAGAATGAAAGTTTCTGAGATGCGTGATTTGGCGCAACTTCAAACACTCACACGAGATCATAGACTCCAGAAACTTCCATTCTTGGGGCGAAAAACATTTCCAAGCCGACTCTCCTCTCCCTCAAAGGGAAAGAAATTGCGGCAGAGAGGATTTTTGCAAGGTGAGTCCGGTGGGGCAGGAAGGGAGAGGAAAGCAGTTGTGAGGAGTGGGGGGGAAATAGGGTGAATGTTGCAGTGCCACTGAAGTCGCTCGTAAGGGCGAACTACTGCTGTGGTGCTGCAATATTTGTAATTTTGGGACTTGGTTCGTAAACAGTAGGGGGCGCCCATCATGTAACTTTGAACCAGCGTTAAGTGAATGCTCGTAACTCAGGGATTACCTATATATAGTCATTTAAGACACAACAGTGTGATAAACAAACTTTTTCTTACAGTGGACAAACAGCAGCAAGAGTTCATCCTTGAATATGGACCACACAAAATTCTAACATTTTTAAATTATGATTTACTCAATAAACCTAATTTAGTTGGGTTCACACTATAACTGAAAAAATCTAATTAGTTGTGTCCATAATCATAAGCTAAAACCAAGCAAAAAACACTGCTTAACCGAGGAATAAAAACAAGCTATGGCATTCCAGAGGATGTTGAATTAAGAGTTCCCAACATCCTTCATTATCGGAAAAGTTAGCGAAGGCTGCTAGAATGGTAATTCGGAAGTATCTCAAATGTCTGAAATTGCCTAGCCTTTGCCTAGTAATATATTTAAATCTTTTCAATGAAAGGGAGGGTCAACAGTCTATCAATATTTAATTATCTTGGCTGGGAATTTTGGGAATTAATGCCTGACACATTTAAAAGGCAGCAGGTTGAGAAGGCTGGTTGGGACATTACATCCTTTTCCCCCAAAATGCTGCCTGAGACACAAAAGTATTAAAACTGTACAGGACATAATCGAACGAAAAGTAACCACTCTTAATTATCATATTGCTTTCTCTTACTAAAATATATAGAAAAGTTGTTAATTTTTTTATCTGGATGATTATAATGTGCCATAAACATAGTGTTATCTAATCACAAACATGCTGAAAATAGCAGTCAAATCTTCACCACTAAAAAAGTAAGCAGTGGAACAAACTTTTGGTAAACTGACTCTTTTATGCACTGAGTTATGTGAGCGATTCAAAATCTGAAGTCTTCTGATAGTAATAGAAAAGAATATAGGGTTGAACTGTGAAGGTCTTGATGATCCCTGAGCTTGGTTGTTTGCTTGCAGTCGTTTCACTGCAAGGTAATATCATCAGTATAAGTGAATGTGGTGTTTGCTACCTGGTTTATATATCATTTTGGTAAGGGCGTTTCTTCCTCGGGGGGTTGTTGATTATTGTTTTATTCTTGAATGTTTGTCTGGTGTTGAGCCCTGCTTATCTAGCACTTTCTACTCTTTCTGTTTCCTTACTAGACTTTTTATTGTCTCCTTTTGAATTGTGTGCAAATGTGTTTTATCTTGCTCTCTGATTTGTCTGAATGCCAAGCTTCCAGAAATTTCCTAGCAGGTTTTTCATTGTCTGGATCTAAATGCTGTTTCCCAGTTGAAACTGTGGTTGAGTCTGCATTGAGTTTAATGTATGTATAGCAATAACAAGCGCTAGGTTCTTTTCAAAAGTTAGCAAGTTAGTCACCTTGAATTTTCTGTGATATAGAGTTCTTTGCAAAGAAATCCTTTTATAATTGACCAATTACCACACAAACAGACTTCTATTGCTTGAGTAGTTGGACTAGACCTTCAAGGTCCCTCCCAGCTCTATTTTGATTGATTGAAGAACACAATAGAATCATAAAAACTTTTTATGCAAGTGAGATATTAATGTCCGCAGAAACAAGTGTTTCCAGCAGTTGGACTTCCTGACCCAGCCAAATCAAAATAAACAAATGTATATGCCCATCTTAAGAACAAGAAACTGGCTTGCTGCAAAGTAGAAATCTCCAGCATTTCCAAGGAATTCCAAGACATCAAATAGCCTTTATTTCTGTCCGGGGTTATCAAGACCCAACAGGTATGTTACTGCCCTTCCTCTGCCCAGCCAGTGATACAGATAGGCAGTTCTAACATAATATGCAATACCCGAAGCATGAAACCTTTAAGTGCTATAATTATCAATTTCTCTTACGGTTCCCTCTTTTGTGATATGGACTTTTAAAAAGTACATTGAAGTGGGACGCAGATTAGCATCATTTGTTTCCTGAATCATCAAAATTCTTACTCACTGCAGTATTATATAGGACCAGATATTAAACATGAAAACCCTTCTAAATGAATAAAAATGAATATTTTAAAAGATTAATGTAGAAAACAAGTAGAAGAGCAGAACTATGGAATATATTCCTTAGATTGTCCATAGAGGCCCAAACAGCCATCTCTGAGAAACCCCACTGCTTTGCCATTTCAACCTCCTCTTGATGGTCCCCAATCATCTTATGGATCTCTCTCTCTCTCTCTCTCTCTCTAACTGAAGAAAATATATTTAAGCAAAGCATGGATACTTGGCTTAAAACACAAATGTTTATTTACAGCACAACAGCCTGAAGAAAGCTTACATTTCATTAAAAAAGACACCATTCAATAATTTAAGCTGTCTTGTCACCCTCTCTCAAAATTCTCCTTCCATGGTTGCCACTTCTGGTTTCCACCAGCATGAAGGTGGAAACTACTGGAGAGCAGGAATGGATGGATCTTTAGTCTGATTGTAGGCTGCCTTGGAAGACAACCTCCTTCCAAGCTTTTTTGCCCTGAATCAAAAGTAACATTTCACCACCTCGCTCCAGCTGTGCACTTCATTCCATCTTATATGTCGTCCAGTCCAATTGGCTGTTGTGTACTCTGGCAGGCAGAGTCCACAATCCCTGCTCTCTGCTTTGGAGGGCCAATTATACTGGGCTGCTGGTTTCCTTCCCCCACCCTCCTGGTTCACGAATGGAACCCCAAAATCTCATACGTTTGATTTTTTTTATATATATATATATTTAGCTATTCAGCAGAGTAAATTGGAAATGAATTGGAAAGAGCCCACTGCTTTTGTGAAACTATGTAAGAATGGCATTAGCAATTTCTGATTTTAATTCAACTCTTTTTCATATCAGGAACTCATCTTATTTTTAGGATAAGAGTTAATAAAAGTCACAGATATTATTTAATCTAGTTTAATAAAATAAGATTCAGATTGATGAAATGTTATTTTAAGAGCGAAACGCATTTTATGTATCCTGGAACATTTCTTAATGGGCATACAGGAGGGATAAAAAAAAAGATTATGTAAGCGAAAGTCAGAATCACACCATGCTTTAGTAGACAAAAATCACTTTTAGGTTTTTTTACATCATGAATAGTAATATTTAAATGCAGTTCATTAAGGACTACATTACATTACATTTTAATCATAGTTACCTTGTTTCAGAAATGCCACAGATTTAACTTTAGTATTTCCCTACCTGAAACTGCTCTTAGGATTATCAGTCAAGTCTCAGATAAAAGCAGCTTTCCTGAATTGGGTGTCTTCCAGAACTGTTGAGCTTCCACTTCATATATTGCCCAGCCTGCTATACAAGAGACTCTGACAGAGGCCTCAAGATGTTAAGCAATTCTGCCTCAATCTTGAAGAAGCTCCCATCAGAATTATTCTTAAAGACATTTATTTTATCTATAGATCTCATGGCTCTGGCTGCAGCACAGAACCAACCAATCATCAGCAAATTAGCTTCCATGAATAAAGCATATTTTGCTTGTCAGCAGATACCAGCCAATGAAATGACCAAAATACAATAAAAGTACTGAAGTTGGCAAACTATTGATAACAAAGGGATTCTAAACAAATTAATACAAAGCATGCCTCTTTAGATGTGCAACCAATAAGAACAGGAGAGTTTTTCTTTCCAGCTGGAAAGTCAAAGAAAAATCATAAACATTAATTCATGAGCTGACTGAAAACAAAAGAGCATTACTTTAAGACACCTAACAGCACCTCCTTCTTTCCCCAAACCATAACTGTAGCTTGTGAACTTATGAACAAGAAATATCAACTGTTTTTTATACTAAGGATGAAAAAAAAGGAAAACATATCAATTTGCTATGCAACATTATTCTGTTGATGCTATGTAATCTTCTAAATTGAAATAAAGTTATTGCTAGTCTATACCAATAAAATAGGTGATATTGGCTTGATACCTGGCTTTAATATCTATTAATAATTTCTAATTTATAATTAAGTTATGTATAAATTTAATAATAATAAATGATCCCACAGAAAGAAAATGAGGAGTAAAATTTTGTAACTTTTTTCCATAACAACATTTTGTGTTGGGTGTGAACTTCCTAGCATGATCAGGCTTACTGTATAGTTTTTTACAAACTAGAAAGTGATCCAGGTGAAAAACTTAAGATGTTCTTGAGAGGGTGATTATACCAATCTGTTTCATGGAGCAAGACAGTAAATATATATGGGGAAAAAATGAGCTAACTATGAAATAGCAGACATAAATAAAGAAGGTGATGTAACACCAATTGGACAATGATCTTAATAATATTGGAAACATTATTGTGTAGCCTAAGACATTCTGGACCTCAAGGACAGCACAACATTAAAATTTATAAGGAAACCAAGTGATTATCTCTTTGAATATTGTTTTTTCCATTCATGTCAGTGTTCAAAGATACTTGCTCACTGAGCAGTAATGGAACAATAAATCTTCGATTTGTATCATGAAGAATGTTTTCCAATTTGCTTTTGGCAGTGCACAATAGCCCAGACTTAATAATTAGCTCTTAATTAATGCAGTTCCTAAACAGGATGAGCTATAGGTATTAGAGATGAGCAGGGGTCACAGTTGTTGCAAGTCAAACAGTCCATTAAGCCGAAATATGCAAACACCACTTCTGTTACTGTAATATATCTAGCTTAATGAAAATTATTCAGCTCTCACACAGGATTAACTAAACTGATTTTTGAAATTCAAGATGAGGTTGTACATGCCAAGGGAAAAAAACTGATCCTTGAATGCATACAAGATTGTATTTACCAGGAAAAAAATTTTTAAGGGTTGAAATAATCGTCAGTTCATACAAAAATTAGAGGCTACGTTCCAACATCCATAACAACAATAGGTTACCCTCTGTGATTAATGGATTACTGGGATACCAAGGGAGTAAAAAAAGTCAAGATGGTGGATAACATTTTCACACTCTGCTTCTTTTATACTGAGATGCACCCAAGAAGGGAACACAGCAAGTTCTTTTGTGTAATATTTGTTTGATGGGCGGAATCTGAGTAGGGAATAAGTGAAATTTTATCTTGGGGTTGTGTTCATTTCATGTCTCACCACAATGGGCAAAATTAAATTAATTTTTTAAAGGGTAAGGTCACACAGTCATGACTACTTTTCTGACTTCCCCTGCAAATGCCCATGTTTTACAACAATTTTATAAAAACAAAATACAGTGTATTAGGCAAACTTGCAGCCAGACCTTTACAGATAGTGTAATACATACAGAAGAGTAAAAAGTACTTGTAATGCTAAAACTGTATTTGAGCCATTTAAAGAAAATTTTAAATGCACTGGAGACAAATTCCTTGTGTGTATAATCACTCTTGGCCAAATAAAATATCAATTCAAATGTAGTTTCCTAAGTTCAAGCTTAATTACCAGCCATGTAAACAACTATTTGCACTGCAGAAGAGTTCAAGATAAAGAAAATATATTTAGGGCTAGATGTGAATTAATAGTTGCCACATAAAAGTACATTATTGGTATTTTTCCCTACCTACCAAAAGTAGCACAGGTTTTTGATATGGCCAAAATAAATTAACTTGACATTTCTCATAATACACATGTGGAAATACTGGTGTACTATCCAACTGGATTACATTCCTTTTCTATCAATCTCAACATACTAATCTTAAAATCAATGGCAACCATGGTGAGGGCTTATGAGAAGCATCAGAAAACTGATATACAAGTCCAGTTCCAGTCCTACATAACCAAGAGAAATTGCATACTAAAGGATCGCTACTGTAGCAGTTTAAAACTAGAACACCAAGGTGAACTATAACCAATGATATTTGCTAGGGATTGGCATCAAAAAAATAAAAAAGGCAGGCAGACAGTGGAATTGAAATCCAGCCCAATCCCACACTGTGTATGCAACATCAGTGTACAGTGGGGCAAAAAAGTATTTAGTTAGCCACCAATTGTGCAAGTTCTCCCACTTAAAAAGATGAGAGAGGCCTGTAATTGTCATCATAGGTAGACCTCAACTATGAGAGACAAAATGAGAAAACAAATCCAGACAATCACATTGTCTGATTTGGAAATAATTTATTTGCAAATTATGGTGGAAAATAAGTAGTTGGTCACCTACAAACAAGCAAGATTTCTGGCTCTCAGAGACCTGTAACTTCTTCTTTAAGAGGCTCCTCTGTCCTCCACTCATTACCTGTATTAATGGCACCTGTTTGAACTTGTTAGCAGTATAAAAGACACCTGTCCACAACCTCAAACAGTCACACTCCAAACTCCACTATGGTGAAGACCAAAGAGCTGTCGAAGGACACCAGAAACAAAATTGTAGACCTGCACCAGGCTGGGAAGACTGAATCTGCAATAGGCAAGCAGCTTGGTGTGAAGAAATCAACTGTGGGAGCAATAATTAGAAAATGGAAGACATACAAGACCACTGATAATCTCCCTCGATCTGGGGCTCCACGCAAGATCTCACCCCGTGGGGTCAAAATGATCACAAGAACGGTGAGCAAAAATCCCAGAACCACACGGGGGGACCTAGTGAATGACCTGCAGAGAGCTGGGACCAACGTAACAAAGGCTACCATCAGTAACACACTACGCCGCCAGGGACTCAGATCCTGCAGTGCCAGACGTGTCCCCCTGCTTAAGCCAGTACATGTCCGGGCCCGTCTGAAGTTTGCTAGAGAGCATTTGGATGATCCAGAAGAGGATTGGGAGAATGTCATATGGTCAGATGAAACCAAAGTAGAACTGTTTGGTAGAAACACAACTCGTCGTGTTTGGAGGAGAGAGAATGCTGAGTTGCATTCAAAGAACACCATACCTACTGTGAAGCATTGGGGTGGCAACATCATGATTTGGGGCTGTTTCTCTGCAAAGGGACCAGGACGACTGATCCGTGTACAGGAAGGAAGGAATGGGGCCATGTATCGTGAGATTTTGAGTGCAAACCTCCTTCCATCAGCAAGGGCATTGAAGATGAAACGTGGCTGGGTCTTTCAGCATGACAATGATCCCAAACACACCGCCCGGGCAACGAAGGAGTGGCTTCGTAAGAAGCATTTCAAGGTCCTGGAGTGGCGTAGCCAGTCTCCAGATCTCAACCCCATAGAAAACCTTTGGAGGGAGTTGAAAATCCGTGTTGCCCAGCAACAGCCCCAAAACATCACTGCTCTAGAGGAGATGTGCATGGAGGAATGGGCCAACATACCAGCAACAGTGTGTGCCAACCTTGTGAAGACTTACAGAAAACGTTTGACCTCTGTCATTGCCAACAAAGGATATATAACAAAATATTGAGATGAACGTTTGATATTGACCAAATACGTATTTTCCACCATAATTTGCAAATACATTCTTTCCAAAGCAGACAATGTGATTGTCTGGATTTGTTTTCTCATTTTGTCTCTCATAGTTGAGGTCTACTACCTATGACAATTACAGGCCTCTCTCATCTTTTTAAGTGGGAGAACTTGCACAATTGGTGGCTGACTAAATACTTTTTTGCCCCACTGTACATTCAACAGGGTCACAGCTTCAGTCCTATCATCTAGACTTTATTTCCCTGAGAATGTGCTGATTAATCTTTATAGCTACAAAAACATATCTATTTTATTATTGCAGTGAACTGTTAATTTTAATTATCCAACTCTCTTCTACATATTTTCCACAATTCCTTTGCTAAAAAAATATACTAACAAATAATTAGCAATTTCCACAGGAAACTTTTTGTAATGCGCCAATATGAAAAAAAAATACCTAACCTTAATGTTCTTTTAGTTTAATTTGTATTTTTATAACGGCTTTTAAAGATAATCCAAAACCTGAAATATTTATGCAGTACCATCTTAATGTTTATGTTCAACCCATGCTTATCGTACAGAAAAAAAACTGTAAGTTTACTAAAAGCTATACATTTCACAGAAATAATCTATTTCGTTAATATCTATTAGTTCTTTGAGTGAAAGAAATGTAGGACATAAAAAAACACCCATCAGAGAGATAAAGTGTAGTTATTCTGATGCATGGATAAACAAGCACAGTATACATCTGATATACAGTTATATTGCATAATTGTACACCAAATGGGAACTGTTCTTTAAGCTTAATGTTACAAACAGATGTGGATTCTAAGCCAAGCAGCAATCAGATAAAAATCCATGAACACCATTTTAAAAAAATCCTACCCATCCACTATAGCAGAGTTCAATGTAGGATCTTTAAGGTCTTCCAAGACATCAGCTATTATTAATCTTTCCAGAAAACTACTAAATAGTATTCTGTTGTCATTCTATATGTTGATCTCTGTTACAGAAGAGTGAGGTCTTGTGTTGATACAATTTCTTATTTTGTTTGTCCATGTCATGACACAATTCTGCTATTTCAACACACTTCTGTGTGCCAGTGCAGATAAGTGGCAAACACAGTTGGCTGGTAGCTGAAAAAAGTAAGAAAGAGCAAGATATCTCATCAGCAATTATTTTCAAATTAAGCAGCAGTGGTAAGGTTAAGACATGCATAATTCCAGCATGAAGCTGACTTGCATGTGCAAACAGGTCCATAAATACTTAGCATCATTTCCCCTGAAATTTGATCTTCTAATTTTCTGCTTATAAATCAGATGTTTCTGATCAGGCTCTTGGGCATTGTAGCTCAGCAAATATGAAAGGCACTGTTTGCCCACTACAGTATACAGACATGAAGTAAAATGGCTTTTATCTATCACTTGGTTTCATCTTAACATTATTCTTATATTTGGTAGAAAAATTAAAATAGCATATCCTTCTGCAGATGTCATTATTAGACTACTATTTATTTTAAAAAATACAATTTTGCATGCAGATTAATTTTTGGTGGATGGTCAAATTTCATTTATGATTACAAGTGCAGATTAAGTTCAAAAATATATTTGAAGAAAATAGTGACAAAATATTACTATACTCCTGCCAAGAAAACAACCTACATGGGACAAGTTAGTCACTAGGATGAAGCTAGTTCCAGGCCTGAGATCAGGGTTTCTACGGAGACCCTATCAAGTTTTTCTTGATGTTGGGGGGTGTTTTAGTCATCTGATTTTTAGTTGTGTTTTCCACGTTTGGCATCCAGAGTCTTCATAGAGTTGGGTGGCCTTAACAAAACATATAGGTAGATAGGCAGGTAGGAAGGCAGGCAGGCAGGCAGATTAGATGGATAGATCAGATAAGATAGATAGATAGGATGGAAAGACAGACAAGATGGAATCTCTCTCAAATCATTCCTGATTTTCAAAATATAATTGAAGCAGCTCTACCCATTTTGGCCAACTGGAATTTTTTCCCCAAAGAAGTTCATAAAAGTTGGAAATTCTTTATGATGGGAACATATTAACTATTTTGCATGCAAGTTATAAACAAGAAAAACCAAAGCCTTCATATGAGCTTGGTACAAGTGTCTAGTGCTAATTTGGCAAGAAAAGTCCTTTCTGAAGCAGCACTTATTGCATTTTTTAAAATAGTTTGGTTATCAGTACCTGAGCACCTAATCTGCAGAGATACCTATTCCTCAAACTAAAGTCACTCTTGGGTTGTAATTTGGCTAAATCATCTTCGTTCTGACGTCTGATTTTTTCCAGTCTTTTTGCTCTGCAAAAACAAAGGGAATGTTATTAATAGACACATAGAAAGATGAGTGGGTTAGATCTTCAGTGAATGTTATTCTTACATCAATGTACGGATGTAGTGTCAGCTAAAGGAAGGGAGCAAGTCAAACATGTTATAACAGACAGTAAAGTCAAATACTCTCTTGTCCAATATTTATTATTTAAGGTCAAAATGTAAGTGCAAAGTGCAAGTTTCAACATGGTCAACCAAAGCTTAATCTCTGCCCGTAACAAAAAAAAAAATACCAGAAAACAGTTGTAATACAAAAAAAATAAAAACAGCAACTTAGCTGCCCTTTTTAAAAAGTAACTTGGCTTTTGATCAGTAGGATGTTGTTGTTCAATGATATATTTTTTAAAAAAGTCATACCACTAGGATTTCATTTACATTCTTTTGATCCCATAAGACATATCACAATATTACAAAGTCACGGTTTGCAATGAGGATCATCACATTTTGTAACAAACAATCCCTTCGGAACACAAGCTGCTGAGTACCAAGACATCATTAGCTTGTAGACAAACCACCCTTACACAAAACAGAAGGGTAGGTGTATCACTGTTCACATGCCAATTAACTTCAGTGAGCTGAGGGAGCCGACTTCGCTTCAAACAGAGTAGGTCTCTTCAACGATGTGGAGTATACATATATACAAAAAGTTTGCTCTGCTTGCAGTCCGGGTGCCTTGATAAAAGAGACACGTTTGACATGCTGTTATGTTCAGCATATGTAACTGTGTTTTCCTGAGTGGACTACTTTTGACTGCAACTTGAGGTCTATCACCTGAACATGTACATGTACTAGAATATTCTTCAACGGGATTGTTGTTGATCAAGTGCTGCCCAGTTCTGGAAGGTATTTCCTATTCAGATTTCTTTTCTGCAAAACATATTGTAGCAAACAAGTTATTGTAACTATGTGCTTATAAGGCCCTCAAAAATGCCATGGTGCAGGACTGAATGTATTAAGAACTATCAGAAAGTGGTTGCTCTGAGGGTTCAGTTCTCAATTTTCTCCAGTCACAACTGCTGAAAATCGATTAACAGTTGCCTGCTACATTAAAATGGAACCACCCAAAATTATTGTACACATCTCCAAAATAAACTTAACATGGCTTTAAAAACAACTTCCCAAACAATATATGTGATACAGTTTTGCCCATTTTCCATCAGTTACCCATTATGGCTCTTATCCTCCCCCTTCCAAAAAAGAAAGAAAAAGATGTTAAGCATTTGCTCACCCTTGCTTTAATTAAAGAAAACAAGACACGTCTGATATAAATTCTAATATCAATGCCTTTTGGGTGATGGGTGGCTTTACTTAAAACTGCTAGAACAGCACAGTAATTTCTGTTGTCTAAAGTAATCCTGCATCACACACTCTAGATTTATTTGGATTTTACTATTATTATTTTTAAGACTGAGGTTGCCATTGTCCCTGAAGAGTTCTCCAGTGGATACCTTGTAAGTTTCATATTCCATCTGACTACTCATACTACTATGGTAACCTTTTGGTAAATGGGCAAATCTTCACAATTTAAGAACTCGGTTTTTAAGATGCTAAAAAGAAAATGGGAAATTTGTCTTGGCTTCATCTGACATTAAGTGCTCCTAGAGCACGGGTGTCAAACGTGGGACATCACATGACGTGTCGCGACGTATCGTGACTTTTTTCCCATTGCCGGCAATGGGGTGGGCGCCGTTTTGGCGTGACGCATCCGGCCCACGGGCCAGCAGTCTGACACCCCTGTCCTAGAGGTTTTCAAATGCAATCCCCACCTTCTTTGATCATCAGCTGTACTGGAAGAATAAGACAGGGAGTTTTAATCTGACACATCTGGAGAACATCAGGTTAGGGAACAGTTTAGAAAACTGTATATAAGTTAAAAAAAAGTCTAGCTGCGTGTTGTAATTGGGAGTCAGGTGGCATAAACAAACAAATAAATAAATAAATTTATTTGCAAAGCAAGCAAATCCAATGCTCTCAATCCAGCACAAACTCTCACGCATTCAAAAGAAAGGTTAAAATGCAAGGATACAAAGCTGCAGTTCTATATGTACCAGGGCAGTACTTCAATTAACTCCTGAAGAAATGACTTGGAACAAGACTAAATTTCGTTGTCTTGGGGTAAGCCTGAATTTTTGCTATTTCCAAAGTTTTAATATATAAAAACTGGTCAGAATTCCAGCATTTGAACTGTCAATTACTTTTATATTCCTTTTTCCTCTATGTTTCAGATCCTTAAACTGACTCCAGCAAAAAAGGAGAACCATGTCTATTTTATATAATACACCAGAACACGCTTCTGCAATTTATAAAAAAAGCTGTTTCATGTTGAAATATATTTCTCTCCCCTAAAATGGCTGCTATAGGGTTACATGGTACATAGAATCAGGACTGTGATTAAACCAACTCAGGTAATATATGAAGTCTCGTTATATAAAATTTCTACCAACAATTATACAGAGAATAGTTTTAACACTACTTAAATCCTATTTTTGCTTATTATGATGCAGCTTGAATTATCCACTATTTTCTTCTCAAGGTATTTCCAGTGAACCTCAGGATATATCTGAAAAATCTAGGAAAGCGTTTTGACTTTAGGAGGAGGCACATTTGGAATGAACTTTTTATGGTGTTTAAGCACTTGATCTTTCATACTGCTCTGAAAAAAACCTCAAAGCTTAAAATAATTAAAGATTTGAAGACCGCTTAAACGAATATTTAAAGAAGACCCACAATTTCCTCTAAAAGATAATAACAGACCAGTGCAACATACTTCAAGTGTTAAATAGAAGTTGCAATTAGTACAAAACATAGCTGCTTTCCTCCTGGGAAAGAACCACCTGTATGGGTTGCCAGTAGACTTCCAAGTACAATTCAAAGTGCTGTCCTTATGAAGCCCTACCTAGAGGCCATTGAAATACCTTCAGGACCATCTGCTATACAAAATACAAATAACTATACAGCTTAATGTCTATGGAGATTCTCAGTCATCCAGGTCATGGTTGTCCCAAAGGTGCTTTTTCTTTGTTCTTCCTTGAAGACATTTCACTTCTCATCCAGAAGCTTCTTCAGTTCTGAAGAGGTTCAGGTTGAGAAGTGAAACATCTTCAAGGAAAAACAAAGAAAAGTCTAGCTGCCTCTTGAAAAAGCACCTTTGGGACAACTATACAGCTTATGTATCCTATCCATGTAACAATCAGAGTGACAAAGCTAGAAAATACTACTTTTTGTGTAAGTTCCACCCATGTGAAACAGCGCCCCCTCCTGAGATCTAGCTGGTATCCTCCTTGATGACCTTCTGGAAGGCAGTTCAAGCTGTTGCAAAGAGTATTAAATCTCCAAGGTTCTTTCATTATATGTATTTTTATGGATATATATAGCCACTAGCAACCTTTGTTGAGATTATGTACTGTGATTCCAAAGTGAAGAGTTATACATATTTGTATAACTAGGGATAAGCTTTTTTACCTTTTAAAAACTGCAAAGAAATACATTTTCTCAGGCGTACAAATTCATCTCACAATACAATGAACATTTTGATCCTATTAAATCAAAATAGTACCTATTTCAACCCTCAGATCTTTTGCATGCCAATTTGCAATCCAGGGATTTGTCTAATACCACCTATACTGTAGGACCACTACTATGTACTTACTCAGCCATGGCTAGCTTCTGCAATTTTTCTCTCTTCTTTGCAGACCAGTTAAGGTCTCCTCCTATGAAAGAAAGGATATACATATAATTTAATAGGGCATCATTCTTACAAATCTTTACCATCTTTAATTCTCAAGAAACAGGTACCATAATACAAGTTTATGTTGTCCAACTTTAGCGGCATAAATATTTAGGAAACATTTTTTTTAACAGGTTGGAGAAGAAAAACAAACTCCAACCTGAGGAAGGTAAAGGTTCATAGAAAAAAAGTTGGTTAAATGTGGAGGATTTCAGAAATTATGTTTGGACTCTGTAAGAAGTCACCACCAAATTTATTGCACTGCAGTGCATTCCAAAAAGGACTACTTTTCAAGACCACCAGAAATTGCAATTGATTAAATATATTGTGGCTTTCTTGCTATAATGAACACATGCACTGCTCATTTTATTGCATACTTGCCACTTGCTGCAAATAGATTTTGGGATGAAATTCAAAGTGCTGGTTTTAACATATCAAGCCCCTTTTGGCTTGGCCCCTAGTTACTTGCAGCATTGCCTTCTCTGCTACAATCAACACCTTCCCCTGTGAATATATTATATTTATCCAAAGAGGTCAACATTCATAGAAACTGTACTTCCTTCACTCCATCAAAATATAATCAAACGGAAAAATATTTGTCTATTTCCACTGGAATCTAAGATCATTCTATTTTGAAGTTTATTAATTGGGCTCAACTCTAGTCTTTCTTTCAAGAAAACACAGTTGTGTAAAATGACCTTTGAAGTGAAACTGATTATACTTTTAGTAAAATTAAAAGAATTGCAATTTCAATATATTAGATTAAAAACCCCAGTAAATTATCTATAAAAGAAAAATCTATTAAAAAAAGGACAATCAAGATTCAGAATCTTTACATTTTTACATTTAAACCATCAGCAAAGAATAGCTGATGTATTTTATTCTAAAAGAATCTGTTGTTGTGATGTTATTTCAAGGTAGAGTTAACCACTTTTGCACATTGCTGATTCAAAGATGCAAGCGTCAAGACAAGACAAGACAGCAAAATGCTTACCTCTGAACAAATTCACAAAGTATAACATGACTACAGCAATAAGGGCCACTGCAAGGCAAAAATAAGAAGTTATATAAAGGAAAATAATATATCAGGAAAATTAGCCTTAATATGTACATGCAAACATAGCAAAAATAGCATGTACACAATTTTCAACATGAACAGTACTAAAGTGTAAATATTTGATGTCACCGGTAGGGTTTTTTTTCTCCCCAAATGTAAGACTGAGGGCAATGTGTCAAAAGTAGCCAGACACCAAGTAAGTGAGACAAAACCAGGACATGGAACTGATCTATCAAAACAAAAGCTGAAGGGTCACAAAGACCCGAGGACCAGAGTGGCAGAAACAATCTCTTCTGCTCAAATCTTGTTAGCCTGATAGGTTCTTATAAAGATCAGATGTAAACCCATGACTTGTTTTGGCCTACAGCTACCCAACATGCTTCTTTGTTGGAATACCTGTTACAGTGTAATTCAAACTGAAACCCTGAAGATGCACTGAAAATTTCTGTAATGACCGACACAGACTGGGAATAGAAATCAAATGCTTTTGGAGAGAAAAAAAAGTGGCCCAAAACAAGCAAAAATCCATTGCCTAATATCCCACAAGTACTAAACCACATGAAAATTACATCTTTGTCAAACAAAGCAACCAACCAAGACAGTTATGTAACAACATGGAGTTTTCTCAGAGTATTTTATTCCAGTTTATAAAATGCAATGGAGTTATTTTAAAGAAAAAAAAGGGGGAACTTCCTTTTTATTTGAAAAATGGGGAAGGATGAGAAAAACATGGCATTTAATCAGAATTTCTCTTGCAAGCAATTTCTAAAACTATTTCACAAACTACTGATGTTGTGTAATTCCTTTAGATACAACATCAGTATATCCCTTTCATAGGACTTTATACTTACAACACAAACAAGAACTGAAGAAAATTTCTAGGAAGAAATATCCTCGGGAATCCAGTATCATACCAGCAGCAATGGCAATGATCGCAAGACCCAAGTTCTGGATTGACTGCATGCTGGAAAACAGAAAGAACATTCCATAACCCCACTTAGTTTCCAACCAGCACAAAGAAGCAAGTTTAGAAAGCTGCCTCTGCTTTTTCTGTAAAATATAAAACATCTTAGAGGCCAACAAAAATGGTATTTGTATATTAAAATCCAAGACACATAATTACCACTTAAAAGGAAGGCTGAAGTAGAAAGAAGGGACATCTTTACAGAAAAGACAGTTTCACCTGCTGTAATGGGGAAAAGGAATAACCGTGTAGAACAGAAGGAAGAACTGCAACCAAGATAATGATCAAATAAAATAAATTTAAGCCTGAAGTAGAAAACATCTCAGGAGGACCCCCCTCTAGATCTCAGAAAGATAAAGGGAGGGGGGGGTGTATTGAAACTTGCAAGATTGATGCTGGAGGCAATTAGTGAACCAAAATTATGAATTCTATTTTTATTATAAGGTTATAGTAACAAATCTTTAAAATCTGCCTGCGCTTTTTCCCTTTATCTTCATGAAAACTAAGGAGGGTCCTGTCTGATACCCTTTTTTTCAGAGTTCCATATGATCCTGGAAGAAAAGCTTCAAAAGTCACCCATTAATCAATTTCCTAAAACAGCAGCCCCCGTTTTTCAGATTCACACAGGAGTGTCAACAAAAATAGGCTGTTTAATCAAAGGAACAGAAATGCTGTTCTTATGATACCCAAACCATCTTCTTCTGAAGCATTTTTGAAGCTTGCATGAACAAATCTTTTACAATCCCAGGCAACGAATATATTGATGGCTGTGCATGGTCAAGGAGGTGCACACGTGGGGATATGTAGTACATAAAATGTTCAGAGATCTGGCCTTGCCGGTCAACACTCATGTCTCCATCAGACATTTAATGTTGGAGAAATGAACACCATTCCAAGAAGTGAACTGGAGAGACAGAAGGGATCTGGAGTGGGCTCTGATATGTGTACACATTGGTCAGATGTGCCTGCATGCAATCCATTTCTTTCTTGTTGCACTTCAATCTGGTCACACTGAGAGCAGCACATACTTTCAATCGGTTGTGGAAGTCAGTCCAAAAAAAAGCCTAAATGCAGATTTTGAATCAGGCCTGGAATATCTTAATCAAGGACAATTTCCAATACTCAGTTGTATCCGAGTATTCCTTATTTTGGAACATTTGCATAACATCCCCCCCCCCCCGGTTAACCAAATAGTAATCTGCTAAGCATGTAGAATAGTCAAATATGGAGCTATAAATAAAATGGCAGGGGACTATAGAACAGTTATGAACAGAAGTTTAAAGATGACATGCAACGAGATCCAAAGATCTGTTACTTACAATCCATAGGCAGTTCCCAGCTGGTGTTCGGGGACAACAAAAGCAACCATAGGCCATAAGGCACAGGCAAGCAAGGAATAAGAAACTCCAAGCAAACACTGTAAGAGAAAAAAAAGCATTTATACTAGGCATTAAGAGTGAGCAAACCAAAGTTCCTAAGAGACCAAACTGTATGGGCTTAATAAATATGTCATTCTTCTATTCTGTTACCCAGTTGTAAAGCTGCTTCATTTGTTTATTCTGCAGTTAAACAGCAACTAAGTGCAGCTGCTGAGCTAAATAATGCAACAGCCAACAGTATCTAACATCATTAGATGCACCATTATCACCAATATCTAGACTGGCAGTACACATGTATGGGGGAGTTGAAGACATCCAGATCTTATGGGACTGGAACTCTCAGTATCACACCCTAGCCATGTTGCCGAAGTTTGATGGACAGTGTAGCTCAGCAATATTTGGAAGACCATGTTTTGCCAATGCTATAGAAAGCTTGGCATCTGGATTGTAGAGGAAGGTGGTCAAAATTTTTGAACAGTTTTATTAAGCTGTGCTCCTCTAAATCTGCTGGAAGCATACTCATCCAGCTAGCATAACCTTATGTTTGGGATTATGGGAGTTGATATCCAAATGAATAGGGATGCATTTAAGGCAAAGTACTTGACATACTTTATTTCACAAAATATAAACTTGAATGAAATACCTACCATTGCTATCCAAGGGTTCCAGAAAGTAAAGGCCAACATAATGTGAGAGGCTAGAGTTCCCACCACTGCACACATAACCCATGTGATGTTCCTTCCAACTTTATCTACTAGAATTCCAAAGATAGGGGACATTGGGGCCGATATGACATACACAATGCTGAAATGGAAAACAGAAAAGTCATGTCAAAGCAATGAGATCAATTTTCCCATTACAGAATAATTCCTCTGTCCTTCACCCTCATTTTTCCCCAGGACACCTTTGAATTATCCATGACTTGATACATTGAGATATACAATGATTCCTATCAGTAAACTCACAAAACTCTGAAGATTTTTTTAAGGCTAAAACTAACTTAGAGCATATAGCACAATAATAAGGAAATTTTGCACTTCCCTTTCATGATCTTATTTTAAGGAAGACATTAAAGATTTTTGGGAGGCACAAGCTTGAAGTAGATTTCTCTCATGGAAATAATGGTTAATGCAACAATAAAGCAACTTAAAATTAATAACACTGACCTATTAATCGCACTTGCTGCTTGAGAAGAAAATTTGAATTTCTCAATGAAGAAAACTCTGTAAAACAATAATCAAGGATTCTTTTGTGGTTCTGTATCACCGTAGGCTGTAAGTAATCTGCATATCTAGCAACAGATGAACACTACTGTGGACTAGTGACAAATCACAAAAACATTCTTGACTTAAATAAATAATTCTGCATTATATGTAAGTCTCCCTGATGTCTTCTAGAGAAGGAAACAATATGTGTAGCATACATGGCTGTTGAATATTGAGTAGGAACTCAGGGAGTTGTAGTCCCACCCTATCACTTTAGATAGAATGCATAAAAATAACTATAAGCAACACTGTTGGAAAGGCAGTCACATTACAGGTAGTCCTTGTCTAGTGAGCACAATTGGGACTGGAAACTCAGTCATTAAATGAAGCTTAAAGGGACGTTGGAATTTCAGATCTGGTCCTAAGTCCCCTTTCTCTGGTAGGTCATAACTTCAACCAGTCATAAGTAAAAGACTAGCTGAACTGCTATCCACATTAGGTAAAGGCACCATCTACCCCTCTACTATCATGAGGTCCATCTATTCCATCCAATGTTAAAGGGACAAAAATCAGGCAATATCTATATAGGAAATACTTGGATGAGTAAAGTCGAATCAGAATCTTCAGATGTTTGACTTCAACTCCCATAATCCTCTATCAAGCATAAGCAAAGGCCATAATTTAGGTTCAAAGTCAAAAGCATTTTTCCTTGTCTCTTATATTGTTTTTAATTTTTCTGTTGTTTAATTAAAGGCAAACAGATTTTTAAAAAGCAAAAACCACACTGAAGTACACAAACATACTTAAAAGTCTGATAGAAATATAATAAACACTTTATAACAGCCAAATAAATCTGATTTCTTGATAATCATGCACTTACTTTCCAAGTCCAATGAAAGGGAAGACAGCCACATAATAACAAACACAGATTAAAAATATGAGCCATAATGATAATGAGAAGTCTTTCACATCGGTTATTTTTATTACTTCACCTTGAGAAAAAAGAAATGCCAGCATTAGCTATCTGCACCATTAAGAATATGATACATCCTTGACAAGTATATAAAACGTCACATTCAAGGAATTATGAACACAGTAGGTAATTATGACAGTTGCAGAATAGGTACGATTCATGTACATATAATAATAATAATAAAGTTGGAAGGGACCTTGGAGGTCATCTAGTCTAACCCCTGCTCAGGCAGGAAATTCTATACCATTTCAGACAAATGGCTGTCCAATCTCTTCTTAAAAACTTCCAGTGTTGGAGCATTCACCGCTTCTGGAGGCAGGTTGTTCCACTGATTAATTGTTCTAACTGTCAGGAAGTTTCTCCTTAGTTCTAGGTTGCTTCTCTCCTTGATTAGTTTCCATCCATTGCTTCTTGTCCTGCCTTCAGGTGTTTTAGAGAATAGCTTGATTCTCTCTTCTTTGTGGCAACCCCTGAGATATTGGAACACTGCTATCATGTCCCCCCCCCCTCGTTTTTCTCTTCATTAAACTATACATACCCAATTCCAGCAACCCTTCCTTATATGTTTTAGCCTCCAGTCCCCTAATCATCTTTGTTGCCCTTCTCTGCACTCTTTCTAGAGTCTCAACATCTTTTTTACATCATGGTGACCAAAACTGGATGCAGTATCCCAAGTGTGGCCTTACCAAGGCATTGTAAAGTGGTATTAACACTTCACGTGATCTTGATTCTATCCCTCTGTTAATGCAGCCTAGCACTGGGTTGGCTTTTTTGGCAGCTGCAGCACACTGCTGACTCATATTTAAGTGACTCATATATTTCATTGGAAAAAACAAGTCACAGATCATTCATGTTATCAGCAAAAAAGCTCCACAGCAAGGGAAGAAGCTAAACATTGTTTAATTTTCTAACCAGAGTAAAGTCTGGTACTCAAACAACACTTTATGGCCAAGATGAGCAAAGTCAATCATCCTATTCTTAGTTTACGCATACTTAGAGGAAGGAGGCAATGAAGGAGATCAACATACCAGTTTTCCCTTGTTCTTTGCAAAGAATTTTCTCTGCTCTTTTGTCCAGGTAAGCAAGAATAAGAGCACAAACTAGTGAAAAGATACATGTAGTACCACCTGCAATTAATAGAACAGAAAGCAAGCTAATAACATTTATGCCATAAATGAACATAAAATTCGTTTACAGTTCTACACATTATCAGAATAATGTGTATAAGGTATATACACAGTATAAAGGAATGTGGAATCTATCTACCAATGGCTTTATCAAACCAATTGCTAAAATCGTTAGCATTATATCACAAAAATATTTCCAAGATGAGGCCCTGAAAATAAAGAACCCAGGTATAAATTGTGTAGAGGATAATTTTTTTCATGCCAGGGATCACACTAAGTCTTAAGTGGCTTATTGGGGGTAACAGTACAAAGAACAATGGGGCAAAGGAAATGGGTTGCGTCAGTATCAAATCAGAACCTATTCCATTTAAATTAAATGTGCAAAGCATTTAATATCCATTTTTTAAATAATGTTTTGCTTTTATCACATGAAGCATTACAATAGAGTGGCAATATCTGGAGGGGACGTCAGGGCCAGAGTGAAGGCTTTTGAAGCATTCAGGCAATGCTAAGGCTTCAAAGTAAAAATCCATAAGTGATGAAAATGGTAACTCCTGCAATGCATGCTGGTTGGGGAATTCTGGGAGTTGAAGTCTACACATCTTTAAAGCAGCCAAGGTTAAGAAATGCTGCAATCTGCATGAAGGACAAGCTTGATAAAATTGAAAATTGATAGTGTAACAACAGATTTTCAATTCCTGAAATAAAAAATACATTATTTTTGTAAACAGTAAAAATATTTACTAACCTATCAAGAGTGCTATGCCCAGAGTGGTGTAGCCTGTAGAACCAAACAGATCGTGAACTTTCCAGTACACCCATCCCATAATATTCATATTCACGGTGCTCCCCTAGAGATAATCATTATAATTAATTAAGCCATGTTATTTCCCTTCATTACATCAAAAAGCAGCAAGCCCACAAGAATCTTTGTAAATAAAATTTAATTTGAATCTTAAGCTTCTATATAGATATCAGAAAAGATTCAGTATCTTTTTTTCCTTCTGATCAATAGGAAATGTTCTATATTATATATTTTTCACTTCAAGCTCTACAAAGCACATATCTAACATGCTATACTTGTTCCAGGAACTTAACACTGTGTACATATTTTTTTTCTTACAATAACAATGTGGAATAATTTGGGCTGAGAAAATATGACTGGCCCAAGATTATCAAAGCTGTGAATGGACTTGAACCTGGCACTCCATTACTCTAGTCCAACATTTTAACTATCATTCTATAGTGGTTCCTATCTTTATTCATTCTTTTCCCATCTAAATTCCAAATGTAACTGTCTTAGTAGTGTGCATTGTACATGTTTTTAGAGAATCTTTGAAAAAACACTTCTTAGAACTGGCAGTCCTCAACTGGAACAGATAAAATTGCACCCATTTAGAGATATCATTTTGATCAGATGCTTGGAATACTCAACAAGAATATATATTCCTCTAGGCCATCAACACGCAACCTGCTCGCCCACCCTCCCAGTAATTTGGACTATGACACCCATAAACCTCAGTCAACATCAGCTATCTGAGATAATCCGCTAGCAATAGGGCTGCATTAAAATGCACCGTTGTTTATGTTCTTCATACGATTTGGAATTATTTTAAGCGCACACAATGATTGTGCACATGTATCTTTTTTATTAATAGTATAACAAAATCCTTGCAAAAATCAGACTCCAACTTTTCAGTTACCATTTGATGTCTCAAAATGTCCAGACATTCCCTCCAAATAAGTTAATATAAAGGAGAAAAAATGATCCTAGTCAGATTTTACTGCTGTTCCTAAGCTTAACTGATTTATCAAATTTAACTTTTTAGAAGTCTTTATGAAAGAATACTCTTAACTAATCAAATGCCTTCTTTTTAAAAAATGCCTGAATCATTAATTGATCTATTCACCTCATGCACAGACATGGAAACACTTAGAATAGCCATACATGTGTAGCAATTATTATAGTAAATTGATGGGTGTTTAGACTTACAATTCTAGCCATGCTGAGTTGCAGTCCAAAAACAAGATTTAATTCTTTTCCTTTAAACCAACTCACAGCATAGGTATTCTGTGCCACTGCTAAGGACTCACCACCAATCCTAAATGAAAGACGATCATGAATATGAGTATTTGAAGCAAAACACATGAAGCAACCCCCACTATAACTATACCATTTACAATCCATGCTGATTTGCCAAGTAACTTTAAAATAAAATTGAAACAATGTAAACCATTGTTTCTGCAAACCATTTCTGATTTTAAATACATAAGCCTTCATTGGATTCTCTATTTTTAAAATGAAATATAGCAAATATTTAGACAATATCCAAACTCACCCAAATACAAATCTGCCAAATTCCATCAGCCAAAAAGCATTACATATTGCTCCCACAGCAAAAATTACCTGTAAGAAGAAGATGCATCTCTTTTCAGCTAATTACAGAAATTATGTCGCAGCCATGTATTTCAAGTGTTTTGGCATAAAACAGATTAATACGATTTCACAGCTTTGGAGAAATTATGAATTTATTTTTCTGCATAAAACTGCCATCTGTTTCACTTACTTGTCCCACACAGACGAAACAGCTGAATATTATTGTACCCCACCTGTAAAGGAGTTTGATAATTTAAAGTCAGCATTGTAATTGGGAACTGCCACCATACAAAATGATACGATTTACCACAAATGGGGTAAAATTCTCCTTTAGAAATGAATGGACTAAATTGAAGAATCTTTTCTCTCTTCTGGATGAAATTGTTTGAAAGCTACCATTTATTTACCCAAAAGAATACCATCAGTAATCATAAAAATAGATCAAATGTATATTTCCATCTTTCTTCCAATAGCTTTATTTCCTTGTCCATTGTTCCCACATATCCTGCAAGGTCAAAGTCACTAAGAGAACTTTTTATAGGTGAGAGATTCACCCACTATGTCACACTGATTTCAGCGGGGGGGGGGGCGAATCCTCTCTAAAGAATCACATGAAAATTCAAAAAGGAGCAATAGAAGGTTGACTTTTGAGGAGAAAAAATGGAAAATTAGGACATCTAAGAATGAAGTAAAATAATTGGGTGGGGAATACAAAGAGCTATTTAATTGCCTAGATGAGCCCTTTCTTGGTTCATATTGAGCACAACTGTAAGATCTAAGCTGAAATAAGCAACAGAGTAAGCTAGTTCTAGATATTCTCAAAGACAAAAGTGAAAACGTTCGTAAAATTCAAATGAGAAGACTAAGATTCTACTATAACATGAATACACGTATTTGCATGTCATCTTATGTTACAATTCTGAAACTGTATGCCAAGCCAATTTTGGAGAGTGGGAAGAAATAAAATAGAATGCCAGAACCCTAATACTAAAAATCTACTTTCAAATGGTAAATAGTTCAGCTGTGAATTCTTGGGAAACTATTAGGAAGAAGAGCTTGGACTTCCACGTAATCGAAGAATTCAAAATGTACAAAATGCACAAATTCATGAACAGAATGTAATGTTTCAGATATGCCTGGAAGATTCAAATTCCCCTTTGGAGCAAGCTGTTCTAAGCACAATTTCAAAGTCTCTAGAAGTAATCATCCAAACCAGAAATGGGTTGAGAGCTTCTGGATGTGGTGTTTTCCACAAGGCAAGCCTCTTTCAGACTTTACTAACATACCATAATCCATTTACAGTTTGGATTATGTATTCCAGATCAGATCACCCGGACCCTAAAAAGATTTGGCATGATCTGGAGGGAAAATAGAAAGATCCAACACTTGCCAACTGCTTCCTTTCTAAATCCACCAGTTTTGCATACGGCTATAGAATACTCTCTATTAATTAAAGGACTCCCATCTTTTTTTCAGGCTTCTAGGCAAGCCAGGAAAAAAGGTGTCCAATCTTCAAGTGTCATATTAATTTTGATGAGTGGATTCCTGCCAGGAATTTTTGAAGCACACATAACCCTAGCAAATAAGACAATTAAGGAAATGCGAACATTTGTCTACTAAACATATTAAAAAGATAAATGAAATACAGATCATATTCGTACAGCTATCTGAAAAAATATATAAAATGGATCTAGCAATTATCTTCAAGAAAAAATGATTATAATTACCTTATTCCAAATACTCTGTCTATCAAAAAGCCTCCAAAAAAACAGAGAAACACATTAGGCCACGAATACCAGGCATACAGTGCCATGAACTTTGCTGTGTTTACTTTCATATCCTAAATAGAAAAGAACACAATCTTTAAGCACTGCTTTAATTTTAAAATGTTCTTATAGAATAATCCATCCAATACAATATTTGTCATTGCAAGATCAAGTCATACCTCTAAAAATTGTTGTCTTGTTAACAAAGAAATATTAACATATAGCTTTTTTAAAAAAAAACACCTAGTAATCAGATAGGAACTAGGATGTTCTACACATGGATCCTTCCTTATCTGTAAACAGATGATCCTTATATTCTAGGTCCTTATAGAAAACAATCCCTATTTTATCAAAAACCTTACATACTTTGGTTTTTGTATTTATCTCCCATTTTGCTTCAGAGGATGATGCATTTATTATAATAAAGTAGCCTTGCAGCTGATTTTTAATTTTCTCATTTCTTTTCTTCACATTAGAGAAGCTAATGATTATATATCTTAGTGATCAAGGATGCCCTTTACAGCATATACTATCATAATTTTGAACAGACAGGGTACTCTTTTTCTTTTCCTTTAAGATAAAACAAATAGAAAACATCTGCATTTTTGTGGGTTTTTTTCCTCCTGGAGGAAAAATAGGTATTTATTCTTAGACCATTTGTTTGATAATTGATGCTCAACAGCTTTAAGAGACAATTTCTATCTGTCATTCTAGCACAATCAATATCCTGATTCTTCAGAAAAAAACAGTTATATTAGCTAAGTTTTCATTATCTGATATGCATTTGGAATCATTTCTGGTTGTTGAAACATAAAGAACATTTGATGAAAATTTCTTGCTATTATGGAAAAACAATGCATCAAAAATTTAAGTAGAAAAAGTAGTGCAATTCAGCATATTTTGCTCTTCACTCACCCTCTGAACTTGAGTCTGCAGAGCTGCTGGAATGTCATAGCAAAAATAGCTGCCTAGGGACAAACAGAGCAGAAAAAGTATTTAAAAAACATTCTGAAAATGCTTGTGTCAAATAACCTATGCAGATTATTTGGAATCTACAAAAAATTACTATGCAAAAAGAAGAATTTTTATTTATTAATGTATATCCCTCCACCCTCTTCATCTGTCCCAGACGAAAACGAGAATCAAAGCTAAAACAGACTCTATTACTTTCCAAATGATGCCAATACCTCCAATCCCAGGATCAGCAGCAAATAGCACTTTCCAATTATGTCAATTTGTAAAAATAACTATGAATGCCCTCTCCTCCTAGCCAAAACTCATTGAAAGAATAGCAATCAATGATTAGTTTGCTTTCTTCCATCGTTTTCCTTTCGTTTTCTGTCTTCCTTGATCCGTTTCAGAAGGAAGGAAAACAGCAACGCAGGCAAAGCCTACCGGTAGCTCAGCCCATTTGAGTCGCCCCACGTCTAGCGCTGCCTTGAAATAATTTAGAGCAAAACGGGAGCGGCAGAATCTATACTGGCTAGTGTGCATCCATGACATATTTTCTTTACACGCTGGCCCAAAGCTGCAAGAACTATTCTTAAGGCGAAACTTTATTCCCTGGACACAGTCCCTATTCAACCAGGAAGAATAGGACCACTGACCGAAGCCCAGGAAGCACATGAGCGCCAGCACCAGCAGCCTGTGGGCCAGCCGCTGTGGGTCGCACAAGGCCGGCATGGGCTTGCGCGCAGGGTCGCCATGGTCCTTGGGTTGCGAATCCTCATCCAGCAACGCCCGCTCCTCTTCCTCCAACAACGCCATCTTGGACAACCCCCCCGTCGCCACCCGCGGCCAGTAAAACACGAGGAATCACGTGAGTCCCCGTCACATGAGGTGACCGTGCCTGGCTGGTCACGTGAGTCTCAGCACTGTAGGCAGAAAGGGAAGGCCCGGCTTTGAGGTGGGAGTGGCTTAAAAGTCAAGCGTTGTGGCCGGAGGCTATGATCGCAAAGGGAGGGGGGCGTTTCTTGTAGATCAGGGATCTCCAAACGTGGCACTCGTAAGACTTGTGGACTTCAATTCCCAGAATTCCTCAGCTAGCATGTTGATGTACAGAAATCTGAGAAGTGCCAAGTTTAGAGACCCTTGTTGTAATGTAGATCATCGAGCCTACAGGAGAAATATAAGTGTCTGCCTATCTCATTCTTGAACGGGGGGAATGTCAGGTGCCCAGATGTAATTGCATTTGTAGTTTTCTTCTTGGCTGTGATAAGAAATGGAAATTCTTTGCAGTCAAAATCAGTGTGTTTTCCTGCTTTGGTTGGGACAGACTAATTCAGTTCTTTGGGGGGGGGAGTATAGTCCTGGTTTTTGAATGACTTATAGAAATTCAGTGAATCTTTCAATGAAAACAATATATCCCACACACTTAAAGTCCCCTCTGCAAAAGTGCACCTATCCATCATAAAATTCATGAAGCTAGAAGGACACTTCCAGAAATGCAACTGGATTTGTTGCTTTATTGTTAATTTCCTGGGCACAAGGAATGATTATATCTTTCTGATAGAAATTATCTGTCTGACAGAAAAATACCCCAAGACCTTTAATTCTTATAAGCAATTAAGTACTACATTTTTAAAGTAATTGGGGCAAGATTTTTTTTTTCATGGTTTAGAATAGGTATAAATAGGTTGTCAGTTTAGTAGGATTCACTTTTGAGCAAATGATTTCTATTTTTCTCTTTAGGGAGATGAATTGTTTAAACATAATTTATACATTCATAAGCCACACACATTGTACTTTTCAAATGAATTAGTAAGAGGTTTAGCCTATTTCTCTTCACGCATAGAATTTCATGAAAACAAAAGCATCCTCTTAATTTAGCCTACTGTAGTTCAGAAATTTAGTAAGTAAGAAAGTTTCTGCTGGCTTAATTGTTATACCTTCTGTTCTCTGTCCTGAATATTGTTATTTGAATGTCAATCCAATTTATATTTCAGTGTAACTTTTCTGTAGGCACAAGAGACAATAAATAACCTGCCATTTGAATGGGAAGAACTTTTTTTGTTTTTGCTTTTTTGGTCAGGGAGCATTACAGACTTTGTGTTAGTAGATTGTGCTTTGTATCATCATTTTAGTAGATGGAGGTAAAAAAAATCAGGAAACCTGGTAGCATCTTTTCCAATTAACACATTTTATTCCAAGATGTAAGGTTTTGTGAGCTGTAACTCATTTGGTTAAAGTTTTTAGCACATGGTGGCACTCTAGAGCTATCCACTGGTGAACTGGTTAAAGGAAAGCTGGAGGATCTGTTGCATGTTTATAAATAAATAAAATATTATAATATTAAAAGTATTAAATCTCTTCTGAATAATGCAATCTAGTCACTTGAATTTAAAATACTCAGCTAGCAACCTCTTGTTGGATAAATTGTCTTTCCTGTCTATCAGTTTGGGAATTATAGCTATAGTTAATGCAACCTTGGTGTTGTTAATTGATTTGTATGTTATATTCCAATTCCATTCTGTAGATGGCTTAGGTGCAACCACTATGGCATCTATGGGTATTAGTATGCCTATTAAACTCTACTTTGGTGCTTGCCAGGATCTCCACTCAAACTGATTTTTAGAAGTCTTTAATTAAACAAAAATGAAAAAAGAAATGCTGTAAAGTACCAGCTTCAAGCATACATTTTCTTGACAAGAAAGCTGCAGGGTCCCAAAAAGATTCTCTAAAGCCATTCTTACCTACTATAATTGTGGGCATCTGCATCCTAGCACATGGATTTTAGAAAGGGAAGCAAGAGAGAGAATGTGCATCAAAACATTGCTGCAATATACTTGGTGCCTTACAATGCAAGTATGAAAGGGCAGAGTTTGTATCCTGTCAATGCAACATATATTTCATCATCCATTCCATCCTTGTGGCTAGCTGAGGTCACCTCATTTGCCCGATTGCCCAGAAAAACAAGACAGAGCAGCAGAGTAATTTCAAGGAAGATAGTATTGGCCAATAACCTCACCAAATGGCCTTCATAACTGGCAGTGGCCCCTATTTCTTTTAAGTGCTGATAATAAGAGTTCAGAAGGTTCTCATAATGTCATCCTTTTTCAAGAATCTATTATACAAAAAGCGTAAATCACCTTTATGATACGGAATGCAGTAGAGAAAACATGGTGAGAATGGCTTCTGGATTTTTTTTTTCTCCACCGCTTTAGCTCTCTTCTGGGCCAATGTAACTGAGAGAGTTTAGAATGAAAGCTCTGGTAATTATCTGAGTCTCTGTCATACTGCTTTTCTAATATGGATGCACTGGGGATTTTTATTCTTAAATATTATCTCTGCAGCCCTTGGCCTGATCTGATCCATTTTCAAACTAAATCTTCATTTTGCTGATTTCTCCTCTTGCACGCCAGATTTGGTCCTTTTCTGTTCCATCTGCATAGAGTTATTGTGCTGACAGATTCTGTGATGCTCTTCACAAACTTTTCCCCCCCACATTCCATTGCATTGGAAAGAATGAAAAAAGTATATCACATCAGTTTCAAACATAAAGATATTTGCACTAGTTCAAACAATTGTGACAGTTGTATAAATATGGCCATTGTTTTTTATATAAAATTTAAAATGTTTAAAAATAAGACAAAACACAACTAATAAGACATTAAAAAGAAAAAGTGTTTTGGGGGGGAAAAAGACTTAACACATTTACACATAGTATCCTCCCTAGTTGAATGCTGATTAATATAATAGGGCAATGTTAGTTTCCCATCCCTTGCAAAGCAGGCCAAAAGAATTTTAAATGACTAAATCTGTTTACAAATTGTTAGCTGGTTATCTGTATACTACATTAATAACAAAATAGTTAACAGGAAAAATAAATATTGTTTTTCCAAATATGGCCATTGTTGATCTATAAGTGCTGTTCTCTATAGCTTAACATGTTGCATGATTCCGGATAATTCTGACTTGTTCAGTATATTATGATTTAACACATTATAGCTTAGCAAGGAAAATTTGCAAATAAAGGCCTTGCTATTCTTTCTGACCATATACATAATCCTAAGGCAGCCTGCCCTAATATTGTGTATTTCTGGTATGTTGGCTTACAATTTCTGAAATCCCCAATAATCTTTCCATGTTGAAATTAATTATAGAATTATAGTACTATAATCCATCCTGTGAAATGGAGTAATCATCCTATTTCTTCAGAGTACTGTAAATAAGAAAGATCAAGTGTTCTGTGAGCTTGGTTGTTTGTTTGCAGATGTTTTGTTACCAGGCTAGGTAACATCTTCAGTGCAAACAAACAAGGGTTTGTTTGTTTTTTGTTAGTTTGTCTGAATTCTGTCTAACCTTCTGTGGAGGAATTACGATAAAGTGTTATCATCCTTTGCGTGAATATAACAGTTTATATAGTGATAACATTGCAATTAGCTTCTCCTAAAGAATCCTGAGTAGAATGATTTTGTACGTCTCCGTATCTACAATTCTAAGAAAAGGGAAATTACCACTAATTATTGTTTGTATCTATCCATTGTATCCATTTTAAAATGGAAATGCTGCAGAATATTGAAATAAAATACATTGTTGCCATGATGATCAATTTAAAAGTATGTATTCTTGTTTCATATAAGTGGAAATACACATACTATTTATATTAAAAACTTAGTATCACTTTTCAATTCAATGCAATAGTAATATAAGAAAACTATCAGAAAAACTAAAATATTTTTGCTGTTATCAATTGAATTCAACATAGTTACCACTCTGCCTTTGCCTTACTTTCCATCACAGCTGCCTTTTCCTTGGAGATGACCTTGTTCTATCTGGAGCTAATGCCTTTAATGTATTATATGAGTTAAATCTAAGATGATTCTCAAATGCTTTACCGCTAAGTGTTTATAACACAAATAAATACAGTAGACTAGAGTTAGGGCCAGACTTTAGAATGTTTATTACTGGAGCAATTTCTGCCTTCACACATAAATCAAAGCACTCAAAGTGCCATATGATACCAAATGTTTAGTTTAACAGCATAAAATTGAGCAAAAATTGTGTGCAGTACTTTATAGGGGCTATAAAATCTGCAGGTGTGTAATCACTGTGATCTATCAAAGATTACTCAGCATTCCAGATAATAAATATTCAAGTGAAACAACTCTTGGAGTTATTTTGTAAAAAAAAAATATATTACGATTTCCAGTAAAGGTGTTGCAAAATATAACAATGTAGCAGTAGCATTTTCAAAATTATTGAATACCATTTTCTGTGGATTTATTCAGCTTCAGTGGACCTTCCTCTGATAGAATGGTAACTATTGGACTTTGCACTAGTAATTAGTTCCATTGACTTGTTTTGCTTTTGAGTAAACTTGTACCAGTGCTCACTTATTTTTTATGGGATTTATAAGCTGCCCCAATCTGTTATGCTTCTAGGTAGCTTACAGAATACACAATAGCAGTAAAACAAAGAATTACACCATCAAAATGTGAAAGGGGGAAAAAAACCAACCGCCATTCACAAAAACCTAAACCACCACTCAAGAGCTTTATTTGATCCAGGGTCTAAGGTCAAAAAGGTCTAAGGTCAAGAGCCAAGTTTTAAAGGTTCATTTAAGTAGTACTAGGATGGAAGCTACACAACTCTGTTGTGCTGTGTCAGCCATTTTCTTGAAGGGCAAGCTAAGCACCTTGCCTCTATCTGATGAACTGCATTTATTATTTTGGAGGAAGCAACTAGCATAGGAAAAAAGACACAAAGACACAAAGAAACAAAAATTGCCTAATTTTACTGCATAAATCTCCCTATCTCCCCATAAATCTCCCTCTCTCTCATTTTCCCATTAAGCAGTGAAATTGCCTAATTTTACTGCATAAATCTCCCTCTCTCCCCATAGTCTATTTCCAGACTGTCTGGAACTCCACAAAGAGAAAATTATCTGTCTTACATGTGTCTGACAAATCAGAATAGTGGATAAAGGGTAAAACATCCCTTTCATCTCATCCTTTCTTATCTCTCCAGAGCTCATTTGCAAGTGTTGTAGTTATGTTGTACATTTCTACTTTAAACAGTCTTCTCAGACTTGGGTGTTCTCCAGATGAGAAGACTTCAATTCCAAGAATCTCTAGCCAGTAGGAACCCAACTGGATAAGACTTTGGGATTCTAATTGACAGAACATTATATTGAGTTTTCCAACTTCGTTATAAATACAAAATATTTTCTATTATGTTTTTCTATTTTAGCAACTTTGTAATAACAGCTGTGTCTGCAAGTGGACATTTTATATAACTCAGAAAGGGTTTTTCTTTAGTTGTGACTAGGTGGTTGAAACAATGAATTTGGAAGTCCTTTTCAAATTACAGCATTCTTGCTTTACTCAGTCTTGGAGTGAAAGCATATAACATTAATTGGTTAAATACAAATATTTACATTGCAAATAAAATAAATTACTCCTTTATGAAAACAATACCAAGGTAGAGAGGATATATTTGAAAACCTAGAGGCTCTCTTATATAGTTACTGAATTAAAATAGTGTGGATGCAAATAGGCAATGCTTGTCATTACTGCCACGTATACAATGATGTATAGGTACTCTTCACTTTCTGCCAGTTGTGAAAAATGAAAGAAATCAGAAATCTATAAAATATCTATGATTGCTACATATTAAACTATATGGGCTTTTGAAAAATCTTGTTTTATTTTTAATAGATGTGCCTCATTACAGCAGATGGCAGCATTCATTCAGTCTTGCTGATCCTTCCTCCAACTTCCTTTAAAAAAAAGAAGCATTAAGCTGGATTAAGCTACTAGAGCTGTGCAAAGATCAGGATTTAAAGAGCAGGATGCAATTTGGAGTATGTGTATGGCACATGAATGCAAGCACATGGTTTCATAGTATCATGCATGGAGCACCACGAGTCCAGGGAAATGCAGTTCCTTAAGCTTTTCCTGACAGGTGCTGCATGCACGCACCTGTTTGCTCTGAATTACATTGTCCATTTTGTCCCAATGACTTATTCTGAATTCATGGCTCTTGCTTGGTGGGAACCATGGCCAGAGGACCTTCCCCCAGCTATAGCTGGTGCACTCACTCAACTTTATCTGAAACAGAAAGCATTGAAGATGGTCACTCCTGCTCTTGTCATCTTTTGCCTGGATTACTATGATTCAGTTTATATGGATCTGTTCTTGAAGACTAAGTTGGGTTTTGTCCAAAGGTCACAGTTTCAGGTTCACAAGCAGAATTCACAGAAACAACACACAGAGCAGGATGTCATATGGTTCTTTCCAACAGAGGAACATGGGTCACCTCCTAAATCAGGCTGCAGCCAGCTTTAATTAGGTTAGCTACTCCCTTGCTTGGCATGGAGCCTATTGAGCATCCTTCTTCTGCTGTCCACCCTATTCACCGAGTTCAAGGGCGGAGGGGGCTGTTCCTCATATCTGACCAACTGTTCTGATGGTGCCTGTGTTTGAGCAGGTGATTCCTGGCTTGATACCTCCTGAGGCTGACATTCCACAGGTAGAGCTGCAGTACCTTCATCAGAGTCTGAGTCCTGGGCCATGACAGCTACTTGGAGATAGATCCATATTCTGTTCATATATCAATTTTTGTTTCTTTATTACATTTTAAAAAGCAAAATATACAAGGACTAATTTTCAAACATTATCAATACGATCGAATGCAACATATAACAACAAATCCCAGTACACAATTAAAATGAAAGAAAAGTACAGAAAAAAGGAAGAGGAGGAGGAAGAAAAAAATATCATGGTTTAAACAACCAAAAGAAACGTAATGCAATTATTTGAAAATTCTCTTGATGTCTTTCATTTTAAAAGCTAATCAAATATGGTTAAAGAACACACCAAATTAATAACAGTTAATATAAAATTCTGCATTAAGAGATGTGTTTTAAGAAAGGGAAAAGAAAAATAATATTTTATAGTGTCCACCTTTGAGTGATAGCAGATGGAACTGCAAATATGGTTTCATACAGTTGTTAAAAAGCATGGGAGAGAGAAGGCCAATCCCTGTCTCCCCCCACTTGTCATTCAGGGGCCTCAGGCAAATCTTTCTTCTCCTACCACAGACTGAAGCCTCCCACTGAAGGAGCAAAATCACTCTGAAACAAGTGTCTCCAATCCCTGAAGCAAGATACCATGCTTGATGTTATTGAAAACCATCCAGAGGTCTAAAAGGTCCAGGAGAGGTGTGCTACCATGATCTTGGTCCTGACATAGATCATCTAAGGAAGCAACCAATGCAATCTCAGTCCCATATTTGGGGCTAAATGCTGTCTGTTTGGAGTAGTAAATTGATGACAATTTACACTGAAATTCTGATCAACATTTTCACCCACTTCCTACTGGCATTAAACAGTGATAAGGGACAAAATAATGTATAGCATAGCTGCCAGAGAGCACAAAAGCAGTCACCAAATACTGTTCTCTGAAACTGCTCCTTAAGTTGAAGTGGAACAAGTCTAATAAAGTGACTCTGACTTTGTCAGCCGCAGGAAACCAGAAGCCCAGATAGAGTTCAAAGCACTACAAGTTAATTCCATGGAACTTATACACAAGAATCTGAGCTACTAAAGGTCAAGGCAAATTGTTGCCATCTAAGAGCAACAGATTTCAAGTGGGTTGGACTTAGGTCTCTTCCAGAGCAGTAGGGACTCTACACTGATGATGTATTTGATTTTTGGGCTCAACCTGGTCATCTCCTATACACTTCTAGGATGATCATAGTTAAAGGGACCAAAAAGCCAGTATTATCAAAGACACAGTCTCCATTTTTCTCCTACAAAAAGCAAAGCAACTACTTTTAACAATATTTACTGTATTTTAGGTAGTGTTGTTTTTAATTGATATATTGTTCCTGCTCTGAATTTCAAGCAATAAAGGGATAAGTAAGCATTTAAATTTTCAAGAAAGATTATGTGTCACCATTTTTTAAAAAAAGGTAAGCTATCGTTTTTCTTAGCTTCCTGTAAATAGAGATTTTTAAAAACTCAGGCAGTAGATATTACTTATAAAGTTAAGCAACCTACGATAGTTCAACTAAGCATTCATGAAAGGAAGGTGGGATTCATGATATGCAATTTCTAACCAATCCACAACCAACTTAAAACCTGCAATCTCCTTTGCAGCAGAACAGATTTTCATATTTACTTTCTGCACAGGAAGAAAATGAAAAATATGCTAACGGAGCAACACAATCACAAAATATTTTATTACTCTTAAGGTATCTAGTTCGGCGACTGATTTAAAATTTTCACTTCATATAGATTATATTGCTCTACAATATTCTATCTCAGAGTCCATCATACATTCTTTATAATCCCCAAATGACATAAATATTGTTCATGATTAGAAGGAACACATTTATGTAGCAATTCTTTATACTAAAGGACAATTAATAAAATAAACAGACCAAATTAATTAATCAGACACAGTGTTTCTTTTTGATGATGGATCTTAGGTTTAATTGCATTATCTTATGGCAGGCCAATAAATATGAAATCAGAAAGCTATATTTTTCTGGGCAAGATTCTAGAATATATTTTTCATGATGTCCCCACATGAAAGTATTTAAAAAAGGGAACATGATCAAATAACCTAATATATTTTGCTTCTTTCAGTATGTGTTTTTAATTGTCCAACAACATATCTGCTTACTGTTCAAACTGAAAATTTATGTTGCATTGTAACATAATCCTCTGGCCAGAAAGCTACATAAAAATAGGAACAGAAGTCTTGTGGACACCACAGACGTAACATTTTCCATACATTTGGTATGTTCACTAGGACAACCTTCTTTGCAATGGGATATTTCAAGTTTATGTAGCTTCAGCTCTTTTGATCAAATACTAGCATGGATAGGATCATAGTATCATGAGATTTTAAGAACTAAGGCTGAAATAATTGGGGGATATTAGGATGAAGGACGCACAGTGGGGGCAACTGGCCAATACAGGTAGTTGAGACTGGCAACTCAATCATTAAGTGAAGCAGTTGCTAAGTGAAAGTGTGACTGTGCTTATGATCTCATTTCAACTTTCCTTTGCTTTAAAGACCTGTGAAGATCGTAAATGCAAGGATAGATTGCAAAGTTATGTTTTCATCACCATCATAACTGCAAACAGTCGCTAAATGAGGCAATGACTAAACAAGGACTATCTGTATAAAAGGCCAGGTCAATGGAGGTTATATAAGAGAGCAAATGAGGGCAAGTCTCAGGCTATGAAAATCATCTAATTTGTTTCAGACTTCAGGTGTAGAAGACGGAGAAAGTCTAGGAAGTCTGTACAGCTATTCTTTTATTATATAAGACCAGCTGGCAGCCTTAACCCATCTCAGTTAATCTCAAAAAGTTAAGTGGGATTCATCTCGGTTGGTACTTGGATGGCTTACAGGGCTGTAGGATGGATTAGGAAACTGGAAACAAACCCCACACTGAGGCAATGGTAAACTATTTCCCCAATGCTGACAAGAAAATTTGCTCTCTGGGTGGTTTTCAGAAAAAAAAAACACTAATATAATTACAACTTGAATAAAAACATGCAATTGTGTTGTCCCATTCACTCATACGCACATATAACAGTGGTTTACTGCGTTTATTAATATTCCCCAGCAATTCCCTTCACCAAAAACCCAGAACTGTCCCAATTAAATATAGCCAAAAGCAAAACAATGCTAGTCCACAGAGCAATATCCAATGAGTCCACAAGGCACTTGAAAGTTTTCCAAGCAAGATAAATCCACCATGCAAAATTAAATCCACAACACAAGAGAGTTCATGAGGCAAGAAAAGTCCAGAGTTCACAAGGTACAATCCAAAGCAAGGCAGGAATCACAACAACCAGGAAACACACAGCTAGGAAATGAACACATTGTTCCCAGCATTGTCTCCATTGTCTCTGCTGTTCTAAATAGCCAGCTTCTGGTGCAGCCCATCAAGAGGGACGAGGCTGTCTTCTCACAAGTAGTTGAGCTGACCTTCGCTGCTTCTGCCTTTTCTCTGCCCTGTGTTCTCGGATCATGTGCAGAAGGCAGTTCTTCTTCCTCATCACTGACTGGCTGCAGCTCTGTGCTTTCCCCACCTGAAGCCTCAGGGCTGTCCTGCTGCAGTGTGCTTCAGTCAAATCAGTGTCCAGGTTCTCTTCTATCAACTACTCACCCTCACTTGGATTCTCAACCCCTGCCTCGGAGCCACTGACAAACTCCCCTCCTGATGTGCTTGGGATTGGTTCATCCTCCTCTGAACTGACATCTGGAGAGGCATCTGGGGAAATCATGCCAGCAATACAGGTGGCCTTCAACTTACAGATGTAATTAAATGCAGAATTAGTCATACGTCATAGTGGTTGTTAAGCAGGTCACTATTTAAGCAAACATGGTGGTCCTTAAGTGAACACAGAAATTGTTAAGTGAACCCACTTTCCCCAATTATGCCTGAAACTGGAAGTAAATACCAGGAACCAGGAAAAAAAACCCTGAAAATCATGGTCATATAACCACAGGATGCTGCAAATGTGAGCTGGTTGCTATGTGCTCAAAATGAAATCACATGGTCATGGCCAGTAGTGGGATTCAAATATGTGAACAACCGGTTCTCTGTGTGGATGCCGCTTCCGGAAGTCCATTCTGGGCCTGGGCAACAAAAAATTAGCTACCGGTTCTGCCGAAGTGGTGCAAACCGGCTGAATCCCACCACTGATCATGGCTGGGAGGGGTTGCAGCCATTGGAACTTTGAAAAAAGGATGTAAGTAGTACTGGAGAGATTGTCATAACTTCAGTGGTCACTAAGCAACCAGTTGTTAAGCTAGGATTGCCTGTAAAATCATTGATTTGTCTGTTAAGTCACCAAAATTCAAATTCACTAGGAGATATTATCTTTTTTTCTTCTACAAGGCAAAGTGGCAATCATTAATGTGGAGAAGTGGAAGATGATAAGCAATTGCTAGGAAATGATAATTACTTCGAGCCTTCCAGATATTTTGAATTACAGTTCTCTGAATTTTAAGAGTTATTGTCAGTGCATAACTTGACGAGCATGATGGCCTAGTGGGGAAGATGTTAGCCTCCCACTTGGAAGGTTGAGAGTTCAATCCTAGGTAGTGGCAGATGTTTCTGTCTCAAGTGCAAAGAGAAAATATCTGCTGAAAATTCCACATAGGCATCAGAAAGGGCATCCAGCCAGTACATGCTCAACTGCATCCGATCTCCCCAACTCTATCCCAAATTAAGGGATTACAGGGTCATTTAAAAAAAAACCCATTGTGCATAACTGACAGGTGGCTGATTAGAAAAGTTTCTGACAAAACTGGAAGATGGAAGGCCTTATCCTTATATTACTCTCAGCTGGAGCTCAATAGAAGGGCAGTTCCTCAAGTCTCTTGGAAACTATTTCTCAGTTGGACCTCTTCTAAAAAATCCAATCAGTAGAAGGAGGGCAATGCACCAATTTGGCAAAAAAAAGCATCTTTTCCAAGGCAGCCTCAGAGGTCTGGAATGTCTATCCAGGGGGAATTTTGAAGGCATATTAATTTTTGGGAGCTGTGCAAAACAGCTTTGTTTCATCTGCTATTGTATGTTTTGGAATGAAGAACTTGAATTCCTATCACTGAACGTTTTTGAACTTGATTCTTTGATATTAGTTGTTGTCTTTTAAATGTGGTTTGGGGTATTTACTTGAGTCGCTCTATTATGATTTTCTTTCTTAATCTGTTTAGAACAGAATTCTAAAAGAATTAGCAGCTGTTTTCTTCCATCTCTTCTTCATCAGTTAGGTATTTGAACAGGAAGACCTCTATCTGGGGGCAACAACTATTGCAACTACGTCATAAAACAAAAAGTCCACACATGAAAATAGCAACACATCTCCATCAAAAGCAAGGAAAAGGTGATTTAGAAATTCATCTGACATTCGATAGACTGCAAGGTATTCCTGCAAGATATTTCAAAGTTGTTGTTAAGGCAGTATCTTTGCTAGGCAATCTTAGTGGAGACAAGAAACCAGTGGTAAAAACTCCGGTATAATTTTATCCACTGTATGCAATCCCTGTCACAACTGAGATTGTATTATAGCAGGGGTCTTCAAACTTGGCCCTTTTATGACTTGTGTACTTCAACTCCCAGAATTCCTCAGCCAGCACGCTGGCTGAGGAATTCTGGGAGTTGAAGTACACAAGTCATAAAAGGGCCAAGTTTGAACACCCCTGTATTATAGGCTCAAAGGTTCTGCTGTCTCAGAATATCTTTGCTTGAGAGTTTTATGATACTTTTATTCTGAAAGTTTGTTGTCAGCATTTAGTCACTTCTCAGCAGTGACGAACGTTGAAAAATGTCTTCTAGGAATTCTTGTTTTCAGAGTTAACATCTTTAAGCAACAGTGACAAAAATGATGTCTATGGTAATCACCAATGGAAAATATGGGTGAAATAGAATAGAAGCATATACAATAGTGGTTATTATCTGAAAAATGTGAAAATAACTCTAATCTTTAAGCCTACAGTACTATCAGTTGTTCCATGTATTTTCCACATTGGGAAAGATTTGGACAGATGTATACAACCTGACAGGTCTTGCTTCCCCAACTAAGTAGGGCGAAAATCAGTTCAGATAGTAATTTTAGACCACAAATTTAAATCCATGTAATAATTCATAAGAAAGTGAGTGAAATCACCTCCAGTCACTTCTTGGCTAGACTATTTCAACACGCTCTACATGGAACTGCCCTTGAAGAGAATCTGGAAGCCACTGCAAGCAGATACAAGTGCACTTTAGTATGCTCAGGTAACACCATTATTTCACAAGCTATACTGACTGCCTACCAGATTCTCAGTGCAATTCTGGGTGCTAATAAGCACCTATAAATCCCTACATGGTATAGGACCAGTTTATTTGCAGGACTATCTTGCTCTAATAGAGAAGAAAAGCTTTGGGTTCCCTCCTTGAAATAGTGATATTCTATGAGAATCAGCTGATATGATTTTTCAGTAGCAATTCCTGCCCTTTGGAATGATCTAAATCTGCTGGGATTTAGAAAGGCCTTAAAAACATGATTATTCCCTGTTGGAGCTGGGATAAGTAAATTCCCATCAGGACAGAGTAGAAAATGAGCCAGGTTGCCTATTATAATTGTTAATTACTCTTTTTTTCTTGTTGTCAGCTGCCTAGAGTTAAATAGCCAAATAAATTATTTAAATAATTTATTTAAGTAAATAACATTAAACAAGTTGGACAGCCAACCCATAAGCATATTTTAATATTTATATTTTAACATTTATAAATATTCTATCCCTGAAGCCTTATAATTTTTCAATATTATTTATGACTTCTTTTGCATCAAACTTAAATGGGCATGAGTATTTGTAGCACTTGTTTCAATTCCACTTTTCAGTATTATTATCTTTCCCAGATTTCTAAAATATACTGCCAGCATTCCCTTATCATACCTTCATCCCAAATCATATCATTTTATTAATTTCATTAATTCTGCAAGAAGTTTCTTGTTTAGTCCTCTTTAATCACTTGCAAAACAATTATTTTCAATGAAATCATTCTGCATTTTCTTTGCCTCTTCTCATCTTAATCATTCTTTCTTTGTGACTACAGTGCATTATTTGTTACTATATTATTCCTTCTATATACTATAAATAAAGTAAAAATAGGAAAGATCCATAGATGGAAATCCTGAACAGAAAGAAAACAGATCAGGAGGATTGGAAAATTCTGAAAAAGGGGGTATTTAAGGCCCAAATACAAGCAATATCAAAGTGAAATAAAAATGGGAGACATACCTGTAAAGACTCATCTTTACAGGTATGGGAAGTAACCATGTGGATACAAGAGGAAAGTCAAGGAAGGAGTAATCCAAAGATGGGAGAAGCAAGATGGTGATGGCCATCTAGGAAGAAGGCCAAACTGTTTTGTTTTCAAAAAGTGGTCTAATTACCAGATTAATCTCATAGCTTTTTTCAACAAATGACTACATTAATAGACCAAGTGGGTATTGTGGATGTAGTGTATCTAGATTTCAGAAAGGCATTTGGTAAAGTTGATGATAGCCATATTCTTGACAAAAAGGACACATGTGGGATAGATGGTCTCATTACCAAGTAATGAGACCATCTATATGGGGACCTGTCTATATGAAAGAAGGTATGCAGTGGGATACATTAGGCTTCTGCCAGAGCATGGTGCTCTTCAATATTTTATATATGTTTTCAGTGAGGGAATATAAACAATACTCACCATATTTGCAGATAACAAAAAAGTGAGGGAATTACTAATACCTCAGAAGACAAGTTCAATGTTCAAAAGTAATTTGATAGACATTGGGTATACAGCATTAAACAAAATGATGTTTATTTATTTTAAAATATTTGGAGAGAGAGAGAGACAGACAGACAGAGAGAGACAGACAGAGACAGAGACAGAGAGAGAGAGAGAGAGAGAGAGAGAGAGAGAGAGAGAGAGAGAGAGAGAGAGAGCAGTCAAGGTGATTAACTTAAGGTGGTGAACATACTTAATATTCCTGCTCGTATTTTCCCCACCACAACACCCTGTGAGGTGAGTTGGGCTGAGACAAAATAACTGGCCCAAAATTATGGGTCCAAAGAGAGGCATATTTTTATATTCATTATTTTGCCAGCTGTACCTATGAATACACTAATGATTAAAACAGGATTTGAAACCAATTGACATTTTAATGTAGTTACTCATCAGTTAGTACTTCATTCATTTTGGGGTTCTAAATGACCCAAAAGATTTTCTATAATCTCCAATTTTACTAACCTGGAGAAAATGCACACAACATTCCCTGCTAAGTTAACATAAGTCCATTTTGACCAGTATCCTACATATGTAACCAGTTTGACTCCAAGGATGTTTACATTATTCTGTGCAAGATAGCATCTTTCATCTAAAACTTACCTTGTTAAGCAACATTCTGCTGCTTGCTTCTCACCAACTACTAGAAGATAAATGCTGCTTACTGATATACAGTCAGATTAAAACAGGATGTGAAATGTGAATGAAAGTCCCTTCCACAATTTAATACGTTTTAGCCATCAATTAAGTTGTATGGTATGTACATTGTTAAATGTCAAGTCAATAAAAACAAATCTTGAGAATTAAAAATGACTAAGGGAGCATTATTGCAGAGTGACTGACCAAAACTGAGAACCAGAACTGATGGCATTGGGAACTCAGTATTTTAATAACTGAATGATGTACTTTATAGATGTTCCTTATTATTTATTAAATTATTATTTCTGCTGGTCAGAACAAAAGTGTGCCTCTTCATCTTGTGTAATTTGTGTGGTGGGATTTGGGCTAGAATGCATCCAGTAGTAATTTGAGAATGCTTTGATTTTCACAATGTTTCTTACCCCTTTTCATACCAACTCAGATTCAATTTTGCATACGTTAAATAGACAGGTTGTGAGACAGGTTAGTTTTACCCTACTGATGTGTTATTATTATATTAAACCCATTCCTTACTTTGATCTTATATTTTGACTTTAGTTTTCTAAGTTTAATATTTTGACATAAATAATTCATGGTTTGTTCACAAAGCTGAATATAGAAGTGTCCTGGCTGACTAAATGATAGTACTCCAATTTTCTGTTTCCCACAGAATAAACTAATAGTTTCTAACTCTTTAATTCCAGTGCTGTCCATCTGCTGATGTCTAGATGCAAAATCTGTCTTTTTATACTTGAAATAGGTTTTGGCAATAAACAAAGAATTATTTTCACTTAAATGCATTTAACTTCAAGCTTTCATTGTGGTTACCCAATTCAAATCTCCCTGTGGAATCTCCCCATGATTCCAGGTTCTTCCAGTTCCCCAACTTTTGTATTCCAATAATCAATAGGGTTCTCTCTTTTGATACTGCATTTTGCTTTTTTTGCAATTTGCTATAAAATCTATCATTGTTTTCCTTCTTTGAGTCTATAGTAGATCCATACACTAATAGCTTTGATGTTTACTGGATACTCATCCATCCATTCTCATATCCATTCTAATAAGATATGATCCTATTGTTTATTGAATTAGAACTCAGCATATATATAATGGATATGGATGAATGAATACGGATATATATGTATGTATGTTATATTTGTATGTATATATTACATATATAACACTCCATTCCTTTATATGGACTCATGTAATAAATAGTATATCATGTGGTCTCTTAAACTAGAGGTCCATCTCAGAGCACCCAGTGATAGGGGAAGCAAGAAAGGGGCCAAAATGATGAAACACTGTGTGGTAAATTGTGATATTTCCTTTTGTAGATGTGTTGTAATAGCATATGCACATACAAGTGATGGAGCTTGTGTCTTGACAGCACAATGCTGCTTTATTGTTTAAATTAAAGTAGGAAGCTCCTTAAGATGCCCCATGGATATATCTATATTGTCTTATTAATATTCCAATTTTATTCATTTATGCTTTGACTAATTCAATTTTTCCTATATTCCTGCTTTTCACATTCCATGTGGAATGTTCCCATTGAGTGTGTGTCCCTATAAACTAAAGGGCTTATTTTTCAATACTGGCAACATCACTCACCAAATAGATCCTATGGCTTTCACACTGTCAATTCCAGATTTATTTGTGAAAATTCTATATTCTTCCAGTTGATTAGAGGAGTGTCTTCTGAGCGAAGATCATGCATACAAAATATTACAACTATATACATAAGGTTAAAAAAATACAGAAATAGTTTGCTATTGCCCTTCTTCCAGGTTTGATTTTGTGGTTCCTTATTAGTTGAATTGACTTCCCAATGCTTCCAGAATCCTCAATGCCTCTTATTTTCTCCTTCTCCTTTCAACCTTACTCCTACCTTGTCAATCTTGGATTTGTAGAAGCTACTGTGAAGATGGTATAGAACAGGGATGTCAAACTCGCCATGTCACGTGATGTGCCATGATGTATCGCGACTTTTTCCCCATTGCCGGAGCTGGGGTGGGTGCGGTTTTGGCATGATGCATCCGGCCCGCAGGCCGGCAGTTTGACACCCTTGGTGTAGATAGAAGGTCAATTAATTGAGTGGAAATGATTTGAAGAAAAACAAATTTACCTAACTATTTGAACAATGGGAATTCTTTGTTAGGAAAAGTTGGACAGTCATCTGTTGGGGGTTGATATAGCGGTAGATTTCCTATTTAGTTGAGATTGAACTACATGATCTAAAAAGTCCCTTTTAGCTGTATCGTGTCTGCCTTCACATGAACATTTCCTTAGTACGGTAATATATGAACAATTGTGAAAAAAGTAGTGGGAGATGTCATAAAGAAAGACAAAATAGTCACAAGATGCAATCATCAATCTCCAGTTTCTTCAGTTCTAAAAGCTTTATTGTCTGAAGAGTTGTTTGCCTCAAGCTAACAACCTTGGTAATATAATAAAGAATTTATTATATGATGATTATTTATGAAACTTTAACCAGATCAGGCTTGAAGTTGTTTAGATGATAGAATATAACAATTTGTATATTTGTGCTTCATACATTACAATAAACACCTTTTCAGATTCAACATTTATCATAGATCTGAAAAATCTATCTTACAATATATTCCTCACTGGGCAGACAAAAAAGTACAAGTATGCTTTTAGCATATAAAATAATATTTCGGAATTCTAGGGCCAATTGTGGCTAAGGAATGAAAATCCCAATTCCTGATCAAAAGCAATTGCTGAAAATAGTGTATTCCAAGTAGATTCATAAATTCAAAGATGAAGAGCTTTCTGTAGCTCTGAGGTCCATTTCTTTTGTGTGCCTCCTAGAATATCTGAATGTAAGAGCCTGTACACTGTCCCTGAATGACTGTCTGCTACATCTTAACTAAAGACATAGCTAGCACACTATAAACCAGAGTATTAATTGGTAGCTCACAAACATCAACGCTGCTTCCCTAGTGCCAGACTCCTCAGTGATGTCAAAGGAAGAGATGACAGCTTTAAAAGAAATGGCATATTAAAAAGGGAAAGTGAAAAACCAGTTAAAACCATTAATCTTTGTAAATAAATACTTTTCACTCTTATTTTGCTCAGTTCAGTAATTTCCTGACAGGGCTGGGAAGAGGCTGATGTGATGGATGCTTTTTACCATAGACTAGTACAGTTGCCAAAAAGCTGTTTTAAAAAAAACTCAGAAAAACAGACAAAGTTCTGGCTGCACATGCCTTTGTCTCAATCTAAGAGGAAAGGTGGAAGTTTCCTTGGCAGGGAGCAAAGAATTCTCTTTACCCAATAAAGAATGTTGTTTCAGCTGCAAATAGTTCTTTGAAATGTAGCATGCCACACAGAGGCCACATGCAACCCTCTGCGCCTCTAATATGAAAGCCTAGTGGCCATCTGCTCCCATGATGGAAAGGTGCTGAAGGCAATGCAGTGGAAACAGCCTTAGTTCTTCATTAGACCTTCAATGTGATAGGGAAGATCTTCCCCATCTGACCCAAAGGTGCTTTTTCAAAAGGCAATTGGACTTTCTATGTTTTTCCTTCAAATCGTTTCTCTTCTCATCCAAAAAGTTTCTTCAGTTCTGAAGAAGCTTCTTGAATGAGAAGTGAAACATCTTCAAGGAAAACAAAGAAACTCCAGTTGCCTTTTGAAAAAGCACAACCTTGACCTGGATGACTGAGAATCTCCATAGACATTTCCCATCTGACAAATGTTTGGCTCTTGTAGAATTAAAAAAAGAAAATGCATCTGAGCATATACTGGGATTGCACCTCTCTAAGAAAAGGCAGTAGCTCATGCAGCCCACTCCATCTATCTGGGATTAGAACTGCCATATTAGAGGACACCTTACTGAGACAGAGTTATGCTCTTGTGGATGTTCACATAACAATCAGAAACATCATAAAAAAATTATATAGAGTTATAAAAAAAATCTCTATAACAGTAGAGAAGCAATGCATCCTATTGGTCTGATGTGCACATCTGTCACCTACAGATGCTCATTCAACTTCTTTGATACATTTTCACATTTTAACCACTGTTAGGATGAATGGAGCATCTTCAATATCAAATGACAATGTTAAAGACTGTGGTCAACTTTCTATAATATACTAGAAATGAAAGCATTGCACTGCACATTTAAAACAATCACAGCCACAATGCAAAACAAACAAATGAAAACAAAACATAGAAGTTATTTTTTTTTAATTAACCAAGGTATTTTTAAAATCATTTCTGTACTTAAGATAGCTCAATTTTAACACCTCCAGGTTCTGAAAGTAAACTGGAGTTCTGAATTTTATTTTATTTTCTTGCACTGTATGTGACTTTTGGATGTTTCAATTCTGTCTCTGCCTCTAAATGGTTGTTTTAAATCAATATTATTTCGCAAGGCTTGCTTGTTTCTTAAGAAAATTGTGGCCAAACTGAGTTGTCTTAAAGGAGTAGTGAGTAAGAAGGTTTCACAATGTCATCGAATGGTTAGTCACTGTTTTCAGGAAATGTCATTAGAAAACAAAATGGAAAATACAAAAAACCAGAAATTGTGCTCTAGTCATTCATAAGGAGCCTAAGCTGCTATTTCAATTTTACTGGAAATTTAATAATTTTTGGCTTTGCAGCAATGAACACATTTATTTTAGGGGAAAAAAGCCAGTGATATAATCCTTTCCTAGAATAGCCTGTCCCAGTTCGTATTATTCTTCATGTACTGTATGTTTTGAGTACCCTGCAACACTGGAGAACACAATTTGGGAAATTCTGTTGTAAAGAGTGAGAGGGGCAAGGATGTGTGTGAATGGAAGATCTATAACAATTTTCCAGCCTATTTTGTACTCCCGGATTACATTGCCAGCTGAACCCCACCTCACCCAAACCTTCAAAGCATAAGATGCAAAAGGAAAGAAATCTGCCCTTATCCACTTTTGTCATATATATACCAAGTAATCCTTGATTTACAAACATTTGTTTACTGACAGCTCAAAGTTACAACAGGACTGTTAAAAGTGACTTATGACCAGTCTTCACATTACAACTATCTCAGCATCCCCCTGGTCATGCGATCAAAGTTCAGATGCTTGGCAACCAGTTTGTATTTACTGAATAGCTTTGTATTGGTATATGTACTTTGACTGTGGGGAGGGAGCAGAAATGTATTTGAAGACACCCTCTGAGGTAGATTGTGGTGTTTTATAAAATGCCTGACATCTAGAGCAGGGGTCCTCCACCTTGGCAACTTTAAGATTTGTGGACTTCAACTCCCAGAATTCTGAGGAATTCTGGGAGTTGAAGTCCAGAAGTCTTAAAGTTGCCAAGGTTGAGGACCCCTGATCTAGAGAACCAATAAATTAAAATGAAACATCTTCTCTGGCAATTCTCAACCTGTTGCTAAGAGAGAGGCCTTGTTTATGCCAAACTTCAAAGTCAATCACAATGTTCCTAGCCTTCTTCTCTATTGCTGTCTCAATGGATACATCACCACAAAACCTGCTGACAGTTGCTTCCCTTATTCTTTTGGCAAGCAACACTGTGCCTCACAGACTTTGTGAATGTGTTGTCACCAGGTTCTTCTTTCACTCTGCAGAATCTTTTCTCTTCTACTTGGCATTTGGCCCTTCCAAAATTTCATTTGTCTTATCAACAGCACAACACAGCCCCGTTCATTAGACAAATGCTTTTCAGAACTGACTACAATGGCTCCCAACAGATTGTTGCTGCCATGTCTGTAAATAAATTGAAATGTCAAAGGCTCAGGTTTGCTACCATCCAGAGTTTTTAAAGAAAAAAAAGGACATGCCAAGGAGAGCCAAATTAATATTTAGGAAGGCAGAGATGCAAATTTGATGTTGGGAATTGGCAGATTCTTACTTCCCAGGCAAATGTGAATGTGCATTGTGTTTTTGATTGGAAAATTTGCCAACCCATCTTTATTTGCAATGCGAGTCACTGAAAACCTCTTGGGGGATGTTTAACAACATTTCATACTAATCCCCTTCCTGCTCCTTTTCAACATATTTCTGTGTTGCTGGAAATGAACTTTAGTTGTGCATAGCTTTTTTAAGGTATTTAAAATATCAAAATGAACACAATCACAGCAGTCTAACAATTCTTATTTTTATTCAGCGTCTTCTCCATAACAGGAGGCCGAGAAGGAAACTTCCATTGTTCCACTACTGTGTCTCATCTGTCAAATGAATTCAATTATCAGGTTTCCTCCTGCACCAAACTGGACTTCAGCTTTGGTTGGGGAGTTTAAAGTCAAACACATCTAAAGGACATCAAGTTGGAAAAAGCAGTCTTAGACTCTTATCCTTCCTCTAAGTAGCACATATCCAGATTAGTTCCTTTAATTGCACCTTAATTTTGCCAGATAGCTTAGGCTGATTGTTTATGTCTGTCTCAAGATCATCCCAGCATTCTAGAAATAATAATAAGAGATAGTGGACATAATTTGGTCCAGTAAGATTTCTAACTGAAATTGTCTGCCTGTCTGTCTGTCTATCATATATCTATATATCTATATCTACATCTACATCTATTTATCTACATCTATCATCTATATCTCTCTATATCTATTTATCTACATGTATCTATATTCCTATATCTATTTATATCTATCATTTATCTCTATATTTATATCTATCATCTATCTACAATATGGTAAGATAAAGAAGAAAGTCAGCAACTTAATTATTGAATTAAATAATTCTGGGTTGAGAAGAGACAAAGAAGCTCACAGCTCATCACTCCATGACTTTGTAATTGGGTAAAATAAGCAACTATTAGGAAAGGAATTGTGATGGCTTATACCAAAGTAACCAAAGCTGAGTAACCAAAAACTATAATAAAAAGGAAAGAAAGGATGATAAAGTACAGTAAGACCTTGATAAAATAGATATTGGGTGGGGGAGAGAAGAAGAGGGAGAAAGAAGAGGCATCTATTTAAACCAGGATGTCATTAAATCAGAAAGAATCTTTTGAACTTGCATTAAAAAAAAGTTTTCCATTTTGCACATCTGTAAAAAATATGCAGCCTAAAATGCCGCACTCTCTAAGGAGATCCTTTTCTCCCTATTCTTGCCACCAGCACACCCAGTGTGGTATTCCTAGGTTCTTCCTGACAGTCTTTTTGCTGGTCTGATGACTCCCCAATCTTCCCAGCCTTTTTTTAGAAAAACACCTGGTTAAACAAACCTTGTTTTTTATTTGCAGAGGATACCTAGCCTCAAATGTTATCTGTGGCGTCAAAAAACTGTTCAATAGAATTGTCCATTAAATCCAATATTTCAGTGCAAAAGACTGTAAAACCTATAATCCCCCCTCAGTTATGCTGGATCAAAATTCCAAGAACCTTCATTCAGCATACACAACAGATCTGAAATAAGGTAACAAAGACATTTTTTATTACAGTTGTGTCCCCACTGCAATTGTGGGGTTTCTTTTCTTTTTTTTGGGTTATATCATAACCCTGCGAGTTAAAGAAAGGCCTGATATTACTTTAAAAACCACAGTTTTAGATTTATGATTAATTTTAGATTTTGCATATGCAAACATAAGTGTAACCCCTACTGTAAATAAACTGTAAATAAACTACAAATACAAAATTAATGTACATAGAGTCAGTTATATCTGCATCTGTAAATCAGTTTTACATTTAAACTTCTTTACCCACTTTCTAGTCATGTGCACTTTAACAGACCGACTTAATGGCTGTTCATCTTTGTCTTAAACTGTCCTAACACCCCTACAGGGAGGATAGACAGCATAACAATTCAATAAATAAATAAAACACATTTAAAAAATCTAATACTGGATTGAACATGTTTCACTTCTCATCCGAGAAGCTTGTTTGGGAAAGAAGTGAAACTTTTTCTAGAAAAAAAAACCTAAGAAAGTCCAGTTGTGTTTTGAAAGGTGCCTTTTCAAAAGCGCCCTTGGGTTACTCTTGTAAATGTCTTCAATAATTTCAGAGAGAAGACATATAAGTCTTAAACATCATGTAGATCTGTGTTTCTCAAATTGGTCGCTTAAAGATGTGTGGATATCAGCTCCCAAAATTTCCAGTCAGTGCTCACTAAACTCTCGTTTTCTTCCCTACCCTGACCTTTCTCATCCAAACAATTCTAAGACAATGTCTGTTAACTATGGAGTTAAAATATCATGTGCTGTCCTTGAGTCAGTACAAAATAATGCTGGCATAAAATTTGCTATCTCCATTGCAGATCTCTAACATGGCCCCTATAGCATCTGTTGCAAGTCAGAAGGTGAATGGTGTTCTCCTGATTTGTGTACTGTGTCAAATATAACAAGTGGATTATTGGCTTTCTCTTCTGCTATCTCCTTTCATCCTGTCACTACCAGCAGGGAAAACATTCATCAATCAGGGCACTGCAGAACAAATGGAAAGAGTCTGTTTCAGAATCTGAAATGGGCTTTTCTAAGCCATTTTGTTTGCCCTACTCCCCCACCCCCTTTGATCACCTCCCAAGTTCGAATTCTGTGAAATGAGGAAGTATGTGGGGTGACGCCAGGGCAAAAATAGCTGGAGAAAGAAGAGGCAGATGTGCCTTGATTGTGCAACCAGTGAAGTTGTACAAAGGGAGAAATGAAACTGATTATTTGCTAAGGCTGCAATCAACCACCTCCCTTACTTAAGGAACAAAACCTGATTGAAAATGATGAATACAAGGAAATTAGCAAATAAGCAGAAGCACATCTCTTTTCTTTCTCAAATAAAATAGTGGAACTCTGCTGTTTTCTCTTCTTTGGTCTCTAAAAGAATAAAATAGGTGATGGGTACGAAACTCATGAAACAAACTGCTGATGGAGAGGGCAAAAGCTGACAGAGGAACGACTACATTGAAGCTGATTAGTGAGGAGAGGGAAAGGCTACATCAAATACACCTCTGACCATCCAACTGGTCATCAGAGTCAAAATTAAAAAAGGAAATGCAACATTTACTTAAACTATTAAAACTTATTAAGAAAATAAGCCAATCTCTTTCATGAGTTGAGAACCAGATGAAAGGCTCAGTTGGAGAAAAAATAAAAAACAGTTTTGGGGCTAGATTGTCCCATGTCAAGTGGGTGTTCATATTTAACAAACCATGTGGTTAAAAGGAAAGTCTTCATACCAGCTTGAGAAAATCACAGGAGAAGCTCTTTTGTTACTGAATTCAGACAAGACAAACCTCAAGCGAAGGAGGGGGGAAGGTGAGCTTTATTGTCTCTTGCAATAGTTCCATCTTCTCTATTGCTTTACACAAGGGGAACAGAGACACCCAGTTTGGTGTTGTGCTTAGGGTATCAGCCTAGAACCAGAAGACTGTGAGTTCTAGTCCCACTTTAGGCATAAACCCAGCTGGGTGACCTTGGGACAGTCTCTCTCTCTTAGCCCTAGGAAGGAAGCAATGGAAAACCACTTTCATAATCTTGTCAAGAAAACTGCAGGGACTTGTCCAGATAATTGCCAAGAGTTAAGAGTCAACAGGACTTGTAATCACCAAGTGCTCTGTGTGCTGGAAGGATAAGTTATCAGTTAATTATGCTGCACAGATGTATATACACAACCCAACTAATCTTTCCTGATTCTTCCGGTGCTGAATTTGAAAGAATCTTGACACACCAGATTTTTTTTGACTTCTGAAAGTCTAGTTTATCTGATCACTGCAGTAAAGAGGATAATCTTTGTGAGTTCCTGTCTCTCACTGATCTTTTAGGTTAAAAGATCCTCTGGTCCTTCCCCTTTTCCTTAGTTTCCCCTTATCTTCTTTCTGACTGATACCTTTTTTTAGTGATTTCAAAATCTTAGCGAGTCATCCTGAAGTGAGAACGTGCTTTTCTTTTAACTTATTAAATTATACAATGACAACATTTTAAAATGTGGTGGGGCTATCAGATTTTCTTTAAATTCTTATGGCTCAACATTATACAATCCTGAATATGTATCTGCTCCAATTATGTACCTAGGGAATGTGCCTAATTTTAGATAAATAGGTGTAGTTTGCAAAGTCTGCCCACACTCAGCTAGGTGAAAGCTCCCTATTTAAAAAATGTTTTCAAAATATTCTCTGTGACACACTATGGAAGCAAAATGTGAACTTTAAAAAAAATAGAATAGGAAGAGCATTGACACCTTTGAACTTTGGTGTGGGAGGACATTCCTAAGAATACTGTAGAAAACAAACCAATGGATCATTGAATAAATCAGTCCAGAGTTCTCATCTGAGGCACATTACTTAAAATAGTAAAAGCTATTTTAAAGCTGATCCATCCAGTTTAAAGAGATCTTCCTGGAACTCTTAGTAATCTTTTTTATATATATATGCTATCTGATCAATCAGTGCTGGAACTCTTCCTGCTCTAGATCCTTCTGTCTGTTTTATGAGACCTTTTGCATTTAGAAGCCAATATATTTTCCACGCTTAGAATGGATGTTCTTATAATCCACATAAGCAGTTGAAGTTTGCATCATAAAAATGACACTAAATTCAGAATTATTTTTGTTCTTCGACTGGAGTTTGTGCAACTTTTCTCATAAGAACTGGCTTTTACATAATCATTTGAAGAACAGTATGAGTACTATTCTATTCTATTCTAATTCTATTCTATTCTATTCTATTCTATTCTATTCTATTCTATTCTATTCTATTCTATTCTATTCTATTCTATTATTTCAAAGAAGACTTTGAAAAAACATTATTCCACAAAATCTAGTTATGCAATGACAAAGAAGGTATAAAAATGTTGGATTTTGTCCGAATAATTTCTGCAGAATTAGAAAAACATATGCTAGCCATTATGAGGTAACCTGCTTGTCATAATATTGCTAAATAGTTTTCTGAGAAGGAAGGAAAGGGAGTGAAAAAACAGAATCAAAACTTTCAAGTATGAGTTAAACTTAATTAAATCATTGGTAAACAAATACATAAGAGACCATATGCAAAAATAATCATAAAATACCATAAAATAATTTCCAGAAGCCCAAGCTGCTGATCTTGCATACGCATTTGTTGATCTATGGAATAGGAAACTATTAAGTGGACCATTGACCTGATTCATCTCGTTGGTCACATAAAGCTTGAGATTTCTCCTTGGTTCTCTGGAGATCTCTATTTAGGCAGGAAACAGCCAGAGGGCAAATACGGAAGATCTTCGAGACACATCTGTATCTCTTGCATGGAGTCAATAAAGATTGTCAGTCATCCAGGTAAAGTTGTCATGTCAATTGGACTTCTTTTCTTGTTGGTTCAAAACATTTCACTGCTTATCAAGACTGAAGAAGCTACTTCAGAACCAACAAAAAAAGAAGTCCAGTTGTCATGACTCAATGTCCAGATTCTTGCATGAAGGTGATTGCATGCTCATCCAAGAGGACCCTTTACAGACTTATTGTCAACTGCCCCAGAAAAGTAATTGTTGAAGTGTTCAAAGACCAGCTGTGATGAGACTGTGAGGAAAAAATAGTTATGATGTTTGGCCAAACAGAAAACAGCTTTTGATACAACATATATAATATATACAATACACTATCTGGTCCAATTGTATAGAATCAGTTTCGGTTTAAGAGGCATAGAAATGATGCCATGTCACTTGCTGCTATCCGGATGGGGCTTATTCCGTGATATGGGAATAATGCACAAGTGTCTTGGTACAAAAGGCTCCTAACTTTACTTCTACACTAATCACTCTGAGCTCCCAATAACTAATCAGGCAAAACATGTTCATGAAAAGGGATAATCGGGTGCAACTCAATTAGGATGTAGCCTCAGTGTAAAATGGCTGTGAAAAAGGCAGATTTCATGCTCAAGGTCCTTAGGAAAGCAATTGAAAATAAACTGCACAAACAGTAATCTTCCATAAATTTATAGTTCATTAGATACATTAGAGAACTTCAGCTGGGTTTTATTTCAAACTGAATTTTAAATCATCATCATCATTGTCATCCTTGGGAAAGACTGAATAAGTGGATAAAAATGCCAAATCTAATCTAAATGATTAGGGGACTGGAGGCTAAAACATATGAAGAACGGTTACAAGAACTGGGCATTGCTAGTCTAGTGAAGAGAAGGACCAGGGGAGAGATGATACCAGTGTTCCAATATTTGAGGGGCTGTCACAGAGGAGGGGATCAACCTATTTTCCAAAGCACCTGAAGGCCAGACAAGGAATAACGGATGGAAACTGATCAAGGAAAGATTCAACCTAGAAATAAGGAGAATTTTTCTGACAGTGAGAACAATCAACCAATGGAACAGATTGCCTTCAGAAATTGTGGGAGCTTCATCACTGGAAGCTTTCAAGAAGAGACTGGACTGCCATCTGTCAGAAATGGTGTAGGGTCTCCTGCTTGGGGGGGGTTGGACTAGAACTAGATGATCTACAAGGTCCCTTCCAACTCTATTCTATTCTATTCTATTCTATTCTATTCTATTCTATTCTATTCTATTCTATTCTATTCTATTCTATTCTATTCTTATTCTTATTCTTATTCTTATTCTATTCATTTGATTGGCTGTGCAACACAAATCATAATAATAAACCTGGAGGGAAATAGAAAAGATGAGAGAAAAAAGGAAGGCATATTTGAAGTTCTAAAGTTTTTCTTTGGGGAAAATGAAAAGATCGGCACCAGAACCAGGTAGGTGAGCCTCTAACACCGAACTAGTGGCACTTTCAAGCAGGGGCGAGGGATAAGTGACGCCTGCTTTACCGGGCTACAAATAACCCTGGACGTACAAATCGCACACATCTGGAGAGCATCTGGCCGGGGAAAGTCTGCTGGGCAAACTAAAGCCTCACAGCCGGTCTTCTCCATTCCTGGGGGGGGGGGAGAGATGGGGATGATCCCCCGAGGGTGGAGAGCCGCTCTCGGTTTGGCTCGGGGTAAGAGGACAGCGAAAGAACAGCGAAGGGCCAGAGAGGAAGGAGGGGGCGCTGCCCAGAAGGGCGCCTCCTCGCCGGGGCTGGAGGCTGGCCAGGGAGGGGCCGGGCCTCTGGGGCGCTACTTGAATCTGGGTGGTGTCCGCGCCGGTCCAGCTCCGCGTCTGCCCCTCACCCGATCTCGTCGCTAAGATGTCTCGGATGGCGGCGGTCGTTCTCCTGCTGCTGCCCGTGTTCTGCTCGGCTCGAGCGAGCTCCGGCCGCGACCCGGAGCAGCTGTTGCCTCTTCCCCAGGCGAAGTTCGAGGCCTCCCAGTCGCAGTTTATGCGGGTCGCCCAGACGGCCATCCACTATCTCAACTACCATCAGGGCTCGCCCAGCTATCTCCGGAGCGTCGTGTCCCTCGAGAAGACCTCAGTCAAGGTAGGTAAAGAAAAAAAGAGTCCAAGCTCCCGCCTTGGAGCTAATGGCGGCGGGGAAGGAAATCCTCTCGGCACGTGTTTCCCACTGGCCCTCTCCAGTTTCTTTACGTACAGCCCTTCCCACCCCCGCCAAAATTGCAACAGGGGGGCTGTGAAAAGGGGCCTTAGGTATCTCTTAAAGACTGGCTTTTGTCCGGAATGGAATCAGTTCTGCTTGAGCACGGGGTTGGACTGGAAGACCTCAAAGGTCCCTTCCAGTTCTGTTGTTCTGTTTTCTGCTTCGAGGAATTTGCAAGGAAAACAAAGTTACCAACTTTGCTCAACAACGTCCTGTATATTTCCTTAGGAAAATTGGTCTCTTTAAACCTCTCCCCCTCCTCACTCCTCCAAACGAACTTCGATTTCGTTCATTGGTAGAATTCTGTGTAATGTTTGGCTGCCTGAAAAAGACAAACCGCATCTGACTAGCCTGGCATAAACTTCTCTGTGGGAAAAGACAGATCTGATGCCCTGAGGAACTAAGAGAGTCCCACACACAGGATTGGGAGGGGGAGATCACTTTGGGGAGTATTGCTGAGGTTGAACTAGTGACAGCAAACCCCACCAACACCAACCCAATAGGAAGGAAGAATGACTTCATTCTTTGCTCCTTGTTAAAGAAGAGTTTTCCAGTTAGAGATTGTGATTGGTTAATGTGCGGTCAAGTTGGTGAACATGCAGATAAAGAGTTTCTCCACGATGATCTGTCCCTAACTTGGTTTTTCAACAGTGCATTGCTGGTTGTCTTTCCTTTCACTCTTCCTAGAGAACTAGATCTTCACTTATTGTATCTGAAGTGAGCCTAGTCGTTGATGCCTCTAATGACAATTCTGGGCTGATAATCCATTTGTTTTATTAGCTGTCCAAGTATTCTCAAGAATCTTCTCCAACACCAAAGTTCAAAAGGGCCAATACTCATCTTATCCTGCTTCTTCAAAGTCCCAATTTTTGCTTCCACATGGACTTCCATTTGCATTTGTGAGTGTCACAGAAAATACCAGATTGCATGATTCTGATCTTTGTAGGTAAAGTTTTGGTACATCATGGCATCTAGATATCTTTTCCAAGAATTTATGGCTGGTCTACCAAGTGTTAGTCTGTGGCATATTTCTTGACAATATTTCTTGTTCTTTTTCTGTTGATGGTTGATCCTAAAAGACAGAAACTATCAACCACTTTGATATCTCCATTTCAATTCTAAGACTGGTTGTGCTATCTGTTGCCATTGGCTTGGTATTTTTTTTACTTTTTTACTGTGCTCCTTGACTTTTATTACTAGAGCTTGCAGATCCTTTGCATTTACAGCTATCCAGACAGTCTCTTCAACATACCACAGGTTGTTTCTTCCTTCAGTTTTAAAATTAGGTTTATTTTCTTGCAATCCAATTTATTTTAATATGTAAGATAACCATGGGGTGACTGCCTTGCTGAATCCACTACTGAGAAAATGCAGAGTGCCCGTGATAAGAATTGTACCCACTCATCAGTGGGGGGCTTAAATGCCCTTGTTTGACTTTTCATTTGCAATCTTAAGCAACATGGTTCTGTAAGTGGAGAATAAGCATGGAGATGGGGGTGGGGAGAGTAGCACATCTGCTTATTCAAATAACGGAGTTCTTACACCAAGAACATTGTGATGTCCTTTCATTAACCTCCCTTTTGCAAACAATATGCTTAGAAATGAATGTGGCTAAGGCAGAAAAGAGTACTTTGTGAGACTTAGAGACTTTGTCACCTGATGAAAATCATGCTTAAATCTGAGCCCCATGTTTGGCTTTTAAGTGGCTAACATTGTTAACAAAACAACATTAAAATAGAATAAACATGCTAACAGCAGTGATTGCAATAACTTACTGCATAAATTACCATCAACATGTAGAGTGATATTAAAAACTATATTATTTTCTAAATGTTTTCCCTAGTTTTGTACCCCACCCACAATCCACTAGAGTTAGGTGACCAATACATTTAACTAAAACAATTACATTGATACTCTTATAAATAACCACCCCCCATTTAACTGGAAAAGAGAAGTCTTTTTCTTGAAGGTATTTAATCTTAAAATCTTAGTCCTAACTGGCTTTCAGCAGATTAGAGGTAAGAAGGCAGGTGAGGTGATTATTTCTTGCTGACTCCACACCAAACAGTCTGGAGGCTCAGATAAAATCTTAGGATTATCAAAACCAGCCAGCATCCTTTACTGATCCATAATGGGATGAGCCTTCATGAATAGAATAGAATAGAATAGAATAGAATAGAATAGAATAGAATAGAATAGAATAGAATAGAATAGAATAGAATAGAATAGAATAGAATAGAGCTGGAAGCAATAAACCCAATCTGATGGCATTTCCTTCATTCTCTGCTTCATCTCTGAGAACTCCACTTTCCTAAGCACTGGTAATACTACTGGCCTATAAAGGATCCTTTACTTTATTTTAATCCTGAATGGGTGGACATTACCATAGATTTTAGGTGAGTCACCACAATCTCTAGACAAGTCACCTTAGGACCAGTTCCCACAGTTTATTAAAAGCTAGATCACCTAGTTCTTAAATCTGGGTTCATACCTAGTTGGTCACATTATTTGAACTCTTTCCACCCATTAGAACTCCAGAATTCCCAGCTACCCTGGCCAAAAGGAGTTGTAATCTAATTAACACAGTTGGCCTAACACATTCTAATAGAAATGCTGGCTAGGGAATTTTGAGAGTTAAAGTCCACACATCTTAAAATTGCTGAGGTTGAGAAACAGTGATCTAAAAGGGACTAGTTAGGGAAAGGCTGAATAGTGTGACTAGCCTTTCAGCCAGTAAGTCACTTATTTTTCTTCTTCTTTGCTGATTAATTGCTGATTAAACAATAGTTGGAACACAGGGAAAAATTAAACTTTAAGCATTAAACTTAGTTTGGGAATGTAATTAATGAAATTCTATCTCCATTCTGTGCAAAAAAAAAAGGTTTTTCTAGAAGCAGAATAAACCAACACTCTACCTTCTTAGGATTCCAGAAACATATATCTCTACCAGTAAGAGACAGCAAATCAGTACCACATATGAAACTGTCATTTAAGTTTATACATTGTGTTTATTCAGCAAACTGTAGTAAAGCAATATTGTGATGTCAACATAAAGTAGACTGTCCCTAGTGTTTCTTAAATCTTCCAAAAATGTTGTAATTTGAAAGTAGGAAGGTGGAAAGATGGGTTGTCACATAGTGCTAAGCTATGGTTTGTTTAATCATGATTTAAACTGCTACTGCTTGGATTCAAAAATATACCAACCCCAACCAAGTGGACTTCATTATGGGTTAATGCAATATGACCATAATCAGAAAAATAATTGTGAATTTTAGTCATATCTCCATCCTTCATATATCCAGCTTCATAAAAATATCAGAGTCTAAGTGTCAACCTTATCCGGAGGTGGGTAAGAAATGCTGCATTTAAAATCACTTTCAGGTTGTAATCTCTGCCTGTGTATCTTTCCTTATTTTGCAATAACCTACACAATATTATATAAACTCTCTGTAGAAACATTTTTAAACAGGCGGCAAAGACCTTGAGATGTTTTCTTTTTATGTCTTATGTTTACAGAAGAAGAAAAGATAAAAGTAAGCAATCTCCGAAATGTTTTACAAAACAAACCTACTGCCTGGCCAAAACTGAAAGAGAATATTAGTTAAAATTTCCTTTTCCTCAGATGTTTGTTTTTGAATGCAATGTGCACTGAAGTTATTCTTCTGAGGAAAATGCCATTCCTTGATTTAAAACAAAAAAGTAAACGCACTACAGTTTTACGCGTTCAAAATACTTGTTGAGTTTCAGCTGCTTCTTTGATGCATGTTCTGCATAAATGGTTGGGAATTATAAAAAATTCTGTATCTTTTATATTTGCTTGGCCTAGAAAAACTCAGTGGGCGTGAGCCTTGCTTTATTTTATGTTTCTTTGATCTCTCCGAAATATTCTTCACAATACTATTCAGCTCATTTCATGTGTTTAAAAAAGTTGTTTTTTGGGTACTATTAGGATTTATTTTGGTGCATTTACTGAAATCAAACAAGGAGCACAGTAGCTCATGTAGTTAGGAGACTGGGTTGACAAGCAGCAGGACTTTGTTCGAGACCAGAGTGCTGCCATGGGGCGGGGTGAGCACCCATCCTTCACACCAGCTCTGCCAGGGACGTGAAAGGAGCCCCAACTGGGCATCCCCCAGGCAAGGGTGATGTCATCGGCTAATTCTTTCAACCCATAAGCACCTCGATACAACCCCAAGACCGTAAACTTTTAGCATTATGTGATTGTTAGCGATATTTATATACATTAATTATATTATATATTTTATATACGGCCCAAGACAATTCCTCTTCACTCATTGCAGTCCTAGCAAGCCAAACATAGGACAGCCATATATATGCTAATGTTTGATTCAAGGCCTTGGACTGATTTTGCTGCAATAGATTAAATCTGCTGCTTCTCTGACTGTTCTTGGGCTGAATCTGGGCAGGGTTTCCCTTTATTGTTTCCACTGTGAGGAAATCTGATTGCATAAGCCAAACCCACTGAACTGCCACTAACAGTTTCCTTCACTTTTCTCTGGAGTTAAGCAGGGACATATCTGAGTATACTTAGATAGGAAACCATATAGAAGTTCCAGGGCTTAGATGAGATTGACAAATTGAAAAAAACAAAAAAAAAGCTTTGAGTGATGCCATCGGGAAAACTTCATGGATATGGTCACCACGAGATAAGCTTGACTTGAGAGTGTTTTTACATTTTTAATTTTCAAAAGCAGCTCTTGCAATTGTGGGTACTGTTTTGGAATGCACACAACAGGATTGTCACATAAAAGCAGGGGTGGGGAGCCTAACATTGTGATTAGCTGAAAAGGCAGGACTGAATATTTGACAAATACCATTTTCATTTCAATAAATGAAATACTGCAGTGATCAATCTTGAATCCACTTCTCATTATTTTTAATTTTACGCTACGTTAACCGAAGTTTAATAATGAGAAGTAATAATTCTGCTTTGGTCATCATGATATGTGAAATACCGTGCCCAGATCTAGTACTGCGCTTAAGGAAGAATTCAGGGAAATTTGGATCAGATTAGGAAAAGAGTACTGAAGATGTTTAGGGCACAAGAATATAAACCACCTGAACAGAGATTGAAGAAATGGTTTACCCTTGAGAAAAGACAGTTGAGGGAGGGCTGTTTATTTAAAATATTTATATACTCTTTCACATAAAAAGAAACTGTTTAAATAAAAATTGCATTTGTGATTAAAAACAATAGGTTAAAACAATTAACGTATATTAAGATGTTACAAATCAAATGCACCATCCAAAATAAAAACAGCATATTGAACAATAACAGAAACAGATTATACTCAAATATCTGAAAGGCTGATCCATAGATGGCTGTTCTTCAATTCCAGAGTACAGGGCATAGAAGAGTGGTTTTAAGTTACAGGAAAGCAGGCTCTGATGCAATCTTAGAAAAAACTTTCTGACAGAACAATTTGACAGTGGGATTGAGATAGTCATAGGCTTTCCTTCTACAGATATGCTCAAGATTGCTAGACAGCCACACTCTGGCTTCCTTGCACTGAGTAAAGGAGTCAGTCACTTGACTACTTTCTTCCAGATGTATGTCTCCAAGATAGCAATAGCAATAGCACTTAGACTTATATAGCACCTTATAGTGCTTTACAGCAGGGGTCCTCAACCTTGGCCACTTTTAAGACTTGTGGACTTCAACTCCCAGAATTTCCTCAGCCAGCTTTGAAGTCCACAAGTCTTAAAGTGGCCAAGGTTGAGGACCCCTGCTTTACAGCACTCTCTGGGTGGTTTTACAGTGTCAGCATATTGCCTCCATCAATCTGGGTCCTCATTTTACCAACCTTGGAAGGATGGAAGCTGAGTCAACCTTGAGTCCATCAAGATCCAACTCCAGGCTGTGGGCAGAGTTAGCTGCTAATCCCTGTTGCTAACTCTTGCAAAAATTTAACAGCTCTTGGATGTATTTGACTATACAGGTAGCCATCGACTTACAACCGGTTGGTCAATACAAATGACTGCTCAAAATTACAACAGGCCTGCAATGGGTGCTTTATGGTTCCAAAGCACTTCTGCCACACAAAGAGCCCCCAAGTACCCAAATGTACATGACTGTACTTGGATACTTGGCATCTAGCTCATCTTTACAACCCAATCCCACAGTCACGTGACTGCAATTGACGGCAATTTGCTGTGTTTTTTTCTTGTTTCTGGCAAAAAAAAAAAAAAAAGGCCATTCAGAAGAACGGCTTTGCATTTATGACTGTCATTATTCACTTAACAACTGCCACCAAAAAAAATGACATAAAATCAGATCTGGTCACATGGATGTTTGACTTATGACCATAATGACTTATGGCCAGAAATGGATCCAGTTGGGGTGGTAAGTCAAGGATTATCTGTAATCTAATGCTGAAGCAACCCTAAGTATTACACGAGTCTGTAAAAATGAGATCACTTCCTTGAATACAAAGTTCCAGGAATTTTTCAGAAGGTAAAACTGGTAGGGAACAAATACACGATGGATCTTCATTACATAGATTTAAATGCTTACATTAGCTATTCATTCTAACTTCATTACAAAATTAATGCAGGACCTGTTTGATGAATACTGAAATATCTTTTTTCCTTAGAATGATAAGGCACAAAACACAAAAGACTCATTACATCCCAACTGTATAGTTTTGCTAAGATTCCAGAAATGATAGAAAAGCCATACCCAACAGGAGTATAGATCCTATATAGGTTTTTAATGATCTGCCACTTTAAAGGGTGTTTGTGCTGTGTGTGCCATACATATGTGAAGTGTAACTCTACCTTATATATCTTGCAGAATATCCCAGGAGTTGGACATCAGTACTTTGTGCGCTTTTATACAAAACACATTCAAACTGGGGTAAGTGGATTGCTCTACTTAGCTATTTCTGCAATAGAATTTTTTTTCTGGCATCAATGCACCAAAAACCAGCTACGATATCTGCTTTGTTCAGCATCATATCTTAACAAATGCTGTAGAGTGCTTGGATACAGTGGGCTCCTTGTTGTATAGCTGAGCAATATCCATCCATCCATCCGATTTATATAGCCACACATCTCATATAGCAACTCTGGGCAGTTTACAGTACATAAAAACAATGCAAAACATGGGCTTAAAAAAGCCCTTCATGACATGGGTCCAGGCTATCTGAGAAATTGCCTCATCTCAATGGGATTAGCCCGCCCCACTCATGCTGGCAGAAGGGACATGCTGCGGACCCCTTCATCCATGGAATTTCAGTTGGCAGGATCCAGAAGAGCCTTTTCTGCTGTGGCTCCCGCCCTCTGGAACATCTTGCCTCCTGGGTCAGATTTGCTTCCACCCTTTTGGCCTTCTGAAAGGGCCTGAAGACCTGGTTCTGCCAATTGGCCTGTGGCCCTATTGGGGATGTGGGATGTTGGAGGTGGCTAATGGAGTAGAGAACACCCCATCTCCTCTCTGTGCACACTTTGCGCCCTCCCTCTCCATACTGCTTAGTTTGATTTTAATTCAATTTTTACATTTAAGATCTTTATTTATTGTTTTATTTTGCATTTTATCCAATGTCTGTAAGCTGCCTAGAGTTGCCTCTGGTGAGATGGCTGACATACAAGCTTGATAAGTAAAGCACAACAATACATGCAGCAGCTGAGAAACTAAATCAATCTAAACAGTGTAGTACAACCCAAGTCCCCCCCCCCACTCCAATCCCATGTTTGGGAATATAACTATGTCTTAAGGGCCGTGTGAAAGTCTGACAAAGTTGAGGAAATCTAATCTTGGGAGGAATGGCGTTCCACATGACAGAACCCCAAAAGATGACATTCTTCAGTGACAGGACCTGCAGAATGCTTTTTCTGTTGGATCTAATTGGGTGGGAAGAAACAAGTGGGGGAGATAACCTAACTTTGTACCACGAAAGGCTTTGTTTATGACAACCGGCACATATGGAACAAGAAGCACATTGGCAAGCAATGTAGCTCACAGAGCAGAGCTTTAACATGTTCACCCAGAGGCATTTTCATAGCTGTCAACATCAAAGCATCTGCACCAACTGCAGCAGCGCCATGTGGAGTGCATTGAAGTCATCCACTTGAGAGGTGATTTTGAGCAGAAACTCTGAGGCTAGGAAAGAAAATATAAGATGAAGTTGTGCAAAAACCTTCCTGGCCATGGCTGCCAGCTATTCCTTAAATGGGAGCTGCCAGTCCAGGAGGATACCCAGAATGTGCATCAGTTCTAGCTTAGGGCAGTGGAACCTCATCCAGAACAAGAGATGGCAAATCCTTGGCTCCTTGGGACCTTAATATCCACAGTCTTGCTAGGATTGAGCTGAACCTGTCATTCCCCATCCAGACTCCCATAGTCTCGAGACACTAAGGCAGGACCTCCGTTGAATCATTTGGTCAGCCAAGGGCAGAGATGTGATGCTGGGTATCCTTAGCACTCCACTGGGCCCTGAGACACCCAGCAAAGCGGGAGCTGTGGGATAGATAAAGACCATGGAATCACTTCACATTGCCCCCCTCCACTCCCAATCCAAGGGGCAGAAGACATGTCTACCCACATTCTGTGTCACTGCTGATCAGAGGAGTGCAGTCCATGCCAGTCCAAGCGGCAGTGATTTATTCCTAGTTAGATTAAATGACACTGGGAATACTGTTGTAGCAATATTTGCTGCCCTGAAATATGGGATAGCAAGTGGAGAAGTTGTAGGATTTAATTCCATGAAAGCTTACCTTCCTTTCCATGTATCTATCTCTGACAAAGCTACATTTTTCTTACTACATTATGCTTGAATTTCCCTCCATCTTTGGCATCTTTTTGGAAGAAATAAAGTGCAAATAGAACCCCTGGTTACTCTGGCAGGAGCTTCTATAGCAGAGTGTCCTGGCTCCATCAAAGCCCGGTTCAGAGGAGGAGGAGGAGGAGGAATTGGAATCAGGACCGTCTGACAGGGATGGCACATCTCCCTTGGAATGTTTGGAGAGGTCAGGGGCTGAGGACAATGCTGTCCCAGGACCCTCAGGCATTGGGGGAGGTGGTCGATCAGATGGAGAGCTCCCTGCCTTCAGACACAGGGGAGGATCGGCTGCTGACAGGCAGTGGTGCTGATAGGCAGCAGATCCCCTTTGATGAGGAGCAACTGCCTTCCCCGCTCGATCCAAGGGCACGGAGAATGTAATATAGGCAAGCTCAGAAGGGCTGCAAGACTACTCAGGAGAAGGTTGCCCCACTTTTCCTTACAAGGAACACCTGGAGTAGAGTGACTTAAAGAGAAGCCATGGGGAGTTAGTCTATGCCAGGAACAATTGTTTGTTTTGGCTTATACTCCCCCGGCTTTGATTTGTGCCTTTTGCCTTGCCTTGCCTTGCCTTGAGGACTGCCTTTTGCTTTGCTTAGCCTTGAGATCTGCCTTTTGCCTTATACCTTGTCTTTGCCCTGAGGACTGCTTTTTGTCTTTTTCACAATCTGCTGCTGGATCTGGACATAAGGAGAACATAGCAAGGAAGTTTGGAAAAAAATAACCCCACATTTTTTTTTGTTTTTGTTTGAAAGCAAAACCTAGGGAAATGCAGTGCAACTGTACTCTACCGGAGGAAAACATCTAAGCCAGTGATTGAAATCAGTTGCACAGACAACAAAGATGGAGATCAAATCAAGAAGGAGGACTACAGCCTATATACAAAACTTCAAGGTACATTCTGGGCAGGGAATCTTTTTCATAAGCACCCAGGGCTGCATGCTTCTCCCCTAATTAACCAATTTTGAGATTCACACAATACATTGAGCAATGAATTGACCAAATGATCTGATTTTGCAGAATGCGCTAAGCTGCAATTTTTTTTGTGAGATTAAAACTAACCAAACTTAGCATGTTATATCTTTAATTTACTAAAACCAGGCAACAGGTTCTCGATCTAAGATGCTCCCTTACTTTCAGTGTTGATCTGGCAGATGTAAATATCCAAAAGCTGACTACAGGTAGTCCTTGAGTTATGGAACTTGCCCATTATGGTTGAAAGTCAAGAGGGTCGTTAAGTGAACTGTCTCACTTAACAACCCCCCCATCCCTGCTCTCCCCAGCGCATTTGCTAAATGAATACACGGGTGTTAAATGGAGCCTGGGCTGACTCAGATGGGGAAGACTCTGGGAAGCCTAATTCTGGCACAAGCCTACCTGCCTGTAGTTTCCCAAGTCCATTCCCTACCCTTTGATATACTCCCTGCTCCACTTCCCACCCCTTGGGATCCTTACAAACATTTGGGCCTCCTCCCCGTCAGCAGTCACCAATCACTGTTACTTTTCGAAGATCTCCAGAGCTCAGAAGATTGGACCATGTGGCACAATCCCACAAGCAATCATTTTTTCCTGAGTGGGTTTCCTTCATTAAAACTAGCCTTAGCTTTGCCAGCCTCATTCAGAAAAAGACATCACTTGTGGGATTGTGCCATGTGGCTGAGCAATGGAGTGGCCTGTCCTCCTCCTCTTAGCTTTGGAGATCTTCAAAAGGTGAGTGATCGGTGATGGGAGATGGGGACCAGTACCAACAGGGTAGCAAAACATGCCTAATGCTTTTAAGGACCCGGCTGGCCAGGATGGGGGGGGGTGAAATAAGCAAAGAGGACATGCTGCATCTCTGCAGTTGGTCATAAGGGTGAACAACCACAGGATGCTGCAATGAACGTAACTTCGGGCCTGGGTCATAAGTACCTTTTGGGGAGGGTCTGTTGTAAGATGAACAGTCAATAAGTGACTGGTCAAGGACTCCCTGTACTGGATTATTAATTTGATTAGCAGTCTAGCCTTTTAAAAACAACACATATATACTGATGCAACCACATCCATGTGTATAGTACTTTGATTTTGTTTTTTAAATCACACTTTTCCATTGGACTTTTGCAAAGATGATACTTATTGGAGATGATATAAATGCTAACCAAGGTGTATCTCCAACTTCATCCAAGAGGTGAGTGGGTGTTTGCAACTCATTTGTAGCATCTCTGCCTCTTAATAAAACATGTTAATGTTTGCTGATAAAATTATCTTTTGACTCTGCGTGAGAAAACCTTGAGCTTGCAAAATACAGGTAACAACCCCCTCAAATCTAGCTCGACTCCTAATAAAGTGAGCCTCCTTATAGTAATATTACCTCCTTTATTCCTTTCTTTCCGTTTTGTTCCCCTCAACTCCTGCAGCCACATCATCATCAGATGAATTAAAATATTTCGCCAACATTGGCAGCAGTTACATTGCATGGAAGGAATCAACTGAAAATGTGGGTTATGTCGTGAGGGAAATCAAAGATGCAAAGAAATGGGTAAGTGACAAGAAAAGCTATACGTAAGAACCACAGGCCTATTTAATTAATCAGTAGTTACACTGAACAACAATCCATTTTAGCCTACCATGTTTAAGCTGAACCTTTTTTAAAAAAAAATATATTTTATTAAATTTTATATGGGTATGGGAAGGATAGGGATAATATGGGTAAAGGATGGGGTTAGGGAATGGAGTTGGGATAGGGATGGGAATAGGGGTAGGGATAGGTACAGTAGTGGGGTTACCCCCACACAAAAAATCCAACGCTTACACAAGCAGACTCTCGTCCGGGTACACGTGTTGAATAACAGTAATTAATACAATACTAAACAATTATAGTCATTAATACTAAAAATAGTCATAAAATAAAAGCTTACTAATTAAATATAATTTAGCTCTAACGTAATGCTAACCATTGATAAAAAATTTCCCATGTCCTAAACTACACTGAATCCTCTTTCTCTTTAATCTCCAATGTCAATCTGTCCATTTCTGCACATTCTAAAATTTTCATAATTATAATCTGATTGTGTGGCCAATTTTCATTTTTCCAAAATTGAGCAAATACAATTCTCGCTGCTGTCAATACATGTAATATTAAATATTCATTCTCTTTACCATAATTAGATCCTAATATTCCTAGCAAAAATAATTCTGGTTTATATTCTATTTGTATTTTAGTCATCTTTTCTAACCATTTATGAATTTTAAACCAAAATTTCTTAGCTTTAGGACACATCCACCAAATATGATAATAAGTACCTGGTTTTTCTTTACATTTCCAACAAATATTCAATACATTTTTAAACATTTTCGCTAATCTAACTGGTGTCATATGCCATCTATAAAACATTTTATATAAATTCTCTTTATATGAAGCTGCTTTAGTAAGTTTGATATTTCTCTCCCAAAACTTTTCCCAGTCTTCTAAATCTATGGAATATCCAAAGTTTTTTGCCCACACTATCATTGTTTCTTTTGCTTGTTCTTCTTCCATCTTCCAATTTAATAGAAATTTATAAAGTTTCTTAATCAAATTTTCATCTGTTTTCAAAAGTGTTTTGTCAAATAATGTCTGTTCTTTATAAAAGTCCATTACTTTTACATCTTTTTCATATCTTGTTTGAATTTGCAGATAGGACCACCATGTTAAGTCAATGCCTTGTTGATAAAGAGTTAGTCTGTCTTTAAGTTTTCCATCCTTATCTAAAATGTCTTTATAAGTAACAAGTTTGTCATAGTTAATTAAATTTGGATAGGCAAATGCTTCCATTGTTGAAAGCCACTGGTATTTTCATATAAATTTTATGTTTAATTTTCTCCCACTCTGAGAACAAAACATTCCTTATGGCATGTCTTTGAAAATATTTATGTATTTTGTTTTTCTCAAACCATAAGAACGCATGTAAGTCATGTCCCTCTAAGTAAAGAAGTCGTTTATTTCTCAGCGTAATCCATTCTTTGAGCCAAAGTAACATAGATGCTTGATAATAAAGTCTCCAGTCCGGAAGTCCAAAGCCCCCTCTATCTTTTGTTTCTTGTAATAGTTTAGTTTTGATTCGTGCTTTCTTCCCTTGCCATATAAATCTCAATATTGTTGAATTTAAATCATCAAAAAATTTCTTACCCAATTTAACAGGGACCGTTTGAAATAGGAAAAGTATTTTTGGTAAAATGTTCATCTTCACAGTCGCTATTCTGCCTAACAATGTCAATTGAAGATTTTTCCACTTTTCCAAATCTACTTTTATTTGTTTCATTAGTTTTTCATAGTTATCTTCTTTTATTGTTGTATATTTTGATGTTAAATAAATTCCTAAATATTTAACTTTTTTAGCCATTTGAAGATTTGATCTTTCTGCAAGTTGAGATCTCTGTTTGTCTGTTAGGTTTTTTGTTAATACTTTAGTCTTTTCTTTATTTATCTTCAAGCCTGCTACATCTCCAAATTCCTCTATTTTCTGCAGAAGTATAGTAACTGTTTCCAATGGTTCCTATATAATAAAAACTAAATCATCCGCAAAAGCCTGTAGTTTATATTTTTGTTCTTTTACTTCCAATCCTTTAATTTCCGTATCTTGTCTAATGTCTCTAGCCAACACCTCCAGTGTAAGAATAAATAACAGGGGGGATAGTGGACATCCCTGTCTTGTGCCTTTTTTGATATCAAAGCCATCTGTATATTTTCCATTTAAAAATATCTTTGCTGTTTGTTTATTATATATTGCTTGGATCACATTTATAAAGTTTTTACCAAAGTCCATTTCCATCAACTGTTGAAACATAAATTGCCAATTTAAATTATCAAAAGCTTTTTGTGCGTCAAGAAATATAAGTGCCATCTGTTTCCCTGGCTGATGTTCATAATATTCTAAAACATTTAAAATAATCCTTAAATTGTTCTTTATCTGTCTTTTAGGCAAAAAACCATTTTGATCTGTATGAATAAATTCAGTCAGAAATTTCTTCAATCTTTCTGCCATTATTGAAGTAAAAATTTTGTAATCCACATTTAATAGCGATATTGGTCTATAATTTTTGATTTGTGTAAGATCAGTATCTTCTTTAGGTATCAAGGTAATATTAGCTTCAGTCCACGAATTTGGTATTTTTGTCTCTAAAAAAAATTCATTGTACAATTCTTTGCAGGGAGCCCATCAGGCCCCGGGGTTTTATCCTTCTTTTGTCTTTTTATTGCCTCTGTGATCTCCATCATTGTTATCTTCTCATTTAAAATATGTCGCATATTCTCTGGCACCTTTGGAAGATCAGCTCTAATTATATAATCTTTTATTGCTTCTTCAGAGACCACCTCTGCCTTATACAATGTCTCATAATAATCTTTAATTTTTTCCATCACATCATTGTGGCAATATATCTCGCCTTTTGAATCTTGTAATTTACTTATCATTCTCTTTTCTCTTTCTTTCTTCAATCTATATGAAAGCCATCTTGCTTCTTTTCTTTGTTCTTTTTGGCAGTATACGTTATAGCCAAACCTCTAAAATATGTTTTCGCCGTATCCCATACATTTTGAAGAGAGGTTTCTTCTTTCTTATTTATTTAAAAAAAATAATCCATTTCTTTTGTTGCTAATTGTAAAAATTCTTTCTCTTTCAATATAGATTTATTTAATGACCATCTTAATTGTTTCTTGGTTCCTTTCCAAATCATTTTAAGTGGATTATGATCTGCCCAAATATTAGGTTCTATTTCGACCTCTTGTATTATAGTCTTCAAATTTTGAGACATCCATATCATATCAATTCTTGACCATGATTTATGGCGATTCGAATAAAATGTATATTGTAACTTTTCCGGATTCATCTCTCTCCAAACATCTTATAGAAGCAATTCCTCTTTCATTTTTAAAAAGGTCTTCGGTAGAACATTTCCTCCTTTTTTCCCTTGTTTGGAACTTTTATAATCTTGTATTGCATCAGCTACTACATTAAAATCTCCTAATAAGCAAAGATTTTGGTAATTTAAATCCACTAGTTTATCATGTAATTGTTGGTAAAACTGGTCTTGCTTCTCATTGGGTGCATATATTGCCACCATCAATATTTGTTTTTGATTCCATGTAATTTCTACTATTAATACTCTCCCCTCTTCATCAGCATAGATTTGTTTTGGGTTCAACTTTTCTTTTATATACAAAGCTATACCTCTTTTCTTTTGAATTGCCATAGAAGCATAAAGTTTACCCAATTTAGATTGTTCTAAAATTCTAAGATGTTGTCTCTTAATATGTGTCTCTTGAATACAAATTATATCCTTTTTTAGTTTTTGTAGTCTAGTAAATATTTTTCTCCTTTTTGAAGGAGAGTTCAGACCATTTATGTTTATTGAAAAAACTCCAATCTCCTCTATAACTTCAATTATTTCTAGCCCTCAATCTTCTAGGTGAGGTTATCTGTCTCTGATCTTTCGGTCTTACATCTTCCTCTGTTTGTGTCTTTTTAGGTTCATCCTCTTCCATCTGTTTAGATGTTCCAGCCACGTTCATTTCCTCTTGTTTCTTAGGCTCCGCTTCACCTCTTTCCAAAAAATCTCTATGATTATTGAAAAATTCCTCCGCTTGAAGTGGGGTGTTCAATCTGTATCTTTTCGTGTCCCAAAAAATTAACACTCCTTCTGGAATCAGCCATCTGAAATTGACTCCTTTATTAAACAATTTCTTTGTTAAAAATTGATATTCTCTTCGGGCTTCTCTTATCCTTCTAGGAATTTGCTTAAGAACTGCAAGTTCTTTTTCTTTATATTTCAGCGGTTGATCTCTTATTACTCTCAGGATGTCATCTCTTACGGATCTTTTAACAAATCTTACATGAATTTCCCTAGGAACTCTATTTTTTCTAGCATAGCTTGAGTTAACTCTAAAGACCTGATCTATCTCTTTTTCCATTTGATCCTTTTTTGTTCCGAACAGCTCCGCCAATAGCTCACTCATCAGCTCCAACAGATTCTCATCTTTCTCTTCTATGACATTTTGAAATCTTAAAAAATATGATGACCTTTCCATCTCCGCCACGGCCATGCTGTCTTCCAATTCTGCGTTTACTTGCACCAATCTCTGATTCTCTCCTTGGAGGTATTCTAATTTCTGATCCACTTCCACCGATTTATCTTCTATTTTTTGCATCCTTTGTTGGTTATCTATAATCGCCTGTTGGAAGGTTTCCATTTTTTGATCCATTTTTTGATCCATTTTAACAAGATCATTTTTAAAATCCTCAAAATTTTTGTCTGACTTTTTTATTTTTATCTGACTCCATTTTCATATCCATTTTCATCTCTGCGATTGCTTGTAATATCGCTTGAATATCTTTAGACTGGGGTTCCACTTTTTCTTGTTGTAAAAATGTAGTAATTGATTTTTGGGGGACAGGGCTCACCGATGATGAAGCAGGAGCAGAATTTGTCTTTTTAGTCCCCTTCCCCAAATTTGAAGTCGCCATCTTTGGGTTATTCTGCTATTTTATAATCCACCAGATGGCCCAATAGCCAATTGTAATTGTAATCCACCAGAGGGCCCGATGGCCAGTTGTAATCCCTTATCCTCCTATTGTTAGGAGAGGAAGCCAAACATACTTCAAGAAAAAGAAAAAAAAATAGTTCCAAAAAAAAAGATGCAGGATAACAGAAAGCCCCCCTAATCTTAAAAAAGAAATAAAAAATTTACCGAGGCAAAACCCAAAAAACCAAAGCAAAATAAAAATAAAAAGTAAAAAAGCAATCCCAAATTGATAAAAATAATGAAGAAGGAAAACAAAACAAAAAATCCAACACACACAAAAAACAAGAATTAAAAATAACACAACAAAATCCTGACCCAGAAAAAAAAAAAAAAAAGATGTGATAAAATTTGTCCAATTTATAATCCAACTAGTCCAATTCTTGATGTTCAATTCTTCTTAAAATAAACGTTATACAGCCACAGACAAAAAGGGAAAGGGAAAGAAAAAAACCAGAGTCTCTTTAGATAACTTGTAGCAAGAGATAGGAATGTCTGGGCATTCAGCCAAAACTTTCACTCTAAACAAACCGCAGCTGCTGAGAACAAAGGGGAAAAAAACTAGCAACAAGTAACTTTCCCAGGCTTTAGCCAGGGAAGAAAAAAATAAAAAAAACAAAATAGAGAGTTATTCAGAGTAGATGAAAAAAAAAATGCTAAAAGAGAAGCAAAATTAAAACAAGAATGGCTTTCCCGATGAAAATATTACTTTTCTTTTAAAAGGCAAATATATTTCCTCGACTTTAGACTTTTAAGGAGTTTAAGGTAAATCAAATTTGTTCTTTTTGTTGTAGTAGCTTAAACCGCCACTTGTACGGGAGGGGGGGAAGGAAAACCCCCCCTCCTTCCTCCCTTCAGGCTTCCTGGTTTAATTGAAGACAGACTTTTGAAAAGGCGTTTAACATTAAAGTCCACATTGCCAAAATAAAGGAAGCAAAGTCTCACCCGGACCGGCTGCTTGCTGTCAAACTCCTAAGCTGAACCTTTATGCTTAGTTTTTGGTTCAGTGTGTTTCAGGGAAAGCTCCTGTTAAATAAATGCCTAAATGAAAAATGTGTATAATAAGTTGTATGAGACTAAGAACTAGTCAGATATTAGAAGTTCACTTTCTAAGACACTGGTGGCCTATTAAGTACAATGGCTCCATAATTTTAATCTCTGGCCTGGTTCAGATTTAACACCAAGAGTTTCAAGAATAGATTGGACAACCATTTGACTAGGAGGGTGTAAGGTCTCCTGCCTTGAGCAGGGAGTTGGAATAGAAGATTTCCGAGGTTCATTCTAGGCCTCTGATTCTATGTTCTATGAAACACATATTTTATAGAGTAGAGAAAGCCAAGGACATCGACAGTGAAAAGGAGGTAAGGTAAGGAAAAGAAGACACTGGGAAGGTTTGTGAGCTGGTGATGGGCCAGTTAGATAGCTACTGTTAACATCCTTGGCTTCAAGCATAGCATAGCATACCCCTACATATTCCCCTGCTCCCCAAGCTCTCCAGGGCAGCCTTTTTTAGCTGCCAATGTTTTTAGCTTGAAGCACAACATAAAGAGAGACAGAACTAGAAAGACATGAAGATAATGCTGATCAAGTTCATAGGCCCTGTGGAAAAAGAGGAAAGTTACCAGCCCTACTTGCTCCTTGACACTCTGGATTTTGTTCTGGCCCAAAACTGGAAAAAACAAAATGTTCCAGGGTTCAAGTACTACCAAACCATAGCCCACTTTGGATGGTTTGGCAGAACTTTTGGAGTACAACTTAGTGGTATGGGATATTGTAAAGAAAGATGGTTTTACTAAAATGTCAGGAAACATCCAAAGAGCATAAGCCAGTGATGGCAAACCTTTTAGAGACCCAGTGCCCAAACTGCAACCCAAAACTCAACTTATTTATTTATCACTGGGTGCCGGGTGGGCGTGGCCGCGGTGGTCATGGCAGACTGGGTGGACGGGGCCAGGGTGGCGGGGGCCAGTCCCTCACCATCTCTGGGGCACGGCATGGGTGCCCACAGAGAGGGCTCTGAGTGCTGCCTCTGGCACGTGTGCCATAAGTTCACCACCACTGGCATAAGCCATTCTGCACACTCAATACAATATTGATCTCAGCTTAGTACCTGAATGCTAACAAGATGCTCTTTAAATATAGTTATTTTCTCCAGCCTTCTTTATTCCAACCTTTTTTTTTCCCTTTCTGCCCAGATACGCGGCACAGCACTTGAATTTGAGTTCACCGTTTTGATTGATAGTGATGACTCAAAGGTATGGAAGCTTCATTACTCAACACTTTTGTTTTTATAAAATAAGTGAGCCTTTTATTTTAGCAGTATTGTTTCATTAGGCGAATTAAGTCCAGTGACCATATAATAATCATTCCTATTCATTTTGTAAGAACATTATGATCAGTGAAGAAATGTATAAAAATAGTTTATTCGACAATTCTATATATGCTTATTCTAAAGCAAATCCTGCTAAATGCAGTAAGGTTCATACTCAAGGAATTAAGTTTAGGATTGCAGCCAATACATACACACCCTGAAATGCTACTGGAATCAGTGGATTTATTCCAAGCAGACTTACTCCTGTCATTGATTATTTTTACAGAATCTTTCCTGTCATTTGCATACTACCTGGAACCTGATGCTGCCAATAAAAGTGAAATATGAGTGCATTTTAGAAGACACTTCTGCATATAACTCTGGGCAAGAATCAGGTTCTTCTCCTGATTATTTCTTCGAAACTAACTTTTAAGTAGGGAGGGGAAATCCTTCCGTTTAATGCAGTTGTAAACATTTTTACAAAGGTATAGCACATCTTTTGTTAATATTCTAAATTCAGTATTGAGAATCTTCTATCTAAATCAATGCAATCTGTCTGGAAGCTTTGCACTAGTCACTTCTGATCTATCATAAATATGTCTTTGCTGGTTAATTTCATAGAAATATTCATTTTTACAGATATTTTTATTACTGTATAAGGAAAAACTGATGTGTCACTAAGTTTTTGGTATTAGAAGTAACTCACTATAAGGCATTTTTAAAAATATGTATGAACAAAGATCTTTGAAATTTTAAAAACTGCCATTTTAAATATTTGATAAAATATTTTTACATTTTGGAAAATATTTGATGTTGAGATGTAATTTATCTTCAATAAATGGACAAGAATACATTTCGTCTGTGTCACTTCATGTTGTACCACTTGAGCTACAATATTTCAAAATTTCCTTTCAATGTTTTATATAAGGATGTTTAAACAGGGTAGAAAATGAAGCTTGATTACTTCATGTTTTTCTGAGATATACAAGTCCAAAGCAAGCCTGCCAGAAGTCTGCCAGCAGCCTTCTAATTATGTAATTTTAGGGAGAATAAACTAAAATTTACCATAAATTCTCCATCTAATTATTATTTCAAAATGTACAGGAAAAAGAACTTAGGAGGCAATTTTGCAGAGCTGACTAGAAGATAGAAACAAGCTAATAAATGTCGGTGTGAACTACATAATATATTGTTTTTTGAAAGACAAATTACATCTGAATCTTTGTGTAAGCAGTAAGGGGTTTTAACACAGTCCCACAGTCCAGGCTCTAATCTTTTGTATCTACGTGCATTAGAATTAAGGTGTCTGATTGCAAGTGACATTTGCTTCAGAGGCAAACTGCAGCTGCATACAGCCTCAGCTCCATTGGAACAAAAGTATAGAGCCTTTTTAAACATATAATTCAAATCCTTAGGTCTAAGGCTGGTTAATTTTTAAAAACCACACATTTAAATGTTAATTGCAGAAATTGTATTTTTATATGGACTGAAAACAATCTAATTCTCCTTAATTGCAATGAGGATCTGTGTACAATTAGATCAGCACTAATACCTGGTTTTAATACCTTAATTTCCATTGAATTTACTTTTGTGAGCTATGATGACAAGGCCAACAAGGGAAAAAATCCTGGAGAGTGAAGCACTATCGCCTATTATCTGAAGGCAATGTCAAACGATATTATTCCAGGTTTTGCAACATTTCACGTTTGCTTGTCCATAGAGTGAAGAATCATGACACTCAAATTGAAATGCACAAGTTAGTGTTTTAAATGCAAAATGTAGCATGGAATTAATCCAGGGAATCTAATCTGATGTGTAGATTTATAGATAGTCCTAGATGCATGACTGATCACTTAGTGACTGTTCAGTTATGACAGTCTCCACCCCCCCCCCCAAGATGCTTACAACAGAATTTCAAAATTACAATAGCCCACCTCCACCCCACAGTCATGTGATTATATTTTGGATGCTTTGCAACAGGCTTACCTTTACAGACGTTTGCTGTGTCCTGCGGTCACATGACCACAATTTTCAATGTTTTTTGCAAGTTTCTGGGGTTTACTTCTGGTTTCGGTCAAAAAAAGCCCTTTGGGTAAAATGGATTCACTTGACCACCACGTCCTCTTAACAACTACCACATTCACATAATGACCACCATGTTCATTTAACAATTGTCACAAAAAGTGGTTGTAAAATTGAGTCCAGTCACATAGTGATTAACAACTGCAACAATCTACGACTGTAATTCTAGGCTCAATTACACACATAAGTCAAGGATTATCTGTACTCATATGAATTGTACCAATGGCAGTATTTTTATCTTCTTGTCCACTAGCTATTTGTGAACAAGGAACCCCTATGAGGGCCCTGTGTTGCTTCTCTGGTTCTCCCTCAATGGTTCCAAATAGATACTGAATAAAATAGGGCAGGGGTGTCAAACTGCCAGCCCGCGGGCTGGATGTGTCATGGCAAAACCGCGTCCACTCCATTGCCGGCAATGGGGAAAAAATTGCGATACGTCGCGGCACATCACGTGACGTTGCGAGTTTAACATCCCTGAAATAGGGGGAAACCACCAAGCCCTGTGCACATACCTCTTCCCCCCCCGGAACAATACTTGACCACTGCTTTCCCTTGATTTACCAGTGGAGTCACACTCTCCAGTAGAAGCAGAACACTGCTCCTGACTTCCAATCTTTACAATGTGCTCAATGGCATCAAATACCATCAAAGCAATCAGTGCCATTTCCATCTCATTAATAGTATCAAGGGATACAGGGATACGTGTCCCTGTTAAGAGATTCAGAAAATCCATTTTTTTCTACAATTCGATATAGCTGGATACTTAGCATCAGTTTCAACAATATTTCCCAGAAATAGACTGGGTAAGTTGTCAAAAACAGTTGGCTTCAGAAAGGGCTTTTTAAGAAAGGGTGTACTACCACTTTCTTCCAAACAGGCAAGTGGTATGATTTTTTTTGACCATTTCATTGATCCAGACACACTCAGCTCACATGATTACCCAAAGGAGATAGAAGGATCCTGGATCTAACCCACAAGTGTCCAGGTTCATATCTTAGACCAGCAGTCCCCAACCTTTCTGGCTTGGCTTGGGGGGGGGGAGCTTGATTTGCATGAGTGGTGGGTTGATGCGCCCATGTGCGCCGGACATCGCTCACACAAGTTGAGCTGTGTGTACGCCGGCCTGCGGCCCGGTTGCAAATGGCCACAGCCCAATAGTGGACCGCGGCCTGGGGGTTGGAGACCCCTGTCTTAAGACAATCCTATTCATTTTGAAAAAGTTTTGCTCTACTTTAACAATAGCAATAGCACCTAGATTTATATACCACTTCATAGCCCTCTCTAAGCGATTTATAGAATCATCCTATTGCCCCCAACAATCCGGGTCCTCATTTTAGCAACCTCAGAAGGATGGAAGGCTGAATCAACCTTGAGCCACTCAGAATCGAACTCCTGGAGTGAGCAGTGAGTTAGCCTGCAGTACTGCATTCTAGCCACTGTGCCACCATGGCTCTGTTGAAAGAAAAGTCGAAAGAAGAATCAGGAAAATTGAAAAATTAAAATTAAAAAGGAAAAAAATAACTCATTCAGTACAATCAGCTCAAAATTTATTGCTATAGTGGCAAAAACAAAAATCCAGAACTGTACCTACGGTAGTTCTTATAGCAGATGTGAGATGGGGTTCCCATCAATAAGGGCTATCTGCAGATCCATAAATGATGTGCATTTATTTGTTTGTTTATAGCCCACCTTTATTATTTTCACAAATAAGTGGCAAGCATATCCAACACACCTTCCTCCTCTTATTCTCCCTACTACAACAACCCTGTGAGGTACCATGGTCAAACTGAAATCAGATCCTAGAAAGTAGTGCTGGCAAATCACCTCTACTATTACCAGGAAAATGACATAGACATCTCCTTATGGATACCAGTTACGTCATATGAAAACCAAAATTATTCATTCTCCTTGCCATCACATTAGGACAGTTATGAGAAAGCTTCTTGCTCTTAAGACTTTAAAGGAGACAAATAAAATGTCATTCGGCCCACTTAAGATTTCTTTAGATAGCCCTGCAGGCATGTAAAGTGCAACACTCCCAACAATACACAAGTAGATGTAGAAATTGCATTGCGGTCTTCATATGGAAGGTCTTGGGGAGGGACAAAATTCCATTCGTACAAGTAGGCTGCATTTTGGGGTGGGTGTTCCTCTGAGAGAGCAGACATATTTCTTTGAAGGAAACAGACATTTTAATAATATCCAATGTCTGGCAACTGAAACAACATAACACTGCCTTGAGCTAATTTCAGTCAGTAACTGATGTGTCAGGCTCTCTAGAACCACTTCTCAATTTTTTTCCAGGCATTAAAATATCTGAGATTTTTACTGGAAGTGAATTCCAAGGTATGGAAAAATTGTCAATAACACTAAAATATATTCTTTGCTTCTAGAAGAATGAAAAAGGGAAAAAATCACTTTGCCCCGCAATCTATCTTCAGGTATTATTAGAAAGTTAAACTTACTAGATAATCCTCAAATGTTCATGTTACAGTACAGTCTGCCTTGTGTACTCAAGCTCAGAGTAAGGTTATTTAGTCTTCTAGTTCAGACTTGGTAGCGATTATCAAAAAACTCAGGTAGAGATCTGCTGATTCTCCTGCATTTGATTCTTTGATTAATTAAGGGAAGGCTTCAGTATGCAGAGAGTATTATGGTGAGGTGGAAAGAAACAGAAAGATGACAAGAACATTGTCAGCTTAATTTAATATCAAGCCCCTAAAACAAAACATTTTAATATAAATTAAGATGGTGATTCATTCATGGAATTTCTGTACAAACAACAGTCTTTTCATGACTTAATAAAGTCAAAACTTTGATTCAGGATGAAATTGGTCTGAATTTTCTTCATTTGTTCAATTGTAAATCTTGTAACAAATATAGCTTGTGGGCAGTTTCTTGTATATGACTCATCTGAAGGTGCATTAGCCTTTGACCTTGCCCTTTTTCCCAGGAAGTTGTCCTGTTGCTTCAAGGTATTGGTTAATTAATTCTTCCTGTGTATTCGATAAACAGGCTTGGTATTTAATGTATTCCATTGTGTACTCCCCTTTTCCCTGAAGAGAAAATATTCTCATATTAGGAATAATTTAAACAATTTATCAATTGCTAAATGGTACAGTGCTAGTTTTCATGTATTATATGGTAGAAGAGAAATTTATAAGCATAGTTGACACTGTAAGTAGCTGATAACTGGACTAGCAACTGAGTTTACAATTCCAAAAAGCATTGCAATTCTTTGAAATACATACACTCCTAGAGATAAAAAGCTATTTTTTCAAATCAGCTCCCAACCTTCCTATATTCACATCTTTGTCTCTGCAGCACTCTTTTTCCCTTCACTTTCTCTTCTCATTCCTTTTAACCGATATAAAAGATTTGAACCAAAAGGCAGAATCCAGTCATTTGTTTGTTTGTTTATTTACTGTATGCGCTCCCCATCTTGTCTAGAAGCCACCTTGGGCGGCTTACAAACATTTACCTGTCCCTGTGGATCATCTGGCACAGGTAGTTGTGTTTTAAATGAACCAATCGGAGCCATCCGACTAGCACTCATTGTTCTTCACCAGGAGTCAACACAAAGGGGAAAAAATAGGTGTGGGCAAAAAAGAGCTTCTGCACAAACGTAAGATCTGTTTATGCTATTTTTGCCCAAATCCATAATTTTTTCCCTTGAAGGGGAAACAAGAGGCAAAGGGAAAAAAATATGAGGGGGCCTTGATGCTCGCTGAGCTTGCTTGTTTTCTTACAGACATTTCATTACCCAAACTAGATAACATCATCAGTGCAAGTAAGGAGTGCAGTTTGCTGTCAGTTTATATTCTAGTGCAGGGGTAGGCAACCTTGGCTCTTTTATGACTCGTGGACTTCATCTCCCAGAATTGGTGGGGGCGGTCTTAGAGCCTTAGGTCTTAGAAAAATATGCTTGGAGTGGCTAACCATGCCGGAAATGTGAAGCCGTATTAGTCAAATGGGTAACAGACTAGATGAAAATCTCAGGCGGCCAGGGTAAAGACTCATCATCTCTTCTCTAAATTATTCAGTCTCATTTCCTAGATATTCCTTCTTTTTTTCTGCTAGGTTCCTTTCTAGATATTTCTTTAGCTTCTCTTTCCTTCCTGGATATCTCTTCCTACTTTGTGACTTTAAACACAATTAATTACTCATTTTCAGAAGCGGCCTCTATACCAAAACTAAAAAAAAATGGTGTACCTTATGGTAAAAATGATCTGAATGAGATAATCATAAATGCTGGAAAACTATAACATTTCTTTTAACAAACCCAGAAAGTATCCGCTCACTTACCTCTGTACATGACCTTAGTTCTGTAGCATATCCAAACATATTGTTCAATGCCACCTAAGGAAAAAGAGAGAATTGGTAATAACTGCTTCTCTTAATTTAATTTAAGAAGCATCCACAAAATTACAAATTGGGGTTTACGAGTTACTTACACACCTACCACTAACTGCACGGTAAAATTTAGATAGGTTCACGGCATGATATGCAGCTCCTTCATTCTCTTTTTGTAACTTGATTAATAACAAAGAATCTCATGACACTTTAAACATAAAAGTTATTGATAACTGCATCTGCTGTATGAACTGTAAGATTCAACACCCAGGTTTCTTCTTCTGAGGATTCGGGCTCAGAGATTGTGTGAACCAAGCCAGGTAATCTGAATTTCTTGTGTCATAAAAACACAACCCTGATGCTCTCTTCCACACATCATTCATCTGAGAGCATTAGCAAATGAACTTTAAATAACAAAAGTACCAAAATGAACAGTTATGCCTACTTTTATTGAAGTTATTTATTATGGCCATATACAGAAAGCCGGGTGTCTGCTGCATTGGCTGTAGATATTTGGCAGCTGACAACACCCAGAAACAGCCACCAGGGGGCTTCCCAGCCAAGATGAATTAGCCAGTGACATCATCATTGCCCAAGGAATGCCCAATGGGGGCTCGCCTCTTCTATCCCTGCAGGTTCCCACCAAAATGGTAACTATCTACTTGCATTTTTCAAACTTTCAAACTGCTAGGTGGCAGGAGCTGGAGCCCAGGGTGCGAGTTCACCTCGCCACGCAGTTCCCAGATCTCAAACTTGGGCTTGATGATTGTCAAACCTCCATGCTAACCATAGAGCCACCATGCCCCTTTTATTAAAGTTCTTAATAAACATAGTAAAAAAACTAATACAAACTAAACCAGAAGGAAAAAGTGCAACAAGTGCAGAAAAAAGGAAAAGAAAAAAAAATAGGAAAGACGACAGCAACAAAAACAAAAATAAACATGTGGCTTCCAATCTTCATTACACCGAGCATAAACTAACAACTTTTCACCCACTTTTTAAAAGTACAAATAAAAAAGAACATTTCTCCTATTCTAATTTTTATCTGTATGAAATCCAGAAATCATCATCTTTTCAGTCTTGATTCAGCAAAAAAAATCCACTAGGAGTTACTGGAAATATCAAACAAATAATTTATCTCTAATTAAATAGTCCAACTTTATATTCCTTCGTTTCGCTCTTCACAAATCTTAACCTTTAAATCATTCCATTGGCATTACAAGATCTGAACTTTCATCAATCTTTAGTATTCAAGAGGAATCTTCAAAGCTGTCATGAGCTTACTTTGAAAAATAAGTGAAGAGGCATCATCCAAGATTTTTTTTTCTGCAACTGTTACATATCTAGATCCTTTTCTTGATTTGTCTTTTGAATTCACATTTTGGTAACCTTAATTTTGTTGTCTTCCATATCTTCAAACTCTATAATATCTATGGCAGGGGTGTCAAACTGCCGGCCCGCGGGCTGGACGCGTCACCAGGAAACCGCGCCCACCCCATTGCCGGCAATGGGGGAAAAGCTCCGATACATCGTGAGGTCACGTGACGTCGCGAGTTTGACATGTCTGATCTATGGCAACTAAAATTTTAATTTTTTTCATCATCTTCTAAAATAATCCATTGAAATCTGTATCCTTTCTGAGGTATTAATTATTAGTACCTCAGTCCAGTTATCAAAAAACCTTTCAAGATAAGAAAAAGTTATAACTGGCTTAGCCATTTTAACTCTTTTCTGCCTGGTCCTTTAGTTCCCTCTAGTGTCAATCTGTAACTTTCATTAAGCCACAGTTCCTAATATGGGTTTAGCTCCATTTCAGTAGTTTCCCACAACTCTACGATTTTTCCTATGCTTTTCAAATTTTTCAGCAAAAATAACCAATATTCCAAATTTCTCTGATCTATCCATTTAAAACTTTTAAAAATTAATTTGCCCCCTTTTTGCCAATTATATATTACTCTATTTTAAATTCTTAAGTCTCGGTTTAAAATTTCTTAAATCCAAAAAACTGAGCCTGCCATTTTGAAGGTCTCTAATATGGATAAGGTGATTAAACTGAACATTTCCAAATGTGATTAGAAAGTGAGTTGGTACGGCTTACTGTCCTTATGTAAAAGCCGTGCTACTAATGAGAGTTAAAGACGTTGTCTTCCTTGGTTCTTGGCACTCAAATCCACAAGAGACTGTTTATGGTTTTCTCATGAGAAGCTGCCGCCGAGACCACTCATGACCGATCTCGCATTCTTACTCTCTGGAGAGCTTCAAAAGACCAGCCTACTCACTGGTGTTTCATTCTTCACAGCAATTGTTGTTTCTGCTTATTTATGGAGATGTCTTCAGTCAGCCATGTCTCTCAGCAGAAGCCCACAGCAGGTATTTCAATGACTTAACTGTTCCGATTTGTTACAGAAAGTGTTTTGATAAATAGATACGAATGAAGTAATTATTTGAACAGTAACTTTAGATGACACTCAGTAGTACATACCTCAGCAGTGAGAGCAAAATAGTCTTCAGCTGCCTCTTGCCCTGTGATAACACCATGACGGCGATTAATTCCAGCCATGACTGGTCCTTGGAATTCAACTGGTGCTACGACTTCCACATCCATAATGGGCTCAAGGATACATGTTTCTGCCTCTTTCAGAGCTGAGTTAAAAAGGGAAGAGATGATACAACACCTATACAGCCATATGCCTTTTTATATTTACTATTTCACACACATACTCACCTTGTGGTGAGATGGGCGGCAAGTAAATTTAATATATATAAATGCATGAATGAACGATATATCTATATAGATCTGCAGCATGTAAAGACTTGTTTTCAGTTCAAGCTGAGTAATAATAAAAGACATTATTTGTAAAGAACAGTTGCATGAAATACCCCAAGACAGGCAGTTTTATGACCATGCCTGTTAGAAGAAGCAGAATATAAATAAGTAAACATCTAGAACACGGGTGTCAAACTCGCCGCGTATCGTGACTTTTTTCACACTGCCGGAGCTGGGGTGGGCGCGGCTTCCGGATGATGCAACCGGCCCGCGGGCCAGCAGTTTGATACCCCTGATCTAGAATCAAGAGGGATTTCCCTCGCTGAAGATTTTGAAATGAGCATCAGGTGAGGACAGTTTGTTTAACACTGCTTAGTGGATTCCTGTTTCAATAGAGGGCTGCATTAGATGATCTACAAACTCTTCTAACACCTACATTCAATCATTTTACGAAATTTACATCCACATATTAATATAAAGCCCAAATATGTTTTGTTTCAAAGACAAACAACAAGATGGGAGAAATCATGATAAGCAGATATAAATAGGAAAGAAATGAAATTCTTCAGAACATAAAGACAAATCTAAAGTCATAAGAATGGTAAAGTGGTGGATAGCAATAAAATGAAAGAACTATACGCTTGATCTGTGGGTTGGTTGGCTAGAAAGAACTATCTGTGTCTTTAAATATTTATATATATAAATTGGGACTGTAACAGTTGTTGCTGAGCGATGGGGTTATTAAATAACCACATCCAATTTTATGACCTTTTTCACAGTCATTAAGAGAAACACCATGGTCATTAAATGAATCATACAATCGTTAAGCAAATCAGGCTTCCAACATTGGCCTTGCTTGTTGGAAATCACCTGGGAAGTTGCAAATGGCAATTTTGATTACACGATGGAGATGCTGTGATGGTCATTAAGTGCAAGGACCAGATGCTTTTTCAGCACACTTATAACTTTGAACAATCATTAAATGAATGGTCATTAAGTTGAAGACTACCTGTATAAGTATTGTGGATAAATTATAAAGAACAGTATAGGCAAGAGAGAAAGCGTTTGAAAGAAAATTTCTTCATACCTTGTCTCATGGCACCTTCAGCAGCTCGGATGAAAGAAATTTCATTAGAATCCACCATGTGAGAAGCTCCATCCTCCAAGACGAATCGGATCCCTGAAATCTTGTGACCTATTAATGGGCCTTTCTCACATGCATCACGGAATCCCTATAAAACATAAGATAAGATAACCCTTTATTGCTATTTTTTTACTATGAGCAACTGGCCCACATTAAAAATGACATTCTATTGCCTGCTCTCAAAAGAAAGCATGTATCTACCCATACACATACATAACACATATATGCACATTATTTATACACACACACACACATACACACACACTTTACCAGTTTACAATAACAGTAATATGCATTCAGAAAATATGATTCAAAGTAGTGATTTGCAATCAGAACATAATTAGGATAAGATAGCATGTCTAGGATTGAAAATAAAATGAAACCTTAGAGATATTGACACGTAAATTGAATAATTATGTGACATCAAGTTGTTGCTGACTCTTAGAGACCACATAAATATTGTAAAATCAAGTTATTGCAAAAAAGAAATGAGCCATTTGCATGGTTTTAAAATCCTAAGAAGTGAGGGATGAATTCAAGCACTATAATGGTCTCCCCATATATCTACAACTTCCAAAAATTGCTGGTGTTTGCTTAAAATTTGGGATCTAATTTTTATCATTCTGACTTGAAAAGAAATCTCACCATCCACTAGAATTGTAACTCAAGGCAATTATACTCTGAAAGAAAAATTATAACAGTACTTGTCTACAATATTGTCTGGTTCATATTTAATGTAACAAAACTGAAATAAGTATATATTACCTTTTCAATAGCCGGCAGAAACTGCTTTGGAATATTTGTCCCAATTGTTTTGTCAAGAAATTCCAGTTTTGTATAATTCTCTGGATCTAGAGGCTCCAGATACCCTATAACTTTTCCATACTGGCCTGCCCCACCAGACTGCTTTTTATGGGTATAATCAAACCTGCAAAAAATGCAAACATTATGTTGCAGTCAAATCACATCTGTTCTGGTTATTTAATACTATGTGTAATGGTTATGATGGCAAGCAGCTTTTCTCTGTGTGATCAGCACTGATCTTCAGACGTGCAGGCAATTTTCAAATGCATTTTTTTTTTTACACAAGTCAACAGTCCAGGGTCCCTCTCCGGTTGTGATAAGTGTTGCACTTAGTACTCCTGTATTTTTATATTAAGACATTTCATTTTAAAAACATTGTTTTTTTGGGGGGGAGCACCAGGAAGATATTACATTTATATATACTGTAGGTTATTATCACCTATAAATAACTACATAAGAAAATAGATTTACAATGCCTTTGGTTTGAGTGAGAAGCTAATAGAGAATTAAGCAGAAGCTCTCTTTGCGCAGAACTGAATGGAAGGGTGATTAAATGAATGTGTTGACAGCCTGATTGCACTTTTGGCAAAGCTTCGGTAGAAAGCAAATTCTGCCTTCAGATGCCTTAAGCAACAAGCCAATATTTGCTTTTCTCAGGGCAGAGTCCACAGCCCTCCCCCTCCGTTCATTACTTCCCACAACAGTTCCACGATGTGGGTCGGGCTAAGAGGGAGCAGCACAGCCCGAAGCCGCTGGATGAGGTTGGCTTGCTCCGCCCGGGAAACAGCTGAAACGCAGCTGCAGCGCCGACGGGGAGGGCAGGAGCCAACTATTTCTCCGGGTGCCAGCGACCTCTGGTCCTAAGCAAACATTCTCCGGGATGGGCTGTTATTCTTTGCCCTCTGGCTGCAAATCCCTTTCGAGAGTATTTAATGGCCAGGAAGAACCAATTAATCCCCAAAGGCGGAACAGATCGTCTTGTTATTCTTTCTAGAGGCGACGCCGCCCAATAGTTTGGGAAGGAATCCGACCTAAACTAAAGGGCGGCTTCCAATGGTCTCCGAACCGCCGCCTCTTTCCTAGCTGGGACCGATTCGGGCTCCTGCATCGAAGCCGCGGTCAGATCCAACCCCGCAGAGATGCGGACCCTTCGCGGCCCAGGAGCCCCCGCTCGGCTCCTCCAGCTGCTGCTTCCGGCTTCCCTGGTGCTCGCCCATCCGGAGTGGCCACTGCGCGCCTCAGCCGGCTCCGCCCAGGCGCTCCTAGGGAAGGCTTCTTGCGGCGGCGGCGGCGAGCAACTCTCCCCAAGCGCGATGGAGATCCCGCCGTCCCATTACCCGGCCAACAGAGCCGCCAGCGTGGTGCTCCACTACATCGCGTATCAGCGCGGCAGCCCGCACAGGCTCTTCGAAATGGGGCGAGTGAATCAAGCCAGCCTGGAGGTGAGGCCGGAAGGCAGGCAGGGAGGCAGGGAGGGAAAGGCGCGGGCTCAGGCAGGCAGCACCACACCTCCCGCCCGGCTACCTACTGCCAGCACCAAAGCCGGCAGTTACGGCAGAGTTAACAGACTTGCCACGAGCAGGCGGGAGAGAGTCCCGGGAGGGCAGACCCGAAAGGGGAGGCATTGGCCTTTGATCCGGAGGCGCCTCCCTTCCTGGGAAAAACAAAACAGACCTTCCCCCTCCTTCCAACTTGTCTCCTCGCCCACGGTACGAATCGAATTTGCAATTTTTAAGCCCCTTCAACTCAGTACATCATCCCTTAATGGGATTTCACCAGCTACGATCATTGCATTTTCCAGACACGGTAAATAGCAACAGCACTTAAAACTCATATACGGCTTTACAGTAGTTTACAGAGTCATCCTATTGCCCCCAACAATCGTCCTCATTTTCCCAACCTTGGAAGGATGGAAGTCTGAGTCAACCTTGAGCAGGTGAGACTTGAACTGCCAAACTGCTGGCAGTCAGCAGAATTAGTCTGCAATACTGCATTCTAACCACTGCTCTACCATGGCTCTTCAAATTGAAAATATCAATGGGAAACTTTTTTTTTTAAAAAAAAAGATTGTTACAGTTGTTTGCATTCCATAAATAACAATACTGATCTGGTCAAAATAGCAACTGAAAATGTTGGGACTACTATACCCTCACAGCCCAATCATACTTATTGAGGTTATGGGACTTGTAGTCTTCAAAACACATGAACACAAAGGATGGAATGAGTGTACCATGTGCTTACCCTTGCAAGCTTGCCACACTATGAATTTCATAAACACAACAGAATTCTAAAGAATCACTTTATGACAGTTCACTTTGTTTTTCAGCAAACGGCTTAACTTAAGGCTTTACACCTTTCCCTTCCTGTTTTCAGTAATAAACCCATACAGATAAAGGATAGCAACCTCTACCAAAATATTCAAGGTAAGCAATGTAATAATTCTCTTTTTATTTTAGGACATTCCAGGGACTGGGCATAAATACCACCTTAAGTTTGAAGTGAAAGAAAGTATTCAGAATGTAAGTTTGGGTCTTATATTTTCTTTAGTATAAGCTGGATGACCTTTAGGGACTGACATAGATGCTGGAGGCCCTAATCTGCATCCCCACCCCAAATAAACATACGTAGTGTGGGCAGCCCTGCCCCAAATCACTATTTTGAAGCTACTATTAGGAATGAGGGAAGCTGTTTTTGAGAAAGGCAAAGGGAAGGCTTCTGGAGTGTGTGTTTATGGATGCATGTCTGCAGGGGCTGAGGTTAAAATCTTTCTTCTTCTCTAAGCCAACTTCCTCATAATCATAGGTTGGAAGTGTCTTCTAATCCACTACCTGTTTAGAGCAGGACTCCTCAGATCACCCACCCTCTCATGGTTGCCGATAGCAATACTGGTGATGAAAAATTGTGTGTGTGAGGGAGAGCAAATTCAAAGCTGTTGTAATTTATTAGTCATGTTTTATGGCTTAAGCTCACATACGAACCCAGCAACTGTGGTTTATTATATAATGGCAATTAAAACAAAAACAAAGGTCATTGTTCTTCTCAATCTAGAAGTGAAGGCTTAAAGCCACTCCACCCTTCCCAAATCTCTATTCTCATCTAATACATATCTGATGCTAGTATGTATGTATGTGTGTATATATAAGGGTTACCCAAGAAGAAAATAAAGTATACACTAAAATGCAAAACCACTTTAAAAAAACTAGGACTTGTTGTGATGTGATCTCATTTAATTTTTTGTTTAATGGAGGCCTTACATACCATCAAGTTCTTGCTAATGAATCATCCCACAATATAATATGGAGGATAAATATGAAATGGCATCTATCCTTTCTACATAAATGGTTCTAGTGACATGACAGAACAGAAAGGAATAGCAGAACAGAATCCAACATAGAAGGCTATTGTAAACCTTTCAGCCATTATTATTACCCACAAACCTTAAAGTTGCCAAGGTTGAGCAACATTGCTGTAAAGTAAGATTTGATCTATCTCAATCAGATGGCATCAGGTTTACTGTGAATTAAAATAAAGCCAAATGGTAATTCCATGCTGCTAGCAATACCTACAGAAGTTTTAAACTGGTCTAATTATTTCTGCAACAGGGCAGCTCCCTGAATTGCACAGCTGAGATACTTTACCATCATGGTGAGACACCTGTTGCTCCTGAAGTACATTATGCTATGGAAGGGGAGTTTGAGACACATTCAAAGGAAGCAGACAGCATATTCTACAACAGAATTCAGCACCTCTCCGAGCCATTGGAGGCCAAAAATATACCAGGTAAACTAAATGTTGCCATTTAAAATGTTGCATTCTGAAGTTAAATAACATCTGCAAATGTTTTCAAATAACCAATGAGGGAGGACCTTAAACATAAAACTATTACAGTGTATCTTCCTACCTAAAAACTGATAGGGAGCTCCAGAGATTCTTCCCTTCCTCTTAATGGCAGGTTTTGCATTTTTCTTTTCCAACATACAAAGTTCTATAGGCCTGACCATATTCCTGTTCATTGGGATGTGTGGCCATTTCCTGCATGCGCACACATATTTTTATGAGATCTTTGCATCTATTGACACTTTTCCTTTTAAAAAAATATTGTTCTGTTTTATTTCATTTCTGTTGTTCATCTAAATATGGTGAGAATAAGATCTGACTTTTGTTTGAACCAGTCAGAGTTATCATGATAATAGTCCCTTTGAAAACTGTGTTTTGATATATGGAAATACATAAACAGTAAGGTTTGCACTGATATCTTATCCTTTTCTTAAAATCCATAAATAAGCATCAATATATCAATGTATTACTTGCATTTCTGACTACAGTGTTTTTTGTTTTTTTTTCTTAATAACAAACCAGGAGTGAATCCTGGTCTCTGCATACTTATGTCATGGTAAATCTATTGCTCTAGTATAAAATACCAGATTTTTTTTAAGTTCCAGAAGATTAACACGGCTATATAGACTATATTGCCCAGATTTGTCAGATGTTTCATTTTTAAGGGAGTAGCGCTCCTCCAGACAAAGTTGGTGCACTATCTGGGGACTCTCCTCTAAAAGCAAATGTCAACCTTGACCAGATGGGCTTTTGCAAGGATTTGTTTTGTGTGCAAGTTGAATCCACTTCCTGGAGCAGGGTGGGGTGGACTGGGTTCTGCTCATGTCTTAATCATTTCTCAATTGGATTACTGCATTGTGCTCTATGTTGAGTTGCCTTTGAAGCCATACCTGACATGGGGTGAGATTACTTGCTGCATCATCTGGTCTCTAAAGGTTTCTAGCTATTTCAGATCTAACAGAATGGGAATGATCGAAATCCCTTCTATTAAACACTATAATCTTACAGGACCTTCTTTGTCATGATTGCTGCCCTATAGAACAACTTTACCCTTGAGATCTGGAGAGCCCTGACTCTCTCTGTCTTTCAGAAGGCTGAGAAGACCTGGTTTTTTCCCCCATTGCATTGGGGCAGGATATGTGTGTATGTGTGTGTGGGGGGGGGGAGGTGTCCATTATATGTTTTGTGAAATTGCTATTATGAAAACTTAGAATATCTTTTTCTCTCCATTGGATTTTTTAAAACTTATACTGGATTTTTAGTAAGGTGTTCAATATTATAGTAAGGTGTTCAGTATTATACATTTAAGTTAGGCAGCCACATAAATTTTCTAAACAAATAAAACAGAAATTATTTATGGTCCTAGCAGTGATGCAAAACGATAATCATATTTGGCTGTAGCATGTCTGTAGCTATTAGAATTATAAGTACCTCCAATATGGATCTTAAGAGTAATACATGCTCACATAGTTCTGGCCATCCAGACTTAGTTTTTTCTTTTTTCAATAGTTATTTCAGCTACATGGCTATTAGATCAAACTCCAAGTTCCAGATACACAAGAAAGAATGCATGTTGCATACCCAGATAAATTTTTACTAAAGCATGCATATTCATAATACTACGCCTAGCCCTGCATTTTTTCTGTTTCAAGATTTATTTAGTACAACTTTTACTTATATTTCCAGATAATGAAGGAAACATGACAGCAGAAATGAAGCCTATTTTCAACTTAGCCAAGGTTGCCTCTGGATATATAGTATGGCAGAATTCGACAGAAAACACTTGGTACAATATGATTCAAATTCAAAATGTCAAACAAATGGTAAGTCAAAGTCTTAACCGATTTCAATTAGTTTCTTCCCCCCCCCAAAAAAAAGACTGCTTCTCACTTCTACGTTATGACTGTTTTAAGAGTATCAACCTCACTATTTATGACTCAAAAATTGCTAACTCATTTCCCCAGAGCAAAAATAATGCAACTGTCCAGAGTTTCACTTGACAGTGAGATGGGCGGCATAATAAATTTAATAAACAAAATAAACTTTAAAGAACTACAGAGCCAAAGAATAACAAAGTCATGATATTTTACACTCCCCTCTAGAGAAATCAGGGATTCACAAATTAGAAGATCCATCAGCTCAGGAAAGACTAACAAAAAGCCAGAAAAGAAAAGGTGAAAAGGGGGAGAGAGGTTTATTTTACAGGTTAGTTGCAGAAATCTTGAAGACCAGACATTTTCACCCCAGCTTTAAAAGAACATTTCTGAGTACTCTGCTGCATTTTACTTTTACTTTTGTTTTGTTCTTTTATAATAGGGCTGTACTAATTTTCTGGACTGATTGTTGTACATTTATTTACAGTTTGATAACAGGTTACTTGAGGTTGGGAATAATACCAAAAGCAAGCATGAGACTGTAGCACGGTATAGATTAGTTCCTGCAGTATGCTGCATTTTTTAAAACAACAACAACATTCTATTCTGTTTTCCCCTGAAACTATAAGGAATATGAGTTCACAAAAATCCAGTAAGCCAAGGAGTCAGTCCCTAATGATTTAATATTATGACAAAATAAACAAAGAGTCATAAAATAATAAGCAAAAATAAGCAAACAATTTGCTGGGATAAGACTAGAATGTTTCTCAATAAAAGAGAGTATAACTATCTGGGTTTTTTAAAAGAGAAAATTTGCAAACCATAGTTGCTTGAGCCAGTAGAAATTTTTTTAAACATGGGACTTTGCACCTAAGCTTGTATGACTAAAAGAAAGGAAAACTAAATCTCTTCTGATTATTCAGTTCCCAAATATACATTCTGTGTATTATATATAATTATCTATACTTAACTGAGAACTGTAGTTGCTGAACTGATTTTCTCTTTTATGGTTTCAGAAAAGAAATGATGACTATCTTGAATTTTCTTATGAGGTTTTATTCCATGATATTGCTTCCCAGGTAAGTAATATTTTGAAAAAAGTTTTTTTTTTTTAAAAAAGGCACAGTGGAAGTTATACATCTTATTTTCATATAACAACAACACTGGAGTATCCAGGCAACAGTCAAGGACACTAAACTGGACAGAAATGATTCCAAAATAGGGAGCAATGATGTACAGAAAGTCCTCAACTTACAATAGCAATAAGACTTATATACCGCTTCACAATGCTTTACAACACTCTCTAAGCCAGGGGTCCCCAACCCCCGGTCCATGGACCGGTACTGGGCTGCAGCATGCCCACAACCGGTCTGCACAAACAAGCAAAGTCCCATCTGTGGGATGCAGGCAGCACACAAAATCACGCACTCTCTGGTCCGCAGAAAGACCTTTCTCCACAGAACCGGTCCCTGGTGCCCAAAAGGTTGGGGACCTTGCTCTAAGCGGTTTACAGAGTCATCATATTGCCCCCAACAATCTGGGTCCTAATTTTACCAACCTCGGAAGGATGGAAGGCTTGAACCCACCTTGAGCCGGTCAGACTCAAACTCGAACTCCTGGCAGTGAAGAGTGAATTAGCCTGCAATACTGCATTCTAACCGCTGCGCCACCAGGACTCCTCCAACCTCAATTGGAAGCAGAATTTCTGTTGTTAAGTGAGTCATGCCCAATTTTAAGGTCTGATTGCCATGGTTGTTGAGTGAATCACTGCAGTTATTAAGAGACTCACACAGGTGTTAAGCAAATCCAGCTTCCCCCATTGACTTTGCTTGTTGGAAGTGAATTGGGAAGGTCCCAAATGGTGACCAGATGACCCTGGGACGCTGCAACCATTGAAAATACATGCCAATTGCCAAGCACCCAAATTTTGATCATGTGACCGTGGGGATGGTGCAACGGTCATAAGTATGAGAATCCCTCATTAGTCACTTTTTCAGTGCTGCTATAACTTTGAATGATTGTAAATCGAGGACTTCCTATAGTAAGAACAAGATAGCCCGAAGAACAAGATAACACTCTTACTCTAGTCGAAAGCAGATCCCAGCATTTGTTTCCAAAATGGGAATGGGGCTTAATGCTATAATTCAATGAGAGGGCAAAAAAAAAGCATGGGATATTTTGGCTTCTAAACCATCTGTATTATTCAAACAAAGCCCCACAAGACCAGAGCTGTGAGTTCTATGGTAACAAATCTAAATTTGACAGGGAACTCATGGTAATTATTGGGAAGAACAGCAGGGATTGAATAAGATGCCCAAGTCCAGAGAACAGTCAAACTGAATGTATTAACATCAGTTTCAAAATTCATGTTACACTGATCAAAGACGTCTTGGTAGGGAATCGAAATGCCTGTAAGGATTCCATTTTTCAAACTAGCAGTTACAGGGGCTCTTTTACAACAGCATTTAGTATTAAAACAAGTGATGAAGACTTCACAGAGTGCCATGAAAACCTTACTTGCTGATTTCTAAGCATACAGTAGTTCTTATTAGAGGGAGTGGAAAGGGAATTATCATTTCCTTTGATCCAGATGCCCCTTTTTTGTCTAGCTAGCAACTTTGGATATCCAGTACAAGTAGTCCTCGACTTATGACCACAATTCAGCCCAAAATTTATGATGCTAAGTGAGACATTTGTTAAGTGGGTTTTGCCCCATTTCATGACTTTTCTTGCCACAGTTGCTAAGTAAATCATTGTTAAGTTAATAGCCCGATTAAGTGAATCGGGCTTCCCCATTGACTTTGCTTGTCAGAAGGTCACAAAAGGTGTTCACATGATCTGGGGACACTGCGACCTTCATAAATATGAACCAGTTGCCAAGCATCCAAATCTTGGTCACATGAGGATGCTGCAATGGTCATAAGTGTAAAAAAACGGTCATAAATCAGTTTTTTTCAGTGGTGTTGTAACTTCGAATGGTCATTACATGAACTGTTGTAAGTCAAGGACTACCTGTACATACTTCTAAGAAAATAGGGAGCACAATACAGTCCTAAGCTTTAGGACTGAGTTGAGGACCAAAAAGGACCTCAACTGAGTTGAGGACCGAAATTTAACCAAAGATGAATATTGTTTATTTTCCTGAATTGAATCTCAGAAACTAGAAATTCTATATATCTGTGCATTTGAAGTTTTTTTCCCTAGCTAGTCACAGGAATTCACTGTTGAGTATTCCCAATGTCAGGCCATTTCTCTGGCATAGCAAACAGAAAAGTGTGGTCTCTTCCCTGTTAGAATTCCAGTGGACTACCAAGACCTGGCTATTTCAAAGGGCCTTTATAATAGTGGTGAATACTTGACTGCCTCCTCAAGATGTAGCAACAGGTTGTGGCTGGGTTATGTTAGTTACAAATCCTGCTGACTGGATATGCTCATATATTTTACCTAAGTATTACTATTTGCCCCTAGTATTTTGAAAAAGGTTTTCCCAGTTGCAATGTATGGCTGTGAAAGTTGGACCATAAGAAAGGCTGAGCGCAAAAGAATTGAGGCCTTTGAACTATGGTGCTGGAGAAGATTCCTGCGAGTCCCTTGGACTGCAAGGCGTTCAAACCGGTCAGTCCTAGAAGAGATCAACCCCAACTGCTCTTTAGAAGGCCAGATCCTGAAGTTGAAACTCAAATACTTTGGCCACCTAATGAGAAGGAAGGACTCACTGGAGAAGACCCTGATGCTGGGAAAGATTGAGGGCAATAGAAGGGGACGACAGAGAATGAGGTGGCTGGATGGAGTCACTGAAGCAGTAGGCGTGAGCGTAAATGGACTCCAGAAGATGGTAGAGGACAGGAAGACCTGGAGGAATGTTGTCCATGGGGTCGCGATGGGTTGGACATGACTTCGCAACAACAACAAAATTTTTAAAAACTGAACTGTAGAATAAATGCTGCTGCTCAGAGTTGAACATATTTGAGTGGCACATAAGCCAGAGTAATCAATCATCCTGCTGGGTTTAGCCCAATGTTCAATCCTGTCAAGGACATTTTGAAATATGGCTTTGCTCTCTAAAGCTTTAGCCACTCATTCCGTTTTAGTGTCATATGCAGGCGGAGCCCTTTTGTAAGATGTGAGTTAATTGCAAGGTTAGAGCAAAGTCCACCTCCTACGCTTTTCCTAAAAACATCATAGCATTACAAGATAATGCTAGCCAGGGAACTCACTTTCATGCAACCATGAAATATGGGAAGACTCAGCAGTGGTACTGTTCAGAAAAGGCAGTGGGAACTGAAATAGCAGATGTACAAAGGACAAGCGTGGAGATACACATACACACATACACGCACACACACAAACAGAAACACATACACATTTTCATTCAAATTTCATTACACGCAAAGTTTGATTTAACTAGGGCTGTGAAGTTCATCTCTATTTTGCATCCTGGAACAAACTGGAGCAGCCTTGCAAACTTTTTGTTTCACAATTCAAAAGCCTAAGAGCACATTTGCATTACAGATCTGAAAATATAGCCTTCAAATAAAAGTGCATCAGACATTGTTTTAGGATGTTTTTTCTGTGATCCTCATTCTGAATTGTCCTGGTCTACAGCTCAATCATTTTTATGAATAAGAAAAAAAGAGGTAGGAAAATCGGAAAGAAATGGAACATGGTATAAAGTACCAAAAAAAAAAAAAAAAAAAGGAACAGAACCTTGTTTTGGTGCCATGCTCAGAAATAAAATACACTTCCCAGATTTCCCTAAAACTTGAATAGTTCTAATATTTCATATTCTCTATTTGCAGGAAATTATTCCTTGGCACATGCAAGTTCTATGGCATCCACAGCATGGAGTGAAAGTAGCAGAGAATAGTCGCCAGTCAAAGTGATTTTAATTAATTCTTGCAGGTTATTGAACTAATGAGGTGAAAGCAGCTACAAATAGCCAATAAAATTACTACTTGGAGGTTTCTGACACCCTTCCAATTCTGCATATCCTCCAAGAACCTAAGTAAATATCCTCGGACCCTGGTCTGGCAGCACTTCACTTATTAGACTGAATACTTACGGTACAGTGGCCTCAATGCTCTCTCTGAATGCTACTTTAGGCTTTCCAGTCACACAAGGACAACCGTATTCTCTTTCCATCCTCTAAACAGAAAGGACACAAAGTTTTATTGATTTAAATGCACGGCCAAATAGATATATTTTGGCTAAACAGCCTAACTTAATGCTATTAAGCAGTAGAATTCCAACAATGCTATCACTGAAGCAAATGCAAGCTAAAATTGGGAAGGCAGAAGATACTTTGATTTCTCCCTAAACAGAATATCTTATCTATGTAATAGATGCAACGTTGCCTCCTAATGTGTAAGTATATATATTTTTCTTTAGTAAAAATGCATTGCTCCAAATGCTCCAAAAATGGAAACCTGATCTTCAAATATCATAATACAAGAAACTGATAGCAGGAGATACTGATTTATTTGGTGAGATATGGAACCCGTAACTGTACTAGGTTCCAACAGGCCAGATTAAAGAAATGTTTTTGTCAAGTGATAATGCAACGGCATCATTCCCAGTGTAAACTTTAATACTCACCTGAGCATAGATTTCCAGGTGTAGTTCTCCCATTCCTGAAACAATCGTCTCTTTGCTCTCGGTGTCAAAATGGACTCGGAAAGTGGGATCTTCTCTTACAAAACGGTTAATGCCTTTGGCAAACTTGTCATCATTCTAAAAAGAGAGAGAATATTTATTCAGTTTATATGGCTACCTAATCAAAGTGACTCAAAGTACTATACAGTGGATTAAAAACGTGATTTAAGATGTCCCAAATTCACTAACAGCAGTGCAACAAAAGTCAAATAGGAAACAATCAGCTGGTTCACTAATTGCCCTGCTGAGAAAACATTAAAACTGATCATGCTTTTCTAAAGGTCAGCAGGGTCAGGGCCAAACAAGCCTCAGAGGGAATGCTGTTCCAAATTTAGGAGCAGCACTAGAGAAGGCACACCCAAAGGGTCCCACAACATGACACTGTATCAGCCTTTGAGTTAGGTCAAATCAGTAAATAGGCAAAGAGCCGTCCAATTCAGGGCCATCATTACCTGCTTATTCCAAATCATGACAACAAACCAATCTAATATGTCACAATCTTGAAGGCCTGGGGAAAGTTTATAGTTGTCTTGCTGGCCATGAAGAGCCAAGCTGCTTCAAACTCTGGACCAATATGGGGCAAGTTAAAGTCTCCCAACTCCACGCATATGGGAAATTTAATCAACAGCCTTAAGGGGTTCAGGCAGAGAAGCCACTGCACAGCAGGAAAGCCAACACAGCAACAACAAATCTCAACTGATAAGGAATCTATCTGTGAGGCACTCCAATACAAAATCCGAAGAATAAATCCACATTTTTCCTTTCACTGAATAATTTAACAGTTCAAAAAGCTGAGTTTCAATCGAAGCTTATTCTGGAGGAGAACATAAAACATGCTTGCTACAAATGGAGAATTTCTTACTTGGGGTCACATTAACTTATCTGGGAACACAATTAGGAACTTAAAAAAAAAATTCATACCGACATTTAAGACATCAAGCCTATCAAATGTTTATAGAGGGTACTCAAAATGACCACTTATCACTGAAGTTATGGCACTGAACGAGTGGTAGTTTTGATTGATCCTCCAAGTTCTGGTCACAGCACCCCTGTGGTCACATGAAAATGATTTGGGTGGTTGGTAACTGGCTCACATTTGAGACTGTTGCAGCATCCTGTGGTCACGTGATTGCCATTTGTGACTTTCCCTACTGACTTCCCACAAGCAAAATCAATAGGGAAGCCAGCAGTAAAGGTTGCAAGTTGCTCCTGTAAGTCACTCCTGCTGCTTTTTCTATTGAGGAGCTCTGCTATGGAGTACATGAGCCCAGGGATCTGATATTCTGTAGTGCCGCTCACCACATCCCACCTGCCTGCTCAGGCTCTGCAGCAACCCCTCTGCCATCCAGCCATGCTTGCACCTGGCTGCAGCATCCTCTCGCAATTTATAGCATTCACCTGCCCCCTGGTCTGCTTGCAAGCCACCAAAGGAAAGACTTGTGACCAGGATTTGCAGCCTCCTGCTGGCTTCCCCATTGCTTGTCCTAGTCCTAGTCACATGAGGTCCTCAGTTAAGGAACTGCAATCCTCACATAATGACAGCAACAGGGGCTGCCAGGATTGATGTTGCTAAGCAATGCGGTCACATAATGTTGAGCTTTGTGACTGCACTGCTTAGCGATGGAAATTCCACTTGCAGTTACCATTGTTAAACAAGGAGAATCTGTAGCAGAAAAAGAACTGCTGTATTACATTTTAATGGCAGAAATGCCACCATACTCTTGCCCACTACTATCAAAAAGCCCCAATCAGATCACACATAAATTTATTCCACCAGTTGTTGGTTTTTTTACTCCAGATCCCTACCTTGTTGACTGGCTTCATTGTTATGGAAACAACAGGATCAGGTACATGAATGGGTTCCTATAAAGAGAGTCCATAGAAACAATTTCACAATATAAACTTTTTAGAAGTCATCGCTGCTGGTAGACAAGTTCTTCCAAAGATTAAAAACAAATTAATGAAGGCATTATAAGATAAACATGCATTTTCTTGAATGTGTTTCATACCCATTATATTATTCTAACAAGCTGTAGTTATTAGAATATCACTGTACTATCTTCCTGCATCACCTATAATTCAAACTGTCCAATGTTAGATCCTTATTATTGCAGGACTATATAATATTTGAAAAGTTGGGGGCCATTTGATGATTCTATATTGTTACTGGAAACAATAGGGCTAATTATTTTTATCTGTGATTTGGGGAAGTTCAGGTGAAAGGCTTGTAGGATACAAACTGTTCCTACTCCAAACATTACATGACTCCTGAAAACATGAAATCATGCTGCTTGAAATTCATCTATTTTGGTGGGTGTGACTTGGGGTTCCACCATCTTGCATTATAGGATCAAATCTGTAGACTTCATGGAGGGGAAATGGGAAAATCTAATTAAATAAACACCAAGAGTTTTGAATTATAGCATGCATGAAGAGAATGGATGCTTTTAGGTTACTAGTTTATCGCTGGCCATGGAGGCTTGCTTGCAGCTTGTATTCATCAACAACCAACCAAATTTAAAACTAGCCAAAAAAAATTATTTCAGGACTGTCTCTCATTAACAAGGACAAAAGTTGTATCGTAAAACAAGTCTGCAGCAGCCATTGGAAAAATAAATAGGACACAGCAATTTGCAGAATCTGGGACATTCATGACTAACCATAAGTTTTGTTACAAATCTGCAGCATATATGAGTTAATGAGGGAATTACTGTTATATTCAAGAACTAAATATAGAACAATGCTTGCAACTAGGAAACAATATTCTCCCTTTTGCCTCCACCCTCAGTTGTAATTACAGCTGTGCAACTTATTGGTTAGTTTTGCTACTACCTATCAATGAAAAAGCTGTCACTGAATCTTTTTCACACTTGATTAAAACGTATCAAATAAATCACATATATAAAAGTTCAGAGATTCCATTTTTTTCGTTCTATAAAAGTTTATCTACAAAATGCCACACCTTTCATATTACCCTATTGCAATCATATGAATATGTTTAGTTTAATAGAAAAGACAACCTCTTCAAATAAAAGCTGAAATACAAGAATTTCATATACCACATTTTGAGACATATAATAAAAATATAAGAGAGAAACACATATGTAATTAAAGTGTGTTTATTAGGCTCATGGAGTGGCATTACCTGGCCAACTTGGTTGACACAGTATGTCAAGAGAAGCTGAGCAAGGTAGGACTTGGTCATATTTGGACATGAGATTATTAAGAAAAAAATCCCAAGGCTACAGGGGAGACCTGAAGGTTAAACAAAATTACTGGAAGAAGACAATGGCAAACCACTAGTGTCGCTATGAAAGCTACATGAACATATGTAGTCAGGAAAACAATGGGAATTAAACTTTGACTCATAGGAAAGGTTCATTTTTATGCTTTTGAGGGAGTTGGGATTAACTGAACGTGGGCTGATAACATTGCAAACCTAACTGGTTTAAGAGCATTCAAAAACTATTTCAATTGCTATCAGATATGAATTAATTCCTCCAGGAACTGTGTCGGTGAGGTTTATTTATTGGAATTTATTTAAGGCCTGGGAAGAGGGAGAAATGAGACACTGGAAGCATGCCCCAGGCTTTTACTTCCCAACTTTATAATAGTAATAATAATAATAATATAACAACAACAAACAACAACAACAACTTCCTTCATTGTACAGGGAAAGCTAAAAACAGACTAACAATAGAATAATCAGAATGTGAGATTTCCCTTATTTACTTACACCTATTTTCACAAGGAGCTCAGAGAAAACACTCATGCCTCTTTCCGAATCTTAGGAACGTTTTCCAAAACAGGTTATCCAAACACTTTCCTCTTAGAGAAAGTCCTATTACCTTATATATAAAACATGGTTTACATTCATCTATATATCTACCTAATTGAGTTATACCCTACTTTTCCTCCAGGAACTCAGTAAGGAACTTCCCCCTTGTCTTACAACAACTCTATGAGTGGTTGGTCCAAAGACATCCAGTGAGTTTCCTTGAATGAAGGTGGATTTGAACTTGAGTCTCTTTGGTCCTAATCCAATACATCCACACACTATTCTGACTGTTTTTAAGACAAAACACCAGAAAGATTCACTGCATGATTTGTTTCTTCTTATTCCTACTCTACCAGAGTGCAGAACTTCTGTTTCTATAAGGTTAATATATTTATGTCTTGTGTTTACAAAAGCTGGTATAAACCAGGCTAATATATTGATAAGATAAATGCACATACACAAATGTGTGTATGTTTTGGACTAGGAAAGGGAAGACACCCCCTCCTCACACACACACACACAATTTGAAATGTTCAAAATCTCTTTTGAAAAATTCACATTTATAGATAGGGAAAACTGGACCCAAATTTTTAAGACTTAAACAAAAAAAGCTGCAATAACCCAGTTAACAACTTACCATAGAAAGGTCAGTATGGTCTTTCTCTGTGAATGTATCTCCACTAGCACAATCAATGCCAAAAAATGCACAGATATCCCCTGCATAAACCTCGTCCACATCCTAGCAAAATAAAACAATATTTTAGATACTTATTATTTTAAGTACGTGGCATGAGATGGTGTTGGCAAAGTATAACCTCAATAAACAGAAACTGGCTCAGCTAATTTTAGTGCATATATATATAAACATACATGATTAAGCATGAAATAAAATTTCAGAATTTTAAATTCATTTACATAGGTTAAGTGCATTATTTTTCAAGAGCAATGAAACAATATACTGCTATATCAGAGAATCTGCATGATTTTGGCTAGTGGGTATGTTACGCATTTTGAAACCCTGTTATGGACCAACTTAGAAAGCATTTGCCATGGGGAGATGGTGGCCTGATCACAAACTGGCTGCCAGTCATAAATCATCTGTTCTGGTAAGACTGAAAAAATGGCAAACAGCTCCCAACTGGGTGAAAAGCTGATTGTTTACACAAGGAAAACAAATTCAAGGAAAAGGTTAATTACCATCCCTAATTCATGAAACAAAGTCTTCAAACTAAACTAAGTTAAGAGAGATTCCTACTCTGTAACATATTAAGATGAAGAATTAAGCATTCTATCTGTACTGCCCAAAGTACAAGTACTTCTTAAATTTTTTATGTTTATACTCCTCTATCCACAAATGTTCCTCTTTCCTTTTTTCCTTGTAGAGGCCCCGCAATTTAGATGGAAATGGCCTTGGATTCCAACAGACTTTTGCTATTTCTTGAAAGCTGTTCTATTTATTTGATGTGCAAAGAAAATGGGAGCCGCAAAGAAGAGAATGGGGAGAGTGCATTGGCACAGATCAGGGTTGTGGGAAGTATAGGACGCAACAGAACAAGTCAGGCAGAAGATAATTCTTTGGTCTTCAAGGGGTCACACTCTTAGATAGGCAACCTCTCCATATTTTGAATGGAGAGTGAACAGTGGAACATGTCTTGGAGAGTGATGAACTCCCTTTGAAAAAAGAGGACGATCAGTGATGAAGCATCAACTGATCTTCTAGAGCAGCAGGAAGCTATGTTAAATAAATAAACTCGAAGTTCTTGCCAACTGTCTGATGAATCATCATCTCCATCTCCTCCTCCTCCTCCTCCATTCAGCTGAGAAATAAAGAGTACTTGAAAAATTCCTCTCCATGGAGAAGAACCAAGGCACCAAAAAAGCAGATATCCAAATTAGAGCAAAATACTTTTACACCCCACACAATATACATAATATAGCTTCGTGTTTTTACATTTTGGAATCTCTTTTGCCTACAACAGGGGTCCCCAACCTTTCTTGGTTGGTGGCCTGGTGAGAAAGGAAGGGGTAGGCACCTTTATGTGTGCATGTGCACACACACAAATCTGGCTGCGCGTGTGTGCAAATGGGGCCGCGAGCATGCGCGCTCCACAAATAGGGCTGCTAGTGCCGGTGCGAGGCTCGTGGTGAGGCTAGTGCCAGTGCAAGGGAGTTTCATTCCATACAGCATTATTCCATAGAGTTTCATTCCATAGAGTTTCATTCCATACAGCATTAACCTTGTGAACTCTCAAGCTTCCTCCTTCTATTATATATTCAAGATGGACAGTATTTAATATTTATTTGTTATGTATATGTAGGGAAGTGGGTCTGTACATATGTTGTATATAGTATGTTTAGGTGTGTGTCATGTATGTGTTTTACTTTGAGAGCGGGCAACTAAATTTCATTTTTGATGTGTGCCGTTGTGCCCACAGTAAAAAAAATGACAATAAAGGTTATCTTAACTTATGAGCACACGCACACGCGTGTGCACTGGCTAGCCACTCGTGCGGCCCGGTGGCCAAGAGGCCACAGCCCGGCAGTGGGCTGCGGCCCGTAAGTTGGGAACCTCTGGCCTACTATATGTAAAATGATGTATTATTTACACTGGGGAATAGCTTAGAAAGAGGAGGTGTCTTTCCTTTTGATCAGAGCCAGAACAAGGGTGCAGGAGACAACCAATGGGAAGCCAAGTTGTTCTCATCTCTCAGGGCTCTTGCTGTTCATTATTCTATGACAGATGTGACCAGAGGAGAAACCGAGAACAGAATATTCCACTATAGTTCAAAAAGAAAATGTAAGGTGTATATTATAAGAACGGAGTCCCCACTGTGCAGATAAGGGACTCTTCTCTTCAATATCCTTGCTTTGATACAGACTCAGTGCAACCGCATCCTGAATTACTTCTGCTTATTAAGGAGGAGAGTTCACTTGCTGAAAAAAAGGCTGCATAAATTGGAAATGGCATGTCTTTAACACCTCACTCACCTCCAGCTTCTCTGCATGCATGCGGGCAAATCGTTGTACTCGTATCTTTTTCTGAGTCCTGGTGTTATAGATATAGCTACTTTTCTTTAGCATCCCTTGATAAACACGAACATACGTCAGCTGCCCAAAACGTCCAGCCTGGAAGTAGCAAAAACCAAAAGCTCAGGAGGTTAAAAAAAAAAAAAAAAAGACTTTCCCTCAAAACAACATAATATATCCTTAAAACATCTACTCAGTTTAACAGCCACCCTGATTTTCACAGAGGAAATACCTTTCTGATCATTGCAAATATTTTATTAAATAAAAATATAAACTTACCTCAAGTTTAAATGCCAGGCCCAAAAATGGCAGGGAATCATCTCTGGCAGAACCTAGCAAAATCCTGGATTTTTCTGGATTATCCCTTCAGCAAAATAAAATTTAGTTTAAATGCCAATATTTTAAAGGTAGTTATCAATCTGTTATTGTTGTGGAGCTTTAAATGTACAGAGTAACTTAATGCACATTATCACAAGCTATGAAGACCTATGTAAGATGAAGAATTAGCATTTGAGCACTATGCAGCTTGTACTACCATATCAGGTTCTGTGGAGTTAGACAATAGTTGTGTAAGAGAGCTGGAGATGGTATGGAAGCAGCATTGTCTATAGATAATAGTACCAGTTATTCTGGTGTCTGACAGATCCTGCATATGAAAGAACTGAAAAACTATAAAGTCAGTGTTCTGGAGATGCTCTCCCAAAACAATGTCTTCATAAGATATTTTATGCACATCTACAAATGCTTTATGTTGTAACTCATAGAATAAACATCAACACAGGGAGGTATAAATATAATCTACTCTCTTGGCCAATGATGAACTATTATAAAAAGCTTCATCTATACTAGCTACCATTGCAACAACAGATGACATGGCTGTTTGAATGGGTTGTGCAATGCTTCTGATTTGAATCAGAAAAGCTGCTTCAAATCATATGGGAGTATAAATACAGCAGCTGCCTGTCATTAAAGCAGCTGCATCTGTTTCCAGGAAGGTATGGCTTCAGCAGAAGTCACAATGTGTTGCTTTAATGAATCAGAGTGGTGGTGTTGCATTTCTCTTCCTGCGCATTCTGAATCAAATCAAATCTGAAGCTCTATACAGCCCTCTTCACTAATTTATCACTAAGTTCAATAGCCAGCAGCAATTCAGTTTTTTAATGGTCTCCCATCTGTACGCTACACTGATGTATCCATTACCTCAGGAGATGATTTTATAGGTGTACTCAACATGTGCATAAGGGTCTATCTATGACAATTCAATGCAACCAACTTGCCATGGCCAACTCGCCACGTGACAGCTCGCTGCGGGACAAGAGTTACACTAATATCAAAGAAATGGTGGAATAGAATCATTAAAGAAAGGATGCAAAAGCAGGGAACGAATGAAATGTGAATGACAAAAATTAAAATAATCTTTTATTTTAAATAATTAAATTGAATTGTTAAATTGTCCTGCAGCGAGTTGTCCCATGGTGAGTTGGCTGTGGCGAGTTGGCCACGGAGAATTGGCCGCAGTGATTTGGCTGCAGCAGGTTGTCCCATGCCATCCCATTCACAGTATTTTGGCTGGGCTTTCCAGGTTTTGGTAGTAGCCACTTCAGTTTTAAATTGGGGCCACTTTGAAGTATCTGTCAATAGCATGCTTTAAATCTGGATCTGCCACAATGCTAATGGATCTCAAATTTACCTTTTAAAAAACATTGTGACAAATTTAGCCTTCCCTTATTTCCTGCTAAACTATCCAAGTCATATCTTCTATCTATAGGCAAGAAATTCTGCAGTACTACAGATCTAAGGATATCTCTCATGTATGATTTAGTTTTATGTTTAATAGAAGAAAAGAGTAGGACAATAGGTACTGAAATACTTGTCTGGAATGTCAGACTCTTAACTTTTTTTCTTAGTCTTTGAGCAGCTGGTAGAGTCAAGGCCATGCCATGCTGTCAATCTGCAGGCATTTCCCAGGGTAGGATGTTCTATACAGATGCCTCGGATATCACAAAACGACTATATCTCTATGCCAAGGGAAATTATTTTGTGAAACAAAGAATTGCAATAAGTGATTCTATGATGTGGACTTCTCACAGCCTTGAGAAAATAGACAGTGTTTTATAAAACCTAGCTCTAAACATCTGCATATTTCTTCATTATTAGGAAAATGGTTAACCCCTTTCCCTATCCATCAAATGCCCTAACACTGACTTAAAATTTAATGCAGTTTGCCCCAAAACAGAGTAAGAAAACAGTTTTATATGTATGAGATTCAATGATAACTGGAATAATATATTTTAATTTAAGCAATATTAATGGTCAAATTCCTGGAAGAAAGCAAACTGCATTACCTGGTTTCTATCATCTCCAAGGTGCAGTGGTATATAGTCATTGGGGTGATGTTTGTTTGTTTAGGAAAAGTTCTACAAAAACTAGATCAGCTTTTCACAGTCTGGTGCTCTCTCAAATGAGCTAAAATTACAAGTTCCCAGATTCCCAACCATGCAATCCCATCTAAAGGGGAACCATATCGTAAATATGTTTTTTCTCCTCCATTCATTCTTAGTACTTACTTCTGGTTCAATAATGCGTAATTCGTCACTTCTGATGGATTTGGGAGATATGCCAGAACAGCATCCAACAGAGGTTGCACCCCTTTATTCTTCAGAGCACTCCCAAGCAGTACAGGGGTGAAGGTCTTACTGAGGGTTGCTCTTCTTACTGCAAGCTAGGAAGAATCACAACATTTATACTTCATTATTAACAATTACTTGCATCCACTTGTCCTACCAAATCAAAAATCTGAATCTTGGCCTATGAAAAATATAGCAGAAATGTTGCTTCATTCACCATGGTGGCAATAAGTTCTTTAACTTTTAAATTGGGCATATGTTCATTTTAAAAATAAAAAACTTCCCTGGGTTTGTTTGTTTTTTATTTCTCAAGATGTGGCTAAGTCTATTCAGAATATAGAATTCAAGACCTATTTATGATGAAATCAATGTTCAGATTCTTGCATCTCTTTCTCCTGCATGAACTTTGCAGGCCTCTCTTTCAAACGGGAAGCCTGATTTTCCACCTGTCTCTTGTTCTGATAACAGATATAACAGATATCAGTTGTTCTCCTCTGACCAGGAGAGCTAACTTTCAAAATGTCCAGGTTAAGTTCTTAAATTTCAAATCTCTTTTTGCCCCCTTCATACGATATCTGCGAGAGAGAGACAGAGTTCTAGAAAAATCTGTTCCTGTTCCAGCACTTTCAACTTCCTCCCCATCCTTGCCCTTATACTTTGACAAATTACTTTTGTTATCTGCTTTCTCAGGGTGTAACACAATAGCCAGACTTTCATTTCAGCAACAAATTATTTAATATGAACAAAAATCCAGTAATTTAAGCATTTGACCTTTAATAAACAAGGAGAATTTGGTTCTTGATGACTCAGTGGCCATGTTAGTTTCCTGGCAATAATGCAAAATTGTTTTTACTGCCTTCATCTCATATATTTTATTTTCTAATTTGGTCTATAGCTGTGAAAATTCCTGCTCAGCTTTCTGAGATCAGCCAAAATTGTTTTAGTGTTAGTGTTGCCACCTCCCGTGACACTTTCTAAAAATAAATGTCCAGCAAGTTTCTCCATAAAAATAATCTAGATAATCACCTGGCTGCCTGCCACAGTGTAGACATTAATCACTGTGGACAAATTAGCTCAAACAAGCCCAATCTTTGGTCTTTCTCACATCTATTAAACAATGTAAAATCAACTAGCTATGGTATAAGCTCTGCTGGGGGAGACCCAAGTATTTTTCATCTCATTAAGCAGAAAATCATAGATTACTGTAACGCTTCAAAACTCAGGCTAAAATAATTTACAACTTTTATTGTAATAAACTGGTCTCAAAGAAATATCTGCATGAAATAAGAAATGCTCCTGTTCTAAACAGCAGTCTTAAGTTACCTTCCTATATCTACAGTTGTTGCAATTTATAAATACAGCACAAAGGCTATAATTTTGCTTTGATTTTGTTGAAGCTTTGTAAGACATGTGAATGTAGGTTTATTACAGCACTCAGGAAACAGGAGTAGACAAACAGAAGCCATAGCAAAATGTTTGTTATCTTTAGCCGCCAAGAGGAACAATTTTGCTAAAGGTTTCATCTAGAAAGATAGATGAGACATATGGTCATATTTAGGCCATAGCTGTGCTAAAAGTAGCAAGCATCAGGTGATGAAAAAAACTATTCAAATAAGGGAGAGCAATTACTAGTCAGAGCTGAAAATAGACTAGATAAGAAGTTTTAATTATATAATGTAACAGCCTAATGTCAAGTTTCAAGTTTATGATTACTGCCACCTAATCAGCAATGATGACTCTGGAAAGTAGGAAACGGAAAATGGTATCCTTTTTTCTTTCTTTTCTTCTGAAAAATGCCGACATGCTGAAGAATGGTAGAACATCTTATTTTAAACCAATACAGGACAATTTCATTTTTTTTCCCATTCTTGCATCTTCTTGGTATTTTCCCATTTAATTATTTCATTCTCAACTGGCAGTTCAACCTTCTTTGATAGGCATTTATTGACCCCATGCTTAGAACTGAAATTATATAATTCACAAATTTATATAATCCTGAGAATTTACACCATTACCTAAGTCTGTAGAAACTGATATTTGAGTGAACTCCTTTTCCTTTTAAATTCACATTTGTCTCCATAAAATTATTTAAAGTCTTTTTTTAATGTAACTTAAGCCAAACATCCATTTCTGTCTTTGTGGTAAGGGATTCTACAAGCTAATTGTGCTTTACGTGAAGAAACAAAACATGTTTAGGACTGAAATAGGTTGAAGATGCTTCATTCTATTTTGTATTAGTCTTAGTTTGCATAGATGACAAGGCACAAGTAATTTAGTGAGTGGGGTGAACATGTGGACATTTTCCAAATTAAGACAAAAGACTTCAGTCCATTGAAGGTTTGATAGAATTTAAGTAGTTACTTTTACACTAAAATATTTAAGATCAGCCTGTACATATTTCTGCTGGATTTTCAAAGTATACAAATATTGAGGTACTCAAAGCAGTTTAGTAACTCTCAACTGAGGTGGAGATTCCAAATTAATTCTCCAACCAAAATCCTAGAGTAATACAACCTTGGGAACCAAATGATTATATAAGAGCACTTAACATGGAACTTAATCTTTTAACTGTCATGTAAGAGACAGGATCAAGCAGCAAATTGAATAACCACCAGCATGCAGCAGTTTCCCAGACTATAAGTCATCAAATTCTAAGCAGGATAACAGGAGATGACTTCCAAATACCAGAGCCTGTGTTTTACAGGCTCATCAAGTCTTCAAGCCAAACTCAGTCCTAAACTAAGCAAGTTCAGCTGTGGTGACATAGTTTCCATTTACACTCCTCAATTTATACATTAGAGAAAGCAATTAAGTAAACTGTCAAGGATAAACCTGCAATAAAATAGTTTTTCAGCAGAACAGTATGTATTTTCTGGGAAACAACTATCAATATTTAAGTCCCAACAACACATGTATACTCATTAAGACAGGAAAGCAAGACTGGAAATGATGACCTAGAAGATCTGTCACAACCTTGTCTACCACACTAAACAGCTGGTTTTCTTCAGGCAGCTTCCTTACCCTCCAGTCATTTGTAGCTATTAATGACTGGTTTCAAAAGCTTGATGCTTCCCTGGATAGCAGCAAAGTGTCATGAGAAAGATATTGCAGATACGTATACTTTCTCATGCTGCAATTTAGTTCAGTTCTTAAAAGTAATAAAATACAATGCTTCTATATTCAAAGCAGTAACAAACGAATGCTGGCTGTATCAACCTCCTACAGTATCACATGAAGTGTTAATGCCACTTTATAATGCTTTGGTAAGACCACTCTTGGAATACTGCATCCAGTTTTGGCCTTCAGAATGTAAAAAAGATGTTGAGACTCTAGAAATAATGCAGAGAAGAGTAATAAAGATGATTAAGGGACTAGAGGCTAAAACATATAAAGAACGGTTGCAGGAATTGGGTATGTCTAGTTTAATGAAGAGAAGGACGAGGGGTGACATGATAGCTGTGTTCCAATATCTCAGGGGTTGCCACACAGAAGAGGGAGTCAAGCTATTCTCCAAATCACCTGAAGGCAGGACAAGAAGCAACGGATGGAAACTAATCAAGGAAAGAAGCAACCTAGAACAAACAAATTTCCGGACAGTTAGAACAAGTGGAGCAACTTGCCTCCAGAAGTTGTGAATGCTCCAACACTGAAAGTTTATAAGAAAAATTTGGACAAACATTTGTCTGAAATGGTATAGAGTTTCCTGCCTGAGCAGGGGCTCGGGCTAGAACAGGGCTTTTCAACCTGTGGTACGCGTACCACTTGTGGTACATTAATGAGTGGCAGGTGGTACGCAGCCCTACCTAGCCAAGTGTAGTGGGGAAGGGAAAGAGCCAGCACAGGCAAAGACTTATAGTGAGAGAGTCCTCTGGAGCTGCAGATTTTACTTATGAATGGAGCCATTTGGGGAGGCTGCCTTAGCCGGCAGCTAGTACTTACATTTTTTTTTCTTCCTTAAGTGCCGGCTGGGCTCCTTACTTTCCTTTCTAGCCAGTAGCTAATTCTTAAAGGGGAAGTGCCTTTTTAAGCTAGTTCACTCAGCAGCTTGTCTTTTCTGTCTCTGGAGGCCTTTCCTTGTTTGATCAATATATGGAAGAGGGAAAATGGGGGGGTTCAAATTCTTCCTTCAGAAGGAGATGGGAATGAGAAAAAGGGAGGCAGGGAAGGGAGGGAAGGGAAGGAAGTCCCATCTTAGCACTTGGCCACCAGCAGCTCTGCCATTGACTTTGCTTGTCAAAAGGTTGCAGAAGGGGATCACATGACCCTGGGACACTGTGACCATCATAAATATGAATCAGTTGCCAAGCATCCAAATATAAATCACATGACCCTGTTCTTGCAATGGTCATAAGTGTGAAAAATGGTCATAAGTCATTTCAGTGCAATTGCAACTTTGAACAGGTTTTTTTTTTGTCACCAAGTTTTTGACACCTTGCTAGGTGGTACTCTTATATTGCCATATCCTAAAAGTGGTACAATCGGTAAAAAGGTTGAAAAGCCCTAGGCTAGAAGACCTCCAAGATCCCTACCAACTCTTTATTCTGTTCTGTTATTTATCGCAGTATTAAAAGTCAGTAGTCATAACCTTCTGCTAAAATCTTCCAGAATTTTAAGTTCTCATATATATTCCCTTACAATTAACCTGCAAGAAAAGTGTTAAAAGTTGAAAGCTTAATTTTCAAACATCAATGTTTCCACTTGCTGGTTGAGCAATTCATGGTCCAACTTGGCAACCTTAATTTATAGCTGAAATTAAGTCAGATAATTATTTACTCAATATAAACAAGTGAAGCAGTTTAAATTGCGAATGGCAGGCACAGCTTGCCAACAGATTACAGAAATAATCACTGAGTATCACCAGCATTAATGCAATAACTTATTATCACCATATTGCATTAATATCTTTGACTCCGAGTGGAATTTCAGGATGGTGTATACAATTGGAAAGAATGATATCCATCTGAAATTGTAACTGGTAATCAAGAGACATGCCTGGATTCCACCAAAACAACACTGGCAGCTTTTGCTCTAAATACTATACAATCTCACATATTTTTAGGCTGCCACAAAAAAAGCCCCACCGTTCAAGTTTCGGGAGTTTAAAAGAATATTTTAAAAATTCTTATGTTTTTGTGAACACTCTAGGCTTTACTCCAAAGCAAATAAATTTCTCAAGCCTGATCATTGATACACAAATCTTATTGTTCTCTATTCAAATACGCATTTGGTCCATCTAATCTAGTACTGCCAACAGAAATCCAAGGAGCAAAACTGAGATCCTTATCAGCCTTGACATTCTGAAGATACTTGGATTGAATCTGGGGCTGGCTGCAGGCAATCCATGATCTCTGACCAATCCAATCCAATCCAATCCAATCTGATTCTTTATTTACAGAGATCAGCAATACGTAAAATGGATAAAACCAGATAAAATCAAACAGTTCAAAGAAAGATTATCCCACTATATTTAACATTAGTTGCCTCATTTTTAACTACTTTTGTTATTGTGTAGGTGATTTAAGTCAGACAGTAAAAGATGGGTGTAAAATAGTCCCTTCCCTCAGATACACTTAGTAAAAGGTTTTGATGTCCTTTGAAGATCCTTCTAAAAGTTACAATAAAAAAGGACACGTTAATTTTTCTTGATCTCACCAGTGTCATAAGGGCAAGAGTGCTGAGTTATACTTGCCAAATAATAGCAAGGATTGAAGGATGTTATGCCTGGTCCTGAATGCATCCAATTTCAAAGTCCCTGGTGTAATTCAATACCGCCCCTGTAGATAGTAAGTATTCTGGCTCTCCACTCTATGTAAAAATATAACCTAGTCCAGATATAGCTCAAACAAACCCGTTTTCCCTCCTCCTCATCCTCCTCCTGTCAATTTTGCTTCATAACAATTTGCTTCTGCCTGGAGAAGAGTGCTTAGAAACACAACTATCTTGTAAATTTTCAGATACCTTTATATGAATGATTACGATCTCTATTCTTATGTTTCAAGGTCAAGAAAACTGCCACTGTTTAAGGTTTTGTTTTGCTTTAAGAAAAGAGCCTTTTTCTATAATGGCAACAAAATGGCTGAAATCACCAGCAGCAGAGACCCAGGAAAAGTTCACCGGCAAAGTATATCAGAATTCCCCAAAACTTTACCACTAGTTATTTGAGTGCCTGTGTATTGATTCAAATACTATTGAGATTAAGCAAATAAAAAATACTTCAAATACTCAAATTGCTCTATGTTATCACTGTTTTAGAAAGCATTAAATGTGTGTAAATTGTAGAGTATGAAATCATTTTTACCCTTATTCTTCAAGAATTCCTATGAAAGTACCCATTTTGTTTTGCCTTTTTTGTCTATGCATAATGCAGCTCTACACTAATTGTAGAAATACTTACTCCAAAGGCCTTTAGTAAGTTTTCAAAAAAGAACAGAATGAATTAAATTCTCTTACCTTCAAATCAGTCACTGTTGGGATTTTCTCTTCAAGAAAAAGCTCTCCGAGTTTTTCATCACTGTTTGCAACACATTCAATCAGTTCCTGGCGGCAATCTGAGGACTCTGCTCTGAACTCAGGAGGGATATCATCATATTTAACAATCTCGCTAAAGAAACAGGAAAAATAAAAAGTTCATCAATATTCAGCCTCAACTATACAATCTGGTATTTTGGACAGCTGACTTGAAAAGATGTATGGTCCTTAGCAGCACACATACTGATAAGTTTTAATTTTCATCTTCATTTAATTTTTCCATTTTAGGAAACTCCAGCACTAATGAATGTGATTTTAAAAATGATCAACTATTCAAATCTACATCTATACAGCCTTTGGTGATTTTATCTAAAGGAAATTAATAGGAAGCTTTAGATCTACAAATTAATTTCTGCATGCTGCAGCTGCTCTGCTCTTCTTTATTCCCCGCAGCTTTTTTGTTAGCCAATAAAAAGAAATCATGATTGAGTACCCAAATCCAGTATTTAATTAGTAAGACTTCACAGATCTTGAAGCCAACGTGGATGCAATGCATCGATCTATTACAATTAAGACATCTAGAACATGGGATAATCTGCTTTTCCCTCCAATTTATCACTTTTCCAAAGATAAATGGCATTAAGGCTTAGATTAACAGGCATCAAACTGCATAATGAGCCACGACTAGGTCCATACCCCTCTTTCAAGAATGAAGAATCTGGAATTATTTGTTTTTGGTTATTTGGTTTACTGCATTGTTGAGATCTTTATATTAATTTTGATTTAAAACTAGCCATAGTTAATCAATTAGTCAGCATTAAAAATGTAATAAGGTAACAAAAATATTTTAAATCCTCTTTCCCAATGGGAAAAGAAATGGGGAAGCACATCACTATGTCTGAAGACTGAATCATTGCAATCATTTTTTCTTATTAATTTGCTGCTCATTCAAGCAGCTTCATCAGTCAGAGCAAGTTAGTTAGGCAGAAATCCATTAGAATGTACCAACTCCTCCCACACCAACCTCAGAGGTTTCCTTTCCAAAGTAACTTGCTCTGACTGATGAAACTGCTTGGATGAGCAGCGAAACATCTCAAACTAATACGAAAAATAAGTCCAGTTGCCACGACTAAATCTTCAGATAACTTTACCTGGATGACTGAGAATCTTCACTGACACATAACTATTAGCTTTCCTGTATCTCAATTATGTCGTGCTAAAATAGGGTTTAGTGCAAAATCCAAATAAAAGCATTGTACACATACTAAATTTAAACTGAATAATACAAACAGAGAGCTTGCTAGCAGACTTTCTAACACACTTCAAAATCTGATTAAGACAAGACTGCTTGTTTGTGTTGGTTACGTATGGAAGGTTCCAATGCAACCTCCTGCGATGGTTAAAATCAACCTCAGAAATTCCCAATGAGAGGCGGACAGGAGGAAAAATGGCCAGGTTCAATCTAACACAGTTTGTTTTAATCATCAGAATGGCAAGCTTCAAATTCAATCTTAAGCTATAAAGCCCCATCACAATAGAAACCACAACATATGGATTCATGCTTACAGTGTGTTAAGGCAAAGCCAAGCAAATTACACAAGCAAAACCCAGTGCGTGAACCCAGATAATACATTATAGTTAAGAGATAAGAAATATTATGCTGTGCTATTCCTAGCTTATCTTTCCTGAATAATCAAAATTACTGAAGTTTACTTCTAGAAGTAAAACTCTACCTCAAGAACATGAAACGTGTTTGCATTGGGAAACTTTTAGCGCCTTACCCAAAGTCACCATCGAAGTATATAGCCTTTTCTTCAATTAAATCAATAACTCCTCTTAATTGCCCTTCCAGTCCCATGGGAATCTGAATAAAAGCAGCATTCTGCTTCAGCTTGGCTCTGTAAAAATTAAAAATATATACAATTTCTATACAAACCACAAGTATAAATAGTCATGAAGTCTATTTCTCCCATTATAAGTCCATTGAGCCTGGAAGAATGATTGTGGATTTCTGTAAAAATTATAAAGTTGAATATGAAAACGGTTGAGATAATCTCTGACCTCTCCATCATGACTTGTTCTCTAGCTTTTGACTGCAGCTAAGCAATCTCTTTGGTACAATTTCTGCATATTTGGCATGAATTAAGAATCTCAGCTATCATATCTAGAAAGAGACATGCACAAATAATAATAGGCTTTAATTTTAAAACTGAAACAAGATATATTTACATTCTTCAGTATCTGCAAAATTCTTGACTTAAATTCCACTAACAGGTGATTGTTTTTCTGAATAACATATGTAAACATTAAGAATGTTCTCATTCTCAATGTTTACATATGTTATTCAGAAAAACAATCACCTGTTAGTGGAATTTAAGAGTCAGATGAGCAAATACTACTATTACTATTAAATTTGTACACTGCCCAATTCTCAACAAGTTTCAAACAATGCAACCATCACATACTGAGATAGCCTTGGCAAAACTAGAGAAACTGTATATTTATATTTATTGACAAGTTCTGGTCTCAGAGACACAATTTTGACCAGTTGACTTCATAAAAGGAACAAATTACTGCATTTAGTGATCATTAATTCAGAATGTTTATCTAATTACAAGTTTTAGACAGTGAAATTAAGCAGCTGGCTTTAAGGGTCTTTTCATATTTTACAGTGAAATTATTTGTATACAATAATGAGGAAATCTTTTCTGTATCAACTTACAATAGCCTTGATACAAATGGGCAGTGATATCTAATCATTTTACCTACTAGAGTTTTGAGAAGGTAGCTTACAAGTCAGGTGACAGGTAGGTGGGATGCATTTAAATTTAGAAGTTCCTACCTTAATTGTTGTAAGGCTCGGTTTGGATTTGAGCCCGTGCGATCCAATTTATTGATAAAGGTCAAGAATGGAACATCATATCGCTTCATTTGTTTGTTCACTGTCATGGTCTGGCACTGAACCCCTCCGACAGCACACAACACGAGAATGGCCCCATCAAGAACCCTCAGGGACCTTTCCACTTCAATTGTGAAATCAACATGCCCTGAAAGTGAAATAATTGTATAAGTTTTAAACTACCGAAATATTCACCGCTGCTACTGAATTCACGCCACATGAATTCACGCCACATTTCCCATTTCTTATGGTTTTCGGGAATGGCAAGCAACAAATGCAAGCCAAACTAACAGTTAATTGAGTATGCCACTGACTGACTCTCCAAAATACTTACATAAAATCATACTCTGTTAACAGCAGATTCTACTCTCCCAACTGGCTGAGAGACTTGAACACCATCACATTGGCAAAACCATCAATCAAATGCAAAAGCAGCTTTTCTTGGAATAGCTTATATCCTGCAATTATACTTTTAACACTGATAGAGAATCGTTGTAGCACAGGGTGGAAATGAGAGGTGCTCTCTGAACTTGGTTGTTTTCTTGCAGACATTTCATTTTATCAAACAAGTATCATCAGCACTAGCAACCAAGCTCAGACAGCACCAAGTATCCCTCACCTTTAACACCATCACATCTGCCTATCCTAGGTCCTTAAGGACTCAATGGGTGGATATAAAAACACCAAACCCAGTCTAAACGCTTGGATGGCTATGCAACCAACCATAATAGATTTCTATAGGAAGTATTGTGTGCATGCTACCAATGAATTCTGATATCTAATTTACTGCTGCCTGGGAAAGGGGAGCACAGATACACTGAGTAAAAGTGAGAATGACCTAAATCTAAGCACATAGTTGCATGCCAGCATGTGCTCATTCATACTCACTAAAGTTAAGAAGAATTTCGGTGGATACATTCAAATGAATCCCTTTCACAAATATCTTATAATTACTCTGAACTGATGCTCTTTAAATGTAAGCATTTATTTATTCGACTTTTATTCCACCTTTCATTTGAGACTTCAAGAAAATATATATAGCATTTCCTCCTCTTATTTTTCCCCACAATAACTTTGTGGGTAGGTTGAACCGAGTGTCTGACTGGCCCTAAGTCACCCAGTGAACTTCTGGGTCTAAGAATGGATTAGAACTTGGCCCTGACTGCTCCTAGAACAATATCTTAATCATTACATCACATTGTCTAGAGTCTAGACCTACAACTCTTAAATTCTCAGCCAGCAGTCTGGATGAATCCAATATACTTGAAGGACATCAGATTGGGAAAGGTTGCTGAAAGCCATGATGGCCAGAGAAGTCTATCCCAATCAGGCTTTCTGTGACTGGTGAGCCAGGCAATACAAAACTGAAATGAATATGAGCACGGCTAGTCCAAATTCCACTTTATATATTCATTTAGAAGAATTCTGCTTATAAACAGTCTAGTGTGAAGCCTCCCACTGCCAATCCTATTTGCTAATCAGTTGAAAAAAAGATCCCAAAGTAGATATGCGAGCATCAAATAAGTATTCTTTTTTTACAGCAAATAGAAATGAAACATGTGGAAAACTAAATATGGTATGCAAGGACAACACTACCTGGGGTATCAATTATGTTAATATTTGTGCCTTTCCACATGGTATATGTAGCGGCAGACTGAATAGTGATCCCTCGTTGTCGTTCCAATTCCATGGAATCCATCACAGCACCTATCCCATCTTTCCCCTTTACCTAATATGAAAGAAAGCAAACCAATATATCTGCATATGCACTGCTGTCCTTTTATATAAAATAGAGCTTTTTAAAGTCACTTAATTTAGCCCTACTTGGATTTTCCAGATCAAAATCTAATACTAAATATAAGAGAAATTTAAAAAAAAATCACAAGAGAATTTTTAAATGATTATTTAAATGTCTCAAACTAGTGAAGAGCTCATGTCTGTTTTTTAGCTAACAAGAAAATGTGGTGCAATGATTATATGAGCTTTGGTGTATCCCAAAAATATGTTACGTCTAAATGGGGAGTACGCCAATTAAGCCTGAAACCTTCACACATTTATTCATAATGGCCAGATTATTAATAGGGAATGGAAATATAACTCAGGCCACTTCAGATTTTATAGACTGAATTGCACTTGCAAATAAAGTGGCCATTAGTGTTACTATTTCTCGACAGACTGGATAGGCTTGCCTGAAGTTCAGACTGTCATTTTTTTACTGTGGGCAGAATGGCACACATTAAAAATGAAATTTAGTTGCTTGCTCTCAAAGTGTTCACATACATAACACACATTTAAACATAATATATACAACATATGTATAGACCTACACCCTTACATATAAAGTTGGGCATAAACTTCAATTTAAATGAAACAAGAATACCCAAAGACAATCAATCCACTTCATTCTCCTATTTTCAGATAGGACTAAACAATTGTTCTATAATATTATAAAACATATTCACTCTCTTTTGGATTTTTAGAATTTTTGCTTTTGTCACTGAATTTAAAACTTTATGTGGGTCCCACTGACATATGAAAGGAGTCTATGTGAACAGCAGGATCAAAATTTGATGCTTGTTTCATTTATTTCATAAGCAGCCATCCAAAATGTAATCTGCAAATCACCCCTCTACATGAGCAGTCTATCCAATACTGTCTGTTCCCCCATGGTGAACTGCTTCAATTCAATAGCAATTGAAATTTTTTAAACACAAAGTACAGTATATGTTGATGTCTTGCTATACTTCTATGAAATTTTGATCTGGGCCTTTCAAAAGAAAAAAAGGAATTTGTACTTTTTTCATCCATTTTCTTATAAATGTATCTGCATGTTTTGAACCCACCTACACTTCAGTTTTAGCTGGTGTACAAGCAGGCTGATAGTCTTCTATAAAATTATCTGGTTAAAGAGCTGAACTTTATTCAACTATGGCAAATCACCACTGAAACAGCACAGTACCCCAATATCATACTAATGCTGTCTCCATATTTGACACTTGATAAGAGATCATGAATGCAATGTTTGGTTTCTGCTAGATATAACAACATCCCATGTGGCTTCTCCTCTTTCAAATTCCACTTCTGATTCATTTGTCCAGAGAAAAATTTAGAGGGCCACAGGTGCTTTCTGAAAAAAGCATCAAACCTCATAAACAATGGCTTTCACACCTACAGTTGGTGTTAGTTTCACCCAGCATTTTCAGAAGATGGATACTGACTCTAACCAAGGAGACAGAGACTCCTGGATGTTGCTGTGGGATTCTGACTCCTTGGATAGCCTTATATTATATCCCTAGAATGATTCAGATAGGCAACCATGCTTGGAAAGATTCATTATTGTTCAAAATCTTCCCCATTTAAGACTATAGCCCTGACTCGATTGACAGAGCCCCAGAGCTTTAGATATTATTTATTATCCACCTTTATTAATTTGTTATATTTTTAACAATATAGATTCAACTATTGCCTCCAACATTCCTGTATGTTCTGTTTATTTCATGCCCTCTGCATGCATACATTTTACAGTGTTCCCGAAAGTTGACAATAAAACAAACAATGAAATTACAGAATAATGCCAAACCTCCCCATCGGTACCAATGTATTCATAAATACCTCATGCATTTCTGCTATCTTCCCTGTGTAAAATAGAATACGTTCAGTTAATGTAGTCTTTCCTGAATCAATATGTGCAGAAATGCCTATGTTCCGAATGTTTTCATTGGGAATAATTCCTGAAGAACACCATCTGCAGCTATATAGCATGAGCTGGGGGAAAAAAGCATGAGTTGTAACAATAATGCAATATATATATATATATATATATTAAATACAAAATAGGATTCATATACATTTTCAATATAATAGCCTATTCAGGGGTTCTCGTATGACAGCCCCCACCTCTACCATGAATAAAATTAATGGTTTCATTGGGGTTGGGGTTGGGCAAAAAATTAATATTTCATTCATTCATTCATTCAGTCAGTCAGTCAGTCAGTCAGTCAGTCAGTCAGTCAGTTAGTCAGTCAATTTCTATAGCTGCCCATCTCAGTCAATGACTCTGAAAGGCTTACAATTAAAAAAAAATCATTATAATTTAAAAATACTAAAAATATTTTAAAACCATAAAAAAACTAAAAATATCCAGATTAAATATACATAAGAGCAAGATACTTGGCCTGTTAGCAATCCAGCCAGGAATTATTTTGAATAATTATAATTAATGTAAATATCAAGTACAAACCTATAAATTTTATACATATTTTATCATTTTTTTCATTGAAAATCAAAAATAAAACAATAAATTTAAAATCTGCATTTTAGTGGGAAAGATGAGATTGCTGAATTTTGTGTTACTACTAACTCTGTATTTTTGAAGACTGCTTCTCTCATTTTTCCCTCTACATTTCTTCTCTATCAATATTTGCTCTTTGTAGTGGCCATTGTGGAAAATCCTGCTAGCTTGTTCAGCCTGAAAAGGACCATGTTTTGATAGCAACAAGGTTTTGTCTACACAATCTATCAGGTGGTTCATATAAAGAAGGAGCCCTATCTGAACAGACTCCAGGTGTCAGAATCCAATTATATTTTATTTCTAACTAATCTACTCTGGGAAAACCCAATTCTTACTCTCTTTGGGATTCTGTCATACTACGAAGGGGGGGGGGAGTAAACACGGGTGTTTATGACTGGCATTCCTTCTATCATCTACAAATAAACATCCTCTGTGGATTCCCTCTCTGGAGTACTAACAATAACAATGCGGCCATCAGCCTTTGATCTCACTCCCTATGAAGCCTCCTATTACCGGCAGCAAGGAAAAGGGGGGGAAGATTGAAACGTTTGGGATTCCGATGGATTTAACACCCAGCCATCTGCCAATTTGGATTGACCGGAAGGAATGTGGGGTGGGACTGCTTGGGAACGCTTTAAAACATTGAATGATCAGGGGGGTCCCCCAGATCCTGTCTAGCACACCTTCAGTCAGTTTTTCTTAATAAAGATTCCTGTTGGAAAACCTGTTCCAAGAGTTCTGTCTTCTTAAGATGTAAATTGAGGAGGGTCCTTACATTAGACAGGATCTGCAAAATTAGTCAACCTGGAAGGAAGAACCTTGCCGGGGGACTTTGCAAAAATTACCATGTCAGACGACGAAGCAGGGAAGGGGGAAAGCCCCCCGGAGAGGGAGCCATTGCCCCAACTGGAAACCTGCCAAATATCCGGATCTGAAGGGTCAGATTCCTCAGGAGAAGAGGAGGTGGAGACGCGTAACCACAAGCCTCGGTGGTCAATGGGCGTTGGAAAGAAAGGCGAGTGGGAAAAGAAATCAAGCAAGGTGACCCTGAGACGGGGGGCCAACCAACCAGGATGGAAGCAGGAGATGGAGAGATCCCTGCACACAAGCGAAGATGAAGGGAGCTGGGCACAGCACTCGAACTGGATCCTAGAGAAAGCTATCAACTTGATGAAGAGAACCCTCAGCTCCCTAGGAGAGGAGAATTCTGAACCCCACGACCGCACCAACTCCTGGAGCCGCAATTGGAGAGACACTGAGGGGGAATTGGAACCTGCAGCCCCGGGGACATCCGCTGATCCAGTAGTCCCCACCCCCCGCCGACCTGCAGAAGGGAATCCAGATAGAAGACAATACCGACGAAGAAGACACCGCTCCATTCAAAGACTTCCGCCGTTGGACGCAAAATTCAAGGGGGAGCCGACACGCTTGGGGTTCTTCCTAACCCAAGTCCTTGGCTACATGGAGGAACACGGGCGACACATCCCTAGCGACAAAGCCCGTATCCGGATCGTGCAATCTGCTCTGGATGGACCGGCCGCCGATTGGGTGGTGAATTTGCATGATTCCAATGCCCCAGAGCTCAACGACTTCAACCGTTTCATGTCCTCTCTGAGAAGGCGATTTGAAGACCACCTGGCTGATCGCAAAGCACGCGAAAGAATCAAAACGATGAGGCAAGGCAGACGGCCAGTAGCTGAATATACACAAGAATTCCGAACTATTGCCAGCAAGCTGAACTGGCCGGAAGACATCCTCCTTAGCCATTTCAAAGACGGTCTGAATTACGACCTATATGACGCTTGCCTGCCCCGGGGGGACCCACACCAACTCGACGAATGGTACGTCCTGGCAGAGGAAGCAGAGATCGACCTACTGAGGAGGCACCGCCGAGGAAAACAATGGAGCCGCTCACCGCCTGAACCAACGCACGAACCAGCAAAGCCATCGGCTATGGCCAAGAAACCAATGGGCTGTTTCAAATGCGGGAGAGAGGGGCATCGGGCTGTAGAATGCCGCTCAAAAGCCCCCCAGCACAACCCAGACAGACCACCGGCCAGCAAATCTGGGAAGTCCCCAGCTAAGTCAAAAGAATCTGCCATGAGAGGAATAGAAGCTGTGGAATCCCCTACCTCCACCCATCGTGAGGAAAGAGCCCCAGCCTACACCGCAGGGCCGGTGGACGCCTCAGATGACACCTCGGAGGGTGAACCACTGGTAAGTGGATCCATCCCACCCATCCTCAAGACAGTGACTATATTAGCCCCCTCCATGCCCGAAGCTGTAAAAGTAAAAGCCTTAATAGACTCTGGCTGCACCCGCTGCCTAATTAGCCCGACTCTAGTGGGAAATCTGGGCATCCCAGTGAGGAGGCTGGAACAACCAATCTCATTTGGTCAATTAGATGGGTCCATAGCAGGGGGGGTGCCAGCTACCCTAGCCACGTTACCAATCCACCTATCCCTGGGGAATCATGAGGAAGACCTAACGTTTATAGTGACCCCAGGCATGGAATGCCCGATGATCCTAGGGCTGGAATGGTTAACAAAATGGAACCCCTGGGTAAATTGGAGGACGAAAGAAATCAATTTCCTGAAGGAGGACCCTACAGACTTAAAACCCCAAGGGGATCCATCAAAATTAAAAACGGAAATAGCGTCCATGGGTGAAGAAAAGGGGCTACCAGAAATACCAGAGGAATACAGAGACCTGGCTGAAGTTTTCAGTGAGGAGAGGGCGGATGAGCTTCCCCCCCACCGACCCACGGACTGTGCCATAGAGTTCAAGCCCGGGGCAAAACTCCCAAAGCCCAGATTATACTCCATGAGCCCAAAGGAGGAGGAGGAAATGGAGAGATTTATAAAGAAAAACCTAGAAAGGGGGTTCATTGAACCAGCCAAACCTAAGGTGGCCGCTCCGGTCCTCTTTAGAGAGAAGAAGGACGGCTCTTTACGCTTATGTGTAGATTATAGACTCCTTAATGCGATCAGTGAAAGCAACCTATACCCCCTACCCCTCATGAAGGACATGTTATCACACCTCTCGAAAGGAAAGATTTTTACTAAACTAGATCTAAGGGAAGCGTATTACCGCGTGAGAATTAGGGAAGGAGATGAATGGAAAACTGCATTCAATTGCCCAATGGGGTGCTACAAATTCAAAGTTTTGCCTTTTGGATTACAAGGGGGCCCCGCAGTATTTATGCAATTAATCAATGAGGTACTAAGGGAGCACCTATTTAAGGGGGTCCTGGTTTATCTTGACGACATCCTCATCTTCACAGAATCAAAAGAGGAACATGTCAACCTAGTCAGAGCGGTTTTAAAGAAACTGCGAGCCGCCCACCTATATGCCAAATTATCAAAATGCGAATTTCACCAGGAAAGAATAGACTACCTAGGTTACCGCATATCCCCGCAGGGCATTGAAATGGACCCAGAAAAGGTCAGGGCAGTATTAGAATGGGCACCACCTCGCACAAGAAAGCAACTGCAAAGTTTCCTGGGTTTTGCAAACTTTTACCGCCAATTCATCCCCTCATTTGCCCAGATAGCCCTGCCCCTCACGAGCTTACTAAAAACGAAGGGAGAATCCTCAGTGAAACCTAGCCAGCCACTAAAATGGACAATGGAATGCCAAGCGGCATTTGAGAGATTAAAGAGACTTTTTTCTGCCGAACCAGTACTGAGGCACCCAGACATGGACAAACCCTTCGTGATACAGACGGATGCAAGTGATGTAGCAGTGGGGGCTGTATTATTACAAGAAAATGAGGAAGGGATGTTACAACCCTGCGCGTATACGTCCAGGAAACTCACTGAAACGGAACAGCGCTGGCCCGTGTGGGAAAAAGAGGCATATGGGATACGTTGGTCATTACTTACATGGCGCCAATTCCTTGAAGGCAATAAAATCCCTTTCCAGGTGTGGACAGACCACAAAAATTTGGAAGCCTTGAAAACACCCAGAAAACTCAGCCCCAAGCAAGCCCGCTGGTCCCAGCATTTTCACCAATTCAATTTTAAGCTCAAGCATTTGCCGGGGGGAAAGAACTTTTTGGCAGATGCATTATCTCGCATGCCCCAATATAACAGCACGCGAGCCACTGACTCTAAACCGATCATGGGAGAATCACAACTGGCAGCACCAGTGACTACCAGAGCCCACGTTAAATTAAAACCACAGCTGGATAGCCAGACCGGAATTGAATTCCGGAAAAGTTTGGAAACAGATGAATGGTTCCAGAAAAATAAACACGTGTGCACAATGAAAGACGGACTGCCTTGGGTGGGGGAGAAGTTATATATACCGACCACCCAAAGAATCACATTCATGCAACTTTGCCACGACACAAAATCAGCAGGGCATTTTGGATTTGTAAAAACATTACACTTAATTAAACGGCAATTTTGGTGGCCATCCATGAAAAAAGACATAGAAAGTTACGTGGCCAGCTGCCCAAAGTGTGCAATGGCAAAAAGGCTGCAAGGGAAATCACCAGGACTGTTACAAACAGTGGCAAATCCCTCAGCCCCCTGGAGGGAAATAGCCATGGATTTTATAGTGGAATTACCAGAAAGCAATGGGAATACTGTCATTTGGACGGTCACGGACCTATTTTCCAAACAGGTTCACTTTATTCCTTGCCAAAAGATCCCCACCGCAAAAGCTTTAGCAAAACTTTTTGTGCAACATATTTACAGATTGCATGGGGCACCCCAACGCATCATATCTGATAGGGGAGTGCAATTTACATCTGCGTTTTGGAAGGAATTTCTATCTCTTTTAGGGACCACCCAGGGACTGACGTCTAGCCATCACCCTCAGGCAAATGGTCAATCAGAAAAATGTAACGGAGTACTTGAGCAATATTTAAGATGTTTTCTAAATTTCCAGCAGTCAGATTGGACGGACCTGTTGCCGTTTGCAGAGGTTGCCTACAATAATGCAGTCCACTCCAGCACAGGTTACACTCCTTTTCAAATAGCTACCGGCCAAAGTTTCAACCCCATGCCAGAACTAACCCCAAACGAACCAGAAATCCCATCACTGAAAGAATGGATGGAACAATTACAAAACACCTGGCCAATAGTGAGAAAAGCTCTAGAGGAAGCTAGGCAAGCATACAAAGCACAAGCAGATAAGAAAAGGGTGGAGCCCACACCATTCATTATAGGAGAAATGGTCTATCTGTCTACAAAATATTTAAAATCCATACAACCCTGTAAAAAACTTGGACCAAAATATATAGGGCCTTTTCCAATTAAAAGAATCATAAACCCGGTAACAGTAGAATTAGAATTACCCAAGAATCTTAGGCAAATACACCCAATTTTCCACTGCAGTTTGCTGAAAAGAGAACAACAGTCACCCTTACGGCCAAAAATTCCCCCCCCACCAACACCAATCATGATAGAAGGGGAACAACATTTCGAAATAAAGGAAATCCTGGACTCTAGAAAATATCATGGGTCAACTCAATACCTAGTAGCATGGAAGCACCTCCCCGCCTCTCACAACGAGTGGGTCCATAAACATCATATCAAAGCCCCGAAGCTTTTAAAGAAGTTTCATACAGAGTATCCTAACAAGCCAGACTAACTTTTATTCCTGTTTTGTTTTCTCTACAGGTGGACCTCTCTTATTTTTAAGGGGAGCCGGATGTCAGAATCCAATTATATTTTATTTCTAACTAATCTACTCTGGGAAAACCCAATTCTTACTCTCTTTGGGATTCTGTCATACTACGAAGGGGGGGGAGTAAACACGGGTGTTTATGACTGGCATTCCTTCTATCATCTACAAATAAACATCCTCTGTGGATTCCCTCTCTGGAGTACTAACAATAACAATGCGGCCATCAGCCTTTGATCTCACTCCCTATGAAGCCTCCTATTACCGGCAGCAAGGAAAAGGGGGGGAAGATTGAAACGTTTGGGATTCCGATGGATTTAACACCCAGCCATCTGCCAATTTGGATTGACCGGAAGGAATGTGGGGTGGGACTGCTTGGGAACGCTTTAAAACATTGAATGATCAGGGGGATCCCCCAGATCCTGTCTAGCACACCTTCAGTCAGTTTTTCTTAATAAAGATTCCTGTTGGAAAACCTGTTCCAAGAGTTCTGTCTTCTTAAGATGTAAATTGAGGAGGGTCCTTACACCAGGCAAAGCAGGAATAATTCTGGCAATGATCCCAAAGTCCCAAAATATTTGCGACCACCTTCAAATTTGCTCCTGGAGGGTCTTTAATCCACAGTTTGAAAATTTAGCTTAAGTGTAATAGTTATTTTAGAAAGCATTTGGTAATTTATTGAATTACAAGATGGCTGGTCCCAGTTACAGTATCAATGGATACACCACTGAAAGACCTGAAGATCTTGAAAATGAATCCAGTGTGGTTGCTAATATTTGACCCCAGCTTGACAGGCATAGTCAATCAAACAATATACTATACTGAATTAGAACTTGATTCCACTGAAATCAATGAGACAAATTAATCATGACTTACTACAACAGTATTTTGGTACTTTTTTTTTAACCTGAGTCCTGCTTCAAAGTTGTACCACAAAAAGAAGAGAAATTCTTATATGAGGTAAAAATAACCTGATTTTTACTGGATAAAGCACTTGGATAATATTTAACATAAGCCTAAGAAGGGAACATTTTAACCACTTTTCAAAATATGGGCTGGGAATATCATTAGATCAAAACAACCTTGTTCCCCAATCAAATAGAGATGACAATGTAGTAGGCAAACATGTACTTATTCAGCACACAAACCCAAGATAGATTTAAAAAGATTTTTTTTAGAGAGAAGCAAATTTTCTAGATTTTGACAATACAAAGTTCACACCTTCTCTATAGCTATGTATTACTACAGCTGTCCAAACAGGGAGACATTAACAGTGTGAGAATAATTGCAAAATATCATCCATGTTAAAAGCTAAAAAGCATTAGGCAATGAAGATGTTCCTGCACGGGTTAAAATATACCTACTCCATCTGCACTGAAGCATGTTCAGTTTGCTTTTAATGGGAAAAGATAATAAAGAACTCATTGAAAACATCCTAAAACACATATTTGTTTATACATTTAGTAAACAGAAAACAAATTATATTAGAATAGAAAAGAAAGCAAATTATAAGATTAAGAGAATCTTAATAAAAGAATTAATCCATAATAAAAGCTTTCATGGAATTGTATCCTATTTATTAGATTCATCCAGTGGGTTATATACAATGGATAAAAAAAGATTAATCGCCACCATATAGAACAAGAAAAATTCCTGTTGAGCAGCATGTGCTATTAAGAAAATATGATTATTGGCAAAATAGAAATTTGAAATTTAAACCCCATAATTATAAGTATGATTCTACGTTACATTTGGGTAAAAAAAAAAGGGGGGGGTTTCAGGCACACGAGAGATTTAGATTCATTTTAAAAATCTGAATGTATCATCTCAGCCATTTCAAGCAATACTGTAACAATCATTCCTTACAAATCAAATACTATGTGTTGCAAGAATTGTATGTTGCAACATGAACAACAAATGTTAGCAAATAAGTGCAAAGTAAAATTTAAGTTGCAAGTTCAGTTACCCAGTACATTGAAAACAAGTGAATATCATAATTTAAGATCTCAGCTACGATCAATTTTAGAAAGTGAAATGGGAATGGTTAAAAATATTTTATCAAACCAAGTTGCCAACTCATTGGTTAATTTGGAACAATTCTTGCTATAGAATGGGGGAGGGAGACCTTCTAATACTGTATAGCTAGGGGCCTTTAGAGTTATACATTGTTTTTTTTTCTTGCTTTAATCTATTAGGCAATATGTAGATCTGCCAAATAACAATAGCATTCCTGAAATATTTGAATACTTTTAAAGGGTGTATCAGAGTGGCATATCCTTTATACTAATTTTTATTAACCATTATCAAATGCTGGCTACCTTCTCTGGAATAACTCAAACTGCCTCTTCCTTAATTAAGCTTTCGAAGAAGTGTTAAAATAAAACTCCTCCGAAAAGCATTTAGGGATGAGATGGAAGGCTATGGATGCTATGATCTATTTTTGTAGGGCCAGGGATTCTGTTGTATTTTAACTGTTCTATGTATTAGCTGTATAAGGCAGTGAGATATTCCTTGTTTGGAATGGCTTATCAAGTATAGTAAACATAATTTTGAATGACAAGCTGTAAGAAACAAATCATCAGCACTAACTGCAATTTTGGGTTTCAGCAGCAAATTATTTTCTGTGCTGTAGTGTATTTATATAGCCATGTAAGAATTACTGGCATATTTCATAAATATTCTCATACTATTTACTTCATCTGGCACGAATAAATGCCAGAAGAGTTACAAAATCTATGAAAGAATATATTTTCAAATTTTCTCAATTTTGTACTTATTCTTTGTATTCATAATGGTAAAAATTTCTTGAAGAATCCAAAATGATAACAGAACTTAGCTATAATTTGCTCAGTTAGGTTTCCAAATACCATCATGAATTTTTAGCATTCTGAATTTGCACAACCGTTGGCTAGACTTCATAGGATTTGGAATAATTAAATATAACATGTTTCCATTCAGAATTGATAACTCTCTTTTCCGAAAGAAGCACATTCGCTTAGCTTTTTTAAGATTAGTAAGAGTTTGCTAGAAGTTAAAAGCTTTCAATCAACTTGCAGGAAGCTTTGAAAGCAGATCGCTCACACTTTTTAATGCTCCCCCCCCCCCAAATAGAGGTGAAGGAGCTTTAATATTGATCCAGTCTGATCCATCTTGTCTCAAATAACCCATTTCATTTCAAGAGACGTACAGCAAGCTGAACGTAACTATAAGTATGCAGCTGTTGGGTTTTTTAATCTATCAAGCAGCTCCCAGAAGCAAAGAGATTCTGCATTTAATGACAAATCAAGTTACCCCGCGGAGCCTTTTAAAAATTACCCCCAACCAGGGGCAGAAATGTAGGAACGTCTCTCCTTCCCACTCAACCTGCCGCCTGGCTGAGGCTGCTCTGACCCCGGCTAAGCTCCCCGCTCGTACCTGTTGCCGAGGCAACACCAAACCTAAGAGTCGCCGACACCTCAACATCGTGAAAACGCCACCGCCTCTGCTTCCAAAAGTCACGCCGGGCACGACTCTTACAACTCCATTTCCGGTCTGAACCGCGTAAATGCTTCCGGAGCAGGGGAGCGGATCATCGAGTCACCTCGGTAGTTCCCCCGTCCCGGAAACCACCTTCTACAGCGCCCCCAACACTTGGGAGGAAAGAAGCGCTTCGAAAGAGCTGATCATTTCTGCTACTCCCGACGTCAGGTTGTGCGGAAGAAGGATCGTTTGTGATCTTGGGTGCGCTTCTAAAATAGAGAGCGCGGAGCTGATTTTCTTGTTTTAATCCCGAATCTGTTTTCAGTATCTCGGGAATCCTGCCTGACAGATGCATCGGTCGAGTTGAGGAAGCTTCCTTACAGACCGCCCTTACTAGAGGTCCTCTCGGAACAGAGCCATAAATAGACTCGAAATCTTGAGATGCAATGAGCTGCAACCACTCAATGTTACTTATGCCCTAGTAATTTTGGCTGATCTAAACACAAGCTGAGCAGGAGCAGACCTGATTAGACCCTGATTGCCATATCTCCAAGTAATCTCCAAGTAATTTTTCCAGTTTGTAAAAAATAACATGTTTAAAATGAGTGGCAAGTATGTGTAAAAACTTGTCAGTCTTAGAAAAAAAGTGATGGGAAATTACACCACTGCCAGGAAAACTACTAGACCGCATCCACAAACTCACAGGAACTGAATTTGACTTGAGTCAGTCCTTGCTTATATATCAAATCACTACAACTCCAAGGATCCTGCTACAGTGTTTTATCTGTCCAAGAACCATATGCGTGTAATTAAAATTAAAAGTGGGTGAATAGCCCAAGGTCATCCAGGTGCAACTAACGATACACTGCAAATGAGCCAGCCATATTGTAAATTCAGAAAATAGGATTAACTCAGCAATCATGCTTGATGATGGATTAAAAGATCATAATTTTAATGAAATTTTCCAAACATTTCCCATCAATGACTCCATTACAAAACTAGCCATGAGAACTGTATTTTATTCCAAGGTAGATTTTTTCTTCTTTAAAATAATGACAAAGACACAGTGTGATTTAGAGCCACATAGATGTAGACTATGATGTATTTGTTGACTTTGAAATGAAGAAAGTGTTATATTTTGATATTTGAATTCTTTTTAACTTGGGGAGAACAGTGTAGCTAGGCAACATGAGCCAAATTTTTTTTTTCAGGCAGAGAATCATCAGCCACACGAGTCTATGTTTGGAATTTCTAAACTGAGAAAGTGGAATGCCACCAGCACACACACAACTGATAGAGCTTTTGAGCATCTTTCATATCTAACTGCTGCCAAAGACACAGAAATGTAACTAAAACTTTTGTCAACAGTTTACTCCCTGCTATACATTAGAACAGACATGTCAAACTCGCGACGTCATGTGACATCACGCAACATATCGGAGCCTTGTCCCCATTGCCAGCAATGGGGTGGGCACGGTTTCCTGGTGACGCATCCGGCCCACGGGCCAGCAGTTTGACACCCCTGCATTAGAATATTGCTCAAGTCAGACAATTTTAAACATTTTTTTTCCCAAATGACCATACAGGTATCTGGCAAGCACTCCTAATATTGGTATACTATTCAGCTAATTGCTTAAAAGGAACTAGTTAAGATACACTTGTAAAATGAATTGCTACTTTTCTTACTGAAATACAGAACCACAAAAATGAAATAAGTGTAGAACATGTTGTCTTACTTAAGTCTTACTGAGTTCCATAGTAACAGCAGGGAAGTATGAAATAAGTGGTAATCTCATTATGTATCTCTTGCAATTCTTGGCTTGGCCACAGGATATAAAGTAGTCCTTGACTTACTACAATTGTGCCCAAAAGTTCTGTTGCTAAGCGAAACATTTGCTAAGTGAGCTTTACCCCACTTTACAAACTTTCTTGCCACAGTTGTTAAGTGAATCACTGCAGTTATTAAGTTAGTAACATGGTTGTTAGGTGAATCTGGCTTCACTGACTTTGCTTGTCAGGTCGTAAAAGGTGATCATATGAACCAGGACACTGCAACTGTCATAAATATGAACCTGTTGCCAAGTGTCTGAATTTTGATCATGTGATCATGGGGATGCTGCAATGGTGTGTGAAAAATGGTCATAAATCACTTTTTTCAGTGCCCTTGTTACTTCAAATCATCACTAAACAAACTGTCTTTAAGGACTACCTTTTTGAGGACTACCTGCACATAATCTTAAAGCCAGTGAATAAATCTGTGCTGCAATATTGAATATTCCCCAACCATAGAAAAGATGGTTTATGTTCTTTTGTATTTTGTACTCTGGCCAGAGATATTTGAGATTAGAAAGGGTTAACAAGCTTATAAATGCTAGTTATGGAAGAAAATAGGTTAGTCTATAATTTCAGCACTGCATTATAGCATTTGTTCTGCAACACACACACACATTTTGTTGAACAGCTCTTTATTATCAAAAACATGCCAAGTGTTAATGAAGAACTCTTATGAAATTTGAAAGATTGATTTAAGTTAAAATTGTCAATCTAATATAGCATAGTATTTATTCAGTATGAAGAATGGCATACATATACATATCTAAGTTACATACCTTGAAAGAGCAGAGGTACATATATTTTACTTAGTAAATATTTAATAAAGATATCACAATATTAGAACTTTTAACACAGAAGCTCAAATATCAAAACGCTAATGTTTCCCAGTTATCCCTACAGAGCAGCAATATCTAAACTGACAAACCTTGATAATCAATCAATCAAAATATTCAGGTTTTAATATGACTTTGCATTAAAAGATGCTTTATCAATTTGAACTGCTTAAAATGGGAGGTCTGGGAATCATCACGTTGACAACTACATTCAGTAAATCTGTATTTTTGATTTTTTTTCTACTGCAAAACTCTAAACCTACATGTGCTCAGCCACTTGCATCTCTAGCTTACCCTTCAGCATCATGAAAATGAACTAATTAATCAGTAAACAAACAAAATAATTATGAACAAGAGGAAAATATCTTCAAGAAAAAGGAGAGTGGCACTAAAAACAGTCTTAAAATGGATTGATAATTCAGAAATTCTCCATCATCTGATGTCAGCTGTGCACCTTTTTGCTCCAGTATGGAATATGGAAACTGAAATGAGCTTCAGTTACCACTTTCTCTGCTGAATTCTTGTTTGCCCTATGAACGTTACATTGCTATTGATCTGACCCAATCCTAAAACAACCCTTTTCCAATCACTGTTTGTAAAAATTAGTACTTTTTCTATCAAAATAATAATTACAATGTGGAATTAATTTAGAACAAAACTTAATTAATTTAGAACAATCAAAGCAGAATAAATGTATTTTTTTTAACAAATCTGAATAAATTTGCAATGAGTTGGGTTAATTTTTTTATGCAAAGATGGCAGAATTCCCTTTAGTGAAATGCTTTAGTTCAGATTCATGTTTTTGTTTTGTTGTCTATCCAAAATGTAACTAAGTACTGATTCTGTTCATGTATATTGGGAAAACTAATTCTGGGTAGACTTCAGTGATAATAAGAAAATTGACATTATCTTCGTTTTGTAATGGCTAATGACTTTGCAGCTCAACTGTAATCTAGACTTCGAAAGATTGGCCTTTTGCCAAAAGCATACCAGTGTATTTATTTAAAGTCCTTGAAACCTGGTACTATCTTTGTAGTGCTAACTTTGTCTTCAGTTAGAGCAGTTGGTATTAATGAAAATAGCTGTAACATTCCACATTTTCTTTTAAAAAGCCATAAAGTATTTTTTGAGTTACTGTTCAGAGCCAAGTGTTACCAAGGAGCTGAAACTGACACAAACATTCAGTAGTCAAAAGAAAAAAAGAGTCACTAATGCTAGGAACAGAGAGCTTGGTCTTATTTGTTGATCCAGAATTATTGTGTCATCTCCCAAGACATCCATATTAACATGAAAAGCAACACAATTATTTTCTGCTGGGTTTCAGAGGAACATGTGATCCCTTCACATTGAGTTTTTCAATAGAAGATACAGATCTCCTTGGTCCTTCTACTGCTGTTCTTGGATGCATCTTCTCCCTGAAAAAACAAGAATAACAAAAAGGGAATACTTGATGTTTATTTTATACAATGTAATATTAGCTAAGCACAGAATATACAGAGAAAAATCTTTAACCATCCAATTGTTGTATCTAGACACTGTTTTTCAGATTTTATGGCTTGCAAAACTAAAGTGCAATGTCCCAACTCAATTTGTGTCACCTGTAATCCAATGAAGATGGAGTCATTCAGATCTGGGGAAAACAAAGATGCAGGCGAGTAGGATGGCACCAATAAAAGAGTGGAGAACTTGTGATACACAAAATGTTGCTAAAGTCTTAGCAATTAAATAGTAAGGGATACCCAGGGCTATAATTTATCAGGGTTTAGAGGACATGTTTCTTATCCCAGTCTTGGGCAAAACTGTTTTCCCACAGATTTTCTGTTGTGATATTTTTCTTTTGTAGGTTTTAACTGAACTAGCCAGCAGACAATTAGTGCCAATATTTTTATATTAGGATGCTTAAGGTTCACAGTAGTTGAATGCATCCTTGAAAAATAAGCGTATCAATTACATAACAGAATCCTTACGCACATATGACATCTTAAAGAATTCTGACTCTCTCTCTCTTAAAATAATGTAAGGCAAAACAGGAAAGATTATATTGTATACCTCCTTGGAGCATCTTCCTTGCTTACATGATGAATACTTCTATGTTTTGGAGAATCTATATTGTGTCTTCCTCCAGAGGGCTTAAATTTCAGAATCTCCTTCTGCCATTGTTCATCAAATCCATGAGCTTCTCCTGGCAAACAATTGCAATATTAAATTATAAATTTCTTCATCTGAAGGTGTGTGTATATATCTGTATGTATATTTCGATGTTTTGCACTAATAAAAAACATAATTATCTACAAAAGGCACAATACACCATTTTATATGTATGTAGGTCTATGCGTCATCTATACAGCATTGACAGGAGAGAGAGAGAGAGAGAGAGAGAGAGAGAGAGAGGGAGGGAAATAGATCCTAACAGAGCTATTTACCTTCATCTAAATTAACGAATTCTTGATTCAATTCTTCATCACCAGTTTTGTTGTTCTTTGCTTTCTGAATTACATGAGCACGATCATGAATGTGATGACCAACGGCCATTTTTTCCAACCCACTTTCAGAATCTCTAACAGCTTTCCTGATTTCTTTAATCTGAATTAAAGCAAAAACAAACAAATAAAGAAGCTAATAAGAAGAAAATGTCCTATTTAGCTTTCTGGATTTATCCTTTCAAGTAAACGTTTTTTTACAAATCATGAAAACAGTATATGAAACCTAAATTAATCACAGAATAAACATGCCAAGTGCAGAAGGCTACACTATGAGCACATATGTAAAACTTCACTCACTATGCTGCGGAAATTATACTCGCGGGCGGAGGTGGAAGCGAACAGCTGCAGCAGCAAAAACCACAGATAAAACAATTCAGTTCCATGCACAATCATGTCTCTGCATTATGGCCATAGCATGCATGTTGATTCACATATAGAAGAAACCATGCACGAATTCCGATATTTTAAGGTTTCAACTCTGTTTCATGAGAATGGTTCAAAAACCATCATAACCTCATCTAAATATAGCCAGTGATGGAACTTTTCAGCTACAGAGATAAGAGTGTTCTGCGATTTGCCACATGAAAGGAACACTAACTATCTTGACAATCTTATCAGCATGCCCGTTAAGTATATTATTAGAAGCTTTTTGATAAAGAAGTACTAGCTGAGTTCTGGAGAGATTTACTGTGGGCTATTTTCAACAGTTTTATCTTGCTTGCATACTACATTTCATGAACTTGACGTTAAGGTTCAAATTCAAGCTTCTTAGCCACATTAGATGGCAACACCTATGAGCAAAGCAATGAAGGGAATTTTTAAACGTTATACTATCACTTTAAAGTCAAGTTTTAATTTCAAACATACTAATTTTTTCAATATTTTGTGCTATTGCATAATAATACATTTATTATGAGTTAGAAGCACATACCAAATTAGATTAATGCTATTATTAGTTAGGAGAGGATTCCCAAAATATTGTCATACCCCTCCTGGAGCAGTCCGTGTCTGAGCTGAAGCTTGGAAAACTTTTGGCGGTTCGTCACCCTTCTTAGAATAGGTCATCACTGAGGAAGAACTGTATGAGTGAGCATTTGGATCAAGTGCCATTTTATCCTGAAGTTTAGAAACAAGTAAAAACTACAATTTCAGTACAGAAGGGAAGCCAAAATTTAATGGATATTTGCAGTCCTCTATCACAAGGCTATAGATTACACTGGAGGAAACAATCCTGTAAGAATTCTAAGGCAAACCATTTTTCTGTAACTGCCAACATGGATGTGTCTATGCACATCTAACTAAATGTGAGGAATACTTGACTTCATTAATGCTCCACTTAGACAATGAAAAATGAATCTTAGGAAATGCAACCATATCTATAGAACTGACTTAATATCCCAGGCCTGCAAAATGTTCTGAACCATTAGGCAAACTTATCCACTCACTTGGCCAACAAGTTTAATTTAACAGAAGAGCTGATTTGGGAACTGTCACATGCTGGAAATAAGTAAAACTCTACTCTAGTACAATCTGAAAGAAAGCTTTTCAGAACTAATTTCTTGCTTTCTGGCAAACAGTTAAAAGCTAAAATACAAATATGCATCAATGAGTTAGGCGCATTTAAAGACATACCTTCATGGCAGGATAGGCATTTCTATTCATTTTATATGCATCGTTTAGCTATATCTAAGGCCAGCATGGGGGGGGGGGGAGATGAAACCGAAGACAGCACCACATTGCATTATGAAAATGACTCTAGCAGGAAATATAGATAAGCTCTATAGTTCCTTCATTACAGAACACACAACTTAGATTGAAATTAAAAACTATCAATTGATAATAATGCACTGCTAACCTCTTTCTCTAAGGCAGCGTGCCCCAACTTTTCCGGCTTGGCGGACCGGTGGAGGCGGCAGTGTCGGCAGCGGGGGAGAGGGGGGAATGGTTGTGTGCGCACATGCGCTCTCACCCCTTCCACGGCCTGGTTTAGAAAGGGCTGAGGCCCAGCACTGGGGGTTGGGACCCCTACTCTAAGGAAATCTATTTTTTCCTATTATTTTAATGAATAATGTTCATGAAAAAATTAACATAAAAACTTAACAACTTACAAAATTTCTTTGCAAATCCACCATACCATTTCTCATGTTTGACATCATTCTGTCCATTGCAAAGAATGGATTTCTGAAATTCATGTTCTGCTTCAACAGAGAGGAAGAAATAGAAACGATAAAATGCTTCAAAACTCAGAACTTTTATTACAATTCATTCATGTACACATGGAGAGGAGCTTACTTTTGCAGACTATGTCAAAAGATAGGGCAAAAATATAGCAATTATGAGGAACAGTAAAAAAAAATAGAAAATCAGGGTAATGCTTGGTCTTTTATGAAACACTTCTCTTTTGCTATTATACTCTTTTAAATTCAAAGTGTAGTCACACAAGATAAACCACCGGAATTTCTCTAAGCTAATACAAGGTACTGTGTAAGAATAGATTGCCAGAATATATTAAGCCACATCTTCTAAAGTGTCACTTCCAAGTTTTGTCAGGTGAAATTCCAAACTGTGGGGCAGCCAACATCATATCTAGTTTGGCCCTTAGTCAAATATGTTCCTAGAGAAGATTGTTGGATCAGGCATACAAATGCATATCTATACAGGTATCAGAAAGGCTTTCCTTATTAACTCAGTAAAATTTAATCAAAATACAATTTCATAGATTCTTAACTCATTTCCCAGCTATTAAGTTTTCAGTGAAGTAACAATTTATCACAACAATAACTATTTCACAAACATATGAAAAAACAAGTTTATACCATTAGGTGAATTGAAATATCACTATAATCTGTCTTACCAAAAGGAAAATTTAGAATACAGTGGCAAAGCCTTGTTTCTGTCTTATCACTGCTGATTATGCTTATTACTATCAAGCTAAAGAACACAAAATGAAATATTCACTAGGCTATAATTAACCATATGCGGAACAAATGTTCCTTTTTGTGTGGATAACTTGAATAATTACGCCTGGGTCAATTTGTGAGCTGATTAATCAATTCATAAACCAGTATGCAATTTAGGAATACAATTATACTGGAAAGAAAATACAGACGAATGAAAGAGCATAACACTTGTTTGACACACAGTTGTCTCGGTTCCATTGTCTAAAATGGAAATGCAGTAACCATGACTTCTGTTTACACTGCTATCACTTATTACTAACATTCCAGCCAAAGCATTAACACCTTTACAGACCACAGGGAATGCTACAGAAGCAGGCAAAATGTTATAGGAATCCCAGTAAACTCACTGAAAATATTAGCATGTAAATGTATGGCCCACATACAAAATGAAACAAGAAAGCAAGAATGGAGAAAACTGCATGAAACCAAAGAACATCCAAACTCATTGAAATATCTGGCATGCGCACTCTCAATCTTTCTCTCTTCCTCTCACTTTCTCTCTTTCTATATTTTCCCCAGTGCTAGAGTGTCACAGAATCTGGAAGTTCTCAAAATTGGATGAGAGGAAGTAAGAATGGCATTTGTGCCATTTTTAAAAGTTTGATTAGAACAAAAGTGGTGTCTCCCATTCCTAATACAGGTATACAATAGCTTGGTTGGCCGAATTATCCCAGTACCTAGGAAGAAATGTTACAAAGTAAAAATATAAAAACAGTAATTTTGATTTATAACTGACTTCCCAACTTTCATTAGGTAATCAAGTCTCTATCTTTTAAATTATCATCCACAATTATGAAAGTTAAGCAATATTTAGGAATCCACAGATGGAATTACATCTAATGATGTCTCGCTGACAGCAGAATGGTTTTGCTGACACAATAGATTGGCCCTTCTCCTAAACCTGCTCTGAAATTTGAGAAACTTTAGTATAGCTAGAGGGAAAATCCAATTAATGAACAATTCATAACATTATGAATTCTTTCATAATGTTAGTTGTGGCTAAGTGCTATATTTCTTGTATTCCCAATTAGCAAGCCCCATAGGATACTACATAAAGGTCATATAATAATTTCTATATGAATGGTATGCCCAAGTAAAAACAGTGATAGAAACTGAAGCAAAATGTTTTTATTGGAAAAAGAATTAAGAATTAAAGATGGAAGCAAAAGACTAGCAGAGATATTCAAAAGATCTCTTGGCCATATTTAGTTAGATTTCTCCCAGTCTCCATTAAAAAGTATAGGCTAATATACACTGCATATAGTAGAAGAAATTAATATTTTGATATTCTTCAATGGAGAAAAAACAGACTAATATGCTGTTTTTCACTGAAAAAAGATCAAAGTATTTAAAGAAAGAAACTACAGTAATGTATATGCCAGAAATGGTCACAGCAACTAGAGTATTGTAATAGGAAATGCAAGAGAACTTTGCAGATTTTCACTGCTTTTTTTCAAACAATATAAGTCCTATTGGACTCCATGCTAAAAGCCGCTGAACAGGTCCAAAAGATAGAGGCACAAAGATCTTTCTCATCAGTTAATATATTTCAAACACCATCATGGTATACAGCATCTTTCACACATTCCTTATAATGGTCTTGAACAGAAAAAGTTGGGGCTTACTTTGATTCAAAAAGGACAAATAAAAGCATATTTTCCCTGCAGCAAACATGCTTGCTTTAATTGTTTTGTGACAAAAGAGCCAAAATATGTCCAAAGAGCCAGTGACCTCAATATAACTGACCCCAGCTTTAATTGCTACCTGCTCAATATATATTATTTGTTTTACATTTGTTGAAATGATTTAGGAAGGTATGGCTGAATGACACAAATAACTATATTATGAATATATTAATAATATATATAATCTCACTATATAATATAGATTAATACAAAGAAAGTAATTGGAAATTGAGTTTTTATTCCTATCATAGCTTTATTATATATAAAAGGAAAATAAAAGATAATAAAAGAGATGCCTTTGGAAATTACAGCATGATTAATCTCCAATTATACTTAATAGGTATTTTAACAATGATTTCCCCAAAAGGAAAAAAAAACACAAAAAACAGTTTCACAAAATGAAACAAGTATGCTAAAATGCACTTATAAAGCAAAATGCAAGATGCTTAGTTTTGGAGCAAGTGAAACAGACAAATCCACATCACCAAAAAAAATGAATATGTGTGTGCAATATACTAACCATGCCACCAAAACAGTCAAAAGGCATAAGCGGAAAACTCATGGCCTAAAAGAGAAATTGTAGATCGTATAAATTGCAGCATTAATATTACGGCCTTAAAATATGACTGGGAGTGCATCTGGACTCAACTTTCTTGAAATCTGCTACTGTTAGCAAAGTAAGAAGCCTGCATATTTTCTATCACCAATTTTACTTCCTATTTTTTCCTTCAACATCTTCACTGTATTTTTAAAAAACCCAAAACTTTTATATTATTAAGCTGGATAAGAATCTTGCACAGTCCCCATTTCTATCATCCTGCACTGTATCTTTTTTTTTTTACTGAAAGCTTAACATTTCTGTCCACATTTTTTTTTAAATCACCTATTCACTTCAAATATTCATAAATTTCCACCTACAGATATATTTTAGCATAAACTAAATTTAAACTTGTTCACTACTTCATTATCCCAATGCACTCCATGAAGTTTTCTTAAGATTCCTTGGGGAAAAAGAGAGAAGAATAGCACAACTGGAACTGTACATATCCTATTTTTGATATATATAGCATTTTTTAAAAGTATTAATTCAGCAAAGAGAAGAAAATATATGTAATGAAAAAATAAGATAAATTTAAGGCTTATTTCTGGATAAAAAGCCAAAAAAAACCCCACTAAAATTAAAAGTAACAAGAATGCTAATGCACATATCACCAAATCTTAGTAATCTTTGTCATTAGTATACTGACCATGCCACCAAAAGTGCCAAAAGGTATAAATGGAAAACTTGATCCCTGAAAGAGAAGCACCATTTCATTTAAAATTGTTGCACTAATATGGTTTAGAAATAGTTATGGTTTAGAAAAAAGGCATGCTCAGATTAAATTCGTGTTGTATTTGTATACTAACCATGCCACCAAAACTGTTAAAAGGCATAAGGGAACAGCTCATCGCCTGTAAAAAAAAATCAACTTATGTAAATTGCTGCAATATTACTGTTGGTGAAGGATACACATTTCGTAGATTAAAATCAAGAAACTCTCCAAATCAATCTTAAACATGAAAAACCCAAGGGCAAATCGATCATCCATACAACTTCTTTAAATAAAAGGACCAATAGGGAACAATTTAACAACTGGGGTAGGAAAATTATGAATCCATTACCGTTTTATGGCATATGGTTACATGGTAACTTCAGAGAACCCTGGATGAGGCTTATCTAGACCTGGATTATCTAGACCTGTTTCAGTTGGGGTTCAGATCAGGGTTTGGGATTGAGATGGTGGGATGGTTCTTCTTGACCTCTCAGTAGCATTTGATACCATTGATCAAATGCTTTCTGGGCCAGCTCTGGGAATTAGGGGCAGGCAATGTTTGTGCTGGCTCTCCAGGATCAGTTCTACTCAGTATTGACAGAATGAAAGAGATCTAGCCCGTGGTCCCTACTTTGTGGGGTGCCTCAGTGCTCTGTTCTTTCTCTCATTCTATTCAACATTTACATAAGGCTGTTTGGTGAGGTTATCCATTGGTTTGGGGTGAGATATCATCTATGCAGATGACACCCAGCTTTATAGTTCTACCCCAAGTCTCTTGAGTGATGCCATGGACATCCTATTCCAGTGTCTGGAGGCTATTGGGGATGGGATGGGATGAAATGGGCTCCAATTCAACCCTAGCAAGATAGAGTGGCTGTGGGTATTTGGGTACACTCCCCCCAGACAAGGTTCTTCCATCTCTGGTTCTGGATGGGGTTGAGCTATCCCAGACAGACCCGGTTCATAATCCGGGGGTCCTCCTGGACTTGTGGCTCCTGCTTGAAGACAGGTGGCAGATGTGGCTAGGAGAGCTTTTGCACACCTTCAGGTGATGAATCAATTGTGCCCATACCTGAACTGGAAGACCCTGCTCACAGTAACTCACGCCCTTGTAACCTCCAAGTTAAACTACAGTAACATGCTTTACCTAGCGCTACCCCAAAGACCATTCAGAAACTCCAACTGGTGCAGAATGCAACTGCATGGGTAATAAATGGTGCCAGATACACTGGTACTGATGTGTTTCTTGGTGCAATTCAAGGTGCTTTTAAAGCCCAATATGGCTTGTGTCCAGGGTACCTGAGGGATCACGTTTTTTCAAGAGTCTCTCCCATCCAACCAGGTTGAGCAGAATGGATATGCTGGATATCCTGTCAGCCAAAGAATGTTGACTGGTGGAGACCAGAAGCTAAGGTTTTTCTGCAGTATCCCCTGCTCTATGGAACATCCTCCCTTCAAAGATCAGGATGGGCCCAACCCCGTTAGCCTTTTGTAAGGCCCTAAAAACCTGGCTATGTTCCTGGGCTTAGATGCTGAAATGTGTCACGGGCCCAGTTTTTTGGGCTATATTGCTAACCCACTAAGTATCCTGCTCCTATGTATATTTAATTTGGATATGTTTAGTGTTTTTATTGGTTTTACTGTTTTTATTGAGTTAAAATATTTTAAATACTTTTAACTGTAAGAATTGTAAACCACCTAGAGTTGGGTGACCATAGAAATTGAACAAACAAACAAACAAATAGATAAATTTCCAGCCTTCTTATAATCCATGGACCAAGTTTCACTTTTGTTTTCATCTGAATTCTGTCACTCTGGGACAGAACAACTCCTGAGGCATTCATGAAGGCAGTCTGTTATGTCCCAGATGAGAAGGAAGGGAAAGTTATCACCTCTCCTCAATGTGTTTCTTTTCAAACTATAGTTACAACTTGCACTCCACTTTCACCTGGTATGAACAAACATTGCAGCTTCTGCCACATCTAATCTGAAACTGAAATAGACATGCTTAATGAATGATTATACTTTAAGCATCTAAATCTATCTTAAAAAAACTTTTAACTACCTTTGAAGTATCAAGTTATGCACATTACACATCACTCATGTTTCCAAATATTCAATTCCATGTAGATTCACTGGAGATTAGCCAGTTCAAAAAGGAACTTTGAATACATCAACATACTTGCTCCTCTTCAAGACATAAATTTTAATTAATAAATTATAGTGAGCTGAGAAAAACTGCAGATCATAACAATTATAATAAATAAGGGAAATAGTCTGCATGCAAGCAAATTATGTTGTAAGATCAAAGATTATGCAAAATACTAAAATAGTCATAGAATCCTTGCAATGTCAGCAGATTTAAAGGTCATTGAAAAGGCATACTGAGTAAATCTATCACAATATACAGAATACTTTGATTTATAAAGTCACCGTGAATAAGTTACTTGCCAGAACACATATAAATAGATGAGGCTATAAATACTACTGAATGGAGGTACTGTACTATCAGAACACAGAAAAACAGACTTAACTATGTCTGGATGGCAAAACTGTCAGTTATACTAAATGACTGGAGAGTCTGAGGCTTCAGAAGAAGTTAGAAGGAGTTGTGGAAAGTTGGATAGAGATAGCTCAGCCAATCTTCAGTTTGAAGCAACATATAATACGTAAGGAGAATGCTATATGCCACTTAGAGTTATACAACTGAAGCAAGTCTACAAATCCTTCAAAAAATAAATCAGCAGCACACCAGAATGTCCAGAAGCATGGGTGAAGTAGTTATACTAAAGCATCACATGAAAATCATGTTTATACTAGTCATTCTGCATGTATTCAGCAAATTCACAGTACTTTATACAACGCACTAACAAGAATCACAAGTAGAATCACTCAACAATTCCATTCATTTATAGCTTATTCTTTCTGTCTCATGACTCATTTATCTCCTCCTATTCCCTTACAAAGCCTACACTTCTTAAGTCTATGTACTTTCATGTTATATTCTCATCCCATACACAAAAAATCTCATTTTATTCAGCACAACTAACTTCTACAATTAAAATTTGAAGCAAATACAAATTTTAGTCATACAATTGAAAAAATTTCCTTATACACAATCAAACTGGAGAATTTACATGGCGCATGTACTGAGGCATAGGCATAACTCCAGAGTAGGTACCTATGAAATGTTGGGGTATCTTAGTTTTCTATTAATACATGGGTTAGGACAGGGCTAGCTGAGGAATTCTGGGAGTTGAAGTCCACAAGTCATAAAAGGGCCAAGTTTGAAGACCCTTGGGCTAGGACAGGGGTAGGCAACCTCGGCTCTTTTATGACTCATGGACTTCAACTGTTGAAGTCCATGAGTCATAAAAGAGCCGAGGTTGCCTACCCCTGGGCTAGGAACTTAGCAGTGGCAATAATCTACTGTCAAAGCATAAGCAGTTTCCAGCAACTCTAATGATAACTAAAAGAACATATGGAATCTGAATTCCAAAATGTCTGAAGGCAATTAAATTGCCAACTCCAATGTATACTTTTTGGGAGAATATTAATATCCAATTTCTTAATGAAAGGGTATTTTAAACACTATTATGATTAAGGCCAATGAGGATATTATTACAACAAATATGGGGAAAGGATTGTTCCATGGGTCTAGGACAACTCCCCGCAGCCAGCTACTGCTACTGCCAAGTTGCCTCTGCCAACTCATAGCAGCCAAGTTGCCACAGGACAAATCCACATGGCTAACTCACTGCAGGGACAACTCACCACAGGTGGCCAAAGAGAGAGCCAAGTGGGTGGTGAGCAAGTGGGTGGGCAGAGCAGAGCGTGTCGGGGAGGGCGGCAATGCTGGGGGCTTCCCATTTTCACACCTCCCACCACCACTGCCGTGCCAGTGTGGCTCTGAGCCCGGCACTGATTAGCACCTGGATCAGCATCTGCACCGGGCTCGGAGCCACCGCCACCACACTGGGCATGGAACTCAGTGTGGCGGCAGTGGTGGAGGGGTGTGAAAATGTTGAGCTGATTTAAGGACAAGAAATAATAAGCAAACCAAATAATCCACAAAAGCACCATAATCCTTGAGAACAGCACAGTCTTCCTTTGTTCAAAAATGGAGGAAAACAAAAAATTAGTTGTATAGCAACCTAGAACACTGTAATTTTCTAGTGAAATGAATGCAGTAATACACAGACTGTGCAAACGCAAAGCAATAGTAGATTTAGAGCCTAGGAAGAATTCTACTTCCTATAACAGATAATCCTTTGGCTGCATAATGGCTTCATAATCCTATCTATCATTCAGCTTCTGAATAACTATATACATCAAACACACTTGGATATTGTATCCCCTCCCTTAGTTCCTGAGAAAGAATAGCATTCTTAATATAGCCACATTCATGTTTGCGTTCTGTAATAATTTTATGAAAGGATTGAGATGCTCTTCAGTGCCCTTATCATAACACAAAATATCACAAAAATTAAGCCCACATGCATTTGTTTAGGAGCATTAATTTATATGTATAGTAATCAAAATGCCAAGATACTTAAAACAAATGACATGCATTTTAAAAGTAATAAGATAAATACTCCACTAATCATTCCCATAGAATCTATAGGGATATGCGTAAAATAATGTTTTTCCTATGCTAGCTCTATGATCTATGATATTGTAGCTAGGAAGTTTGGCTGGAACATTCTGAGCAGGGTCACTTTCTCCACATTGTTGTGTCCCTGCACATCTCCCAATCTTCCTGTATCTTTCTTCTATCCCTTAGCTTCCTTTAGCCACACGTATTTCCTCCATCAATGACTTTCCTTTTTTTCCTATTCTTCCCAGAAAATGTATGTTTTGGGTCTCAGTCCAGACAAAACATGCATGTTACAGTTTAGGCAAGACTGTCCAAAACTGCCTGTTCCATGCTGGTGACAGTTTGGCCTATTTTGCCAATTCCCCCAAATCTTAAACTAACATAATATTTATAGGAACATGCTATCAAGACTTTGACTATAACATGTTTTGAGCTGATGTAATGATAATTGATATATACTTTTTTAAAGCCTTACCAAAATTAAGTTTAATTATAGAGGAAACTGAGTTGACTTTTGAAAACATATAAAGTAAGTGTGTGTCATTTCCAACTGAAAAGGCGGGTAAAGAAATGTTACAATGATAACATGTACCAACAATATTCTATCTCAATTAAAGATCTGTGAGATTTTTCTTTCTGGATACTGAGCAAAATCCAATTTGGTAACGTTAATGTTCATACACATCTTGGGCTTTGACTCAACACACTCCTCTTGCTTCTGTGCATTTTTCTCCATTCCTCAAATCTCTTCCAGAGGTTGGAGCATTCCTCTGGAATAGACCTTTGAAGATGAGCACATGGTTTCAGGAAGAAGTTGCCTCTCTGCTAAACTGATCAAAGTCAATCTGTCAGCAGATAGGATTAATCAGAAATAACTCATAGAAGCAACTCTGTGCTCCTAGCAACTGAGTTACAGTCAATTCGTACTAAGAGCAATTCAATATGGATGTTATTATTGTATTGCCTTAGTGAGATTAAAATGTTCTAACACAGGGGTGTCAAACTGCCGGCCCGCGGGCCGGACGCGTCACGCGGAAGCCGCGCCCACCCCATTGCCGACAATGGCAACAGTCCTGATACGTTGCGCGACATCATGTGACGTCACGAGTTTGACATGTCTGCTCTAACAGATCCACAGAAAAGGTGAATTTTACTACTAAATAATTTCTGTTTCATTCATTCCCCAGAGAGTGATGCATATGTAATAATATTATCTATGTGTATGCCAGCAAAGACATTTGGATTTTTCTTATTGTCATTTAATGACAACCAAGAGCCAGACATTTATATTCATTTATATATCACTTTATAGTATTACAGTATTTTCTGGAATTAAACAGATATTTAATATTATATAAAGAAACAAAGTTGGAGAAGCATCACATGTATTTTATTTACTTTTCTTACAGGTACACAATCCCCATAATTATAATTAGAACAAGACAGCAAAAGGCCAAAGGCATAGTGATCTTTCTATATCTAGGAAAAAAGGAGTAACTCTAGCTAATGGGGTATTTCTATTTCAAAGGATGTCCCTAAGTACAAATGTAAGAATAAAAAAAAATCTGGCAGTTACCCTTCTGACTTACAAGTGACAGTTTCTGCTGCTGTAAGCTATATCAGTTTCCAGTGCATAGATTACAGAACTTGGCACTGTCCTTCAACCCCTGTAGTATTAAACTAGAACATAAATCCCAAAGATTCAGTTATCTCACTTCATGAGAAAAGAAAATGATTCAGCATTAGAATAATTGTTTAAATAAATGTAGTCCTTCAGAACTAAAAATAATGTAAGAGTTTTGTAATCTCCATATTCTCCATCAAAACACAATTCCCCCCCCACTACAGGAGTAGTAAAGTTGAAATTGACATTATCTGAAAGAAGACATACCTTGTCATTGTCTCTCAAAGCCATCTGAGAATTGGGATGTCCTCTGTGATGTAGACCTCCTTGTCTATCTTCAATTGAAAGAAATGGATCTCGCCCCAAAGGTTCAGAAAATACATGTCGTACGTGTTCATTATGGGCAGTAAATGAATCCCTGGAAATAAAATAGGATTGCTAGAGGAGAGAATATCTATCTCTGCATTAGAGAACAGGCGAAGTTCTCAAATACAACATATAACAAAAGCCACTACTTACAGAGAATTTACATAGTTTTCACTGGTCGCATTTTTTTTCAAAGTTAACTGATGCATTTTACATTATGATACCCAAGAAAGATTAAAAGATAGAACATTTAAAACAAGCAAATCAGTAAAACAGGGAGAGTGCATGATCTGAGTATCCACTGCAGTAGGTTCATTCAATCACAAAGACGGAAGATTTGACTTATTGTCAAGGTCAATAGAATGAAAGGTATACCTGAGTATATTTTCCTTGCAATATACTAATACCATACAAGTTACATCAGTGTATTCCAATATGTTATTTAAATATAATTGAAGTGCAGAACATTGTTTTCACTGTGGCACTTATACATATATTAGAAACAGCTGCCATTTTGTTATGTTAATTTTATAGTGTTTTGTATAAAAGATTTATTAGAACATTAGTTTGGTACAACATACCGCCCCAATAGTGAACTATACAAAAATAGTTTCACATGGCAGCCTTTTGCAAAAGGGAAATTGCTTCTGCACCTGTCTACACTATTCAGGAAAAAAGTTGGCAGGACCAGAAAACAGTCTGAGATCTAGTAAAGCTTCCCAGGAACAGCTGTGGAATCAAGGAGACATTTATAAAACCAATTTTATCCTAGACAGTATTGCTGGACTGTCAATTCCAGTTCTCTCCTTGTGAGGCAAAGGAAGCTTTTACATTAGTTTACCATTTTAGAAGTTACTCCCATAGTGAAGTAGTGGTAGCAATTTGCATGATCTACAGAATGCAAAATAGTACTTCCCAAAAATGAGAATTAGTATTTAGATTATACCTGAAACACTTTCTAAGCAAGAAAACTTGACAGTCTTTATGACTAATGTCATGCAAACCCCACTATATTTTGTGTTTTTTAAAATATATATATATACCACTACTACCTATTATAACAATATCTAAATCTTGGTTACTTTTAACCAAATTTCAAGCAAATTCATTTACAGGAACATAAACACTTGCTTTGCTTCTCCACTCCATGCTTTTATTTTTCCCAAAATGCTCTAGGGAGTGCTTGCTATGCATTTTTAAACTCAAAGTAAATAAGGACAAGAATGGGATTATAATTATACTACAAGAAAACCAGATGTAGTATAATTAGAGGTTTAGAACTTTGGGGACACAATCCAGAAGGGCTACTCTAGTGTGGTAGAGAAAATAAATCTAACAAACAAAATGGAGGTTGTACCCCTTTCCTCTTGTTCTTTAGATGTGATCAGGGTCAAACTCAGTTTATTGCTGCCTAATCCTGTCAGACCCAAATTGAACCTTCCTACCCCCAGATAAAGCTCCCTGAACCAAAGAATAGAAGCCTCCTCATCAGCTCAGTGTAGCCCGTACAAAGGAATTGCAACATAAAGAAACCCCAATGTTTTATCCCCAATCAGATTCCACCTCCTTTTATAAGGAGTGATGCTGCTCCTTTGAAAGGTCATTTTATCTAACAATTGAACTCACCCCAAGTAAACTGACAAGGACCTGACTAGTTTGCCCAAACTGGCTAGCAAATGAGATTCCTAGGATTTCAAACCTCAAACTGTTATGAAAACCTTTGCTTCTCCATTGTTTGGGGTTCCTATCTCTTTTAAAGGAGGTGCGCAATGATAGTTCCAATAAAAATTCTCCTCAGTGTTGTGCTCCTTATTCACAATGAATCCACAACAATAGGCTTAATTCAATATTGTGTATGAAGGCATCCATTTGTTCAGTGGAATTTCCCTCTCTTCTCCTTTATACGTTTTCCATGGCCTCTTGGAACTGAGTTTAGTGGATTCTCCAACTTTCGGAGCAGATCTTTAAGGTGCATGGAGAACAGCAAGAATTAGAGGAAATCACCCTCCTTTTCAATATCACTGGCCAAAGGGATTTGATCAGCACTATGGATACCCAACGACCTACATTTCTTTAATATGGAATCACCTGTGCTTTTGCTCATTTTCAGTCTACTAATCCTTTTAAGAAAGAGTCAAGTTACTTTCTGACTTCCACATGTTGGCTAAACAAATTTTTGTTTCAAAGGAAAACCAAACGCCAAGGAAACAGCCTGTCTGGGCATGCAAGTCTCTGGATTAATGCCACTGATTTTATTACATTAGAAGTTGGCAACAAAACTGACATAAAGTCTTAACACCATGTCAGAGCCACCAAAACAGCTGCTGACACTGAATAAAATTGTTCTCTGGTTTCAAAAGTTGTATAACTACTATATAATTGTAGCTTACATATAATCTGTAAGTAATGTACAATTGTACCCTAAGCAGAGAAATTACAGTACTGCAAAATTAGTAGCAAAACAATACTGCTTCTAGGGGAAAGTTAGAAATGAGCCAGATTAATATTCAAGCCTGATTTTGGTATAGATGTTAAGTTAATCCACAAAATTGTGTGTGTGTATGCATGTATGTATTATTTCTCTGATATACACGGCAACTCAATTCATCATAACTTTTGGCAGCTTACAAAAGAACAATAAAAATACAATGGTACAAAACCTAAAAAAAAAAGACTCTGGAGAAACTAGTCAACCAAAGCCAAACCACCAATTAAAGTCAACATCTATTCTAATCCAAGATCTGGGGGAATAGCTGGTCTTGAAGGTATATTGAAAAAGGTCAGGGTTGGGAGGGGGGGTCATAAGGATGTCAGGGGAATGTTGTTCCAAAGAGTAGGTATTAGGACAGAGAAGGCCCAATTTTTGAGTTCCACAAATGACACTGATCAATGGGACTCAGGGCAGGACAACTGCAGGAAACTACAGTGGACAGGCAGTTTCTCAAATAACTAGAAACTATTTTCTGACTGAGTACCCAGCTAAATAAAAAATGGCATCTGAAAATTATCTTTGGCTAAAGCAGGTCATACAGATAAAAAGTTTCATCACCATACAATTCCAAGTATAGTAAAAGTCCTCAGGACTGTTTATAAATATCCAATTTAAGAATATTTGTAAACAATTAGTAACGTGTACTCACAAATACGGCAACGGATTTTCATTAATGCTACGATTTGTTGTGAAAGCAAAAAGCTTACATGAACACAAATTATTGGAATCTAGTTTTGAACAGATTTAAATGCAATTTAGATATTAAAATATTACTTTTATACCAATACTAAACAAAGTCTCATTAAAGTTTTTAACGGGATTCAGACTTACAGTAGGTCTGTATATAGTAAGCATTTAGCAGAATATAACATTGCAGAACTTCAGAAACACTCACAATGGCTAACTCTCTATTAAGAGTCAGTGATTATTGTTACAGGGTAAAAATTTAAAGTCTGGGCTAAAAACAGACCTTTAAAAACAGATCATCCAACATATATGAAAAAGCAGCAAAAATAATGAAATATTTTATCAAAAGCAGTTGTTTTAACATATAACAAAAACCTTGCTTCTTTTTTGCACAACATATGAGAATTCAGTTTTATCTTTAAATTTTCAGAATGTATTAACCAAAATCTAAGCCATAAGGGGCTTTTTTAAAACAAATGTTTGTATCGGTATTTGTCTATCAATATTTCCAAAACAGCTTTAATATGAATGAAAGCAAAATCTTGGAAGCAAATGTAAGCCACTGTCTATAAAAATGCCATTTTCACCTTCAAAATACCTACAGGGAACACCTTTTATTTTGGCAGTGTTTCAGAACATTGCTCACCAAAATATAAGCTGGAAACCTAAATGTGAGAGTAAAACATCTGCAAAGGAACTCCAACATGCTGCAGCAAGAGCAGCTTTCTCTCATTCCATATAAGAAGGTCACTGGCAGTTTCATAATGCTGGGAAGGCTGCAGAAGAGCAAACCAAATTACATTCTACACACAATAATATGTAGATAAGCATTATGTACCTCAGAGACGCTTAATTCAAAACAGACATAAGGAGGCATCTAAAAAGTTAATAGACTCTTCATTGCTTAAAGACCTTTCTGACTTACCCCAAAGGTGCAAAAAGTATGCTTTGCACTTGGCCTACCATCATTCAATTTGCAACCTCATGGGATCCTGAGGAATTTGGCCCAGAGTTTTGCTTGCCTTGGAGGGTCAGCAGTTGGATTTTAAAACCCAAAATGTCTACCTTAAACACAGAGGCTTCAAATACCCATTTCAGCCTATGTAAATTCCAGCATCCTCCAAAACCGAACCAAAATCTCTGTGGAGATTTTCAGTCATCCAGGTCATAGTTGTCTCAAAGGTGCTTTTTCAAAAGAAAGTGCATTGTTTTTTCCTTGAGGAAGAAGAAGAAAATGTTTCGATTCTCATCCAAGAAGCTTCATCAGTTCTGATGGTGGGAAACAGAACAAAAACCACTTTGAATTCTAATCTTCTCCATTTTGGGAGTAGGCCTATGGACCATGGGGAAGCATCCGCCTTTTGCTAGCATACCTTTATCTGCAAGTGCATGCACAAATAAATAGGCATGCACTCTGAAGCCCAAAAAGTCACCAAGTGAAGGAAAGGCCAGGAGGGTTGCACCTTCACTTAAAGGGAGACTGGGGATGACATGATAGCAGTATTCCAGTATTTGAGGGGCTGCCCCAAAGAAGAGGGGGGGGGTCAACTTATTTTCCAAAGCACTAGAAGGCAGGACAAGAAACAATGGATGAAAACTAATCAAGGAGAAAAGCAACCTAGAATTAAGGAAAAACTTCCTAACAGTGAAGACAATGGCTTGCCTTCAGAAGTTGTCGGTGCTTCATCACTGGAGGTTTTTAAGAAGAGACTGGACAGTCACCTGTCTGAAATGGTATAGGGTCCCCTGCTTGTGCAAGGGGTTGGTCACTAGAAGATCTCCAAGGTCCCTTCCAGCTCCACCCTATTCTATTCAGATCCTGCTAGCATGATCATGCAGGCACACGAGTATTAACTTGGGGCATCAGGGGCAAAGCGGCTGCATTTTCGCTGGCGCATTGAGCAAGGCGGTCCCTCCTCCTCCTCCTCCTCCTCCACGGCCGCCCTGCAAGCCCATCCTCCGCACGCCGCATCCCAGATACACGGATACATAGGCCGATGCGCCTGGCTCTCAAAAGGCCAGGAAGGGGGCCCAGCCTCTTTGTCCACCCAGACCGCTACGGCTCCCCCGCATCCGCTGAAACCCGAACGGCTTCATTCGGAGAAATTATCCGCGGCTTCATTCGGAGAAATTATCCGCCGCTCACCTTCGCGGCCCCCTTCCCCGCTCAGCCCCACCGCCGCCGCCTCAGCCGCAGCTCAACCCAGGCCGCGCCTGCTCACCGAAAGAAGGGGTCGTCTTCGAAGACCCTGGAGAGCCCGAACATGATTTCTGCTCCGGAGATGCCTGCCCTCCTTCCGCCTTCAGCGCCGCCTGAACGCCTGATCTTTCCGTTGGGGCCGCCAGACGACGAGCTCTAGAAACGAACCTCCTGCCCAGTCTCGCCCCGCCCCCTTCTCCTTGGAATCCCCGCCTCCCCTTTCCCATTGGCTCCGGCGAGCACGCAGTATGGCGACGGACGATAATAGAACAGAGCTGCTGCTGCCATGGCAACTGGCTCCAAGGCAATACCTCCGGCTTGGATGAGCTTTTGGGGAAGGGGAGGTGGGCTTGTGCGCGGGCAGCTGTTCCCGAACCCGTGTTGCTCCTGATACTCGCCCCCCTTTGTTATTTCTTATTTTTATCCTTCCCTCCCCCCCCAAAAAAAATCATGCTGTACAATCTCTAACGAAAGACACCGAAACAACTGCAGCTAGAAAATCATCAGCCGCAAATGCGCAATGAAACGGAAGTCACTGAGGCGCTCGTGTCCCTCTGTGAAAATAAGGGAACGTTTTGATTTGATTTGATTTTTTATTCCACCATGCAGTGATCTGAATGGGTTTTAGTCATGCTCAGAGCAGACTTCTTAAAAGCAATTAGTCCATTCTGTCTGGGTACATTCTACTGCACACTATCTTACTGTTTCTAATACATAATTTTATAAACTTTAAATTTTTATTAAATAGGTTAAATTTGATTAAAAATCCAAAACAGTTGGGCAAGAAACATAGAAGCAGATGAAACATAAGAGAAGAATTGACAGAGTTATAACTTTTTGGCATTATTTGTTTGAGCATGTGCGTGCACTGTTGGTATTTGACTGGAAGTTTTAAATGGCAAACGGCAAATGCTCAATGAGACGGAAGTCATTGAGGTGCTCGTGTCCCTCTGTGAAAATAAGGGAACATTTTGATTTGATTTGATATTTGATGGGCTCTATTTAAGACTACGATTAAATTAGGAAATTGCAGTGAATATAAAGACAATGATCTGGAGCACTGTATGGTGCAAAAACAAGCATCTGAGACCTAGAGGTTTGAGGTGGGCTCCAATTGTCAAATTACAGATTGACTGTGCTGCTATAACAATTATAGTGCTGACATCCTGGAGTAAAAATGTAAAAAATCTAGACAAATTCATGACTGGAATGCATGTTTTGGCAGCATGATGTTTGATTTGGTAGTTGTTTCAGGAGGATCCCACCTAAAAATCTAGATCAGTGGTGGCGAACCTATGGCACGCGTGCCAGAGGCGGCACGCGGAGCCTTCTCTGTGGGCATGCGTCATCGCCCCAGCACACATGGTCTCTAAAAGTTCACCATCACTGGCCTAAGGCCAGCCAGTCTGGGAAGCGCCCTCTCCCCCCGCAGCAGTGCAGCTGCGCCTCACGGGCGGGCAGGGTGGCACCTCGTGGAGGAGGAGGAGGAGGAGGAGGAGGAGGAGGAGCTTGTCCCTCTGTGATAAGCTGCAGCTGCACTTGGCGGGCAACCTGTAGGAGCCCGACCCCGTCGTGCTGGCCATGTGGTTGCAGTTTGCCCCGCTGCGCCTGCCGCTCCAGTGGCACCTCCAAGTGGCCGCCGTCCTGTAGTGGGTCTTCTTCCTGGCGCTGGGAAGGAGGACGGACGGAACAGTGCCGCCAGCGGCAAACTTGGCTGTGTCCCAGCCGTGGGGAAGGTCGCAGGAGAGGCAGCGCTGGCCGGCGGTCATGGCCAGTGTGGGGCAGTGGGCTTATGGCCATGAAGGGAGCCCAAGGCGGGGATGGGCAGGCAGTTACGACGCCCGGCTTGGCTCTTGCAGGCAGCGGCTTGCCTTGCTTCGCATGGGGCTACCTTCTCAAACCCCAACTGCTTCAGCCCTGCAGGGCACCACCACTTCCTCTCAGCTGGGGCTGTCCGCGGGCGGGATCAGGCGGAGCGGCGGATTCCTGAGCACATTCAGCTGCTGCTGCTGGGGGACTGGCGAGGTAAGGCGAGGGTCACCCGCTGCCTTTCTCATAGCCCAGTGCTGCCTGGGGCTTTACCTGGTGCTGCTTTAAGCTTTTATTATCCCCTGCCTGCTGCAGCTGACTCTGGTCCCCATCTTCCAGGAAACAGCCAGTCCCCCACCCCCAATGACACCGTCCAAACTGCATTTGCCCCTTTCACTGCACGGGGCTACTGTTGTTGCTGCCGGCACCCATCAGCCGCCCTACCGCTTCCATGTCTCCGTTGCTAGGCCACCGGTCCCGCCCCCCTGCTGCAGTCTCAACGGAAGCAGGGTGTTTGGTGCCTTGAGAGCAGAGGGCAGGGATGGAAAAGCCCCGGCCGGGTGGGGGAGTACATGCACGCTCTTTTTCTTGAGGAGTTTCTCTCCAAACGCCCATACTTCCACGTTGCCAGACCACGTGTGAAGGCGCACGCGGGCTTATCTCAGGAGAGGCATTGCCCACGCAGGAGGTGGGAAAGTTTATGGCACCTCCGCCCTGCCCCCTGCCTCGCCTCGCCTCACCCCACAGGACGAGCCTCCTGCGCATCGCCCCACCCGCCAGAGATCCCCTGGATCTCCCCCAACCCTGCTTAGCCCCCACAGGTGTCCCTCCCCACGAGCAACATCAAGGTGGCCACGCCCACCCAGTCTGCTGTGACCACCGTAGCCACGCCCACCCAATGGGCCACGCCTACCCGGCACCCGGCGATAAATAAGTGGGTTTTGGATTGCAGTTTGGGCACTCAGTCTCTAAAAGGTTCGCCATCACTGATCTATATCATTTGTATTTTCATTCAAAGCACTTCTCTATCGCCTTTCTCTCTCCAATTACAGTACTTAAAGCAATTTTCGTGTGTTTAAACCAATAATAAAAAAAAATATGTAACATATTGGTAACAAAAACATTGCCAAGAAAACTTGAACTTATCAACATGACTCAACAGAAGAAAAAACAACTCTGCTTTTTGTTTTTGTTTTTAATCCTGAGTTTTAATAATTATACTGGTGAAAGTTGTTTCAATGTCCAGTTTAAATTTGTTTGATAACTGATATGTTAAATTTTGACAATGTGTTGGCAGTTTAATACTCTGAAGTACAATAAAAAAATCTATTTAGTAATATTCTCCATCACACATGTTTGTCTAAAGAGCTCTTGTTATGCTGTTAATAAACAAGAAAAAAACAATTATCTCCCTTTCTTTAGAGGAAATCTATTATAATTTCTAAATGCTAACTGTTCTTTTCCATTTTTCTCCTGCATTGTAATTTTTTTAAATATTAGTATAAATATTTTTATACTAAGTATAGCTACATAATTACACACATATGTATTTACTTCAAAAAGAGTGGACAACTGTGTCTTAAGAGAAAGGCCAGGTTCCTACCCCGTTCATGTCCTAGGTGGCAGCCCTTTTCAATTGCTTCATATTATTTTCAGTGGAACAAAATGTTTAATAGTATACTAAAGGTTATATTTCTGGACCATATGGCAGTAGGATGAAATTTGTTGGAAAAGAGAACTAGTTCTGATTATCAGTCTTCTATTTATTATAAGATTTTGTAACTAAGACATGTTACACAATTCCCCTTCCCCTTAACCTGGTGAAAGTTAAATATTGAGTTCCCATAATAGCAGCAGAAACATGATCTGATTCATTAGAAGAACTCAGCTATTCTGCTATAAATGACATCATGATACAGGACTGTCCATTCTTAGGGCTTAGCTGATGGAGGCATATTTTGACCTTCCAGAACAAATCCTTTTCATTAAAGCAGAACTGAATTTACAAACTGGCCATCGTGCAAAAGACACACATGAAATAAACTGAAATACAAACATGCAATGAAGTTCTGCAAAACAAGTATGTTTAAATTCTATACTTCAGAGATTTAATTGTGATTGATATGTTTATTCTACTGTGTTAGTTTTAGGCATGCCATGTCTGGGCTACAAAACACTGAAGGACTACTGCAAGGCAGCAAAGAGCCTCTTTCTGGCCATCTGGTGGTCATCTGGAATTTTGCAGCTCAGATTTTATCTATATATTGGTTTACTGTGATTTTTTATTCCACCATGCAGTGATCTGATTGGGTTTTAGTCATGCTCAGAGCAGACTTCTTAAAATTAGTCTATTAGTCTGTTCTGTCTGAATACACTCTATTGCAAACTATCTTACTGTTTTTAATACTTAATTTTATAAGCTTTTAATTTTTATTAAATAGGTTAAATTTGATTAAAAATCCAAAACAGTTGGGCAAGAAACAGAAGCAGATGAAAGATAAGAATGGACAGAGTTATACTTTTTTGGCATTATTTGTGTGAGCATGTGCCTGCACTTTTGGTGTTTGATTGGAAGTGTTTAAATGGCCAAGAAAGTTCTTTCATTATTGCTGAGATACAAGGATTATTCCTTAGCATCTATCATATATGGGTAGTATTCTGAAATCCCCAGCTCATGCAAAATGTCCACTTCAGGGAGATTCTGGGGCTGAAGTAGGCCATCAGATATCGGCTGCAAAATCTAGAGGTCCATAAATGACAGCAAACAGTGAAGAGTTTTCTGTATTTCATTTCTGCCATCTAGCAATCATCCAGATTTCTGGAACCCAGATCTCATAGTTCTGTCTGAAGTGGTCAGGCTGCTGGGCCTCTGCATGCAACTTGTGGGTTGCCTGTCCCTTGCCAAGCTTTTCATGGTAACCCTGAGAAATAGTGATGTGATTTTAAAAAAAGAAATGAAATTTAATACTATTGAGATATCAGTTCAGTTCAACAATCTTGATTTATGGTTTTTGGATTCATTGATCATGCTAAGCCAATTTTAAATTAGCCAGAATGGCTAAAATTTTTGACCCTAAGTCAAAAGCACAGTTTCAAACCCCAATGGATTTCCTCATATGCTAAGCTAAAAGCAAGACCGTTAAGGCATAGGATGGTTATTTATTTTTCTTCGTGTAAGAATTATAAGCCACCCTCCTCATGTGTATGAATTATTCAGGGCAGCTGAGTCATGTGTGAAATCATTCAGTATGGCTCAGCCCTGGGAGAGATAACAATGATCTCATTATAAGGATACTGGTAGTCCTCAATTTAGAACTGGTTGCTTAGTGACACCCCCCCTCCCAAGGCTACTTAGGACCTGGATTTGAATATCAATGAAAACCCCCACCCCCTGCAGTCATATAATCGCATTTTGGGCACCTGGCAACTGCTTATGGACATTTGTAGCATCCCATGGTCATGTGACCACAATTTATCCCATTATTTTGCTAGAAACCCGAATTTATTTCTAGTTTCTGACAAAAATGTCCTTTGCAGACTGCTGCATTCACTTTATGACTGCCATGTTCACTTTACGACCACCACAAAAACGTTCATAAAATTGGGCACAGTCACATGGTGACCAGTTTAACAGCTGCCACAACTTATGACTGTGATTCCCAGGGTCAATTATGGTTGCAAGTCAAGACATGTTTAGATATCCAGTTCTGTTTAAAAAATAAGTGATAATTAATGAAAGGTATCACTATGTGAGGGCACATGGCCTAGCGGTTAAAACACTAGGCTTGTTGACCGAAAGGTAGGCAGTTTGAGACCCAAGCACTGCAAGATAGGGTGAGCTCCCGTTCCTGTCCCAGCTCCTGTCAACCTAACAGTTCAAAAGCATGCAAATGCATGCAGATAAATAGGCACCACTTCAGTGGGAAGGTAACTGTGTTCCATGTGGCTCGATATATATTCATGCTGGCCACATGACCATGGAAGTGTCTTTGAACAATGCTGGCTCCCTCAGCTGACTCCCTCAGCTAAGAAACTAAGATGAGCACTGCCCCTTAGACTCGGGCATGTCTGGACAGGGGAAACCTTTTACCTTTTACCTACTAATATGTGGTTACTCACTATATAGTCTCTATTTCATTACAAGTCACTGTTTCATCAATGTTCACACACTTGAACATCGCCTGAAGGTAAGCAGTGTGCAGCAGATCCTGGGGGTCACATACATGATTGAATTGTATTTTTAAAATAAATGAGTATGTAAAGAATTGTTTCTCTTTTGTTTGGGGGCTGGAGATGGTGACATACCAAACATTTTCCAAATGTTTGACATGCCAGATTCACCATCCCTGGTTTAAAGCCTACAAAACAGCTTAGTCTGTTTCAAATCTGGACATATTCCTTTGGTTCAAATATGTTTACTTGTAGTTTATTCCACACAATTAGGTCAATTGGAAATGTAAACAAAAAAGCTGGCCATGGTTGTTGCAATAACATCATTGTTCAAATACTTCTGAACTCCATTAGTGACAACACTCTCTAGAGGCATTTGTGGGAAAGAAGATGATATATTCAAGCAGAGAGTTTTGGAAGGGGGGGGGTCTGTTATTTTATTGATTTTAATCATGGTGTTAGAATATAGCCATGATGGACATGGGAAATGGATCTCTAGAATCTGAATGCTAATCCTAATCAGAATAAGAAGAGAAACAGAATTTTGTTCAGGAGTCCAGAAAAGAATAGAAGAGATGAGAGAGTACCTTGGACAGCAAGAAGAACAAATAATTCAGTACTACATGAACTAAAAGCAAACTACTCATTAGAACGAATAATAATAATAAGGCTACGATTTATATATTTTGAATAACAATGTGAGGGCAACACTCATTAGAGAAAATCCTGATGCTTGGAAAAAGGGAAAGCAGTTTTTAAAAAACTAATAGAAGACAAGGTAGCAGTACACAGTATTATCACTGATGACATAAGCAGAAACTTAGGAGAATTCAAAGAAGCAGTTACTTGAAGGGCAATCGCGAGAAAAGGATGTCTGTGCAGTCATAAAGAATTGAAAACAATTGGACCAATGAGCAACAACAAGCCAAAAGATTAAACAGAGAAAAGAACAAAAGTAACTCATAGAAAGGATAGTTGATTTGCAACTAAATGATGTAGATCAGTATTTCTCAACCTTGGCAGCTTGAAAATGTGTGGGCTGGGGAATTCTGGAAGCTGAAGTCCATACATCTTCAAGCTGCCAAGGTTGAGAAACACTTATTTTCGAGTAAGCTTCCAAATAGCTAGCAATGAGAGCAGAACTCAACTGGTGGATACCACATATTTTTGTAAATAAGACAGTGACATCCAAGCCTTTTTTTATTTTGTATAAAAGGGCCCATAAAGATTTTGTAATAATTCAATAAGAGTACAAGTCAAAACACTATAGATTGGACAAGGTATATAGAATTCTAATAGAGTTTAAGTATAATCCCCAATTGTGGTAGTCCTCTCACCAGATCCAAGCGGGTGGGCACATGCAGATCCCTTCTGTGAAATAATCAACTAGTGAGGTGCAGGAACCATGTCTTCTCTGTCATGACACTTACTAGAACAACCCCCTCCCCTGAGATCTAGCAATCCTGCTAGCCTTCCAGAAAGCCTTCAACACCTGGGTCTTCCCTCAGGGTTGGGACCATATTGTTAGTTTGGCACTTGAGACAGTTTTTAAGAGCCTTGGTTATGTTATATTATTTTTATGACATCTTGTGTTTTGTTTTTTTGTATTGTGATCCATCTAGAATCACATGACTGAAATGTGCAGCTACACAAACTTTATAAGTACATAACTCTTAAAATCTTCCACTTCATTAAGACCCTAGGCACATTTATCCTTGTAAGTCCTTATCGCATAATAATCCACTATAGATTATATAGGAGGAGTCCTGGTGGAGCAGTAGTTAAGTGCAGTATTGCAGGCAAACTCTGTCTACAGCCTGGAGTTCGATCCTGATGGGGCTTAAGGTGGACTCGGCCTTCCATCCTTCCGAGGTTGGTAAAATGAGGAGCCAGATCGTTGGGGGCAATAGGCTGACACTGTAAACCACTCAGCAAGTGCTGTAGAGCGCTATGGGGCAGTGTATAAGTCTAAGTTCTATTGCTATTATAAGGCAGTCCCTGGACCATTATTTTTCAGTTTTTGCAGTAAGTATAAGGAAACCAAAATAAAATAATAATAAATATATTTAATTTTAGAATGCATGAATTTTTGTTTTATTGTTATTTTTCACAATTTTGTTTTCTTTTCCTTTTTTTTTTTAACTTAAAACATTTTTGTAGGCTCTCCAAATTTCATAGTCCCTATGATGGATAGGGGCAGAGATTAGCCGCAGACAAAGCAAGCTCTTGGATAAAAAAAAAAAGTACCATGATGGTTGCAAAGGGAACTCCAGTGCTGAAGTCCATGGACTTTGCCATGAAAAAGAAATCCCTTTATCCCACCTTTCAGTTTTGTATGATTTCTATGAAGAAATAACAAAGCAATGCACAAACCATTGCCAGGACAGCAAAAATAGCCAACCACATAGCCTATCTATGGAAAGGAGAGACATCTTTAGAAGAGCAAATTCCAATGAAAGAAACCTTTAGAACATCAACATTCTTCAAAACTGTGAAATTCATCCCAACATTTTTATGAATCTGCCTGTAACTGAGAACACAGAGAATTAGCAGTTCAGCTCCTGTAAAAGAGAGCAGCAAAATAGATTGTTCCATGCAAGAAAAGTCTTACCATAAATAGGATGGATATTTCCATATGTCCTGTGCCATAGGATGCTAAAATTTAGTTAGTAAGATAGACATTCCTTGATGTTATTTTCTAAATAGTACATCCATCTATGTCAACCATCCTTTAAATTGAGTTGAGGAGGAGAGGAGGATCAAAAAGGGCTTTTGGGGTAATAGTGTTTTCTTTGGAAAGAAATATTAATATTAAATTAAACTTTAATTAGAATTAAACTTATGGTGCTTCTCATGGCATTATTTACAGTAATCCTTTAATTAATTATCCTTCATCCCCTCTTGAAACAAACAAATTAGTTCAGTTTGAGAGATATGTTACCCGCAGTTGGAATGCTCTTGTGGAATATTTGCTACTGCCAAGTTATATCATTTCTATAGTCCCTTACACTGAGTTAGTTGAGTAAATATTGCATGGAAGGCTCATTTGTATTTAATATCTGGAGACTGAGAGTAAATCAGAATAGAACAAACGGAGTAGAACAAACAGGCTTGGATGTTTACTATAAACTTACTTCTCTCTGTAGAACTTGAGGCCTTTGGTTTACTGTGGGAGTGATTATTTACTGACTAAATAAATACTATAGATATTCACTCCATACACGTTTTCCCTTTGCAACACTATTCAAATATATTTCAGTAAGAGGCAAATAGAGAAATTAGAACTTAAACAAGAATAATTAAATTCAGGGATATCTGAAAAAGGGGGATTGTTTGATTTCAGAAGATGACTGTTTTATATGTTTTTCTCAGCTGCAGACTAGTAAACCATAAAATCAAAGTAGAAATGTAGAGTGTATCTAATGTAAGCCTTTCCTTCTGGTAGTATATGAAAGTTTTGCAGAACTCTTGGATGTACAGGAAGGTAATCAATTCATCTTGGGAATAGAATAGAACAGAACAGAACAGAACAGAACAGAACAGAACAGAACAGAACAGAACAGAATAGAATAGAATAACAGAGTTGGAAGGGAACTTGGAGGTCTTCTAGGCAGGAAACCCTACCATTTCAGACAAATAGCTGTCCAATCTCTTCTTAAAAACTTCCAGTGTTGGAGCATTCACAACTTCTGTGATTAATAGTCATATAAGCCTGGGGAAAAACCCAGCAAAGGTTTGGAACTGTTGGCCACAGGCCCTGAATTTTGTTTACTGAGTGTACTGCCACCAGGCAATTTTTTTTGGTGAGAATATTTTTGTTTCCTTACCCCACATTGACAACTGAAAGGAGTCAGGCAGGGCGGAACCCAACTCAAGCTGTCAAGGACCTTGTCTGCATCTTAAGGGTCCACAGGACTGAAAGAATCCCAGCAAACACTGCAAGACATTGCCTCCGGTTATCTCCTCTGATACTCTGGCTGTGGTGTCCAAATCTAGAGAAATGTAAGCAACTATATGAGCAAGATCTTTTCCATACCTGTTACCCTGCCAAAGGAAGATCTACTCCCTGCCCTGTTTTGCCCCACCTCAGTAGGGTGTGGGTCCAAAGGATAGGAAGAATCCTTTGCACAAGTATAAATCCTATGGTGTACCCTAGGCAGCTTTCTCTTCTGGAGGTTAACCAGTGTCAATGGAAGAATTGCAGACAATAACATTGAGAAAATAGATCTTGAATGTATCACCCCTACAGATAACAAGTGCAGTGGCTAACCTCAAGCTGAACAGTAGGTAAACAGTTCTGTACTATAGTTAAGTTTTCCGCCTTCACTCTAAATGTTCCAAGATGAAAATCAGATCCAGGCATATTCCCACAAACATAGATCCAATATCAGATGGATAAGATTGTTATGGTTGTCATGAAATTCAGCAACTCAGCAACCTTTAATCTCAAGAGCACAGATAATGAAGTTTCATATAGCAATAGCCAGGTGGACTTCAACACCAGCTTGAAGATGAGCTCAACACGCTTAGATGGAGAAGCTGCTGAACAGATGGTGGGCAATATACCAGAAGAATTTGTAACTTGTTTCTGCACTCCAGCCTCAGGTATCAACACTTACATCTACTTTCATCGATTGTAGAACAGAGCTCTGGAAACAGTTAATAGAGAATAATTCTCCCCTCCCCTGTTCCCATTCTCATAATTTTCAAATAACTATTCCATTTCCATTTGTCAAAAGTACTCCATCCTAGCATTTCCTATCCATGTACCCACAGTTAAGTAGGTATAAACTATGCATTTAATGTTGCTCTACCGACCAACATAATAGAACACAATATCTCTTGTCCTCAATCAGAATTCCTCAGAACTTTTCCTCACACTTCCCTTTGATCTTCTTGAAGAGGCCAAATGTACTCTCCATTCAGTGACAGTTTTCCCAGTAAGGATAATAGTACTCCTTTTCCTTCTGTAACACCACTCCTTATTTTCTTAATTGTGGTGGTGATGCAGAAGTTTCTGTTTTTCACTCATTCCTTTATCTCTTTCATCCATATTTTGCTTTCTCTACTTCCTTTGATCTTATCTACCATTCTCATATATTGTCCATTTGAATCACATCTGCAGTATATAACTCTCTCCCCACAGCCTCTTGCAATCTCTCCAACCTACTTGCCTTCTTCTTGCCTCTAGTGTTCTGCTTTGAATGATTCCTGTAGTCATTTTTTTCCTGTACCCTAATGTTTGTTCCCAATACTCTCCTTTTGAAATGTATTTTTCCTCTATTCCTTCTATTTTCTTCACACTTGACAATCATCTACCTGTCTTCTTTCCACAAAGGCCTCCATTACAACTCAGTTCTCCCTGAGCTTACCTCAGTGCAATATTTTTCTTTCCTGAATATGGGTATCACTAAGCACATCAGGGATCTCACGAAATTGGTGGATGGAGCAGTACTTTTCATGCCATTGTGTTCACTCAAAATAAGAGTGGGAGTCAGGGAATGCCAGTATTAACCAAACTGTTATAAGTTCTGAGGTAGTGATATTCTTGGAGTCCATCAACAGCTAAATGAATTGATCCACAAGAAATGAAATAATTTGGATTTAGCTTCCAGTCTTACCTGTCCTGCCAAGCTACAGGAATTAGTTATACATAACCATAGCAATGAATTCTATTTTTATGAATTACAAACAATATGTCCAGTTGAAATTTTGAGATTTTTTTTAAGCAAGCTGAATGCATTCATCTGAGTTTAATAAAAAAAACTTTGGCTGATGCATTGTCTTGAAATTCAAAACTAATATATGTTGATCCAATACATGTTCTTGAAAAATTATCTACCCAGTTTTGAGCTCCAGCAAATGAATTTACTTTATTTAATGTAAAGGTTACAGCACATTTATGGATGATTCATCATTCATAAATATATATTCATATATACATATGCACAAGCCCACTGGATTGGCAAAGCATCATACAGAATGTATTTGTGTATGTATCAATGCAATGCAAAGCAATGTTATGTCATCCATCCATCCATCCATCCATCCCTGTGTGTATATAGTACTGTTCTTAGGCAAGGATGCTTATCTTCTTTAAAAAATCTGTGGTGCCCTCTACACAGGGCATATGTGGTGCCATCTACAAGGGGTATATGTGGATATCAGAAGGCTATTCAATATACTTTCACTAGGAACTTTATTTATAAATAAGATTTCTATCCACACTTTTCATCTTTAAAAAATACTAAACTATTAAGATTGAATCTCCTTCACAATTCATTAAAGTCTATGGAAATTTACTGTTGCATAAAGAAAGGGGAGGTTTAGGAACTCTTAATTTGTGTAGATGTTAATAGCAAGAACAGCTCTGCTTAGAAAGCAGCTCATTATGAGCTGCTCACTAGCATACTAATGTCAGAAGCTCATTTTGGAGAGTGATGTCTCTAATTGCTCTGTCCTTTTTATGATTGTTGTCTGATTGAGTTAAAGTTTTTTTTTATAAAGATAAAAAGGATTTTGGAGGAAATCACCATACTGTTACAGGATTGTCAGTCTGGAGGGCATTTCAAATTAGATTAATGTTGTTGCCAGTAATAGATGAATACTTCTTTATAAATGAGATTATAGTCTGAAGAAACCTGCCAAATGGTATTCATTCACAGTAAATATCTTTAATTAAAAGTTTTGAGGTATTTTTTATTCCTGAACTAATGAGTTCTGCTGTGATTCCCCTTAGGAATTAATTTACCTTCTTAATTCTTATTCATTTCCATGATATGGCTATTTAAATCTGGTTCAGATATGGCAGCCTCATTAAGCACATTCATCAAGAACAAAAACACATGTTACAGTATTGATGCATTGTTTGCATTACTATAATATTGCTCAGTTCCATAAGCATTATCTAGAGGCTGTCATCATTATGCGGTTTTAATCCAAAACAAAAAGTGAAATGCATTAGAAATATTGAACTTAAAAAAACCCCTGTCTTTAAGTTAATATGATGTGCCATAGCACAACTCATTCACTTCAGATTGGACTGGTGTAAGCAAATACTCCTAAAAAAATAATTATAGAACTAGTCAACAGTCCATCTATCCATGTATTTATATTTATATCCATAATATAAATGTTTTAATCATAAAAGCACTTGAATAATCTTGATTTCACAAAAGTAAATGGAAGACACTGGTTAGGTCTGTGTATTTTGCTAAGGTATATAGTATATTCTGTTTAGGCTTAGTTTTATTTGTGATTAATTAATTAATTAACATAATATGAACTCCAAAAAAATTGAAAGTGTTTCATACCAATTTAATCAACCAGGATGATTTTAGAAGTAGAAACAGCAAATTCACATGATTTACCATAAATTAATATTTGCATGCCCGATGGATAGACTCAATTGAAAGACTGAAGAACCAAGTTGCAGACAAATCATCCTGTGGTTACTAAGAGTCAACACTGACCTGATGGCACATAATCAACCATTAATATTTATTAAATTACATTCATGTAATTATTTCAAATATTTATTTCATACCCGTGAACTAAACTCTCCCAGACAGCATAGAGAACACTACCTAGACATTGTAGAACAACAATCTATGTTCCTTTGCATATTCCTGTAAAAGGAGGACATTTTATTAGTTCTGAAGACTTAAAAAAAATTACAGAAAATGAATGCACATAAACCTGTTTCAGTAGGCAAAGTTCCATATATACTAGGCATGTCAAACTCGCGACATCACGTGACGTCGTGCAATGTATCACAACTTTTTCCCCATTGCCAGCAATGGGGTGGGCACGGTTTCAGTATGATGCATCCGGCCCGTGGGCCGGCAGTTTGACATGCCTGATATATACTATGAAAACTACCAATCAGAAATCAAGGCTATTTTATAAATGCTTTTTACAACTTAACAGCTGTTTTCACTGACATAACTGCTTATGAATTGATTTCAGATGTTTTTGTTTTCCAAGGGTAAATCTTTGGAATGCTATATTATAGTCTAATGCATTCCGAGAAGCTAAAAGCAAACACTCTAAAAATCGCATTGCTGGATGCCATCTTCTGGTTTCAGATAGAATTAACAGAGTAAGCAGGACCCATATACCAGCATCAGAAATACTTGTTTGATAGCTATACCAAACTGGGCAGATGGTCTTTGAGGCCTTATCAGTCTTTAAGATATAATAAAGTTTCCCCAGTTTCACATCCAAAAAAAGTTTGGCCAGAAATGAGCTACTGTATACGTAGGTAGTCCAGTCCAAAAGTCTAAGAATTCAAATAAATTTTGATTTTCAGAGCATGAATGGCAGGAAGAGTTGTAGGAGTATGCCCTGATGTAAAAAATTACTTGATGTTTGAAAACAAGTCAGATACAGTATTCAATCCAATCTGGAAACTATCCATACATTATATTTTTTATCATGGCCCTGTACCATATCTAAACTTGGGTTTTTCTTAACATAAGGCTTTAATATCTATCTTTTCATTTGGTTTGCTAAATAAGGATCATATTCCTAATCAGTTAAAAAGTCATAATCTTCATTTTGACTTATGATTCATATTATACACATATTATTTATATCCTGCTTTCATTATTTTTATAAATAACTCAAGATAGTGTACATACCTAATACACCTTCCTCTTCCTATTTTCCTCACAACAATAACCCTGTGAGGTGGGTTGGTCTGAGAGACAGTGACTGGCCTAGGATCACCGAGCCAGCTTTCATGCCTAGTGCAGATCTAGAACTCAGTTTCCTAGTTTCTAGCATGGAAACCCGATTACTAGACCAAACTGATTCTGGTGCTGATTCCTACTTATTTGGAGCCTGATTAAGAGGAGTGTGATGAGGAAGGATGTGTTAGGGCTGCATATATATTTCTTTTATCTTTGGTTGTTCCCTTTTTTGAATGTTTACAGATGAAACTTATCTCAGTGTCTGTTAATGGCTTGTGTTCAGAGCGACAACCTTGTAGGAATCTTCTTACATTTTGGATCCTAGTCTGAAATGTCTACTGCTTTTCCAGGTGAAATTGTTTGAACTTGCCAAGATGTTGTTAAATTTAAGAGTTCTTCTCATGTCTTTTTAGCTGCCAATTGATGTTCTTGGATATAGTCCATCTACCTGTTTGTCCCACACAGTGGTTTTCATTGTCCTTGCCATGTATTACAAATTATTCCTCTTTTGTGATCTTTGCTGTTGGATATACAAGCTTGCTTAGGATGCTTGGAATAGGTTTCATTGGTTTATAGCAGGGATGACGTGTCGCGACGTATCACAACTTTTTCCCCATTGCTGGAGCTGGGGTGGGCGCGGTTTCGGCATGACGCAACCGGCCCATGGGCCGGCAGTTTGACACCCCTGGTTTATAGGATACCATAATGCCAAGAAATTGTAACTACCAACAATATACTACAAATGTGAATTTATTTCCAGGTGGTTAAATGCCTATGGAACGTATGCCTTAGCAGACACATAAATTCAAGGCTGTGTAATGGGTGCTTCCTTATCTGTCTCCGTCCTTCCAAAGTACAGGATGAGTTTATTAAAATAACAATTAAAATGTTGACACCTCTAATATATCAAAGCTACTAAATTCCATTTCAAATAATGTGTCACTAATGCTTTCACACCATGAAGAATAACTGTGTCTCCCTTTGTGGATATCTTGTTTCCTTATCAGCTGCAAAGCAACACTCTCTTGGGGGGGGGTCTGTCTCCTTTTAATGTATGCATAAGCATGGGCAATTTGTCTTTGATCATTTTTATATAGGATCTATGTAACTTTCTGGTTCTTATTCTTGATCCATTTGGGTGCAAGACTCTACTCACTTCACACCTCCTAGCTTTGAAAATAAAATTGTTTGAATCCTCTTTAGGATTTTGTAGCATTTTAGGGATAAATACTTGCATATATTATTTTAAAATGTGTTTTGTTTGTGAAATATTCAAACAATGCATTGTGTTGATTGTCTTATTTTAGACATGGATACTTAACCTGGATAAAATTGTCTAAGCTGTTTATATGATTTGGTTTCATAATACCCTTGAAAAAGCAATTGTCTTAAATGCATTTTGTTTCTTCATAATAAATATTTCCTACTGCCACTTCGAGATATTCCTCTTTGTGTGTGTGTGTGTGTGTGTGTGTGTGTGTGTGTGTGAGAGAGAGAGAGAGAGAGAGAGAGAGAGAGAGAGAGAGAGAGAGAGAGAGAATAGCCAGAGAGGAAAGCATATGATAAGTTGAGGTGAAATGATCAAACATGAACAATTCTGCTAACAGTGTTGAAAGCTTTTTTTTTTTAATTAAATGGGCACAGAAAAAGATGAAGCCACACTTGTACTATTATTAAGAAGTAAATGCTGTGCGTTGCTGATAGAATGCATCTAGAAAACAAAAGAAAGGAAATCATTCACTTTTGGAGATCAATTTAGGATAACGAAACTTCTAAGGAAATTGTGAGTAAGAAACACTCCCAAAGAGGACGTTTAAAACAACAGAATTCTGCAAGAAGAAATAATGACATTCTCAATCCAGATGCAAACTCCTTAGCACTGAGAATGGGAATACTAAATGATGTTAGGAGCATGCTAGAACACAGGTAAATAGGTGGATGTGATGGTATCAGAAGCCTGCATCACTAAAAAAGTTTATCTTCTATATTCTCTTATTTTAGTGCAAGGAAACATAGGACATAAGATTGTGCCAACACACGTCACAGTTTAAAGCAATACAGAAAGTAGTTCCTCTCTTCCCCCAAGATATGGTAAATACTCATGATTTTTCCAAGGAATTATGACACGTATAACAGCCTGTTTTGTTAATTACCTTAGTAAGCATTAAAAGAATCAAGCAGGAGGTGGAAATCAACTACAGAATATGCATAATAGAAAAGTTACAAAGAGGGAGAAAAAAAAACATGCCTGGCCTCTGGACCATTTTTTCTGGAAAATCAAGTGCTATCAGAAGATAACATTTTGCACCTATACTTGTTATAGATCATTGATGTTGATGTTATCCATTCAGTTGTGACTGATTCCATGGGCCAGGTCTCTTCACATCTTGCGCAACTTCTTTAGAGTTGTTTTATGCTCTGGTTATGATGTCAGCTTTGATGGTATCCAGCCACCATCTTCTTTGGCAGCCTGGTTTCCCTTCATGGCTAACTCTTCCAAACATAATGCTTTCTCCAGTGAACTCCCCACATGACGTCGCCAAAATATTACTGAACATTTATTACTTTCTAGGTTTCTGAAGACTGTGAGTTCTGTATTAAGAATGCAAAAACTATGTTGTCTTACTAATATCTGAGGACAAAATCACAAAAAATCCTTTTATACCATAATAGAAGTTGGTATCAATCTATTTCCCCCCCATAATATCAAGAAACTCAGTATAAAACGTCATAAAAGCTTTTGACAAAAATTGATTATGATTTATGAAAGACTGAAAACTAGAGGAATCCCAAAAAATTCCATTGCCTTCTGCGTGCTGTATTCCAGTTTCATAGTTCATTCTTCATTGCCTATATCAACTTCCAGCTTGCAGTTTGCCAAATAGAAATGGGAGGGGGGAGGTTGGTTAATTCCTAGGATGGGGGGAGGCAAAGGAATTCATGAGAGCCTTCTGCTGCCGAGAGGAGATACCCACCAAGGCCAAGTTCTCAGAGCTACCAGCGCAGAATGTTTTCCCACAACAAAAATATTGAATGTAATTGGTGGACAATGAACTGTGGGCAGCCCAAGAGTGAAAAGAGGTTTTTACCTATGTGAGTTTTTGCGGGAAAACCTCAGAACTGACTTTGCTTCTGTTGTGCCTAAATGTATCTTTCAATAAAGTTTTACTCTTGGTAGTTCCTAGTTTCTTTTTTTGGATGTGCCAAATGGGACGATTGAGTTTTCTTGTGATGGTTGCTGTAAGCCTGTCTTTTTGCAAATTGTTACTCTGAAAATTAAGGTTTTACCAATTTGCATATTTACCTATTAAGAAAGAGATTATGATTCAAGTGTAGACTTCATATACGTAGTTTCTTTATTAATCTTTGAAACCCATCGATGTTGTATTAAAATTGATATATGTTTGTCTTTTCAGCACAGGTTTGACCTTCTACAGAAATGTTGTGAACTGCATGCAACTGAATGGCATCAACTTTGTCCTGCTTTCATTTTTCTAAATGTGACAACTTCTGAAAATAAGATGAAACTAATTAAGTTAGACTCATTATTGATTTCTACAGGATTTTGACACACTCCATTTGCAAGTCCCTTCCATCTATCATACATGAATTAGACATCATCAATAATGTACCAGTAAATAAATAATGCTTATGTACTTCAGTCATGACAACAAATTATATTGTGTCAGAGGTCAGCGGCCTATGATGTAGTTCTCAGAAAAAAATTAATAGTTACATAAATATGAAGCAAATTTTTGCCATGGACTTTCAGTTGCTCCTTAAAGCTGATACTAATCAACATTCATTATTTCTTATGTAAGTATTTTTAAGGGAAAACAATACTAAGTATTAGGTTAATAAGTATATTAAAAATTTCAAAAACTGTTAAAGAGCACTGTAATTTCTTTCAAGAGTCTTCTATGAAGTCTACTTACTTGGTGACAATAATACAACAATAATGAAAGATGCTCATGTGCTTCACAAATTCATTGTTACTGATTTAATCAATTTATTAGCCACTTCAAATGCCAAAGCAATCTTTGTGTATAAGTTTAGGCTGCATCATTATATAATCTATTCCTCAGAGCTTAGCAATGCTTGGATTGCTTTAAATAAGATGCTATGTACTCTATTGAAAAAAGATACTAAAATACAAACATTTGCTTCAAAAATTCTAGATTTTTCTAGATTTTCTTCTTTTGCTTGCTTACTCATTCCATTTTTTAAAAAAATACGTGATTAATATATTTTTTAAAAAATCTGGATTTTGTGTGTGTGTGTGTGTGTGTGTGTATGGACTATAGACCAAAAATGAGGGGTTTCTTTCCTTGACTTCTTGCAGGGAAGATCTTATTCTTTAAAAAATACCAACTCTTACTGAAGAACATCTATGATACTGATTTATCAATGTGCTTATTTCTATAAGGAATTCTTGTAAGGAATCTTATTTTCAGTTCCCCTGAGTTTTCATAAACTTCCTTCTCTCTTTTTCACCTTGTTGTTATTACAGGCAGGTTTGACTGGCCTACACTCTTAGCCCCGTGTTTGGCTGCACTGTCAGCTATTGATTTTGGGAGGATATTATAGCCACCTTTCAGCCCCCTTAGCTTTCTGGCTGACTGGTGTTTTAGAAGCCATGTACCCATCATGGACAGCTGCAGGAACTTTAGCATCTCATGGCCTTTCAGTCTTGGGCTGGGAGGGGGAAGGTTTGTTACCAGCTTTGTCTTGGTTTTCCTTCTGCAATCTTCTTCTTGTAAGTCTTTTTAACAACATATCTATGTATAAGAATAGAGTACTTATGATTCAGGCGATTCACTTAAATATGAGCCAGCAGTGTGCTGCAACTGCCAAAAAAGCCAACACAGTGCTAGGCTGCATTAACAGAGGGATAGAATCAAGATCACATGAAGTATTAGTACCACTTTACAATGCCTTGGTAAGGCCACACTTGGAATGCTGCACCCAGTTTTGGTCACCATGATGTAAAAAAGATGTTGAGACTCTAGAAAGAGTACAGAGAAGAGCAACAAAGATGATTAGGGGACTGGAGGCTAAAGCATATAAGGAACGGCTGCTGGAATTGGGTATGTCTAGTTTAATGAAGAGAAAAACGAGGGGGGACATGATAGCAGTGTTCCAATATCTCAGGGGCTGCCACAAAGAAGAGGGAGTCAAGCTATTCTCCAAAGCGCCTGAAGGCAGGACAAGAAGCAACAGCTGGAAACTAATCAAGGAGAGAAGCAACCTGGAACTGAGGAGAAACTTCCTGACAGTTAGAACAATTAACCAGTGGAACAACCTGCCTCCAGAAGCGATGAATGCTCCAACACTGGAAGTTTTAAAGAAGAGACTGGACAGCCATTTGTCCGAAATGGTATAGCGTTTCCTGCCTGAGCAGGGGGTTGGACTAGATGACCTCCAAGGTCCCTTCCAACTTTATTATTTTCTTCTTATTCTTGTAGCTTTTTACTCAGCTTTAATGTAAGAAAGAAGATGTTTGAAGTGATGAAACAGAGCATGGCAATGATATGTTTTGAAAATGTTTATGTTCACCAATATATGGAAAATAAAAAGACACATTTTAGTCAAATATTTAGATGTTGTCTAGAAAGATGAAGCTGCATAGTCTGGACCCCTCCTCACCCCCTCAGCATATTTTCCATACCAAGTGTGTTTTCAGCATATTCATTTTTCCCCCATGTCCGTGTAGCATTTCATGAAACCATGTAGCATCTTCTGATAAGGAGTCAGGTTTTCTCTTTTTTATTTTAGTAATTCATTATTTATAAATCTTGTGTATGTCCTCGGTTGAATACTGATTTTACAAAATCTGATGACAACAGATAAAGCCTTCTTCCCCATTTGCATTCTACCTGAAGTATACCTAGAGGTGCATTGAATATTATATCCACTGAACATTAATTTAAAAAGTGTCTATCGTCATTTGTATAATTAAATGATATTGTCAGAATCTCACTTCTCATACAACTGCTTCCTCATTGTTTTTCTAGCTTTCAGTCGCAGAACATTATTAGGTAGGAAGATAATGTTTTTCTTTCTTTCTCTTCAGACATTGTTAGTGCTAAGGTCTCTTATGCATAATTGCCAATATGGAGGAACCTGGGAGGAACTGCCCTTGGGAGAAGCGGAAGTGCCCCATCAGGTGTAAAATAACACGCAGAGCAGTTTGAATCTCAAGCATAACAGGAATACACTTAAGAAAATAAATGGCATAAACTATTTCTACAAATAATTGCTTTGCAAAGCAATAGTCTTTATTCTTCCACTTAATACCTTTAGTATGACATAAATCTGTTGGCTGATTCCAGAAATATACTTCCTCTCATACTTCCCTTCACCCCACCCTCACTCTAGGCAATATTTATATACTCATTCAATTGTGTCATGAAATTTTTTACAATAGAACGCACAATGAAAATATGTTTGTTATTTAATTCACTCAAGCCACAGGACTGCCCATTAGCCTCTCTTGTCGAAGAGACATCAGCCTTTGGAACCATCTTTCTTCTGCTTCTGCCTTGTCAATAAATAACTATAAGAAAAAGAAGAAGAAAATAAATATACAGCATAGTTAAATAGATAAATAAAGTCCTTAAGATTTGTGAATCTCTGAAATCCCCTATTACATTCACCTCTAGGATGCATTACTAGCAAGGAATGTATGATGCATTGCAGTGCAATAACAAACTTAAGTGATTTCAATTTCTATTAATTTCTGGCGTTTTCTGAACCAGACTTTAGGTCAAGGACCTATTTTTAATGCCAGAAATCAGTACTAGAATATACAGTGCATTCAGAAAGTATTCAGACCATCTTCACTTTTGTCAATTTTTCTTTTTAATAAATTTACAGAAATTTCTAAAATTCTGTTTTCACTTTGTCGTTATGGGTACTGAGTGTAGATTAATTAAAAAAATGAATTTCAACAACTGTAGAATCAGGCTGCAGCATACCAAAATTGACAAAAATGAAGGGGGTCTGAATACTTTCTGAATGCCCTGTATATTCATAGAATGCCATTGAGCTGTACTAAATAATCAATTTTTTTGCCCAGTGAAAGAAATTTGGGATTTCTCATTTCTGTTTTTCAATTATTATCCATACTATATATATCCAAAACATAATAACAACAACAATAATAATAATGGGATCTTGGAGGTCATCTAGTTCAACCCCCTGCTCAGGCAGGAAACCCTATATCAGTGATGGCGAACCTTTTAGAGACCGAGTGCCCCAAAACCGCCCCGCCACCCGCCCGCTCACCCGCCCCCGCCCACTTGCAGGGCCACCGCCTCCACAGCCCACTGCAGCAGATCACCCAGATGGCCCTGCAGTGCCATGGCGGCCACGCCCTCCACCCATGCCCCGCAGCATCATCTGCACGCAAGGAGGCACGAGGGAGGAGTCTTGTCCCTGTTGCCCGGCTGCCATGTCCTTGGCTGCGCATCTCTGCACGGGCTGCACCCGGGGGCGACTCTCCTCCGGGGGGCCTGCTGGTGAGGGGGCCGTGGGGGGAGATGGGGCTAGGGCGAGCGTGCCCATAGAGAGGGCTCAGAGTGCCACCTTTGGTACGTGTGCCATAGGTTCGCCACCACTGCCTTATATCATCTTAGGTGGAGGGAGTGTTGCTGTTACATTGGACAGGAACGACGATAGAGAAGGCATCCACGTGTGTTCAACTAGATGATACTGTTTCATCTTGTTCAATCATGTGGAATGTATGGATTGAGAGATCTGGAGCATCCGTGCTATGCCAGATCAAGTGGGATGGGCAGAAACTATTGGAGATAGTCCTGCAAGTCACCTGGCCTTGTGGCACGTACTGGAGAACTTTAAATTGATAACCAGAACCTTGAATTGCACCCAGAAGCTTACTAAGAGGCAGAGTAGTTCATGTGGCAAAGAGCAGTTAGTCCTTTACTCCCCCAAAATGATATACCCAAGCTTTTAATAATGGCAAGATATAATGAAAATCAAGATAATAATGACAATCAAGTTCAAATTTCAGCAAATTCATATGGGGGAAGACAAATCCAGAAAAATCTGATCTTAGATCCCTTAAAGCTTTCACGGTTTAAGCTTCTATAAACTGAGTCTGGAGACACCGTCAACATGCATAGTCAGTATTATATTAAAATTACAATGTCTGAAATTGTAGGTGATTTTGCAGCCATATTTGAGTCTACCTGCAGTATCCAGACAGAATTTAAATGTGTTTTATCTAAATGACTATACTGTTATTTAATCTGAAAATAAAAGTAAAAAAAATATCTTGAAAAATAATCTTATTCATATCCGAACCTAGCACAGGCATCTTCAAACTTGGCCCTTTTATGACTTGTGGACTTCAACTCCCAGAATTCCTCAGCCAGCAACGCTGGCTGAGGAATTCTGGGAGTTGAAGTCCACAAGTCATAAAAGGGCCAAGTTTGAAGACGCCTGACCTAGCAGTTGGACTTCATAGTATTACTCATGCTACAAATTTACTCAGGATTTTATAGAGGTTCTTGAGTATTTTTTTTTTTTTTAAAGAAAACAAATACACATATGGATAAACAAATTGTATAACCTTATCTCTTACACTCTTTATAAATTATTTTAATCAAAGACTGCCATAATTAGCAAACTTACATTGGGATGGGCAAGTGAGTTTTCATCCTGGTATCTGATAGCAGTAGGAATAATTCCAGGTTTTGCTTCTTTTTCAGTAACAGCAACCCCAGCGTTTGTCACTTCTGTAATTCCCGGTTCATTTTTGATATCAGCAGATTCTGTGAGCTAAATGTATTCATAAAACAATCTTTATAGACAAACTAATTCTGCTATGAATCATTTGAGAATACCTCTGCCTTGTAGCAGACCTGCTGAACTTTCAAAAAATTAACCTGCTGAATCATCAGTTGCCATTCCTCTTTTGTGGCTTTGATCTTCTTGTCCCTCAGGAAGGCTTTATATTGTTTTTTTTATATAACTGATTAATAGTTGAAGGTGTTCAGTGGATGTGAAGGGGTTCTGGCTACGATAACTGTTATCCCATTGATCACCACAGTTGAAATAAAACTAAATAAATATATATAAGAGTACCTCATGCATGTATATATGTACTAGACTTTTACCCAAACAGTTCAATAAAGGATGTGAGAAAGCAAGGAATTGCAAGATGTCTGAAAAAACTGCACCAAATAATGTGTGAAGAAAAGAGCAGGGATTTCTTTTTCCTTTAAACTTGGTTAATATGAAATTCTACTCTCGAGATAACTCTGAACTGGGGACAAATTCTGGGATATATCACAGCTTGAAAAGGAAAATCAAAAACCCCTCTTCTGCACACAGAAGTAACCTTGTGTTTCTCTGAAAATATAAAGTACATTTCTCACATTTAAATACAGTGTCATGTAATTAGTGGAATCTGTACTTGACTTAAAATGGCCAGGGATTAGGATTATTACTAGTAATACTGGTATAAACAGTCAATGTCAATGACAGTTGCATTAATATATAGATTCCACCACAGTATTCACAAGGATCCTATGCAAAGAAAAAAAATATTGAAAAGTTACCTTTTTGACTTCTTTGCTCGATCTGAATGTCTGTGGAATAAAAGAGTCACTTTCAATTGCTTCAATTTCTTTGACTCGTTTTACTTGCTCAACAAGACTGGCTTGATCTATGGAAAAAGGTACAATGTCAATATTGTTCACCATCCCTTTAAATATTGTATAGTGTAATATATTCCTAACGTTTTTCTTCTGCTAAGAAAACAGAAAAGTAGAACATAAGCAATGGTGCTACCAATGAGATTCTATTTGTAAGTGACAAAGAAAACAACCATTTACATAAAACACGAACAGGGTGGTCTGCTGACCCCACCAGTTAAATTTCATTATAGTTGTAGTGCCATCTCCCCCGAACAAACAATAAATAATTTGCAGGAGGAATGCATCTTCCAAGCCAAAGTAGGGAATATGCTGTTACTTTTTGTGTCTAAAAGTATTCATATTAATACTGTATTCATGTATATTATTTTAATATTCCTATGCAACTTTTAAAATGAGTTTCCCCAATATTTTTGCAATTGGGAAACATCTGAAGAATTCCAGAGTTAGAATACATGAGATACATATGTTCAGTACAGATAGAAATGAAATAATAAGGGCAGATAAAATATACTGAGAGCAACAAAAAGATGCATTAGAATATATTCATAGAATCAAAATGTTGAAAGCGACTATTTAGGCCAGCAAATCCAATTCTACACCAAATACTATAGGAATTCCATTTACAGCATGTACTCTGATAAACATGAAAAACCCAAAGAGAACTTATCTTATGAGAGAAAGCTCCTTCAGATGACAGGGAAACCCAAGGGTGTGAGATATTTGGTGAGTTAGGAAAGGTCAATGCATAGCCTAAAGCTATGATTCATCATCTAGACATCTCTTAAGCACTTTTCTTAAAAAGTATCAGAACACCAAATACTCCTTAATATGTTCAGTTGATATGGGGCTAAGCAACTCAATTCTTCTAGAGTATTTCATTATTGATTCATATAAACAATGTATGCTAATTTGTTGATAAGTAGATTGAATCTTTCAGAACATTTAAAGCTGCACTTTGTTAACTGAAATAATGGAAGAAATATTAACAAATCCCTTCCCATGCTGTCATATTCTACAGCTGAAATATATTTGGCACTACAGTGATTAAATGATGCGAGCCACAAAAGAAGTGACTTAGTGTCACTAACTATTTGTTAAGGTATACTCATTGAATAATGTCTTTACTGAAACGATGGAAAAGAGTCCTCATTAGGTTGGACAAACTGTAACAGAAAGCCTTAGATAATGAAAATCCATCTTCTTCAGTGTTCAATATTTCCATCAGTGCCGTTTAGATAATATGCTGGCCTTTTTTTTTAAGTATGTTTGCATATCACAGTTATACTAAAATAAAGCATACATATGCAAGTACTCTTTCTCAAGTATATTCATGCATGTTGATTTTCTGATACCCATAAACCTATCACAATTGGTGTAGGAAGAAATGATACAGTCCATATGCACTCTGTCAAATATTACTAACATTTTACAATATAAATACAATATAGGAATCCATAAATAGATAAAGGCATGACTCAGATATTTGAAGTACTCTAATGCAAGTGACAATCATAATCTGGGGACATGTTCCTCAAGGGAACTAGAATAACAGAATGTTTTCCTGAATTACTTCAACAATATTAACTGCATAAAAACAGATTGGAAGGAAGTTGCATCCATTAGTCTACAATATTGTTGACAAACACATTATTGGTAGATAAAATGACTTCCATATAGTGTTTGTCAGATGTCAGTAGAAAGAATATATGTTTCATACTAAAATAAAAAATAATGGAGTCAGAAAGCTAAGAGGATACAGAAAAAAAATCAATACTAACTCATTGGACAGCAAGTCCTTTCACTCTGGGCAGACTTTAAATATAGAACTATTTATATTGGTGACTGATGTGTTGATGCCATTTTTTCATACATAAATCATTTATTCTAGAATTACAGTTCTTGCTTCTAAATAGGATAAAATAGGAAAATATGAATGTACAAAAAAAGATCAACATAATTTTCTGAGGACTTTGGTAATGCCTTGATCTGAGTCTTTAATTTCAATCACTCTGTTCAAACCACATGGCTTATATCTGTAGGTCATCACTACTGTACTGTAGATGAAAGCTCTTGAAAGCAGCAGATGGCACTATATAACCAGTCAAATGAAAAGATGCATTCTACAGGATTAAGGGCTCCTGTTTTTAGATAAAAATGCACCTTACTTGCCTTCATGTGATTTGTTTTCATAAACCTAAAAGTCATAACAATGTTTAATGGGCATGGTTTTCAGCTTTTTAATGGCTACTTGGCAGGAATTAGTAATTAAATTAATTTCAAACTGTCAGGGAAGTTGAAAAATAATTAAAATATAAGAAGTATAAGGATATGTTTAAAAAACCAGATATTCTATATGTAATACAGAACTAAGAAATGTGCATTTTATGAAACATTCTTATTTAGCTGATATTACACAAAATTCTGTATCAGAACATGCTGGTATCATGGGTTTATTAATGAAATGGCATTAATAGCTAATGCCTTAAGCATTAAAACAAGCGTAACATATAGAGATGTGTATGATCCTGATGATACAGCTGAAGCACATAAAGAAAAAGAACTGATATAACAGAAGTGATTTACTGTATGATTTAGACCTTATTCTATTATATTGATAAGGAAATCTGCATTTTAGGCTGAATGGGAACTTGGATCCTCTGTAATATACAAGCAGTTACTATACACTGAAAGGGAAATGATTTTTGACATAAGACAGGCTCAAATAAATTTGTTAGCACTCTTTTATACTGAAGTCTTTCAGATATAGAGCAGCAGCATGTTCCATTATATTGTTTTTGCAATCATAGCATTTGAAGTATTAGTTACATATATTACACATTTTCTTTCAATTTTAAGTACCAATAAAGGAGAATATTTATAGCTCAGGGTTGAAATGACAGGTCCTTGCTCTCTGAACTTGGTTGTTTTCTTGTAGACATTTCATTACCCAAACTAGGTAGCACTGATGATGTTACCTAGTTTGGGTAATGAAACATCTGCAAGAAAACAGCCAAGCTCAGAGAGCACCAAGGACCCCTCAATTTTAAATACTGCATTCTCTCAGGACTCACTCTTCTGCATTTCTGTTGAAAATAAAGGAGTCACTGCATTTGTTAACTTTATTCAAACTACAAGCTTATTCAAGGTCACAAAATGATGTGGAAGAAAACCAGGGAATGTGGTACGAGCATGAAAAAGCTACTTTGAGCATTTGGCCAAAAATAAATCTTACAGACTTTGGAATATAAACATGAGAAAGATAAATCACTTTCTTGATCTCCTATTGCGTTTCAGGAAACACCTATAGAGCAAACCAAAACTAGGACATTCAAAGTGGTTGTATAAATCATTTCACTCTCACTGAAAATTGAAAAGGGGGACACATTCTCAACCCAGCACAAACCCACTTCTACACACACTAACAAACCTAGATTTAGGTAAACAATTGACCCAGTTAGTGCTGACATCAGGATGAGCTTTGACATGGCAACTTTTCCTTTATAGTAGTTTATTTATAGAAGGAGCAGTTGAAGTACAAAGACAGAATGAACTCAGCCAAAGCTTTTTGAATTTCTATTTTATATAACTCTCACTGGCATATCTTGGATTAAAATTTGATTAAGTCATTGACACAGTAATTGCTCTGGAGCATAAATTTCTCCATTTTCTTTCATTGGGAAAATACTTTAGCTAATTTATTAATTTATATTTAAATACAGTTTGTATAATGTTATGACTTTAGTTATTATTTAGGTTTGTTGAACACGACCCAGAGTGACATGTTTGTGGGATGGGCAGTTGTATAAATAATAAAGATAAATAAATTAGATAAATGCAATGCTTTCATATATCCATGTTAAATAATAACATAAAACTTTATAAAAAAGTCCTTCAAACCATATTATGAATCATAAAGTCCTTAAAATTGCAGGTTATTTGCAGCATCCCCCCCAAAAAAAGTCTAAAGTTTCATAGCACTATGATCAATTTACAACTTCTGCCACTGCTGCTAGGTTTCCATTGTTGAGTTCTTATTGATGCTAATTAAAATTCTACAGAAAGAAAAGCTGCAGATTTCTCAGGAACTTGCCAGTGAATGTTGTCTGCCAGCCATCTCCAAACACCCCATAACCATGTACAACCAGCCTGTCAGGAGAGCTAATGCAGACATAGTGGGGCACATCACGATTGCCATTGTGGCTTATATCAGATAGACTCAGCTGTATTTTTTTCTCAACACACAAAAGCATGATATGTAATTCAATGCTCAATTTACCCTTGTCTCATAGGAGATTTCCCCCCCACTAATTGATAGAAATTAAGCCATTAATCAAGCCACTAGCCATCATTCAAACCAGAGAAGATGAATACAAACTTTCATCATAACCACCTTCCCCATTTTAGTGTTCATTAGCATTAATTTTTAATGTAATTATGCTATTCTTTTACACTGAGCTCATAAATTACTGCTCTTTTGTTGCTTGCTAGCCTTGTAAAATCCAAGGTAATGCTTTGTGCTCTATTCTTAAAGGCAATTACTAGCTACTTCTATCTTTTATATCTATATAATAAAAAACTTTATATAGTACGTTCACCTAGCATAGATATGCTTATATATATAACATATATAGCATGCACATAAACAGATTCTACCATTGATATGCTGGTGTTGTTGTGGAAGGGGGTGTTGAATGATCAGGCACTTTTTGATAAAGTTGTGTAGGTAACCATTTTGTTGGATGATGTTGTAAAGACAGTCAGTTTCCTTTTTCCGATGTTCTGGGTTATTGCACTGCATTGGTGCTCATCTGAATAATATTGTTACACAGTTCGCCTTGTGGAGATTGGATTCTTACTTTGGTAAGAAGTTAATTAGTTTGAGTTATTTTTAGCAAGCTATGAAAAGAATAACATTACCATACCTCAAAAACCTCTCAGAAACAAGCAACAGACTGTTACAAATACACAACTCTGCTTGTCTGTCCTACATAGTGGCTGTTATGGTCATTACCTTGCAAATAGATGACCTTTTTCTTGAGCTAGTAGGTATTTTGGCTTACTTAAGATGATTTGGAGGGCTTTAATTGGTTTCTGTGCTATCTGCCCAGCTTCTCGAGAAATACATTCTCCAACTCTTATAATAGCCACAGTTGTATCTGGCTTATTTAAGAATAGCTGCCAGTGATAGTCCCTCTATTGAAAGCAACTCACCAACCTAAGGTCTTAATAGAATAACAGAGTTGGAAGGAACCTTAGAGGTCTTCTAGTCCAACCTCCAGCTCAAGCCTATGCCATTTCAGACAAATGGCTGTCTAATCTCTTTTAAAAATCCTTCCTACTTTTTTCCTTGGCTCTCTGGTCTCTGACTTGACTGGCCTAACCTCTTTGGTATTTGGCTGTTGTGGACTATTTTTCCCTCTCTATTGCTGCCACATCCCTGTTTCCCTGTATCTGTTCTTTGTTTGCCACTTACAGATTGGCAAATCACTTGTATACTGAACCAATGTATTTCCTCAATCAGAAACAGTATGGTGACAGACATCCAAGTACTACCATGAGAATTTAAATTACTCAAAGATTAATGTGGGAGATGAATTCAACAATTGGTCTACTGTAGGAGTAACCTTTTCGTACAGGAGACATATTTGAAACTGAGATTATGTAGTTAGGTATAATCACAAAATTCATGGTGGAGATGGCCAGTTACACAACTTCTACAGGTAGTCCTTGACTTACGACCTTTGTTTAATGATGGTCCAGAATTATGATAGCCTCGGAAAGGGTAATGTATGGCCCAGAATGCATTGCAAAATGTTGCACCTCCACAAATGTTGTGGTCACAAGATTGGGGTCTGCAAACTCTTCACACTTACAACAAATTATCAAGCATCCCATGATCATGTGGTCACCATTTGCAATCTTCGCCAGCTTCCCCATGAGGATGCCAGCAGTGAAAGTTGCAAACTATTGCCACCTACCTAACAGGACTCCCTCTCATCTCTGGAGGCTGGCTGAAAGAGCTGCCTCCCAAGAGGAGCTGAACTCCTTTGGCAGGGTGCAGAAACAAAGCTAAAATACTGAAAAGTTCGGCTCTGCTCCTGCACCCTGCCAAATGAGTTCCCTTCCACGCATGGAAGGGAGATGAACTCCTTTGACAGCAAAGAGCGGAGATTCAGCCAGATAAGGTAGGGAGTGTGGGGTGAATGTTTCTTTACTCAGAAACTGAAAATCCTGTTTGGATTTCAGCAGGGAGGATTTTCAGCTCCTGAGCAGAGCCTCCCTGGATTTCCTCCACCTCACTGCGCTTCTTTCCTGGGACTCTGCTTAACAACCTGTACAATCACTTAATGACTGCAATTGGGAGTGCCAGGATTGCAGTTGTTGAGCAAAACAGTCATGTGGACAGTCACATGATGTCTTGCTTAACTACCGCTTCACTCAATGAATGAGATACTAGCCCCAATTGTGGTTATGAATTATTGACTATCTGTATATATTAGAAAGTTAACTAACTGCTATCCCAAAAGATAAATAAGCAATGAATGGAAACTAATCAAGGAGAGAACCAACCTAGAAATAAGGAGAACTTTCCTGACAATTAGAACAATTAATCAGTGGAAATGCTTGCCTTCAGAAGTTGTGGACGTTTTTAAGAAGAGACTGGACAACCATTTGTCTGAAATGATATAGGGTCTTCTGCTTGTGCAGTGGATTAGACTAGAGGACTCCAAGTCCATTCCAAATTTGTTATTCTGCTAAATATATTTCAGAGTACAATGTTATTTTAATTTTAATCCTGCAATTGAGTCTACACCCCATGCAGAAAAGATCCTTTGTCAAAAAAAAATAACTGCTATTTTCAGTGATAAGCATATTCGTTCTAGGATGGCCTTTTAATAAAGACAGTGTATTTTACAATGAGTTTGGAGTACCTATTTAACTTTCAAATATGTTACATATGTTGCATTTGCCCAGTACAGTGCTGAATTTATAGAAAACAGTTTCTGGCAGAGATCAGCTAATAGGTTTTTTTTTTAAAACTGAATTGATTATTCACTGACAGTAACTCAACTCACTATTGCAAATGCATCAACTATGTAATAAGGAACTATTAAGATAATTGATTTTCTGAATCCAATTGATAGCTAACAGACTAAAGCTGCACACTGATATTTGTATAACTAATACCCAAAACTAACACTTTTGACATAAAAATCCCAATAGACCAAATGGTGTAAATAAATGAAAGTTTAAAGCCTTCTCTCAGAAACTCAAACCCAATATAGAGTTATGATAGATTGTAGCATGCAGTATTCCACACATGTATCTATTAAGGAAATAATCACAGATATATGTAGTTTTTTTAAAAAAAAAACTTACTGGCTTATTTAAAATCTGAGGAAATGGAGCCTGGAAATGTAAATAGAAAGAAGCTCTATTCTATGAGCCAAACTCCTTAGTATCCAGACCTTTATCTTTATTTTATTAAAAATAATCAGCTTCTAGGAAATTACAAAGGCTTATCTGAGAAATGAATTATTTATTGTTTTTTTATAATAATGGCTTACTCTTTGTAAGCCTCCCAGAGTCGCCTTGTTGGGGAGATGGGTGCCATATAAATTTAATAAATAAAATAAATAATAAAATTATATAAATAAAAAACAAAGAATACCCAAAGAATATTGCTGGAAATAAATTGTGTATATTATTCACTTAAATGCGAAATATGAATTTAAGCCCAGAGTCATTTGCAGCCAGACAGCATCAAATAGAAGGAAAAACAGGCAGGAATAAAATTTACTTATAAAAGTTACTTATTTAAGTACATACATTCTAGGAAAGCTTTTAAGAATAATGAGTCACATATATGTATTTTTCTACATTCTTTCTTGATAGAAAATGATTTTTTCCTTCTCAGTATGATTACCATAAGATTTATTCAACAGAAACTTTAATATTAGGCTTACAGTTAGACTGCATGCTATATTAGGTAGTAAATAACCTGACAATCAATTTTTTGAAAAGTATATAATCATAAACCTTGATTCAAAAAGTATGTGCAATTTTGTCATTTGAATCAATAGACATTAAATTTCTCATTTGCAATAACAGCTATATTCAGAAAAGCTGTTTCCAATGCACTGCTATCCTTTACTTTGTTAACAGTATGTAATTAATAACCTTTTCCTTGACAAATTGAAAAAATGGAATCTGATATTCATATTATTTTATATTTCAATTTATGTAGGGAACCAAAGAACTAATAATTTCTTAATACAAAAAGTTGTACCAGAAGGAGCCACTGGAACCCTTGATTTCTTTCTGATTAACAAATTATGCATATTACTAACAGATGGCAAACTAATTTTTATCCTCAATACAAGTAATGAAGAATTTTCTTTTGATTCCTTTATGATTTTATCTTTATTATGTCTTCTTGTGCATTAGATTGTATTAAATTCTACCAGTGTGTAAATGTAATAAAACTATTCATTCTCTAAAATACACTGCAAAAGAACAATGGTTAAATTGGTAAGTGGGTTCTATTTAATAATGGGAGATACAAGCAGTATACTGCATGCCCTTGACCTTTTCTGATCAATAGGGCCCAATATTAAAGACACATCTCATTTTTATAACTGCTAAACTGAAAACGGCATTTATGAAATAGCAGAGATTTTGTAATAAACTGCCATTCTGGTATTATTTATTCTATTAAAAATGAACTTCAGTTTCACATTATTATTACACAAACAGGAATACATTTCTTCACGTGATCCAAGAATCCCAACTATGGTACTGTTTAGATATGATTTAGTTACTCATGTTCAGGTTACAGAACATGAGACAGTGCCATTGACAAGTGGACACTAGTCAGCCATAATGATAAACAATCTGCTGTTGTCCTACATTGTCCTTTAAAACCCTACTTGGTCAGGAAGCTGATGACAAATCGAATGTATTTGACCAGGGACTATGTGTAAGTTCATGGAAATACCTTGGAGAAAATAACCAGAAATGTTACAAAAACATAAAGTGCAGAAACATGCCTTAAGCTTTGGGGACAGAGGGAATATTAGGAAGACACTCAGGCTGACTCCTTCCTGAGATATAAGAGGGAAGGAAAGAAAAACACAATCAGATTTACAACATACTGTTAACATAGCCCACAATATCTCAATAAAACATACAGTAGTCCTTGTTTTGAGGAGTCTCATGTGAACAAGCTCAAAGCTAATAATACTTAAAAGAGCATGAAATAGTAGGATCTACTTGGGTGTAGACCCATTATTTGGGTTTACTTGGCAGTAGCCACTTGTTAAATTCCAAGATAATATTTAATTTTCTCCCTGTTAAATTTTTAAATGCATCGTAGCATTTGTCTATTTTGATTTGCTCCTAGTTAAAAGTGATGCTTAGGCTGTTTTTAAGTTGCTGGGTTTTTAATTTATTTTATACTTCTATATGTTTTATACTATAGTTTTTGTGAAATCGGCTGTTTTATGCTGGTTTGAACTGTATATATTTTTAAAGTTTGGTTTGGAAAAATTATTTGAAAACTGAATGAATGAATAGTTTTGATGATTAAAATTTAAATCTGTATTGAAGACAAATATTCTGTTATTAGGAGGTACATGATGAAACAAAAGTACCCTGCTATAAGCTCTTTCTAGTATTTTCTTAAATTTAATTTAAAATTAAACTATTTGGCTTTACTTTATCAGCTTTTGCAATAGCTACATATAGTTTTAGTCTTAATTATTACTGGCTGATAATTTTATCTATACTACTCCATGTAAGAAAAGATCATACAATACAAAAAAAGAAAGAAATGGAAAAGAATAAACTTTGACATTGTTTAAATCATCTAAGCTATAAAAATGATCATTTAAGAAGAGTAATAATAGTGTAAATGCTAATTTTAAAAAATCAATGATTTTTACAATAATGAAACTGAGTAAATTATACTTGTTTTTTGTTATGTTACTTCTATGATATAAATATATTGTTAAATCTCTTGTATCATATGAATTTCTGTTATAAAATCATGGTAAAAGATATACATAACAGTAATATATATATCAGATGTTACAAATTCTCTATTGTTTGGAAATTCAACACCAGATAGTTATGTCAGGCTAATAAAACAACATTTACTCTCCAGGATCATGAAGTACATATATAGTTGGAGATGCTTAGGTACGGCTTGAACCTTTGCAAATAATTAATTGAATATATATACAGAATACATAAATCCTACAGTTTATATAAGGAGTTTTATGTACATCTAATTTATACCCCTCCTTCATGGATTACTGCCTTGTCGTGGCGAAGGGGCTTGCGTAACTCAATAAAGCTATGAGTTATGCCGTGCAGGGCCACCCAAGTCGAACAGATCATAGCAGAGAGTTCTGACAAAATGTGATCCACTGGAGAAGGAAATGGCAACCCACTCCAGTATCTTTGCCATGAAAACCCCATGGACAGTACTAAAAGGCAAATTGAAACTCAAGTACTTTGGGCACCTGATGAGAAGGAAGGACTCACTGGAGAAGAGCCTAATGCTGGGAAAGATTGAGGGCAATAGAAGAAGGGGACGACAGAGAATGAGGTGGCTGGATGGAGTCACTGAAGCAGTAGCGTGAGCTTAAATGGACTCCAGAAGATGGTAGAGGACAGGAAGGCCTGGAGGAACGTTGTTCATGGGGTCGCGATGGGTCGGACACAACTTCGCAACTAACAACAACAATTTATACCCTTTCTTACAAGACATTCTGCTGAATGTTTTGTTATTCAAAATGCAATCTTACTTTATTCAAAATGAAGGCATTTTAGTTATTAGTATTTACAATAGTGTTTACAATTAATTCTCATTAATAAAGCAATAACTAAACCATGCAGAATCAAAATTCAAATGGAGTTTTTTCGGTATATACACTCTAATATGATAAAGGCCACATAGTTAGAGTTCAGGTCACTGTCATAACAATGAACTTTAATAAAACTAACTGAACATAAAGTGTGACCTTTGGCAATACCTAATGAACTTAAGGGCATTTAAATATATTTTCTTAACATTAGGTACAGCACTCTAAGATATTATGGCTATCTGGGCCATGACCTCATACACTAGAACTCTGCTGTATCATATTATCTTGCTCTCAGTCAATTAAATTAGGAAACAATGTGAACTTTAACTACTCAGTGTAAAATAAAATGACACCTAACCTTACTAAAACTGGCATCCTATTATAAAGGAACATCATTTTTTAATAAAAAAAAACTATTCCAAAAATACATGGGAGTGAAAATATCAGGTAGAACAAATAAGGAAATGACTATAGGTAAATTGAGTCTCATGTCTGTTTTGAGTAAGACATTTAACTAAGCACTGCAGTATAACTGACCATATATAAAATTAAGACTTGTCAATATTCCTTTTTTTGAGCATAATGTTAGATGACCTTAAATAGGCAGCAGTTTAGAAATTGTATGTGTCAAATAGAGACATTTCTAATTGCTGCACATAAAATAACATGAATTCTTTAAGCAAGCATCTCTATCTGATTAAAAGTTATTCAATATAAATGAATGCTGCATTTGAAAGATGGAAACTCTTTAAACCTTCATTTGGAACTTTCCAAGAAATGTGCCCTTTCTAGGCAACAGGAAAATGTTTCTGGTGAAAATAAAAGATTACTTCACTTTCAACAATGACCTTTATCTTATAAAATTTCAGGAAATAATTAATATAAAAGTCAGAGTCCTCAATTCACTTTACAAATGGAAGTTACTGCTGCAAACTCTGCCATCTTCATGGCTAAATCAAAATGGATAAATGGCTAACACTCAAACCACTCCTGACTCAGTCTCTCTCTCTCTCTCTCTCTCTCTTTCATTCTCTCTCTCCCTCTTTACAAACGTGTGCATGAGCATGTGAGCACACGCACACGCGCACGCACACACACACAAACAGAGATTTTCCTTTTGCTATATACATGCCCAGTGCAAGTAAAATTAATAGCTTTTATTGGCATGGTTTATACACTCTAACTTATATCCTATATTTATTATCTGTGCTGAAAAAAGAAGAAAGCTCTATTTTTAATCAGCTATATTTTTCCCAAAATATTTTGATTAAATAATAAACCACCGAAATAAAAAGCATCAAAATTAACTAATAATTAAATAATCAAAATAACAAAGTATATTCAGTGGATATGATAGGTATCTACTAAGTAGCATAGGTACTTAATAACATTGCTTTATCTGAAAAACTGCACTAAAATCTTATTTCATTTTTTTGTCATACCTTCCCTAACAGATTGTTGGAATGTTATAGGCATAATATAGCTGGAAATTCAGCAAACATCTGACAAAGTACCCCATGATATTCTGAGTAGCAAACTAGTTAAGCAGGAGATGGATGTCATGATAACTGAGTGGATACATAGTTGGCTCAAAAATCATAAAGAAAGTTCATCAATGCTTCCTCATCAATTTAAAGAGAGTTATTCTAGGTTTGTGGCAAGGATCAGTTCTTTTTATCAGGGCTTTGGATGAAAAGGCATAACTGGTTTGTAGCTGATGCAAAATTGGTTGGGATAGGTAGTGCAGACAGAAATAAAAAATCAAAACCAGATAAGATAAGATAACCTTTATTGTCATTTTTTTTTTACTGTGGGCACAACGGCACGCATAAAAAATGAAATTTAGTTGCCCGCTCTCAAGTGAAACACATACATGACACACACCTAAACATACTATGTACAACATAGTATGTACTTGATAATTTTGTGAAAAGATCTGAAAGTAACATAATTAATTTTAAGAGACAAGTATAAAGTTCTTGAGTTAGGAAACAAAACTCAAAATTCATTAGTACAGAGCAGAGGCTACCTCACTTGGTAACGCATTGGTGATAAGGTAGTTCTTCAGTGGAGAAAGGAGAATTAAATGGCTTTGAAGAAGTAGCAGTACTCCTCAAAGATCAGAGTCTTAGATTGGGAATGCTTCTTTGTCTAATTATGTTATCTGAGGTACAAGGGTTGGGGGAGAGAGCATTTCTAATTTAGCAAACAAATTGCATTTACTCCTCTACAGAGATAGTTTAGCATTCCTTATACAATAACGTTATGGTTTGATTATTGTAACATGTCATGTAAAACTACCCTGGAAGACTATTCAGAAATGTGGCACTCAAAATTTTAATTAGGTGATTCGGTGGGAAGATAGCTTGCCAGTTTTAAGAGATCTATACCAATTGCCAATATATTTCCACATACAGTTCAAGGAGATAGTTTTAAAGTTCTTCATAGCAACATGAAACTCAGTTACCATAAGAACACCTGAATAATAGTTTCTCAGATTGCCACCACTATATTAGTGAGGTATTTTTCATTGGTGGTACTCAATTGATGGGATTAATTGCCCGTCAAAGTCCCATCAACATTTTATGCATTATGCAAGAGATTAATTTTTTTTTTACACTGACATGTACCTCAGAAACAATTATGTTTTAGAAGGTCATCTGAGAAAAGGTATATATATATACCTTGGTATTCTAATGGGTCTCCAATCCAAATGACTAGGCCTAGTCTTATTCACTATCTAAGCAGTGATAGTTGCTAAGAAGGTATATACATTATACTGAATGAACCACGTTTTAAATATTGTATAGTCAAAATTATTTTTGAAATTACAACAAATTTGAATTGTTCAACTACATTTTTATAGTAGGTTAATTACAGGTTTTCTTGTAAATTCTTGTGCAGAACTATTCTGGGATATGTTTTTCTAAAATATAATTTTAGCAATAAGTGCTATAGAAAGCCTTAGTAAATATTAGTCCATAACAGAATATCTCCTGGTCTGAGGCACATTTCTACCATTAGTGAAATAGCACTATTGTTCTGGTAAGTGATATATAAAAGGCATGCATGAATGATTGATTGAAAAGAAGTATTTATGATTTCCTGAAATTAAATTTAGTAATTATGGATGATGTAATTTCCTGACATTAAAACAAACTTACTCATGCCATAAGGTGCTTCTTTTCCACTTGGAGATTTAGCACTTCATACCATTGAAGAAAAATCAATATAGTTTACAAAGTCTAAAGATTTTCCATTCTGGTCTTGACTTTATAGGAGGCAAGATTGATAGGAGGAGTATTTAAAGCTGAAATCTCGATGAATGATTTTGTATTTTTTTATAGCAACTCTCAACTGACACTTAAACAATTTAAGTCTAGGCATTATTGCAGTCTCTCCTCCTGGATAACATACAGTGTCAGAAAAAGATCTTATCTCAGATACCACCTGTTTTAGTACTAAACCTGAGAGAGCTTGTCCACAATGCAGGTTATAGGATTCCCCATTTTTGACATAAGTATTATATTTATTTTAAAGGCAGGAAACCAGCATTATACAACTAATATCTGGAATGTTTGAAAATCTATCAGAATCGCCTATTTGATTTCCTATTGCACAAAATTTGATTTATAGTTTTTAGTTACATTTAAAGAAAAAAACTAAATGAAAGAATAATTATTCTTTTTAAGATCAAATTCTTTTGGTTTTTATTTTCATATTAGATCCATTCATCTAAATCTGTATGCATAGAAAATTAGATGTCAGGAAGAAGGCTATGCTAGAACCTTTCTTCTTGGTAACTACAAAAATCTTGTGCATATACATAAATACATAATATTTATGTATTATGAATGAGATTACTTATGAACCCTAACTTGCACTTTGAAATTCAAGACAAATTAAACTCCAGTTCTTATTTGTAAAATGGACCTAAAATTATTCTACTTAATGAAGAAGAATTAGAAGAAAATAATAAAATACTAACTTCATGAATACTGATAATTACTAGAAACACATGTTTCAGATAAAGACAAATACATTACATATTATAATGTTTATATTAATATTCAAGTTCATATAGTAAACATTTTTATTTCAAGTGTGAAATAATAATATTAGTTCCTACCTGAAAATTACTGTCTCTTCTGAGGAACAATTTAGTTAATTCATCCTCATTGCGCATACTCAGATGGGTTTTATTTCTAAGCCTATATAATATGATGTTCTCCAACTATGTGCTATGTGAATTGTTCATATAAATGGAACAAATTAAGCCACCTTCATATATATTCAAGCACACTTGTAGCCTTGATTTCTTTCCTTAATTTGTGGCCAAGACACCGTATTATTCACTTCAGAGGTTGACCTCTGAATATTAGATTTTGCCAGATAGTTCTCTTGTACTAAACTGAGGGGAGACACTTACTCACCCCTGCCTTTTCATAGAAAAATCAACTTTAAATTTGCCATGATGAAAAATCAATAAAGCAGTAATTGCTTGACTTATCATTGTGTGGAGAAACAAATTGGGAAGCGAAGCTTAGCATCCACACAAATTTCAGTGAAACAAGGGGAGTTTCAGGATCACTAAGCTAAGAAAGGGAAAGGTCTCTGAGCAATAATTAAATTTACTCATGCTGATTTTCTGACAAATTTATTTCCCCAGTGTATATAAAATATTTTACAGCTTACTAACTAGCAAAACTAATCAATTCAACATTGGGCCAACACGTATGAAAAACAAAAATGCAAGCTCAAAAATTAAAGCATCAAGGAACATGTTTAAGTATTATTTTATTAAATTTAAAAGAATGGGTCATTTATTTATATTTGATGTTTGAGATGAGTTTAACAAATGTCTTTACTCTATATTCCAATTTCTTATATAACTTTCACATACCTATTCATTCCAGGTACCAAAAGAGAAGTGTCAGATATTTGAATTACCTTCTAGTTCAACTGAATTTTTTCATGGTCAATTCAGTTTTAATCAAGATATCATTTAATTGCATTATGAAGCATACATTAAAAACAACTACTTATTTATATCATAATAGTAATCCAAAATACTTACTCTGAATGAAAAAAAAAATGTTTCCCTCAGTAGTATTTATATCATACCTTACTTATATTACTGCTAGCATGACTGCATACTTTGAATTTGACTGGTCTGAGGTTTTATTTTTTAAAAAAATAATCAGGACTGCCAATAAAACTGTCATTAAATCTGACACTATCACATAAATAAGAGTTTAATGCATTTTTTCAGTTAGATATAAATTAAAATAATTTGTATCACTGAAAATCTTTTGGAAAAATATTGCATTTTTATTTCATGCAGCAAATTAAAATAGGGTCAGTGAAAATGAAAATACAATTATTCTATCAAACGTATATTAGAGTTGCTAGAAAACAACAACATACTGTACAAAAAAAGAAGAAAGGAGAATGAGAATCCTGCTGACTAGAGAGGCTATGGTAATTAAAACATTTAAAATAGCACAACCTCCAAGTCTCTAATCTGTAACTTAGGTCAGCTGTCTGTAGATTCTAATTTGTCCTCCATTTGTATTCATGACAAGAAAATGCACCATATATAACAACAAACCAGCAGGAGGGTCTATAGGTAGCTTGGAGGTAAAATAATTCGATTTTGAGCAGATTCAATGTAACATTTTACATCTAATCACATACCTGATTTGACATAAAATTACAATAAAAGTAACGTTAAATCAATGGTATCAAGAGGCAGATGAAAGAATTACCTGTGTTCACGAAATGGAAAACAATATGCTTATTTATAACTCAGCTTTTGCTTAGCACACCAAAAAAGCAAAAGCTTTTAGTTTCCCATACATGTCTGAAATATATTTCTTTCAAAATTTAAGAATAGGAAAACTTTATTATATCTATTTTTAACTGAACTGCCTCAAGCCAGGAGAGGAGATTAGTAATTTTAATTATTAAAAAATTGGTTGTTTTATGTTGGATTCAGTAACCATACAAACTTTTAAATAAAGAATCTTTATTTCTTTGGTTTCTAATGTCTTTAAAACCAAAACAACATGGATATTTCATATTTTCCTGAGAGTTTAATTTTTACACCTTAATAAAAGCTGACATCAGGTTATTGTGTCTAATTTCTTTTTCCCAGGTTTATAGGTAAAAATTCATATTTAAGCTGTTTTGAGTTTAAACTGAATTTAAATTATTCAAATTAATTACACCAAAAACTGAAAGTTTGATAGTGATAGCGTATCACTTAGTATAGTAAGCATAAATACATACAAAATCTATCATGCATTTCTATTGTGCACACAACCAAGTTAAACCAAACTGAGGCCTTATATATTTATTACTGTTGGTTTGGAAAAGTGCATGACATTTTGCTACTTTCTCCCATACATAAGTATATCCCTGTCTGGCCAAGATACCACACAACTTAACAACAAAGAGTAGTAATGGGCATCACCTGCTTAATCATCTTCTTGCTTTACTAAGAATAACCAGACATGAACTTATTATTTACAGTCCATTTATAAATGCTGCAAAACCCTGTAAGTTTTTATGCATACCCATACTTTTACTTCTGCTTTCAAAACTCATTGACTCATTCATTTGGAACCTGCTTTCATATCATTTCCCTAAGATGCCCTGACCTCGGTAACCTGTGCCTCACCAGTCAATATCCTCTACTTCAGACTGCCCTTGGAGTTCATGTAGCCCAAGTAGTATAACATCTATATTAAAGTTGCTGCATTGGAGGTCAATAGTCTTCTGGGTCTAATTCAACAGGGGAAAAAAATCCCTTCTCATCCTATGGGTGGTATGTGTTTTTCTCAATCTCGGGTCCTCTATAGCAGGGCTTTTCAACCTTTTTACCGATTGTACCACTTTTAGGATATGGCAATATTCGAGTACCACCTAGCAAGGTGTCAAAAACTTGGTGACAAAAAAAAAAAAACCTGTTCAAAGTTGCAATTGCACTGAAATGACTTATGACCATTTTTCACACTTATGACCATTGCAGCAACAGGATCATGTGATTTATATTTGGATGCTTGGCAACTGATTCATATTTATGATGGTCAGTGTCCCAGGGTCATGTGATCCCCTTCTGCAACCTTTTGACAAGCAAAGTCAATGGCAGAGCTGCTGGTGGCCAAGTGCTAAGGTGGGACTTCCCTCCCTCCTTCCCTGCCTCCCTCTTTCTCATGCCCACCTCCTTCTGAAGGAAGAATTTGAACCCCCCCCCATATTTTCCCTCTTCCATATATTGATCAAACAAGGAAAGGCCTCCAGAGACAGAAAAGACAAGCTGCTGAGTGAACTAGCTTAAAAAAGCACATTCCCCTTTAAGAATTAGCTACTGGCTAGAAAGGAAACTTAAGGAGCACAGCCGGCACTTAAGGAAGAAAAAAAAATGTAAGTACTGGCTGCCGGCTAAGGCAGCCTCCCCAAATGGCTCCATTCATAAGTAAAATCTGCAGCTCCAGAGGACTCTCTCACTGTAAGTCTTTGCCTGTGCTGGCTCTTTCCCTTCCCCACTACACTTGGCTAGGCAGGGCTGCGTACCACCTGCCACTCATTAATGTACCACAAGTGGTACGCGTACCACAGGTTGAAAAGCCCTGCTCTATAGAGGCCTAGGATAGTTTGAGGGTTCTGAATAATATCTTAACTATTCCTAGCACTGTACTCTTCTGGACAGAGAGCTCTGATATTGTTCCTGGCCTGTGGTCCTCAATGGAACTGCATCTACATGAAGGGAAGTATGTAGTGGGGTGCTCCAGGGCTCTGTTCTCGGCCCAGTGCTCTTCAACATCTTCATCAATGATTTGGATGAGGCGATAGTTGGGGAACTCATCAAATTTGCAGATGACACCACCTGGCAGGAATAGCTAACACTCCAGAAGATAGGCTTAAGATACAGAAGCATCCTGAACGACTTGAACATTGGGCGCTATCTAACAAAATGAAATTTTGCATTAATTGTCAGTGTAGCTAAGTTCATTTATCTTGCTGCAGTTTGCCCTCTTCTCTTTCCTTTGTCCTCTTCTCTTTCCTTCCACTTTTTCCAACATTAAAGCCTTCTCCAGAGATACACCCGAGTATTAACTAGCATTTAATTTAGCACTTCAGTAATCATATTTTACTAATTCTCTATTGCTAACACCTTGTTTCTTTTTAACTCTCTTTTATTAACTTTTTGGTATCTTACGGACTCTACTTAACATCTATGTACTTAAACTTTATACACTTTCTGCTTTTATTTTTCCTCTTCTTTGGGTTTTAATTTCCGTGATCGTTTATAATTTTATATTTGTATAAAACATTGGTCAATGATCATAATAAACTTGAACTGTCCTTATTTCTTTTGTGGTTATCTTTTATTTTTGATACTAATTTGGATTTATTTGTTTTTCTTTTTGTTCAATGTGGTATACCACATAGTCCTTTGGAATTGGGATTGTTTACAAAGACTGTAAAATAAGTAATATATAAATATTAATTTTTATTTGCTATATAGGTATCTATGATTTTCTTCCTGTAAAATTATGCATTTCAGATACATGGCCTTCTAAAATAGTGTATAGTAACACATATTAGCTGCTAATTGTATGACTATAATAATCAGATTTGGTTTCTGTCTATGTGTCTTGCATTTAGTTTAGGATATGGGTAAAAAAGGAGGTTCTGACATGGGTAATTGGACTGGTGACAGGGTAAAAGACTTATATTATTTGAGGTATAATGTTTATTGAGTAATGTTTTTAAATAATATTTTTCCAGTTTTCTTTGACGAAATAGTTCTTTATTGTTTGCAATATTTTAGCAGGCGTGTTAAAAGTAGTATACAAATATAACAGATAATAAATTATATCATTCAAATGCTATATTACAGCTTTTTCTAGATTTCCAGGTGGTGACAGGTTAACGAACATGCTTCCATAATTATGGATAATGTACAACTGTACCTGTACCTGCATCAATCAGATCAAAGGATAGTTATTTGTTTTTTGATTATAGCATTTTTAAACAGTTGAAATATATTCTGATGTAATCAGAAGCCAAGCTAATAACCGATGCATAATACTATGGATCTCTTGAAATAATTGGTTTTTATTATTAAACTGATAGTTCATCAGATAAAATTTAAGATATTGATTCTTTAAAGCTCTAAATGACCTTGCTCTAAGTTCTCCTGGCATATAATTGTTTCCACATGACAGTCAATAGAAGTATCTTTCTTCAAAAAGTCCTGATTCATACTGAACAAATGGAAGAAAGTGTTCTTCTGTATCATTTCCCAAGTTACAGAATGTTCTCTCTTCAGAATTAGACTCGCCTCATCCCCTCACTTTCAAAGAGACCTCAAGTTCACAAAAATCTTTGAAATGATTGAATCAATTTTTATGCATACATTTTTAACTGGATTTTAACAGTTTGTTTATTTATTTATTACATTTATTGTCCATCCATCTTAGAAATCATGTGTACGTATAGTGTTGTAATAATGATAAGAAATGGTAAAAATGAAATAAACAGAAACAATGGAAAATAGGAAACAGAAAGTAGTTAGAAATAAATTCTCAAAATTAATGGACTATTAAAATGAGTAGTTTTATATCTTCATTGGTTTTTTTCTTTTTGTTTTTTCTTTTCATTTTTTTACTTTAATTTGTACAGTATAGATTTTAATTTTAATTTTATTATGTTAACATATATTTGCTACAATTATTTAAAAATTTAATATATATAATATATATAAAAGAAATATATGCTTTTAACATTTAATAAAAAAACAATTAGAAAACAGAATGAATAAAGAATGGAAGCAATATAAAAGACAGTGAAATTTCATTAGAAACTGTTTTGAGCATGTGAATGGCATTCATTAGTCCCTTCCTAATTGTAAACCTGTTGTAAATTGTCCTTGAAAAGAAGGTATGCTATTGAAAATTGAAATCAACAGCAGTTAATACATTAAAAGGAGCTTACATTGAAGAAGTCTTCACTGGGAAAATTTACATATCAAATAATAAAAGCAAGATGATTTGCATAAAAAAGGTCCTCAGCCAATTTATGTTAGCAACCACAAAAATTACAGACAGATACATATAGAAGCTTTTATAGAGTATTTGTAGACATACATAGTCATAAATATTTTTATGGATTAAAAGAAATACAAAGTGCAACATATTTTTACTGATCCATAGCTAACAAACTATTGGTCCACAAAGAAGCCATTGAAAAAGGAGTTTTAATTTGTTCATAAATTACTTGATCTTAAAAATAAATATTGATATATACAGTATCTATGACATTTCAAAGCATATGTGTTGTATGGTTGTTCAAAAATAACTAAACCGGGAAAACAGTCATTAAAATGGCAATTGTTATTCCAACTGAGCAAATGTACAGTAATGAGATTTGAACCAAGACAGATAGATTCACATGTAGACTAATGGGAATCCATCTGTGCATGGATCTGTGTTCAATGAAAATATCAACTCAGTGAATGCATGCTTAAAAATGAGCATGACTCCCATATTAGAATTGTTAGAAACAGAAACATAAAATACTGTCATTATAGCAATATTTTTACTGAAATTTTTAACATAAACATACTTAAAATACATGCCTACAGATCTGGTCACCATATCTGCAAAAAGGATATTGTAGAGCTTTCCAAGTCAAATTAAGCCTTTACATCATATGATGAGAGACATAATTTCTTCATACAAGATGTATTTCCCCCCCGTCTTATTATATAGAATGTAGGATCATACAAACTGATTGAGTGATAGGAGGCTTAGAATAGTACTTAATATGAAATTGCTACATGTTAATTCCAACATCCAATGTAATATCCCTCTAAAAATCACAAATAGAAACTGCTTCTTACTATTCAAACATCAGAGGAAACACACATAAATTACCTTCTTTTTTCTTCTTTGCTTCTTCTTCGCTTCTCTCTTTTGCTTTTAATGCTTCATCAGCTTTAGCTAAAAATAATGTATTGACATGGCGATTAGTTCTATAATAAACAGATCTGGAAAATGTAATATACTTAGAAACATCACAGTCATTTGCATCTCTGATGGAATGACCTGGACACCCCTTTTTTAAACTTATATAAACTTAAAATAACATTGCTATATGAATCCCAGATACCACATGAAATTTTATTTTTATTTGTAAATGACTCTTCTTAAAGAGTCCTATTCCTATTCACAATGTCTTTCCCAAGGACATCCTTCCAAAAGCATCTGCCTTTGGGACTAAAAGAAAATGCAATTCCAGAATGATTCTTCATAGACAGGGCAAAACCTAATCCTTTCAAACAAGTCTGAACCTTCCAAAATGTAACAATAAGAAACAGGAAAAAGGAAAAGTGCTGGATACCAAGAAAACTCACTTCCACAGCTTGTACATCCCTGAAGAAGTTAATTTGATCTGTTCCACTGTTGATTTAATTGATGAACAATGTTTTTAGGTTAATGGGACATCAAATCTCCCAATCTTTGTTATTTTGTCTAAACAAAATATCTTTGCTATTCTTGTATCTGTGTAATAATATTCTTTCTTGAAAAACAAACAGCTTCAGAAAAATATAGCACCCAAGCCATTTTAAAAGACATATCCGGAGTTCAGCAAATAATCTGGCCTGCACTGAGCCATTCTGGGACTATTTCACACTAAGTCCCCATTTCCAGAGCATTATGGTCTAGCACAAAGAAACTCTAAAAACTATATGTGTTTGGTATATTATCCAAATGGGATATAATCTGAAAATGACTGTGAATGGAAGGAGCACCCCAAATTTCCTAGAATGCATGGCAGATGTCTTCAAGACTGATCACAAGATCACTCTAACTTAAATCCAGACCTATCAATTACTGAATTCAAAATCTCTCTTTCTTCCCTCCATAATATGTTCAGGAGAAGTTATATTGAAGGCCATATTTATTTCAAATGCAAGGACCTGATCTATTTGGACAATATTTGTTTCTTTTGCAAATCAGAAGCTCCTTGCAGATGAAGCCTTCTCATTAATTCCTTTCAATGCTGGAAATTCCCAATGAGGAGAGGTAAATTTAGTCCTCTTTCCATTATCTTTCTTCTGAGTAGCAAAAGACATTTAATCAGACAGGAGTTAATTTATAAATAATTTTTCTACTGAGTCAAGTGGATGTTTTTTTTTAATTTCATTTAAATGGTTAAAGTGATACTTGAAATAATGCTAGATCAGTTTGTATATGGATACATTATTCTACCCTATTGCCTTGCTAGATGACAGAAAGGAACCATGAAGGAGTTTCTAGAATCTCCAACAACATAGTGTTGCATAGAAGATGCTGTATAAAAAATGGTATAATATGCATGTAATTGGACTACGGGATGAAAGAAATTCTCCATACAGAGACAGAATATCACTTCATGGATAAGACCCTCTTTTCCTTTTTCAGTGCAAATTATAAGGCTGTATTTAATTCATGTTATGAGAGCATTTTTTAAAACAGAATCTTCTTTTCTTTTAGAAATATCTCCTCTTATTACTTAATTATGTACAAGTTGCTCAACTGCAAGGGTTTTAAACACTTTACTACAGATGTTAAAGAAGATTAAAAATATACAGCACAGTAACAAGGGACTATCAATATACTCTGTAAATTAATTAAATTTCTGTTCTAGCACATCATTTATTCTGAAGCATTAATGTCTCAAAGGGGCCATTCTCTTTTATTGCTATCTCACTGCATGATGAGTGAACTTAGAGAATAATCTCTAATAGCATTATAGTTGATGAAATATTAAGTTTTTTTAAAATATTGCTTTGTCAAAAGATAGAGAAGCATAATGTAGGTAGTTACATCCTAGACCAGCTCTTACTATGTAATAAATCCATGAAAGAGCAACAGTTTCAAATACTAGTTTTCTATACCAACATATTTGTTACATGAATATTCAATTGATTTAGCAACCATGAAAGACATGAATGCCACATGATCCACAAATTTAAAATCTAATATCACTTTTCAGTTGGTATCTATGCCTTCTTAAAATACACAGCTTAAATACTGATGTTCTGAAATGACAGCACCAATTACAGAGACATCTGTTTCCATTTACAAGCTTTTAGATACACTTAGAGTACATTTTAAATCATGAAATATTAAAACTTCTGCCAGCGATCTCTTTACAAGAATGTATTAAATTAGATAATAAAACAAATCACTGGTAACTATAAAGATTTTTACCTCGTTTACGCTTATTCACACTAGTACCAAGGTAAGGATAATAGAAATTCCATTTAAATTTAATTTTGGTTATATATGTAATTGTAGCTATACCCCTTGAGTTATGGAAATGCTCGGCTTATCTTTCTTTCAAATTACCTTCTCAGATTCACATTCCACTCCTTATAACTATCTTCAATATGTATTAGTAAAGCTCATTAGAATGAAATTTAATAATGCAAACATTAGGTGGGTTTCAAGATCCTCCATTATCAACACAAGATGGATTGCTTATATATAGCTCTTGGGCCAACCAGGCAAAATTTAGATTCAATAAACTAGCAGGCTTAAATTTGATTTATTTATTCCACCATGCCAGTGCGTTCTTCATAACTGATGTTTTCTGCATAGGAAGAGTTTATTGGATTTTTTTTTTTAAAAAAATAGCTAGCTCATAAGTAAAAAAAATGCCATCTCATAGTTATACATACTGTAGTTATACTGCCAATCTTTTCTCTATTTTAAATTTTAAAATATTTTATTTTCAATTCCTATTGATTACTTTAAATATGGCAGTATCCTAAAAATTTGTCTGTCTGCCTATCTACATCTCATTCAGATACTTAAAACAGAATGCATAATACTCCCTTCTCCAATTTTTTCCACAATGAGTGTGGGAGACTATTGGAACCAGACAGCAGGAGGAGGAGGAGGAGGAGGAGTTCAGTGAAAGTGAAAAGAGAGCAAACCCATAAACAATGGCCATTGGAAGGAAACATTTGCGAGACTCTGTCTATAAATCTGCCTGAGAACGTATTTCTATATCTTTCAAGATTATGTTTTTACCTTGATTAGCATTACAGATGTCTTTCTGAAACCCTTGTGGTAGTTCCTTGTTAATTTACCATGGAACATGGCATTATATATGAGGTACACTGGGCTAAGAGAAGGGAACTGCCCCAAAGTCATCTAGTGACCCTTCCATGGATGAAGGTAGATGAGAAACTGGTCTCCTTTCTTTCAATCCAACATCTGAACTGTTATATCACATTAATATGATCCCAAAACTGAAATGTCCTACTTAATCCATTTGGAAAGTTACGTTCTAAAATCATTCAAAATTCTTTATAAGTAACTTTAAAAAAATAGAATGCCAGTGGGGGTAACGCACCAGGCTAGAAACTGAGAGACTATAAGTTCCATGTTAGGCACAAAGCCAGGTAGGTTCTATATTCCAAGAGTATATGGGTGGTGCATACTACTTTCATAAAAAAAAGTCCTCTAATTGGCTATGTTCCACACAACAGTCCTGTGAATAACCCATCTCTTAGCAACTTTTTCTTCTGCCATATCTGTCTCTTCCATACCACAAACTGGACAGAAGCACAGCCATTTTTCTTCTTTTAACAAATATTCATTTCTTGGAATAGACCACATATTACTTACTATCTTTCTATCAGAATAGACACATATTAGCATTTCTCCAACAATTTTCCAATTTTTAGTAAACTTTTCACTAAGGTAGAAAAGTTCATTTACTTGCCCTTTTTTCATCATTTATGTAGAAATTGTTAATTAAAAAGAAAAAAAGGCAGAAATGTCAGTTCCTTGAAAGAAATTATATTCCTCACAGTATGGTAATAAAGGAGAATATTTGTAGCTCAGGGTTTACATGAGGGGTTCTTGATGATGTTACATAGTCTGGGTAATGAAACTGATGATGTTACCTAGTTGGATAATGAAACATCTGAAAGAAAACAAGCAAGCTCAGAGAGCACCAAGGACCCCTCATCCCCACACTGTGTATTTCCAGCTTATTCTCCACAATGTAGCTGTCAGTGTTGCCTATCCTATGGGCTACAGAACTGTCACCAAAGCTTGGTATTTAAAGATAGGAACTATAGGAAATAATAACGGAAAGTCAAGTGTAGGCTATGCATATCAAAGCTTAAAGTAATTAATTTTGAAAAGGAAACCTATATTATTTTTTGTGTATCTATGTAGAAAATCAGAGCGCAGTGGCATCTGAAAGACTAATAAATTATGCATTCCATTTATTAGTCTTTAAGATGCTACAGTATTCTGATTCATTAGTTTTAAAAAAGAAATGTTTACTAGGCCATAAACACAAATGTGCACATTGGTCTTTAACAGCAGTAAATTGCAAAGTCTTTTTTTAATAAATGAGATATCATATAGTATAACATGCAATGTCACACATTAGCCAATCGATTAATAATCACGTTCAATAAAATATAACCTCAAAAATATAGTTGTCCATAGATAGATAGGTTTTGTTTATATGGCACCAACTCCTTATTAAGATTAATGAAACTATGTCAAACCTACAAATAGCACAGATAGCTGTCCTTATTTAGGAAAAGTTTTCAATAGGCCAGAAATATACATTTTTAACAATAGGATTCAATCATATACTGTTTTGATTGTAGGAAATATAATAGTAAAGTGTAAATAAAATCTGAGCAATGTTAAAAATCAAACCAAACTACAAAATTAAGGAAAATGAAATGAATCTGTTGAAAATATGTGCATTTGCACATTTTTAATTTTTGTCTCCCTCTCCAAAATTCACTAGCATCACTATATGTAAAATCTGTGAACAAAAGTCCAGAATGAACCTAGATTTTAACAACAACAACAAGAATGTGAAAGGTGTCTTTTTCTTCAGTGTTTTTAGGAGTACAAATATTTACATTTCCCCTGATTTTAAACACCATCTTATGCATGTTTATCATGTCAATCTCAGTGAGTTCATTGTCAATTAGTTATGTGGAGGGGTATCCCTGCTCCTTCTCCCCCCAAAAAGCTGGAAAAACAGAGTGCTGACCATCATATTATATAATAAGTGATATTTTATTCTGTTATATTAATAAGTTGATAGTACAAGCATAATTAGACTATAATGTTTTATCCAGGTCTTTGTTCTAAGTGCAAGCCTCAAAGGAGAGCTTTAAGTTAAGGACAAAGTCATGTTTCTAGATAAATCATCTGGAAAAGCTTTCAGTTGCTGTAATTTAACATAAATAGAAAATAGTCATGCTGTGAACATTTCTACCTAGATTCCCATGACTCTTCTTATACAACTACATTTATATAACTTATATAACTATATTTATATTTAGGAAGAATTTTTTTGCTTTTATAAACTAAAAATAAGAATTAGTAGCGCTGCAAGTAATGTAATAAAATAATTCCATACACTTTGATTTTCATAAAAATGAATAATAGATTAGAGTAGAAATTGCAAATAAAAAAGTCTAAGAGCTAGAATACAACAGTATTAAACTTCTGATTTTATTTTAATGACTTCCATTTAGGTACTGTCAATGAATCATGAAGGCAACACTTATTCATGAAGAACCAGTTATTCACTAGATGGCGCAACAAGAATAATTTATATCTTTATTTAACCACGCAGTCTGTCTGTTGGAATGAAACAAGTGCAATGACAGATAAATCACTCATTTTTGGTTGTTGGCCTAATCCTGAAGTATTAAATTAAACTAAAATCTTTTCATCTGTTTGCCCATGAATGCAGCTAGAAAAATTTATGCTGGAATAAAATTATGCTAAAGGAAACAATACTTTTAATAAGAATAAGAAATTAGAAAAAAGTATTGCTTAAAAGCAAGCAGATTATACTTATTTTGACTGTATTTCTGAAGATGCAATTATATTTTGGAAAATTTAGATGAAAATAGTGCTTCTAAATACTTGTTTTTATGTTTTTTTCTCAGACTGAATTAACATATATTTATAGTTTTATATATACAGCAAGTACGATTAAACTTGCTGAAAACTATCTATATGATTCTTGTCCATTTGTTCAATGGATAATGTCATATACTAGTTATATAATTATTTTGTTTATTAGATATGAACAATACACACATATATCACCAAACAATATTTGGAATCATATTAAATAATGCAACATCATCATAGGAAGGTCCAATAAACATGGAGTTTTTCAAATAGTGCCTTATCGTTGTCTTTGTGCCACAAATAATTTTACTGAGAAACAATATAAGTGAATTTAAATTGTGTCAAGTTTTGGTACCCTGGGATTTTTCACATACACATTTCTAAATATAATATAAAATATATCTTGGAGCCAGCAAGCATCTTCTAGATCCAATAATTTAAATTATTTGAATCTAGAAAAACTAGATTTACCAGGAATGTTAACTTTCTAATCTTAGACCTGTACAGTGGGGGGGGGGGGGAGACAATAGAATGCAAACATACAACTTTTAGAAGTGAGATGTGATACAATAAGATAAATATCCCCAAGGACTTTCCAAATCCTGGTTATTACCTACTGTATTAAGACTGTGTTTCTCATCACTTAATGCTTATTTTCATCACTTTGCTTAAAATATTGATAATCAATTAGAGCTACGTCTGTTTTGCCACCGAATCTGTGTCACAGTCTATCAGACTGTCAGGGCCAATTCAATCCTCATTCAAAGTTAATTTTTTCTTCATAAATCTGCCTTTCGGGGAGTCATTAGGCGCAGAACATAGCCTGAGGTGCAATCACCTATTCTCTTTCATTAGTGGCAGGCAGAGTAGGTGAGGGAGATTATTAGAACTTTGGAATGATCACAAAGCAGCGTGCTGCCTGTCAGATCCCCCCAACATTTAATTCATCTAGCCAACTCACCAGCACTCTTGCCAGCAGTTTTAAATGGACATTATTCATGAACATCTGTGACATGCTGAATATTCTGTGCTACAAATGATGAAAAAGCAAGGCACCCTTTGACTTTAAAATTAATTCTATGGTCAAAACAATTAACGATATAACCAACATGCTTGTGATGTTATTTTTAGTCATCGAGAAAAAAAAGTTTTTTTTTTTAAAAAATCAACACTATATTTTTTAAGATGAAAATCATTTCAATGTACTAAGTCTTGCAATAAAAATTAATGCAATGTTTTCCTTATTTAGGAGGTTAACTAGTTTTCTTTCCGCTACTTAATATAGTAAGTGGTTAGTTAACCACTTTATAAAAACCTTTTGATGTGCTTAAGAAGAGGAGTGAAATGAATTTATATATTTAATTTTAATACAATACCATGTTAGAGTGCAGTTTTTTCTCATAATGGGCAACCATATATAGCAAATAAAAACATTATTTCCAATTATCAGATGATAGATAGATAGATAGATAGATAGATAGATAGATAGATAGATAGATAGATAGATAGATAGATAGATAGATAGATAGATAGATAGATAGATAGATAGATAGATAGATAGATAGATAGATAGATAGATAACCTTTATTGTCATTTTTTTCCCCTGTGGGCACAATGGCACACATTAAAAATGAAATTTAGTTGCTTCCTCTCAAAGTGTACATATAAGTGTACATACTTATTATACATATAATATGCCTGATATTGAAAACAATGTTTTTATTTGTTATAGAGTTGCTCATCTATATGGAAAAAGAATTATAAACATTGGGGTGGTTTAGAAGCACTGTTAATAAATAAAAATAAATCTCCCTTCAGATAGCTCATTTTGTAATAAAAATACTAAAGATGCATAGATAGTCAGATCTGATTTCCAAATAATATCTCAGAGTACACAGGTATGTAGATCTAGCATCTCTCTGCATCACCATGAAGTAGTTATGTCTTTCTCCAGAATTACATTACTGCAGTATTGCAGACAAGCACTTTTTATATTCCTGTCCACTCCAAAGCAATATTCAGAAATCAAATTTGAAGCACTGCCCAGCTGTAGAGCGTGTGTGTGTGTGTGTGTGTTCTATTTACCTATAGGAAGATAACCCTGAAGTAAAGACCTATCTCCCACATTCAAAAGGCAAGATAACAAAGAATGTGTTTGCTTCCTTTACATTAACTACAACTAAGATGATTCTTTCTTTTAAAAAATACACCATTTGGGTAAATATAGTATTATTAATTAAAAAGGTCTTCAGCATTCAAAAGATTGGACACAAATCCCTTTCAAAGAAAGTTATTATGCATTACCCTAACAAATACACATAATCAGAAACGCACATAATGCCAAGAATTTAAGTAGAATCAATGCAACAGATAGGTAAGATACTATTGGCTATTCATAATATTTTAGAAAATAAAAGAATTTGAAGAACTGAATGTCCATGACTACATCCTCTAGAAAAAAAGACTTAAGTAGGTTACTGTCAAAGCAAGGGTAACAAGTCTTTTAATTAAGAGAATCAGTGAATTCAGTCAGGAATAAATTGAATGATCATAACTTAAGATTTAAGCAGAAAAGGATATATTTAAAAAAAATTGCAAGCAGCTTCAAATTGAATAAATTATTGCAGAGGATTAAAAAAGAAAAGCAGATACCCAGATATAGCAGACAAAATTGGGGAGGGTTAAACAGAGAAATCTAAATAAGAAAAAATGGAGAAATTCAAAAGAAATAGAGGTAGTCCTCGACTTACAACAGTTTGTTTAGAGACCATTCAAAGTTACAACAGCACTGGAAAAAGTGACTTCTGACCATTTTTCACACATGACCATTGCACCCTCCCCATAGTCATGTGATCCAAATTTAGACACTTGGCAACTGACTCATATTTCTGACAGTTGCAGTGTCCCAGGGCCATGTGATCACCTTTTGCAACCTTCTGACAAGCAAAGTCAACAGGGAAGCCAGACTCACTTAACAACCATATTACTTACTTACAATTGCAATGATTCGCTTAATAACTGTGGCAACATAAGCCTTAAAATGGGACAAAACCTACTTAACAACTCTCTTGCTTAGCAACAGAAATGTTGGGCTCAATTGTGGCCATAAGTTGAGGACTACCTGTAATAAGTATGGAAATGTTGAAGGGTCTGAATAGAATATAAAGGCTGAAGATCTAAAATTAAGACAAAAGAAAGTATGCAATATATATATATATATATATGTCTTTAATAATTTTAAATATTGGAATCCCAGGTATGGACATTTAAAGTCAATTAAATAAAATAATGAACTCTGGGATATTAGAAAAAAGGCTTCTTTATTGCTGAGCTTTCGTTAACAACCTGTTAACATCATCAGAGCAAAGGGCTAAATGGCAAGGGAGCATCTTACATAAACTAAATTCATTCCATCCAGACATCCAATTTACCGCAGAAGAAGAGAGCAACAACTCCTTACCTTTCCTGGATGTGCTAGTCCATCGCCTCCCAGATGGAAATTTATCAACCTCCATATATCGTAAAACCACCCACACAGATAGAATCCTTCACTATTTAAGCAATCATCCCACATCACACAAAGTCAGCTGTATAAGAACATTATTCAAAAGAATCAAGACCCACTGCAGCACAGAAACAGCAAAATCTAAAGAGAAAGCCCACCTACTCCGCATATGTAAACAGAATGATTACCCACTAAGTTTCATTAGGCGTTGCTGCAAGGATAGGACACCACACTCAATCCACAATTCTTCAGCTACTACGACTTGGGCAACAATCCCGTATATCAATGGAGTCTCAGAAGCCACTGCCAGAATTCTTGCCCCATATAACATCAACATCGCACACAAACCCAACCAAACATTACGCTCCAAGCTGATGCGGCCCAAAGAACCATTACCAACCAGTGATTTATCCTCCATCATATACAAAATTGAATGCAATACATGCCAATGTAACTACATTGGAGAAACATCAAAAAGACTTAAAACAAGAATACATGAGCATGTTTTAGCAATAAAAAGGCAGGAACAACGCTCCCAAGTCTGGACTCATATATTCGAACATGGCCACACTTTCAACTTTAAAGAGGCAAAAGTCATAGCTCAAGATTCCACCAAAGGCGGCCGTCTTCTAAAAGAAGCTTGGTTTTCAGACTGCCATTCCATCAACAGACACATTGACCTACTACCCCCTTACCAAACCCTAAAAAGTCACTTACAGCAACACAAAACACCTAAACACTTCAACTCAACCAACAACAACACGATAACACCACCTCAGCCACATGCCAAACTCCTAACCAACATAACAGACACCCTTTCTTCAACACAACTCTTTTCATCTAATCCAAATAAAGAACACAACTCTAACACAACCATGACAACTTGCACAACCAACACAACACATCCTGACACTTTCACACACAGAAGCAACAACACTACTGACCACTGCATCCATGACACAAACATCCAAAACATAAATCCAATCTCACAAGACACTCACACACAACAAAACATACACACACAAGACCTGAACAGAAGCAGAATATTAAGACCTAGACCAGAATTGACACCTGCAATAAAACAAGCTGTTACAACCCAATTCCAAAACTCTGCAAAACCACCCACAACAGACAAACACAACAAACAACCACACACAAACATTCTAATTGATTATACACAACAATACACACACACGCAGCAACCTTACTCTGGAAAAACTGCGAAATCCAAAAGAGTGACTCCTATAACAATAACGATTCCACAACGTTCCAAAAAAAGGGGGGGGGAAATAAGGACAAGCAAACCACTTACATGCCCTACGAGGGCATCTACTTTCTCTCCCTGCAGATCCGGTCCCACAGCACCTGCACGTGAGAGGGCAAGACGAACATCAAAACTGCCCTCTACGGAAGGAATCCAGCCGGCACAAGACTTCACGCAATGCCCCGAAAAACCTCGCGCCGAACAGCTGATGAGAGCGATCCGACTTACGCGCCAAACAGCTGACAGATCCAGTCCCACAACACCTGCACGTGAGAGGGCGAGACGAACATCCAAGCTACTCTCCACTAAAAGAATCCAGCCGGCACAAGACTCCGCGCGGCTCCCTGTTAACCTCGCGCCGAACAACTGACAGGCACGCTCCGGCTTGCGCGCCTGACAGCTGTCAAGCGCGACTTTTAAATCTTGTCGGGAGACTTTCTACTGTATACCTACTACCGTCAATGTGATTTTTTCTAAACGAGCTTCCTAAGCACGCTATGTGCACATGCCACAATGTAACCGTTTTCCAACTGTTATGTGAATTTATGCACATGCTCCCTTGCCATTTAGCCCTTTGCTCTGATGATGTTAACAGGTTGTTAACGAAAGCTCAGCAATAAAGAAGCCTTTTTCTAATATCCCAGAGTTCATTATTTTATTTAATTGACTTTAAATATATATATATATATATATATATATATATATATATATATATATATATATATATATATATATATCTCATATTAATTATCTTAACATATGTTAAGTAGCCAGTTTTTCTTTTAAAAAAACTAGAAAAGCAAATGTGAAATTACATGCTGTATTCCTATTTCTCTCCACACTTAATTGAAATATCCTTGTCTGAAACTTTCTAGAAGTATGCCACTTACATAGCACAGAAGATAAAAGACTTATAACAAGCCAAAAAACAGAGTTTGGTAGCACCTTTTCTGACTTACCCAATTGATTAAAACACATAAGGTTTTGTGTGCTACACCTGAGTTTGCCATTGTGCAAATCTTTATCATTTAGACTTTAATATATCAGTTTTATTTTACTTGAATAATTAAGAAAAAACATAAGCTCAAAATCAGTGAAAGAAGATCAGTAGTTCAGATTTAAATATTATTATTTAGATTGTATTATTTGTAATCCCTTGTTAATGAACAGAATGTAACATCTGACTGAAAACTTAAGTTATAATGGACAAAAATAATTTGCCACATTAGAATGTTTAGACTGAAAATCTGAGGTTAGGATGATCTAAATTTCCATTAAACCAAGATATCCCTGAATAGTCTTGAACCACTCACTTATCTCAAAACCACAGTACCTTAAAGAGTCATTGTAAAGAATATACAGGAGAATATAGCTGAATATACATCAAGATTAGTAGGAAGTTATATGAATATGGATGTAATATATACATATTTAAAATCTGAAATGGGTCTGAAAATAGGATTAGGATAAATTGGTAGAACTGCTGGAAACAGGCTGGCTATAAAAGCTGTAAAAAAGGCTTTTCTTTTGGTCCTGAAACATCAGAGTCACATTTCTTGCAAAAATGGAAGTCTTCTCTGCATGCTCCTATATCTTGTATCTGTTCACATTGTACCAATTAGCAAAAATGTTTTATTTAAGCATAATGTTTGTGTATAAATTTGCCAGCTGCTAATTTGAATGAGTGATATCTTTTTTCATTGTTGCTTTATTTTATTAGCAGTAACCCTGACCATCATTTCTCAATGGAATATGATCTATTCTAGACTGAGCAATCTCACAATAGCACTTTGCAAATGGTTTAATGATGGAACTTGAATTGCAACAGCTAAGAAGGTAGGTTGAATTTTTGGTTCACTACCCAGTGAATGCTCAGGTCCAGAAAAAACACAGGGAAAGTCAGCTCTTGCCTCCTAGCTAGAGAGCAAGTACAGGTGAAAGCCATTCCTTCAAGAATCTAAGGGCAGAAAACCAGAGAACCCTGTCCAGGGTCATAGTTCTTAGAAACAAAAAGCAGAGCTAGATGGTGGACAGCTGGTTTCTGTGGTCTGTGTTAATTGAGGATTCAAACACCAACATTCTACAAGCCGGTCTAAGTCTGAGAATGAAACAAGTCTATGGAAATGCAGGTCAATTCTTGGAAAGTTATTTCAATGGTCCTGGAGGCAGCTCCTAAGCAGCCCCAGTTGCATGTGTGGCTGTAGTAAGGGCACTATCTTTGCTTCCTGAAAAGTCTTTACTTGGGCTTTGAAATTTCTGCACATCCTGGGGCTAGGTGCCCTGCCAGGATCAGGCTCCTCATTATCTGAGTCTGTCCTCACCTGCTCCCTGCTCTGCTTTGGTGACTGGCTCTCTGCTCATCGTCTCCTACACTGATTCATAGGAGTCAGAGTAAACCATAAAAAAGGAAAGTATGAATTCAGTAATTAATAACCATTGGTCTGCTGAAAAAGATATATCCTTAACGGAGCGAACTACAAGCCTCCAGATGGTTGCTTCCTGAAGTCTGTCAACCTCAAACATGCAAATTAATGTGTGTAACAAATGAAATATGATTCTTGACACTGTATCATCTAGCTTTTCTCTGGAATGGATATCAACATTATTTCTACCCTTTGTGACACTACTGCTCTGTCCAGATAAAACAGAGAGCGATTTCAACATCTAGTCTGTAATTCATCTCTAAAAGATAAACTGTGATGGGTGAAGATTATAAAAGAAATTACTTCTGCCTTATAGAAAATTAAGGTAAGTATGGGAATAAAAGGAGGGAGGCACCAAACCAAAGTATAAAATTGAGTTAATATTAGCAAAACTAATAATCCTCCCACCGGAGGACCCTCCCACTCCCTCTGAAACCACAGAACTCTTTGCAATTACTAAAACAATGCAACATAGCCGCCCTGCTATGGAATTCCATATTAAGGGCCGCCCTTTTTCTGGCATTCTAGGTACCGGCGCAGATGTGTCTGTGATCCGCACTGCTGAGTGGCCTTCAGCAGTCCGCAGCGTGGGCGGTACTCAACTTGCAAAAATTAGTAAGGACTGGTTGCCGGCTACATCGCCTCAGACTTCCACGATTGCTCATATTAAGCCAGTTGTCTTACCTCTTCATATAAATTTGTGGGGCCGTGACCTGCTCCACCAATTCGGCGCAAAATTAAGCTTGGAATAATTATGTCACCTCCGTCACCTCTTCGCCTTTCTCTTAAATCTGACATTCCTGTCTGGACTGACCAATGGCCTTTAACTTCTGAAAAGGCCACTGCTCTACGCACTCTAGTGTCTGAACAACTTGCCCTAAAGCACATTGAACCCTCATTAAGCCCATATAACACCCCAGTTTTTGTTATAAAAAAGAAATCAGGCAAATGGCGTTTCCTCCACGATTTACGTGCAGTGAATGCTATTATACAACCAATGGGGGCGCTGCAATGCGGCCTCCCAAACCCAAATTTAATTCCAAAAGACTTTGACCTTATGATCATAGACTTAAAGGATTGCTTCTTCTCTATCCCTCTTCACCCGGATGATATGCAATTGTTTGCCTTTTCTGTGCCTGAACTTAATATGTGTAGACCAACTTCTCGCTATCAATGGCGTGTCCTTCCTCAAGGCATGCTAAACAGCCCCACCATGTGTCAGTTTTATGTAAATGCTATGTTAGAGCCATACCGTGCCATGTTTCCTCACTTTCTTGTTTATCACTACATGGACGATATCCTTGTCGCTGCACCTGGCCCTGTGGGGACAGTCAGCCAAACACTGCCTGTTCTCACTACCATGTTAGCAAAAGGGGGACTTAACATAGCACCAGATAAGATACAGCAAAAGGAACCTTTTTCATATTTAGGTCACAAACTCCTTTCTTCTCACTCAACACCCATTTTTCCTCACATTTCTTTATAGAAGGATACCACATTAGTGCAGCTCCAACAATATCTAGGTACCATAAATTGGATAAGACCTTACCTTGGCATTACCACCAGCCAGTTGGCACCTCTCTTTTCTGCTCTTACTCAGGGAAAGCAACCCTCAGACATCATACGCCTTAATGTGCAACAGCTAGGTGTCTTGACACAAGTAGAACAAGCACTCCACACACAATGGGTGGACCGCTGCATCCCTGATGAGCAACTACTCATCATCATCATAAATACGCCACAGATACCCACTGCACTTCTGGCACAAAACCCAAAGCCACTTCTTATACTAGAATGGCTTCACCTTCCTCACACTCCTAGAAACACAATCAGCCAAAAACCTTTTCAAATTGCCTCTCTCATCTCTAAGGCTCGCCTTCGAGCGAAAGCCCTTGCAGGGATAGAACCTTCTGTCCTGTATGTACCATGCTCTCTCATCCCGAGGAAACCCTGCGTGGTGTCTTCCTTTGCTGTTCTGGCCCACCTCATGGGAGGCTCGCTGGTCGCGCAAAACCGCAAGTTAAGTTTTTATTTTGCTTTTGTCTTGTTTGTGATATTTGTACAGTTGAGGTAGACATCTTCATTTCATTTTATTTATTGAGGATTTTTTTTATATTTTAAGTTTTTCACTTTAGATCTGTATTCACTATTTACATATTTTCTTTGTGTGCATTTAGAGATGGGAAAGTGATCTTGAAAAAAGTTTTGTCTCAAGGAGGTGTATCTTAAATAGTTACACTGTAAAGAGACTCAGATTAAAAAAGGGAAGTGACAGATTTGAAAAATTGCAACTGTATATCAATATGTTGCAAGAAGCACATATTCTACCTAATGAATTGCTCTCACTCAGGCCTAGGAGATAGATTGGATAAACTACAGGTACATTAGTAGATACTCAAAGCACATAGATTTGTTGTTATTCGTAATAGCAATTTTACAACTGATGTGGAATATGAACACTGTGCCAGTGAAGAACAATTCATATCCATATACCGCATACATGCCTCCTGCCTGCTTACCTGTCTGTCTATTTTCTCAACCCTATGGATGGTATATTGTGCAGATGTTCCTGTACACAATGCCAGCTACTTGGTTGTGCTGTTCAGTGTAGCCTGTTCCTGCTTGAATCATATATGTATAACATTCCCTTCTCACCTCTACCTGGAATTTGAGGGTTCTGCACAGTATTTTAGCTGTTCTTCACACTGCACGTTTCTGGACAGATCTGTGGGAACCACTCTCCCAGCTTAGGAGTCACAGCCCTGAGTGCTGGGACTACTTTGGTTCAGCCATGACATACTTCCACAACATGAGACTTTGATAGTTTAAACTATGTTCTAGGAACATTAATTCTGAAATTTAAAGATTGCAAACCAGGCAATTCTATATAGTATCTGAATATTTCTCTTCTTAAGGAATTTTCCTTTTGTGGAATTTAGCAAGAAGAAATTCTTCCTCCTCCTCCTAAATCAGGTTTCTACTAAAACATTAATTCTCCAGGATATATTTAAAGCATCTAGCCAAGTCACTTTCCAGAGCAATAAACAAACAAACAAATAAATGTGAAGATTTTAATTTTATATAGTTGGAAAAGACAAATATTCAATTTTGTTATAAGCTAGAATCCTCATAGATCAGGCATGTCCAACACGCGGCCCGTGCAGGCCACGCCCACCCCGGCCCCACAAGGGCAAAAAACATCCCGATACGTCACGATATGGCCTGCAATGTGATCGGGCTTGACACTCCGATCATAGATGAATCATATCAAGTATTTACAGCACAAAGTTTTCATTAGGGCTACTACAATTTACTAAATTGCGGCTAATACATTTCACATCAGTGCCACTAGGAATCAGGTGGGAAAGCTTGCAAGTTACTGGATCATTTTTTTAACAAGAGAAAAACAATTAAATTTGGTATCAGGAGTTCAAGTCAATAATGGATAGTTAACTACTGAGTCAATTATACGTTTTATACTTTTTATACTCATTTATGTAGAATGTTCTGCTATGGAACAGAATTATTAATTTCTTGGGAAATACTGAAATGGAACTGATTTACTAGGAAGATAACAATAAATTGAACATTAATTCACATGATAAGAAATTGTTTTACATGACAAAAATCTATGAAATTGGGAAACACTGAACCTGGTGGATCTGGAGAGCAGAACATTCAAAGATCTGCTAACACCAATATAATTAGACATCTATAATGCAATCTGCTAATGTCAAGCACCAGGGAAATCAGGAGATCCAAGCAGTTCAAATGGGTATAAAGATTTATTACAAATTTAAGCTTGCAATAAACTGTAATTCACGGTGGGGTGGACTTAGATCTCTTGTAGATGTGAAGGGACTCATGACTGATGATGCGTTTGACCCCTCCCTCAGGCTCAGCCTGGTCATCTCCTATATCTATATTTCTTTTATATTTCTATGAGTTATAGTAATCTTAAAGCCCAACAAAGTTCCAACTAGATATGCAAGTTATAGACTAGAATCCTTGCTCAATATAGATTGTAAAATATTAACTTCATCCTAAATCAAAGATTACAGATTTAATACATTCATCTCAATCTAGATAAAATAAGCAAGCATCTGACAATATCTGCTTTGTGATTGATATTCTGGATACCATGGCAGAAAAATTAGAATCAGTTGTTCTAAATTTGCTGGATGCTAAAAAGACCTCTGATGTGGTTCACACTAAATTTATGGAAGGTGCTCTAAAAAGATACAATATTCGACCTTCTTTGTTCACTGTTTTCAATTTGGTAGCTTTAGTGCAAGAGCACTTGAGCTGCAGTGCAGTGTGAACCCCTTTGCAGCAGGAAGTCAGCCCAGCCTAACAGTGCAATGCAAAGGGGCTTCTTGATGGACCACAAGTCTGGAGTGACAAGAAGCCCATTTGCACATGCTGCTTGGTCAGGCTGGACTTTGCCCCAGAGCCATGGCTAGCCAAGAAGCCCTGAGGTGCAGCCTATTTTTTCATCAACCTCCCTGCATTCACATGCTGCATGCACACACACCTCACACTCTTTTTCCTGGCCTCCCTGAGCTTCAGCCCCTCTGCAGCATCCTTCAACTCATGCATGGCCTACACCAGGCTGACCAGGATCTTCTCAGCCTCCCCCCCCCCCGCAGCACCCCTACACTTGTTACATAGGACTCTCTCCACTTCCCAAGCATCTGGAGCTATGAATGCAACCAGGACTGCTGGGGTTACCATTGCTAAGTGCCATGGTCACTTGACATCATGCTTTAATAGCACATCACTTAGCAATGGAGATTCCAGTCTCAACTGTGGTAATAAATCAAGGACTAACTGTATTTCATAACAACTTACTTTTATAAAATATGTATTTATAAAAGCAAATGTTAATGTATTAATATAACAATGCAAACAATCAGACCTCCGGTTTGCCATCGTGGCCGCCACGGCCGCTGCAAGGCGAGCTCCGTCTTCTGCGTTCAATTTTGCATCGCTGGGGGACCCTGGAAAGGGTCAAAAGTCGCCCTGTAGGGGCGACAAGCAAGGAGGGGATCCCCGCTTGATCGCGGGAGGGCAGTAGCCCTTCCGCTTGATCCGGGGCAGCCCTTCAAACCAGTGGACGAAAGACCGGCCATAGAAATATGGCCCGTCACTAGGCTGCAGACAGCCGAAGTCAAACTTACCACCAGGCACTTCTAAAGCAGTGCGGATGAGACTGGGTGAGATCTGAACCTTTCTTCAATCCTATCTTTTCTACCTGTATAAGCTTCCCAAAGTATTTCCCCCCCTGTGGAGAGAGGGAAGGGAAATCCTATCCCACCCTCTAAGAGCAGCTTATGTCTATAAGCTATAAAGCTTATGTCTATGTCTATAAAGATTGAATGTAAAAGTAATTAAGATATATATAAGCTAAAAAAATTGATAAATGTAATAAACATGTCTTTACGTAGTTGATAAAATAAGAACTGTATTAGTTTAAATATGAGATAGTAGATATTAAGAGAAAAAGAGAGGAAGTATTTGATGTTGAAATAAGGGAAATTTTGGTCATTAAATTTAAGACATTTGGAAATTAGTAGAAAATAAGAATGTTATAGTGTATTATCAATTAGATGATGTAACATGGTGAGAAATAGAATATATTCAAATAGATAGGACATGTATTTTGAACATTAGATTTTGTGATGAATTGTGGTAAAGGAAACTTTGGTTACCTAAAACTTGGAAATTATAAATATTAAATGTTAAATTTAAATATTGATGGAAACTAAAAATTGGGAAAAACTAATTACAGGATATTGATTGTCTATAAAGATTGAATGTTAAAGCAATTAGGATATGTATAAGCTAAAAACTATTGATAAAAGTAACAATGTTATTTTTACTTAATTGATATAATAAGAATTGTATTAGCTTAAACACGAGACAGTAAATACTAAGGGAAAAAGAGAGGAAATATTTAATGTGGTAGTTTGAGATTTGTACTAAAGACACTTGTATGTTATTGAATTATTGATTAACCCAGCCGCCACGTTGCTTTTTAAATACTTAAATGTAAAACTAGAAAATTAATAACTTTTTTTAAAAAATAACAATGCAAACAATCAGACTATACTAGTTTTAAAACATTGAAGAAAAAATAATTACAAAATACTAATTGCCAGATAGGATGTGCTGTGACTAGACAAGCTTAAAGTACAAGGTAAACATCTTGTTTGTGTCCTGAAGCTCTGTTTCCTCCTTGCCTTGCCCTACACCTTACTCTATCAGTAGGATCCCTTCTGATCTGTTTTAAAACAAGGCTACTGCAATATATTGATCTTCTTTACAGAATAATAAATTTCCAGACAACAGAATGCAAACTGGGCAGAACTGTTTAATTACATCTGTGCTGAAAGGAAATCATTGATCAGTAGTAGTATGGGAAAACAAACTGTTCCCCCCCAAAAATCAGATCAAAGTCAATGAAATAACCAACTATGTGCCCCATTTGGGACTTTTCTTAGGTTAGTGCTTACGGACAAGTAAAAGAGGCTATACTGACACATACTGCTTACCACCATCTTCCTGAACTCTCCTTTGCAGTTTTCATGCTCTGAGCATAGTTTTTGATTATTCTAATTAAATTTAATACTGCCAACAGATCTTCCTATTGATCCCTAAAATCTTTTTATAAGTAGAAAATTAAAAGCCATGAGTGAGGGCTCTAGAGACAAACAGGTAGTTTTAATGATTTCATCATACCAATTTTCTCCAATGTTTCTTGCTGTTGGATATTAATATCACAGGTGAAATATTATTTTTAGAAATGGTAAAAAATTGATTAGCTATCATTTATACCAATATAATTGCTACTATCTTCCACAATAAATACTGTATTATTTCACTAGATAAAAAATAGTTATACAGTAGCAAATTAAGGCTTGTATATAAATACTAAGTGTTACAGTGAAGAGGTTTATTGTATTTTACTATACATGATTTCCTTATGGCCCACTACACAACTTTGGGCAGTTTATAATAATAATATTTAAAACTACAAAACCAATCAGTTCAAGCCAACATTCTAGAAAACATGCAAAAACAATATTGTATAACATTTAAATCCTAGTATGAATTTTGAATATATTTTCATTTAATTTCCAGCTTTTACCACACCTATTAATTGTTGCTATACACACCATCAATTACACATTTAATATTGCAAACTGTACATTGATACGAAATAAATGTCTCAAGAATGGAGTCACAAATACTTGTGCAACAGAATGAATAACTGATTCACAGTCATTTGGAGTCATAAGAATAATAAACCTTCATACTTTCTATCATGTTCACATAGTAACTCTCCTTTTAAATACTACTACTATTACTATTGTTTTGAGATCCTGACTTTTTTCTAGCAGAAATATGCCCTGCTCCAGTGACTGTTACTCACAGCACTAACTCCCTTATTTATCATTTCCTTTTCCTTCAAATAATTTTCATTACTTAATTCCAAATGGCATCAACTTATGGTATTTAGCCCATCCATATAAAGACTAGCCTGTTGGCTAATTTACAGCAGGATTGAAACCTTGAAACCATGTTCATCTATTGTTTCCATATAAAAAGCTGTCAAACATCTTTATATTAAACATGGGCTATTCAAAAAAGAATCATTCAAAGTAAAATAAGCAGATTTACTAGCTATTTTATATTTACAGTTATAAATGCTGCTAGTTCCATTAATGCAAACACTGTTCTAAACCATATACAATAGTAAAATACAATAGACCTTTATGTTGCATAAAAGAATGGTTATAAGATTACATTTCAGTCCTCCATATATTACTAAACTTCATTTCCCAGATGTTTCAGCAGCATAGACAGTGTCAGAAAATGCTAAAAATTGAGGTTTGCCAACATCTGGAGGATTACATAGTGCCCACTCCTTTATGAAGTCCTTAGCATTAGTATTATGAAGTCTCTTCCAACTTGCATTAGCATCAGATATACAATAATGTCTTCTTATATTATAAGCAAATACTTAAAACAAATGTTTTTCTTTAAGTTATACTTCAAGTTATAATCCATAGACTAGTACAGCAAATTCTGTTCAACAATGAAGCTGTGTATTTTGGAATAACATTTCACAAATATTTAATTTTTTTCAAAAGCACATATATTTATATTAATTTAATGAATCAAAGCAGTGTGCTTATCTATATTCTTTCCAATAAGGATGAACTAGCTGTGTAAAATCCAATCTATAACAAAATAAACTATGACAGAGAAGAATTGCTTTTTGCAACTTTTCACAATTTCTGTATTTTTATGTAAATCTGAAATATTAAGGAAAATCAAGGATAAGATGTTAAATTAAACGCATCATTTAGATAACTTAAAAACGGTTTACTTTTACAATGAAAAAGGATGGGAAACATCAACCTCATTGTTTCAAGTATTACATGCTTCACCATTCCATTAAAGAACATAATTTAATCAGTTTGTATTTTCTCAGGGAAATCTCATTCAAAGAAATTTTACTGCCATCTATCTAAATAGTAAATAATTATTATTGTCTCAAAATGAGTTTTCGTTTGCCAAGGGCAAATCCACTGCTGTTACTGTTCAGCTCTGTCAGAGAAAACAAGTTAAAAAGGTTATAAAGATACCATTAACAGCATGGGACTGCCTCGTCAGGACTCAAAAGTGCTTAGTAATTGAGGCTTTTATTCATAGTGTATTAAGATCCATATAAATAGCACAGTTAATATGATGCTTTAGGCTTTATTTTGCTGCAATCTGGCAATAATCACCTACAACAGCTGAATTTAGCAAATTTATCTGCTGGAGAGTACAGCTCATTTTATCTTTTTTTTTAAAAAAAAAAACAACAACACTAAAGACTTTAAAGTAACAATAGCATATGGCTTAAAGGCATGTTTTAGATTTGACCAAGGCAAAATATGGAAAAGTTTAAAAAACTGTAGCTAACTTGTCTAAGTAGCAAATATCTCCTGTGGAATTATCATGGAGTGAGGAGGGGGAGGACAAATATATTTTCCTTATTGATACACTTTATTGTTTTTAGGGACAGTGTAGTCAACAATAATTGACATATTATATTGTAAAAAATATAAACACATAGCAAAATGAGATCTTATCACACGAGCTGCAGGCATAGATCTATAGCAATTATAATTACGTGCTTGATCATTATGACAAACAGAAATCTACACAGATATGTGAATGCTCTCAATTAAACAAAACCACTCTATTACTTAAAGCAGGGGTAGGCAACCCAAAACACTCAAAGAGTCACTTGGACCCGTTTCCCACCGAAAACAAAACACTTGATAAATTTAAATATTGGAATCCCAGGTGTGGACATTAAAATCAGTAAAGTAAAATAATGAGCTCCGGGATATATGAAAAAATGGCTTCTTTATTGCTAAGCTTTCGTCAACAAACTGTTGACATCATCAGAGCAAGGGCTGAATAACAAGGGAGCCTGTGCATACACTTATATAACAGTTATAACGGTTACAGTATATATATATATATATATATATCATAAAGGTAAAAAAGGATATATGCAGTGTTATCTTCATTTTAGATGTCAAAAGGGTCTCTCTCTCTCTCTTTCTCTCTCCCTCTCTCCGATCTTCTGCTCACCTGGCAAGCTGGCTTCAAGCTGTTCTCCAACAAGCTCAGGGGTAGGCAACCTTGGCTCTTTTATGACTCATGGACTTCAACTCCCAGAATTCCTGAGTCAGCATAGCTGGGCTAGCTAGCTCTCTCCTGCCCTTCCTGCTTCCTGTTTCCTGCAGAGACGCAGCAAAGGGAGGAGCCCTGCCCAATAAGCTTTTCAGCTCGTCGGAGAACACCGTGAGTCCACTCTCTTTTTTACACACACACACACAGAGAGAGAGAGAGAGAGAGAGAGAGAGAGGGAGGGAGGGAGGGGGAAGGGAAGCGCAAGTGCCTCTCTCTGTCTCTCTCTGCAAATGGCAGAGGAGGCTGGGAGCCGCAGGGGAAGGCTCAAAGAGCCACATGCGGCTCTGGAGCCGCAGGTTGCCGACCTGTGACTTAAAGTGTATGAGGCCAGAAGTGTGTTGGTAACAAACAAAGCCAACCTTTTATATGTGAATGTAGCAACTACTTAAGTTCTATCCCGCAATGCATCCTTAATTTGAATCTACAGTTAAGGATGCCTCTTACATATCATGCAAAAACAGAAATTTTTGAACAAAAAAGTGAAAATATATTATCAAAAGAAAAGACAAAGAGAAAAAAGATTTGCACAGTATTTTACTACTTGTAATAACATACACACACATATATATACAAAACATAGGTGTTGAGTGAAAAATATCTGCACACCATAACAGAGATATTTAATACATGAAACAGGAATTCTTTTGTCACCTGCACTTAGTTCTCTGCATAATCACAATTCACTACATAATTTTGCCAACAATGGACTTGTTTCTTAAAGCTTGTTTCTTAAAGTTATAACAAAATAATTCCACAACTTTGCTCTTCAAACAACTTTCCTCTGATTCAAACAGATGCCCACAAAACTATTCTCTTAATTTTAGGAAAGGGTGGAAATTGCCTGGTACTAATTCTGAACCGCATAGCAGATCGGTAAGATAGTGAGATCCAACTTCTTGAGTGCCATGTGAGGTCTAACATTGTCATGCTATAGCAAAAGTTCCTTTTTGTTCCAAATGATTAATTGTTATTTCAAAGTTGTGAGTGTTGCAGTGAGTGTTATCTTACTTGGTAGTGGGTGATGTACAGGGGAATCCATATGAATAAGATCACCTGCATTCCCAAAATCTATAAATGTGAGTTTTCCTATTAAAAGCCTTGGTTTGATTTGGGAGGGGAGGGGCAGTTGGTGAACCTTGGTGATTATATTCCTTAGACTTATGATTTGTTTCTGAGACATAATGATAAACCCATTGCTGTGAGAAAATACTTCACCTTAATTCTCATAGTTTGACAACACTTTCTGGCAAATTTCAGTTGTTGAACTTTTAATCTCTGCTGTAAACATGCAAGGAACTCATTTTGCACAAATTTTCCAGCACTGAAGAACATTAATACTGTAACCCACATGTTCCTTTGAAATTCCAGCAATTTCCTTCTGAATAATACACCAGCTGTCCATATATGAATGTTTTGGAGAACATAATGAGTCCCATTTTGGGCATGATTTTCATTACAATGAAGAGCACTACTGTAGGTTGATTTCTATCATATCTGATTTGGAGATTGTTAACCCATATACAGGTAGTTCTTGACTAATAACCAGTTGTTTAAACTGTGATGGTCTTGGAAAGGGTGTTTTTACAGCTCATAAATACTTCTGGCCATTTTAAAATGTCTCACACACACACCCGCTGTGACATTTGGGCACTTGCACACTTTAGGAACTTGGCAACTGCTCACATTTACAACTTGTTGCAATGCCCCATGATCATGTGATGCAATTTGTGATAATTTTTGCCAGTTTCCAACAAAAAATAACCTTCTGGGAGAATGGATTCAGACTTACAACCACATGATTCACTTTGTTAACAACATAAATATGGTCATAAAATTAAATTTGGTCATGTGGGTGCCTTGCTTTACAGCAAGCATGTCAAACTCGCGACGTCACGTGACGTATCGCAAATTTTTACCCCTTGTCGGCAATGGGGTGGGTGCGGTTTCAGTATGATTATCCGGCCCGCAGTTTGACATGCCTGCTTTACAATCAGCATAACTTACAACTGAAATTCCGGTCCCAACTGCAGTAGTAAACTGCACATTCTCTGAGTTCCTTGGAAAAATACAGTGGGACTGTATTGCATCCAGTTAAGCAGTATAACCTTACATATATGCAAAAACCTAACATAGATGCAAAAAATAATTATTTTTATTATTACCATCAATCATGAAAAATATATTTCATAACCCAAACAAGGAATAACCTATATTGTTTGTTATTTTTTTCACTCAAAACCAACAAGTGGTTTTCTGTTTAGGAGCAATGTTAATTCTCCTCCCCCTACATTTTTCTGTGCATGTTGAATGTCATTGGAAAGCACAGGGCAGATTGCATACTCTCTACTTTTGATCATCAGATTGGCTGGCCAGAATGAGGGACTAGATAGATTTTTGGTCTGATCGACTAAGGCTCTTGTGTTTTTAAGCAAAAATTTAAAAAACAACAACCCCAAAATTTATCTTGCTAAATATTGACAACAATGTGTTAAAAATATTGTGCTTGTCTGTGAAAAGGACATTGACAATATTAATTCTATTAATTTAATAAGAAATCCTAGTTCTCTTTTTATATAATTATTTATAGAAATATACATTATTATCTAGTAGTGGTTAAAATAAGAATAATTAAAACCCAATTAGTAATATGAGCATTTTAGAAAAAGTAATATTAAAATGTGAAGTATTATATTTAAAATTATATTCTTAAAGCTATAGTTGATTCTTATAATCAACTATAAATCTCCAGGGAGATAAATGCATTTTATCAGGGATGAAAATCTTCACTGTGTTAAAATGAGAATAAAAATTATTACAATCTCATAATTTGGCTTGCAGCATGCAGCATTAATCAGAAATCATAATAAATCCACATGCTCCTTAGACAGCACATTTGTCAAACAGTTTTGTAAGATAATGACATTGACAAATGGGTTTTAACTTAGAAGGGTCAATCATAAACTCATCAAATGCTTCATTTAATTTCTTAATTTAGACAAACATAATTTGTTTATGGGAAAGATATCAGGTGTTCATGAATGAATAATGGCTAGGAAACCAAACTCCATTAATCAGCTCATGATTACAGATGACTCCAAAACTGTTTACTCTAATTTCATTCATTTGGATTAAAGAAAATATGAGCAAATGAAACTATTTAGAAAAATGGCATACACTTCTCTATTTAATAAAGTGGCAATAAATACTGTTTCAGTAACTAATACAATTGCTTGAGGGTGAAGGTTCATTCTCAGAGCTTGTGGGTTGGTTTCCGAACGTTTCGTTCCAGGTTAGGTAACATCCACACATGACTTGTCACAAGACCTATCACAAGACCCTGACCTGATGGGATCCTGACCTGATGTGATCTCACCATCAGAAGAACTACTGACCAGACGAAGCCCTTATAAACAGAAGAACACTGACATTGACATCCCCTAAACTCCACTGAAGATGTTACCTAGCCTGGTAATGAAACGTTTGGAAACCGACCTACAAGCTCGGTGAAAGAACCTTCACCCTCATCCTACACCTGAGCTACAGATATTTGGCACAACTGCTTCAGTTAAAAGCTTCTTTTGTCAAACTGAGAAATTAGTATAGATTGCTGATCATGAAAATGCATAAACATAAAACAAAAGCTGTGAAAACCATAAGAGTGTAAAAATGTATATTTCAAATATATATTCCAAATATAATTGGAAAGATTTCAGTAAAACCATTTGACCCAGAACTACTAGTTGGAGATCATTTTAGACACTATAAAATTGGTTTCCAAGTAACCAATTTGCTGGTTTAAAACATGACCCAGTCATGAAGTTTTTAAAAGAATACTCATAGGACATATAGATCTGTTAAGAAAGATTTGACTGTTAAGGTTTAAATTTTAATTCCTACTCATTTCTTAATAAAATGCTTTAGAATATTTAAAGCTCATATCATATAAGCAAGTGGAAGACCTGTTAATTTCCAGGTGTGAAAGTCCTAATATTGTTCATTATTGGCTATGTTTATTGAGATTGATCAGAGTTTGAATCCAACAACATCTGCAGGCCAACATTACAGGAGTCCATAAATTATGTCCAGGCCCATTAACCAAACATTTCCAGCAGTCATCAAGAACACAATAACACTCCCTCTAAACACATGCAGTGTTTTACCTTTCCCATCCAACTAGTATAAACTAGCTTTTCTCATGTCTGGTTTTGGTGATGGTTTTGCTATTAATATGTTTAATTTTGAGCCTCCTCTGGTTTTCATTTTTCTCTTGTCAGGATAATTGTATATTCTTCACCAAATTAATATTGTCCTTTTGAACTCTCTGGGAGTCATCACCAGAAATACTAGACCTTAGTTCACATCCTACAATGATACATCTTGCAGTTCCTTTTAATTTGTATATAAATGTGTGGTTGAGAGTGTTACTTTTTGAGTATAATGCCCTCTATTTTAAGAGCCTAAAGTCTGATTTGTTATTAACCTTACCAGCAGTTCATAACCTTCTCTAAAATAATGAACTCTTAAGTATGATGTAATGAAGAGTCTGGTAATACCAAAAGAGGAGTCCATTAATTTACTGTAGTGTTTCCAAAAGGTTGTATGTTGGTAACCATAGTAATAGAGATTTTCTTATGAGCAATATAATCAATCAGCTGTTGCCTTCAACTCTATAGGCCACGGGTGTCAAACTCGTGATGTCATGTGACGTGTCGTGACGTATCGTGACTTTTTCCCCATTGCCGGCACAGTTTGACACCCCTGCTATAGGCCATGAGAGCAGTCAGGAGACACAAGCAAATCCCTTACTGCTACAAAACCCTAATTGACTATATACTTGAAAACATGGGCTAACTGATTTGGCTTGCTTCTTTAAAAGTCTCACTTAATTGAACTTGGTTCATGGTGACTTCATAGAGACCTCCATGCAATCTTCTTGGTAGCAGTACATAATTTATTTGTACTTCTTTCTTTCAACTTCCAGACCAGTCTGCATTCCAGTACTGGCTAGGGGTCTCCCATCCAAGTACTAATCAGACCCAACTTTGTTTTTCTTCCAAGAGCAAACATGGATGGCCAGCTGCAGTTTCTACAAAAATGCGTATAACCTCATTGGAAAGAAATATGTTTTTGGCATGACAAAGAACCAAAAATGGTGCATTGGAATATCTGCAAGAAATACCACTTGCCTACAAGCAAGAATTGGTAGGAATAGAAAATGAAGAAGTTCAAGTGCTCTGGAACTATAGAATTCAAACTAACTTGTATCTACCATACCAAATCCTGGATTTAACAACTGTGATAAGACAAAAAAGACTGGATAGTGGACATTGTAATACCTGGAGACAGTAGAAGAGAAAGAAATGGAGAAAAGCACTACACACAACACACACATGTATACACACACACACACACACACACACACACATATATAAACTGCAAACAGAAGTAAAATAACTGTGGCAAAAAAAAAAAGCAAAGATAGTAGCAACAGTGATAGGTGCCTTGGGTACAATTCAAAATATGTGGAGCTCACTTGAAAATAATAATAATAATAATAATAATAATAATAATAATAATAATAATAATAATAATAATAATAATAATAATAATAATAATAACAACAACAACAACAACAACAACAACAACTTTGGAAGGGACCTTGGAGGTCATCTAGTCCAACCCCCTGTTCAGGCAGGAAACCCTATACCATTTCAGACAAATGGCTGTCCAGTCTCTTCTTAAAAACTTCCAGTGTTGGAGCATTCACCGCTTCTGGAGGCAGGTTGTTCCACTAGTTAATTGTTCTAACTGTCAGGAAGTTTCTCCTTAGTTCTAGGTTGCTTCTCTCCTTGATTAGTTTCCATCCGTTTTGCTTCTTGTCCTGCCTTCAGGCGCCTGGAAATAGCTTGACTCCCTACTTCTTTGTGGCAGCCCCTGAGATATTGGAACCTGCTATCATGTCCCCCCTCGTCCTTTCTTTCATCTAAACTAGCAGTACCCAATTCCAGCAAACCGTTCCTTATATGCTTTAGCCTCCAGTCCCCAATCATCTTTGTTGCTCTTCTCTGTACTCTTTCTAGAGTCTCAACATCTTTTTAATCGTGTGACCAAAACTGGATGCAGTATTCAAGTGTGGCCTTACCAAGGCATTGTAAAGTGGTATAATACTTCACGTGATCTTAGATTCTATCCCTCTGTTAATGCAGCCTAGCACTGTGTTGGCCTTTTTGGCAGCTGCAGCACAACTGCTGGCTCATATTTAAGTGAATGTCCACTAGGACTCCGAGGTCCCTCTCACAGTTACTGCTATTGAGCAAGGTGCCCCCTATACCATACCTGTACATTTGGTTTTTCTTGCCTAATGTAGAACCTTGCTTTTTTCACCATTGAATTTCATTTTGTTAGATAGTGCCGCATGTTCAAGTCTGTCCAGATCCTCCTGTATCTTAAGCCTGTCTTCTGGAGTGTTGGCTATTCCTGCCAGCTTGTGTCGTCTGCAAATTGATGAGTTCCCCATCTATCCCTCGTCCAATCGTTGATGAAGATGTTGAAGAGCACTGGGCCCAGAACAGAGCCCTGGGGCACCCCACTACACACTTCCCTCCATGTAGATGCGGTTCCATTGAGGACCACACGCTGAGTACGGCCGGTCAGCCAGCTACGGATCCCCATCAGTCAATTACAAAAGGCAGCTTTCCTTGGAACAGCTTACATCTTGTGACAATACCTTTAATTTAAATTAATACTTTAAATTAATACTTAATTTTGTTGTGAGTTATACAATGACAATAAAGATATTCTATTCTATTAATATTATTAAACAATGTCTGCCCATCCCAGGTCCTTGGAAAGAACTTGATAAATGGACAAAAATGCCAAATCCAGTCTAAACTTCTATTTGAATGGGTGACCAACCATAGTAAATTGTTGTGGAGAGGAGGTGGTGGCAGAACAGGAGATTGCTAGTCTAAGACTGCCAACTGTTTCCCAAATTATGATTTTGCCTTCGTAGGAGTAAAAAAAATCCTTTCCCCCCAGCAAAGATTGGTGTGGGGTAAAAGAAGACACTGTGTTTGTGTATATGTGTCTGTATGTATTGGAGGCTTGGAGGAAGATGATGCATATGTGAGAAAACTGAGAATGTGTGTTTTGTATATCCTCATGAACAAAATGGCTACTGTATACCTGAACGGGTGTCCTGGCAATTAAAGTATTTTCACCTACCAAAATGTTGCCTAATTCATTTCTTTTCTATCATTTTTCTTTCTGAAAAAGGAATATTTGATTGATCATCTGGGTGGGCTCTTTCTCATAAGAAAGTTTATTTTCTTCGTTGTCCAGGTACAAAATTGGTTCCCTAAAAAAAAAACACACACCTCTTTTCTTTTCCTCTCTCAGCATTGTTCTCCTGAAATCAGTACCTATTGCTTCTCATTTTTCATTCTAAGAGTCTGTTGTCACCAAATATGTCAATAATATCTACTACTTCTTCAAATTGCAAAAAAGAAAATAAAAGAAAATAAAAAGAAATGTTGGAATGTTTACTCTGTTAGTTGACTGATTACACTGAAGAAGAAAAGGTTCTTCTGCAGAGTCTTCTCTGTGACAGTATGTAGTCTAACTTGGAACTATTTTTTTTTATTCCTCCTTCCAAATGGGAGGAAACATAGATTTTTGCATATAATCACTTTTATTATTTATTTCTTTTGGAATGAAGGAGGCAGCATATTGCCTTTTTACTTATAGTTTTGAGAACAGATATTACTGGGTTATTTTCCTAGAGGTTATCAAGGAAGAAGAAAACTTTTAATAACTTTTAGGAAACAACATGAAAACTGTACAGGCAACAACATAATCTTTTTTTAAACACTGTTATAATTACATTTTATTACAGGGTAAACTAGTCCACCTACAGGTTCTTTCTATCAGGATTATTCTGGTTCATGAGAAATGGTAGTACTAAGGAAGGGAGGCAGCAATCCAGGATATTTTACAGCCCACATGCAGGAACTTACCATGTTCAGACTTAAGGTCATTGCAAAAGGTGGGCTATCTCTACATTTGACCTTCAGTGGGATGTGCAAGGAGTATGCTTGGAAGGGCAGAAAGGAAATGGCACAAATAAATGTAAGGAATCTGTTTTAGGAAAGGACAATGTGGGTGTATGTATGGCAGACAAGATACAAATGGACATTTCATCCTTATCTCTAAACAAGTTATCAGTTGCTAGGGAATCTTGGACAAAGAAGAACAGAAAACTCAAATAAATTTCACCTTATATATTAAATGAAGACTGGAAGATAAAACATGCATGATGAGTATAATCAATTAGGGAACATTTACTAAAATGAATCAAATTTAAATAACACAAGAGTTAATTAAAAGGTTCTTCAAACTCTCCACCTATGCTGTCCCCACCCTTTTAAATACAATATTTTAGAATAATGAATTAGATTCTTGTTTGGCATTATTTACAAAACTTGGGAAATATGGTTATTATTTATTTATTTATAAAATTCATAGGCTGCCCATATTACCTCAGGGTTCAGCTATACATCAGCTCAGATGAAGAAATACTGGTTGTTTTTCACCTGTTAGATATTTTGGTTAAGGTGCCAGGTTGGAAAACAAAAGACTTTGAGCTCTAATCCGGCTTTGAGCATGAAATATGGCTGGGTAACTTTGGGCCAGTCACTGTCTATCAGCCCAACGTGACAAAGTTGTTGTTGAGGGAAAAATAGGAGAAAGAAAAAATATTAGGTATGTTTGCTGCTTTGAGTTATTTATAAAAAAGAATATAAATGTAATAAATAAAGAAATAAATAAGAAAATGTTAGGTCAACTACTGTTGTGAAACTGCCAGCTGGACGAGGAGGACGGATCAAGCGAGGAATTAACCTATGGGACCTTATCTGTTTTCTTCCCAAGAGAAGGCAAGTAGGAGATTCCTGGGGAGATTCCTGTATTATAGGCAGAATGCAATAAAGCAGGAGTCCCCAACCCCTGGTCCGGTGCTGGGCTGTGGCCCGGTGGAAACCAGGCCATGCAAGTGGCGGGCGAGCATGTGAGCTCGCAAAACTGCATTTGTGTAAGTGGCGCAACCCTCCCCTCTCCCCCCCACAGGCCACCACGTTGGTCCATAGAGCCAGAAAGATTGGGGACTGCTACCATAAAGTAGTTAGCTTGAACTCTAAACATGTGGATCTGGTTGTTTGCACCTGATAGCTACATCCCAAATAGGCAAAATGTTTATTTTTTGGAAGCCATTATGTCTTAAAAGGGAGACAGGGGAGATAAAAATGCTTTTTACTTCACATGATCCCCACTACTATGCAACAAATTCCATACTCACACTAATGATATTCCCTATGTCTGCAAGCAAACAAGCAAGTTCAGAGAGCACCAAGAATCTCACAGTTCAATTCTGATCTATGATATTCTCTTCTAAGACATCCAAAATATATTGCCAATTTCTTGTTCCAGCAATTTTTAGTATCACTAAAAAAAATCACTGGAAATTAGAGGGAAGATTTTAAAATCTCAATACATATAAAAACTTTTAAATATAAACCAATGACTTGATAGAACATTATTAATATTATTGATATAGATTTTATATTATTATATTATTTTCATAATGTAAATTACTGAAAGAAGTGCACACGCTCCATTTGTGATAATTTTACCTTCCAAAGAAAACCTAAAAGGTAGCCCTATGAATGTAAATAGAGCTAATATTAAAGACAATATTATAAAAATATAAGCAATCTCATACTACTCTTTTTTAAATTAATCATTTCTTATATATACTATTTAAATAGACATTTATAATATTTTATTTCTTCCCAGCTGGCCTTAAAACTGGCTTTGCACAGTTACTAAGCACTGAGCTAAAAGACTGCCATATTTAACTAAACAATTTTCATTAAAGAAACAAAAAAGGAAAGATCTGTAAAGTAATGAATGATCCTATTAGTTCCACCAGACTAAAATCATATATTCTATGTATGTGGTCTCCTCAGCCACATCTGTCATGAAACATCTTAGCCCCACACACTGTATACCACTTATCATATAAGACTGAGCAAATACAGATTTATCATACTCTAATAAAATGTTAAAAGAAAATCATAGGAAAAATGTTCTGCATTTGCAACATCTAACATTAATATATTTGTGTTTTACTATCCAATTCATTTACAGAGAATTTTTTTAAAAATAATTGTGATGTACAGCTAAGTGAACTGGCTGTATAATCAGAACATAATGAGTTAAACAGCTAAACATTCAGATAAACTGTCAAACAACTCCATTATATATAAAACATAAATAATTCTTCCATCAGTTTTTACCACATATTGCTAATGTCATATTAACAACTCTATTTTGAAGTCTGCTTTAAGCCATCAACAATTCTGTAGTTTGCATGCTTTTTTAGAAGCAGGTTTGAAATGCAGATTCCACATGCAGATCAGACAGTCATTTCAACTCAGGACTTTGAAAGCACACATCAATCAACTTCTGCAATTGTTCTTATAAGTAGAAAAGAATCTTTACAGCATAGAAAATTTTGGACAATATTTTTATATGATTAGCAGAAACTAATTATTTGGAAATATTCACATATGATGTCTGTAAAGTATACATTTTTAAAATCATTTAAAATATGGATTATTCAAATATGTTTTGAACTAACAGCATTTCTACTGGGATGAAGTATTTAATATTGTGAATACTGTCTTGTCAGTATTTGAGACAAGAAGAATATATTTAATGTACAAACAACCATGAAACCTTTTACTGTTCTCCATCATTCAATAATTAATGCTGGAAAAGAAATCACAGACACCCAAGTGATTTGGCAACTGTAAGTGACAGAAGCCACGCTAAATCCTCTGTTTACACTGGGGATTAGTTGAGTAGACTATGAGCAGCAAACTGAGCTGTCCATGGTCAAGGGAACCAGTTCCTTGTCAGCCTATAGGGCACAAGGACAAAACACGGTCCTGGTATGAAGTGACCCATAAATATATTCCAGCGAAGGATTTATACAAAGCCAGTCTGCCTCACAGAAACTCCATATGACCATTAACTGGGCTGCAAGGCCTACCAGGAGGCCTAATTACAGGCCTACAGAGCCCAATAACAAAAGCTGAAGAGGTTTAGCCTAGGGATGATCTGCTTTATACTGACTTGAGAGAGTCCATATAGAGTGACAAAAAGAAAGAGGTTTAGCTTTAAAATTCTCCCAAGAGAGACAGCATTGTAACTAAGCCTGGAAAGCCCACATGCAACATACTTTAGATAGGCTTAAACATACCACCCTCTTAGAATTAACATTCAGGAACTGCCTGCTTAACATCTGCTCAAAGAGAGCACATTGCTGTGATATTGTTAAACTATATTAAAATAATGCAATACTTATTTATTCTATTGAAAAAATAAGTAAATAAAGTCACTCAAATATGTCGTGATTAGTATTAAAGAGGAAGTTCTTAAGGATATAAAATTGCTTCCTTTAAACAAATTATTTGGTTAGTTATTTCTCTAACTATATAAAAAATATATAATCTGTAAATAAAATGAAAACTATGAAGAACATTAAAAATGTTAATGATGTAATCTATACAAACATCATGTAATATAATTTATATAAAAGACTTTTTGAAGGCAAAAGTTCGGTGAAATACATAATTGCTACATAAATATAATATTTTAAAAGTCCCTTTGAATTCAAAATAAAGAAATACTAGACATAATATTGTTTTTATATATAATATTTTAAAATATGCTTTAAAATATATTCTTAAACAGATTTTTAAAAATGTATTACTATTAATTAACATATTACTATTTACATCAGTAATGTTCTTGATCTTTCCAAAATGCTAATAAAAAGGGAGCAAATTTTTTTTTATATATATATATATATATATATATATATATATATATATATATATATATATGAGACACAAGTTTAATTTTTACCATTAATGAAAATATAGCATCGTTCTACATGAATATACAAATATACATAAATAAAAGTATAAATAAATATTACAGTATTGAAAGAATCTGAAAGAATCTTTAGAAACTATGTATCTGATCCAAATGGATAAAACTCATGGAATCTATAATATTCTGAAAAACAGGATATCTTAAACTATCATTTCATCCTGAGGTTCAAGTTAAAAATGAATTTAAAATTAAAACAAAAAAAGTCTTGACACTGGATGAAGCAAACAAAACTTTAGCATAAAACTGGAATTTTATTCCAATTTGGAATAGGTTAGGTAAATAAAACAAATAATATATTATGGATTTGACAAAGAGTTTTCCCTTGTACTAATTTTAGGATATTTTGGCACTGTCTTTTTTTCAAATGAATTCTTACACCTGTCTCGATACTGAAAGGCAGTAATTAATCATATAATATACCAGGGCTGACTTATTAACTATATAACAATAACAAACATAAGTAATGTGGCTGTTGAAGTAAACATTAACCTATCTTACTTTATTTTTTTAATTAATATTTTCATTGCCTTACTTACCAGCAGCTTCAAGGACCAATTGTAGCCTAGCTTTGGCTTGTTCAGCAGCAGACTGGGGGGAAAAAAGAAAACAATACAGATGATAAATAATGTATTTGTGCAATAATTAAATGTTGAAATCTGGGTGGATTGATGTCAACACACAGTTCTCATATTTATTATGGATTAATAGGGATATATGATGTTCCGCTTTATTCAGATTCTGGGATCAGATTTTCTGATAATTTTTTTTTTGTTTTCAGAATTTGAATTTTAAAAAAATATCCTAAAACATAAAATATACAGAGAACATCATCATGAACATGTTTTGCATATAAAAATATAAAAATATAAATACAAAAAAGGAATTTATCTTATATTGTGACGGATAAAAATAATAGAAATTACTTTTCTACAGTGCTCTAATAAAAGCATAATATTAGTTTATAAAACTGGTTCAGGTCCAAAAAAATACAATGCTTATGTAATACTGTATGCATGAAACTGGGATAAATATCTATAACATGTTTTTTATAAGTGTATAACATTATAACCAAGAAAGAAAATAAAATATAAATTTAAAAAATGTATAATTTTAAAAATGTTCAGAACAAATTTAACCTTTTCTGGTGCACTCAATGGACTTATTTGTTAAATGTAATGAAGAGATTGGACAACCATTTGTCTCAAATGTTATATGGTTTCCTGCTTGAACAGGAGGTTGGACTAAAAGATCTCCAAGGACCCTTCCAAATGTTATTTTGTTAAATCAGCTTTTATTGAAGACTATAAAAATTAGGTATCTTAATAATAAAGGTATATTGTTAAATAGGTAATAGAACTTGGTCATCTATGCAGAAACTAACCTTACTCCTCTTCTTAATGAAGGAAGTAGATTACTGGGCAAAGTATATTTGGGTAGCTCCAAAACTGCCCAGCCCTGAAAATCATGCTTGTTATCATGGGAAGCTAGATACATCCCTACTGTAAAAATTGTTTAATTAATCATAGAGTATACTTGTCCAGATTTTTTTTATGCTAAAGCATTTGAGCACTAAAATGTAAAACTACAATGCTCTTTGTAAAGAATAAGTAGAACCTTACACTGGACCTTTTTATAGATCTTTCCAAAAGCACATTTGACAGCTATATGCCCCTTTGATTCTTATATAATTTCCAAAAACTGAATCTTCTATAGGCTGGATCTAAATCCTCTATTAGATATAAACATGCTACATATTTTCATAAATTCATCAGAAAATTACAAATAATTTCAAATATTGATTGATAGGTTTCTATATTATTAAAAAGAGAAAATAAGTTTGACTGGCATTTTTTTTCTCAGTCACTAAACATTTGTAAAATATTGCCAATAGTCTCACAGTTTTAAAAAGGAATGTGCATAGTAATGTCCAATTTTTAATAAATGCATAACGGTGCTATAAAGTTGAGTTCTATGGATTTTGTTCACAGCTACTAAAACTTTGTTGAGCAGTGGAGACATTGGTTCTACCTCATATTTTTTTTTGCAACTATCTCCAAATCAGATATTTGCTGAAGAGCACACTAGCTAATATATTTACATCTGTTTTGACAAAGACAAGTTGTAAAAAACACGTGTTTCCATTTTTTCACTATGAAATTGTATTTAAATCATATCCTTTCTATGAATTGAATAATAGCATTCAGCATGTACTATCACCTACTTATTCTAAGACTGAAAATAAGGAAACCAAATATTAAGCTCCTTGTTTGCTATAGTGAGATACTAAGAACAAAATACAGTAAAAATATTTTGAGTTTTGTTCTTTTGGAACATCCAGAACACTTTGCTAGAAACCTTTTCAGAATAAAATATACATCTCTAATCATTTCATGTATACAAACTCAAAAATATATAGAAATTATTTGTAAACATTGGCTTCCAGGACACTGTTGATGATGAGGATGTAAGCTCTCCTGATTATGCACTTTATCAATAAGATACATATGAGGAGAAAGTCTCGGTGGGATAGTCACAAGCTACACCATTTTTTTCTCATTCATAAAGAGCTACTAGTCTTTTTTAAAAAAATCTGTACATATACATAGTCATGGCAGGCTGGAGCTTTTCTTGAAAAGCATAATTCATGTATATACATAAAAATACCATCCTGTTGATAAAAATTATAACTACTTATTTAAAGTTAAGGTAGATATGAAAATTAAGCTTTTCTATTCACTCAGTTGCTCAGTTGCTCCTTAGATTGTAAAGTTGTAAAGTTATTTACATTTATTCAAAAGAGGACAAATTTAAGATTGCATTTGTTCAAAAAAGTGTACACAAAACTGGGTATGTAGAAATACAGGGAGTTCTCAATTAATGAAAGCAATTGGAACTGGCAATTCCATTGCTAAGTGATACGGTTGTTAAGTAATCACTTGACCATACCTGACTTACAGGTTCAGTTCTGCTCTATTAAATGACACTTGGTCATTAAGTCAAATGTCCTGTGACCATGATTTGGAAATTATTTGGAAATTACTGTTGGCTCCCCCATTGATTTTTCTTGTTGGAAGCTGACTATAAGATTGCAAATGGCGATCATTGTGTGCCTGTTGTAAAATGCCAAAATCATGATCATTTGATCATGGGAATGCTGCAACAGCTATAAATTCAAGGATCACTCATGAACCTACTTTTTCAGGATAGTTCTACGTTCTGCTGCTGAACAAGGTAGTCATTAACAAAGGACTACTTGTACTTATAATCAACATGAGGTTAAGATAAAGCTCCCAACCTTTTGGGCACCAGGGACTGGTTCTGTGGAGAGAGGTTTTTCTGTGGATTGGAAGAGGCATGGTTTCGTCTATCCTATGGATGGTGCTTTACTTGTTTGTGTAGGAAAGTAAAGGGTAAGGAATTAATTTAATATGAGGTGACATTTTAACTTATCTTTGGCATCTAAGATATGCAAATAAATGAAATATTAAATTGGGTAAATTAGAGTTTAATAAAATGAAGCAGTTTTCCTTATATAATCCAATAATAAGTATATAATCCATTTCAAATCATTTAAAAGCTTTCATATCTGAAATACGAAAGTAACATGACATATAAACTAAAATCCAAATAGTTGCTCTAAAATCATTTGTGATTTAAATTATTATTGTTACTATTATATTATAGTTTTTTGTTTATTCAGTCTGTAAAAAACAAATCCGTTTTGCATTACACTGTGACTACTCATTTATATTACAATTAATAATATGTAATTATATTACAATTATTAATATGTAATAATATAGAATTAGAAGAATGGGAAAGAATTTGGAATAAAAACTGTAAATTGACACTGTCAACTGCGTATAAGGAAAACCAATATAAAATGCTTCATAGATGGCATTTAGCACCAACGAGACTGGTAAAGATGTATAAAAACATGAACCCAGACTGTTGGAAATGCAAAAACAAAGAGGGAACATTTTACCATATGTGGTGGCAATGTCCAAAGGCAGAGACCTACTGGGAACAGATAAGGGGATGGATACAAGACATAACCAAAGAACAAATTGAATTTAAACCGGAGCTATTTTTATTAGGTATAATTAATCCAAAGATAAAAAAAAAACTTCGATACATCATTGTACACATAATAACAGCGGCACGCATCGCATACGCGCAATGTTGGAAATGTGCGAATGTACCACCAAATGACATGATCATTTATAAGATACTAGAATGCGCTGAAATGTACAAGCTTACTTTAGAAATAAAGGATAAGGAAGCAACAGAATATTACGAGATATGGAACAAGTGCTATGTTTGGTTAGATCAAAGAACAAAAAAGTAGGAAAGCTATGTAACCAACTGTAAATAAATGTAAGAAATAGAGGACACAGTACTGTTAAGGAAGAAAAAAATGTATTTTGTTTTGTAAATTGTAAAGGAAAAGGAAAAAGGAAAAAAAATAATTAAAAAAAATAATATGTAATCAATTTTCCAGGTATTAACTATCAAAGAAAAGTATTTAGAAAAAATAAGCCAAAGATTGCAATGTCTCTACCATTTAACTTACTATAAAACTGATAAAAAAAATAAGTCAACATATGATTATATTTTTTGGGAACACAATTTAAAATTTCAATAAAGCAAAGCATGACAGCAAAGTACCTCATCAAAGTACTTTTTCCTCAGATAAAAAAGTAATTATGAGAAACTTAATTTTAATATCAAAATATTTCCAATATTTTATACTGCAAATTTTTTTTTGAAAATCCGTACATTGTAGCAACTGAAGAAGCACACCAGTACAGTATTTCATCTGCTTAAACTCTCTCACTGGTAACCCTAGATAAGTGTAGCAGTTACTGCTGCACTTATAGCAATCAATCTGGTCTCTTTCGACCCTGCATATTTTACAACTTCCCATAAGAATCCCTGAAGTAAGTACAGGTAGTCCTTGACTTACAACTTTTGTTAGTGATTGTTTGTAGTTACAACAACACTGGAAAAAAGTGACTTATGACTGTTTTTCACACCTACAACCATTGCAGCATCCCCGAGGTAACCTGATCAAAATTTGGACACTTGGTGACTGGCTCATACTTATGACAGCTACAGTGTCCCAAGGTTATGTGATCATTTTTTGAGACCTTTTGACAAGCAAAGTCAATGGGGAAGCCAGATTCATTTTACAATCAAGTTACTAACTTAACAACTGTGGTGATTTATTTAGCAACAGTGGCAAGGCAGGTCATAAAATGGGGCAAAATGCACTTAAATGTCTCGCTTAGCAACAGAATTTTTGATCTCAATTTTGATCGTAAGTCAAGGGCTACCTGTATTTGCCCTGGGAGGGGACTGAGATGGCATGGCTCCAGGTTACTTGAGGGACCATCTCACCCCACTGGGATTGGCCTGTACTACTCGTGCTGGCAGAGCAGGCATACTGCAAGTCTCATCAGCCCAATTATTCTAGCGGGCGGGGTCCAGGAGGAGGGCCTTCTCTGCTGTGGCTCCTGCCCTCTGGAACATCTTGCCCCCTGACGTGAGGTTGGCCCCTTCCTTCCTATCTTTTTATGTTTTATTATATGTAACTGTAAGCTGCCCAGAGTTACCCTATGGTAAGATGGGCAGCCAATAAATGTTATGAATGAATGAATGAATGAATGAATGAATGAATGAATGAATGAATGAATGAATGAATGAATGAATGAATGAATGAATGAATGAATAAGCAAGCAAGCAAGCAAGCAAGCAAGCAACAAATTCTCCATAAGAGGCTTTTGCCTATTTTTAGATTATGGACAAAACTTTCTACAAATATTTCCTGAAATACTAATATATCTAACATAGCTAATTTATTTAAGAATGGGGAAAAAAATCATGTGTGTGTGAGAATTCTAGCCCATTACAGAACTTTCTTTAAATTCTCCTCCCAGCCTCAGGCTGCACCACAATCACATTGCTTTTGATATGTGCAAGGCAGTAAGCAGGCACTTGAGCATTCCAATGGTGGGAAGTAGTTAGGAGGCAAATAAAAGCCGTAAGTGTGAAACTGAATAGACGGAAGCACAGCCGCGATCATATGATTTCCCACTTAGTGACTGCTTTGCTTAGTGGTGAAGTAACTGGTTCAAATTAAGGTCATTAAACAAAGGACTATCTATGTAATCTTCAATCCAAAAGAACACTGTACATACCCTACAGTATTCCTCTTTCAGCTTTTCTAGCTCTTTTATTTTCTTAACTTCGTATTCCTATCCTGTTGGTGGAGAAAGCTGTACCAACAGATTCTGATTAAGTACAATCAACATCCTAGCAACATTTCACTCTAGAATTTAAGGATTCTTAATCTCAGTTTTCATTCTAGATTTCTTTTAAATGAACATACTCGTTCATTTCATTTATAATGAAGTCTATCATGAATTGCATGACATTTGCATAGTAACTTCATAGAAATGATTTAAACTGAGGCTAGTAGTATAAATTATGTAATATTCATTCATTTATATTATTTGTGTGATAGTTGTGTTGATACAAATGATGCAAATGACAGACTGTCATGAAAGCATGACAGAGCTATTCAAGAACTGCTAATAGATTTGGTGATTACTATATTTTCATTTGAGTTAATTAAAGAATAAAAATGTGTGCATGTCTGTGTGTATAATGTTTGCATTTGAGATAGTTCTCAAAACCTCCATCAATATCATAAACTTCCATACACACACACACACACACACAAACAGAATATGAAATCAGCAACATTTTACACATTCTCATACTTCAGAGAGCGCTAACAGTATTTCACTAGTTGAAAGCACTTCATCTTCATGTCTCTATAAGGCAGGGTTGGTGCATAATATTGTAATTTATATTGCCTAAATGTTATTTTGGGAGCATTGCATCATTTCTCAAACTTCGTGACCTTTACAATTTTCTAAACTTTTATTTCCCTCATTATTCTGAACAGATTTCATTACATATTTTGAATGTAAACAACCCTGAATAATGATGGGGATCCATTACGTATGTACAGCTCTGACAATTGTGCATGAAACCGAGATGGAAACCCAGTGCATTAATTTACCTCTCATCTTCAGTAACTGCACTCCCATAAAAAGTTTTATACTCAACTCACATAAATCATGGAGAAGAAAAATGAGAAAATCTGGTGGCTAACTCATCTTCTACCATTCTGCGAAAATGAAATTCACTGAAATACCTATCAAAACTGCAATCATAAAGAGATAATGTCTTCTTAGGTCTATCTGCACTTTCCGATTTAATTTCCTCCATGCCCTTGACATCCACAGATACCATTAAGATTAAGCGCATATAGTAACTGAGCAGTTTTCAGATTTTGATATATGGGGCCTAGGCACTAAATGTAATATCATCATTTGAAAATTAATGCAATATTTCTTTTGTTAGTTTTTTGACTAGGAAAGCAGGATGAATACTTTGGTTTCTCTCAAGTAATTTCCCCATCAGAATGACATGCAATTATGAATAGCTATGCACTTGGTCAGAGGTCAATCAAATTACTACATCATTTAATGAGTAGAGAGATCAAAATGGAGCACACTGTTGCTGCTGAGAGACGCCTTGCAGCCTGCTACATCAAATGTGATAGAATCATTAGAGTAATAAGCATGAAAATCTGTTTGCAGATTAACCTGTGGTTTCATGCTGCTTTCATCTAATGGGGCACTGTGGAAATCTTGTCAGCTTTTCATCAGCTATGATCAAATTACTGAAATTGCGTACAAACCACTGGCACAATTGGAAACAACATCCATAAGTACAGGGTTTTTTATGTAGATGCCAAAGAAAATAACCATCTTTGTATTTTATAGTTTTATTTCCTTCATCTGATCATTCCGAGAATCTGTGCTATAAACATCTACATACGTGTGCAAATTGTAATGTAATACCAGTCTAATTTATGAAATAAAAGTAGCCCAGAAAAATGAAAATATGCTATTCTTACTACTGCTAATCTAAATACTGTTAGAACAAAAAGATAAGCTGATGATTGGAAACTATGTATTATTTGTAAAAAAAATAAAAATCAAAGTTTTATTTTAAAATAGAAACAATAAAGAAATCAATCATTTCAACATCTATTTTAAATACATGTATAAAATACAAATAGAAATGTAATTTTATACAAAATTTTAATAAATTTTCATTCTCTATTTAAACATGTTTATAGTTAATTTTCCTCTATCATAATAACATCTTTAGTAATTAGATATTGGAAAATATTATATAAAACTGCCTGGTATATTAGAAATAAAGTATTTTAAAATAAGGACTGAAAGCCTGCCTCATAATAAATAAATTTATTATGATAAAATATATTTGCATGGTACAAAACAATAAGCACTGGTCATTTTGATAGACTGAAGTGAATGGTACAGTAAAATAAGTTAACAATTAGACAGAAAGTATTTTTCTGTATATATAGTGAATAAAGTGCTACTCTACAAAGTTTTCACTGAAAATGTCAGTTAGAAAATGTAAACATGGACACTGATGATGAAAGTGATGTGTCAAAACTATGTTTTCAATGAGGTAGTTTAGACTAACCTTTAATTCTGAAAACAATGAAAGGGAAGTCAACATTGCACCTTCACACCCCCTGAGATCAGACTAGTTCCAAACCTGCTGGCTTTTTGAAGATCCGGAATACATGGCTACATTTCTGGGTTCCCAGGACTGAGTGTATGCTTGACCCTGAAAATTAGTTTTATTGAAATATTTGAATTATATTTGTATTGATGGTTGTTTTATCTTGGCTGGGAATTGTCTATTCATTTAGGGGTCAATTTGTTTTGCTGATTTTTAAAAATCATTAATTGTTGCTAGCTTCGTCTCTTGTTTGAGATGGATGGCCATATAAATTGAATAAATTGTTATATCAATTATGATAGATGAATCACACACTAACTGCCAATTAAAATTTGCTGACAATTCTTCTGCAGTAAGATATGGATGGTCATCAAATGATATCTGTGGTATGACCCTAATTGGGCCTTTGCACTTGCAAATGAACCTTAAATCACATAATTAAAACATGACCATTTTCAAATTCTTCAAGGGAAACAAGGGGAGCTGACAGCAAGTATGACAGCAACTCACTATCCATTATCCAGTATCAAAAAAACAAACAAAGTTATATCTTTACAGTCAGTCCTTGGCTTACAGCCATTTGTTTAGCAACTGTTCAGTTACAAAAGCACTGCAAAAAAGCGACTTACAAACCGGTCATCACACTTACAATTGTCACAGCATCCCTACAGTCATATTTAGCTATTATTTTAATATAGTAAAAGTTCATATTGGCAATTGGCATGTATTTAAGGCACCTGCAACATTCTGGGGTCATGTGATTGCCATTTGCAACTTTCCCAGCAAGCTTCCAACAAGCAAAGTCAATGGTGGAAGTCAATTTCGCTTAACAAATTCGCTTAACAATAGTTCACTTAACAACTGCAGCAATGTGCTTAGCAACCATGGCAAATAAGGTTGTAAAATCAGGCATGACTCACTTAATAACTCTCAGTGTGCACATGTCACCTCTCCTGCGTAAACTGTGTTGGTTGCCGATTTGCTTCCAGGTGCAATTCAAGTGATGCTTGTCACTTTTAAAGCCCTTCATGGCTTGGGATGAAGGTTATCTGAGGGACAGCTCTCTCGCTGGTCAAATCCACCTGACCCACTAGAGCAGGGAGGCAAGGAATGTTGCGGGTCCCGTCCCCTAAGGAGGTACATCTGGCAGGACCTAGAAGAAGGGCTTTCTCCATGGTGGCTCCCTCTCTTTGAAACATTAGAAATTAGAGTGGCCCCTTCTTTGTCACTCTTTCATAATGCCCTGAAGACTTGGTTGGGATGGAGCCCATCAAATACCTTTAGTGTTTATGATTCAGCAGCATTAAAGCCTTCAGAAAAGTTGAGCTGCTGACGTGGTCATGGAGGAATAGAAAACCTGAAGTTTCAAAGGAAAAATTACAGTGGAACATAAGAAGTAAAAACGGGAAAGTTCAGCATAGAGAAAGATGAAATGAACTGTCTAAGGAAATTTAACAGTGTGTATAAACTATAGTACAATATCCTTAAGTTCACAGGCTAGCAAAATAATATTTGAGATCATCCAATGTAGATTGGAATTCTACATGGAAAAACAGATGCCAGACGTTCAAGTTGGCTGTCAGAAAGGTCAAGGAATAAGAGATATTTTTTGCTAATGCTTGCTGGATAATTGAGAAAACCAAAAGAAGTCTGCATGTGGTTCAGTGAGTGATATAGAACAGGGCTTTTCAACTGGTGGTACGCCTACCACTTGTGGTACATTAACAAGTGGCAGGTGGTACGCAGCCCTGCCTAGCCAAGTGTAGTGGGGGAGGGAAAGAGCCAGCGCAGGCAAGGACTTACTGTGAGAGAGTCCTCTGGAGCTGCAGATTGGCTGGGGCAGGCAAAGGCCCAGGCTCACTTCTGGCTCACCCTCCCCCATGAGAAAGGAGGAGGAGGGGGCGGAGACAGGAGAGGCTATAAAAGGAGGCAGTTTGGGTGGGAGAGGGAGAGAGAGAAAAAGCAGCAGCCTTGGGAGGAGGTGGAGTCAGCTGCATCGAAGGGAAAGAAGAAGGAGGAGGAGGGTGGGGGGAGAGAGAGAGGAGATTAAGCCGGCCATGAGCCGATCTACAACTACTGTGGCAGCCACTTGTGCTGGCAGCAGCAAACAGGCAAGAAATGCAGCGGGGTGGGGGGAGGGGTCACCCTCCAAGAGGAATGAAAAAAGGCAGCAATGGCTGGAGGTGAGGCATGGAGGGAGGGAGATGGAGAGTGGAAGGATTCTTATGTGCTTTTGTGACTTTGAAGTTCTGGGATTTGTATAATGTGGGCTTTGTGTTCTTAAGGAGTGTTTGGCAATTTCTATTTGGTTGATGGCTGATGTCTGGTGTTAGCTTCTAATGCTCTGCTATTGTTAACTGTAAGTTTTGCTGCAAGGGATTTTGAAGTATTTTTATCATGAATGGATTTTGCCTGTAGCATTCCTTTACTTATGAATGGAGCCATTTGGGGAGGCTGCCTTAGCTGGCAGCCAATACTTACTACATTTTTTTTTCTTCCTTAAGTGCCGGCTGTGCTCCTTAAGTTTCCTTTCTAGCCAGTGGCTAATTCTTAAAGGGGAATGTGCTTTTTTAAGCTAGTTCACTCAGCAGTTTGTCTTTTCTGTCTCTGGAGGCCTTTTCTTGTTTGATGAATATATGGAAGAGAGAAAATATGGGGGGGGGGTTCAAATTCTTCCTTCAGAAGGAGGTGGGCATGAGAAAGAGGGAGGCAGGGAAGGAGGGAGGGAAGTCCCACCTTAGCACTTGGCCACCAGCAGCCCTGCCATTGACTTTGCTTGTCAAAAGGTTGCAAAAGGGGATCACATGACCCTGGGACACTGTGACCATCATAAATATGAATCAGTTGCCAAGCATCCAAATATAAATCACATGACCCTGGGCATACTGCAATGGTCATAAGTGTGAAAAATGGTCATAAGTCATTTCAGTGCAATTGCAACTTTGAACAGGTTTTTTTTTTTTTTTTGGTCATCAAGTTTTTGACACCTTGCTAGGTGGTACTCGAATATTGCCATATCCTAAAAGTGGTACAATCGGTGAAAAGGTTGAAAAGCCCTGATATAGAAGATACAGAGGATGGCCTTGAGAGACAGATGGAAGATTCATTACTAAGGCAATAAGCAGATAAACATGACTTGAGCCCAGACCCAAAAAGAGATTTATGAAAATGCCTTTCCTCCCCTCCCCTCCCATGAAGATTAAAGAGGGAGAATAGGAAGCATATTCAAACTTGCAAGATTCTTTTACAGTATCCACAGTATCTATTCTAATCAAAAAATAGCTTTACAGCCACACAGTGACTGTTTCTCTGAAGAAGAATCCAGCCACTGGGCTTTTTTCCTGTTGTTATACAATAATAAACTTGTTATCTTTAAACTGTAACTGTAATGTTCTTTCTCCTGTCAAATATGCTTAAAGAAATATTATTTCTTTTTTGAAAGCAGACTCATAGGGAATTATCAGAAGCTACCTTTGGTTTCCACACATTTCAGGAAGCACAACTGTATATGTTTCCTAAATCTATGACACAACTAGTTTTATCAGTACAAAAAAAATAGACTGAAATAAAAAATGTAAGCTTGAACTTCGCAAGAAAAAAAGAGAGTAGAATAAGATGTAAATACATTATTTCCTTTATAAAAAATAAAATCTGTAAAATTGTGGATACACATGCCATTTTTTACTTAAGCATATTTACAATCACATATGAAGTGCAGTGTAAGACTGTCATGAGTACATAAATTGAGCAATCCTAACTCTTCAAATAGCAATGATTATAAATAACTTTACTGGGAAAAATGCATGAAACATACTGCTCAGGAAGAGCTTTTAGCAATCCCTGTTGGTTTTTATTGATTGACATATTACAAGGAGAATATCTGCATTGCTGAAATGCAGCAACTATCCACAAACCAATGATGGGCTAACAAGCTATTAATGACAGTCTGCAACCCAACCCTTAAAATGGTCAGAATTCTTTCTTTGACCACAAGGACAAGTTGGTCATTATTGTAAGGCTTAAAGAGATCAAACATTCCAATCTTTAACAAAGGTTTAACAAAAATAAGGTTATGCATGTTCAGCATTGACATTCCAACATTTACATACATGTTCAAACATTAACATTCCTGCTGATCTTAAAGTAAAAGATAATACACAAACAGACAATCGTACCACAGACCAGGAAAAAAAAACAGAAGTAGGACTATGGGCAATCCTTGACTTATGACAGTTCATTCAGTGACTGTTTGAAATTACCACAGTGCTGAACAAAGGGAATTATGACCCCTGAGTGAAATTATGACTGAAGCAACGCCCCAACAGTCACATAATCAAAATTCAGATACTAGGCAGAGAGAGGATCTGAGCCTCCTGGGCATAGTGAAAAGGCCTGGGCCTACTAGATTGCAGCAGATTTCTACATACCAGTGGGCACTGAGCATCCCAGGGTCTCTCTCACTCACTGAGGCAACCCCAGGCAACTGCTCAACAACCAAGAGTCTGTCCCAGACTACCTGTAACTCACAGAACAGAGTAGCCCTCAAAAACATAATAAGGATAAAACCATCATCGTCATCATCCCAGCAGACAAAGGTCGAACCCACCCAATACAGAAACTAGACAATCTAATTAAGAGAACCTTTAACAACCTAACCAAGAAAGCTAAAAGTTAAAAAAAAAAAAAAGAATGGTAATGGATGAAGGCAGTGGATCCATCCTCCCACACATCTATGGACAGCCAAAAAGACACAAGCCAATTGTCCAATTATATCATTACCAGGGACCCCAACATATAACATGGTCAAAGAACTTAACCAAAAAAGATTGGACACTTCCAGAAGAGACTGAATATTATATCAATGCCTCATTATAGTGCCTCCAGAAAAATCAAAGAGCTAAAAATAGAAGAACCGATTTTGGTTTCATTCAATGTCACAGCACATCCATAGACCAGGAACTAGTGAAATAATTTATGGCAGCACTAGTACACAATATGCCCAACTTAAACAAATGCACTAAGATTGAAATATCTAGAATCAGGGACCTCATCAGTCTGTCTCACTACCTATTTTCAATTTGATGGGCAAATACACTATCAAATCAGAGGAACATACATGAGATCACCAATCTCAGGAATCATAGCAGAGACTTCATTTGAAGCTGACCATTTTTGATCTTCCTTGCCCTTTTCTCCACCTTTTCTGATGCTATTAAAAGATGTTCCATTCCAGTTTCTTTTTTATTCTTATCTACCTCTTTTATCCAAGTTGCATTCTTGTTAAATTTCTTTGCGTTGTCCCATAGCTGTGTCCAGAATGACATTGTTTCTTCTTTATCAGGTGTAGACTGGTAAACAGTAAACTCTCCATTGATAGATTGGAGAAACATTTCTGATTTTACTGAAAATGGAGATTCTGTTATAGTGTGCAATTCAATCATCATATCTGCTGATCTTCTTGGCTATAACTGTTATTTGCTGCTTTATTATTTCCAATGCTTCCTTAATCTTACTTGTTTCTAGGTAATTTTTCTTGAACGGGTATTCTTTGGTCTTTTATACTTCAGCTTTTTTCCCCCTTTCATCTCTTCTGATCTTAACTTGCTGATCATAATTTCCAGCCTGATCTTCCATTCTGATGATGCACTGTTTGGCTTTTTTGTTTCTTAATTTTGCATCCCAGTTACTAGTTATTGTTTGAAGTTACAACAGCAGTGAAAAAAAGTGGCTTATGGTCATTTTTCACACTTATGACCATTATAGGATCTCCATGGTCACATGATCAAAATTCGGCTATTGGGCAACTGGCATGTATTTATGATGGCTTCAGTGTCCCAGGATCATGTGATCACCTTTTGCGACCTTCTGACAAGCAAAATCAATGGGGAAACCAGGTTCACTTAACTTTACTAACTTAACTGCAGTGATTCACTTAACTGTGGCAAGAAAGGTCATAAAATGGGGCTAAGACTCACTAACATAGCAACAGAAATTTTGGGCTCAATTGTGGTAGTAAGTCGAGGTTTATTTGTAGTTACTTTGTTTCTGGCAGTGAGCTGGTGCTTATATTTGTTATTATAATATTGACATCTTTTTATACTTGTGCTAGCTGTTTCTTTGGAAGAAGCTTCAATGCAGGCAACTTTATTCTGTTGTTTTTGTGCTATATTACATGCTCAAACATTCTTTGTTTCAGTTCTTTTACTTTTTTAGTTAGGGAACTTTGTTCTTTCTGAGGAAAAGGCAGACAAGAGGGTGCCTGGTTTGAGAATGAATAAAATTCAATAGCTATGCTGCTGCTGATTACTAATGCCTTGCCTCTACAGTCTGAATTATTTCTGGCAAGATTTTTATTTCTTTGCTCTGTCTGGGTGGACCTTTGAATTCTTCCAATACTGCTTCTGTGAATACTTTATTTCACATTATAAATCAACAGATGATTACACAAACTGATTATAAACAATATAACACAATCACCAAAATGATTCACTGGAATATTTGTAAAAAAAATTGTCATGTGCCAATAATGAAAAATCGGAGGGAATATAGAGTTGAAGAAGTAGTCGAAAATGAGGAGTTAAAATATTGTGGAATTTCCAAATACAAATTGATAAAGTCTTGACTCATAACACACCCAATTTAACTGTGGTTGAATTATAATCTAACTAATTAATTCTATTAATGTATTCTCAGCAAATCTAAGATGGTTTATTTTAAAATAAATTATTTGGGAGAAAAAATGAATCTTTTCAAGAAACTGTCATGATTGCAACCAGAAATGCAAGCTTCATAGAGAGTAACTATAAAAACACAATTGCCAATAGGCTGAAGCAGCCTAGAGAAGAATTAAATTAATACTACAGAGAAGCTATACTAAAGGTTAACTGAGCCTGATCGAAACAAGCTGAATGAATGAATTTGCCCAGTAGAGTATATTTTTAAGCTAGAGGTGAAAAAAGAAGTTCCTGAATAGAAACATGAAAGGAAGAAATAGCTGTCAAATAAACCTTTAAGGAAGACAGAGTACTTTTTTTTCCCAAATCAGCAGGAATAAGAGCTAGCTGCTAGAGAACCCCTTGTAGAGAACAGGTACTCAGATTCAAAATTTGGAAGAGGTTATTAAAAGTGTTCCTCTTAGAATATGAACATAATGTTAACAACTTTCTGGATGGATAAAGCACTTCCTGAACTGTTAGAAATCCTTCACTTCCTGAAATCTTTATCAAATTCCTCAGGTGATCAGTAGGAATTTGTCTATCTCCAGATGCAATAGACCGAGACAGCAGATCTATTGTTGTTATCATGACAAGCAATGAAACAAGGAAGAAATGAATCAAATTTATGAACTGTAGCTGCCACAGCACCAAGTAGATGGCAGATATTATTGCAAGAATTCTTGTAATGAAATAAATTGGTGGGAACAAACAGAACAATACAGGTAGTGTACTGTTCATCTATGACAATTTGAGGCTATCATGGCACTGAATGAATGATGATTACAATCAGTTCTCAGAGTTCTACTCGTCCCAGCACTTCCATGGGCAGATAATCACGATCTGGATGCTTGGCAACTGGTTTGCATTTACAATGGACTGCAGACCCCAGTGTCACATGATAGCTATTTGCAACCTTCCTGCCGGCTTCCCCAGAAAATCAATGTAGAAGCCAAGAAGGTTGTAAGTTGCTGAGTAAGTCATCACCATCTATATATTTCCCCCAAACCCCACTGTGTTATACATCCCCATATACATCCTCCCCCACCCATGTTGCATCTTCAAGCACTCTCCAACCCATGCCACCTCTCTGATGCACCCTCACATACTCTCCTCCCCACGTTCTTCCTCTTGTGTACCTCCTCACAAATCCTCACCATGCTTCTCCCTTGCTCCCCTGCACATTTGACAGCAGCTACCTAATGCTTGCCAGCCTGGGACTCTCAACTTCCTGCCAACCTCTCCATTGATTTTGGTTGTGGGAAGCCAGCAGGAAGTTACCTTACCTAACAACCATGGTATTCAGTTATCAATGGCAACTGAGACTGCAAGGATTGCCATCGCTATGAAAATATTGCTTGGTAATAGAAATTCCGGTCCCAATTGCTGTTGTTAAGTCAAGGACTAACTGTATACATAACCATCTGCAAACAAATGAATAATCATGCAGCCCCAGATATATTACTGATCAACTGCCATATTGTTCACTGACAATTTCTATAGACTGAAGAAGTCTACTTGAGAAGTTTCCATCAAGAGGAATTACATCAAAATATCTACATCTTTTGAGCACTCACTCGTGTGTGCAAATCAATACTAGATTCAGTTTATTGCTGAAAGTACTAGGAACTAATTTAACAGAGATATTATCAGGATATCTTAAGGCTGATTTAGCCAGCTTTTCTGGAGAATGGAGCTGACTGACAGACTCAAACTGCTACAGCAGGAAGCTACAGCAGGAAGCTTAGAATTACTAGTCTAATAAGAGTTTCAGGGAGCCCCATAAAAAAGGAGTTTGAGTGATGTTCCAAGATACTGGGAAGTCTAAGAAAGTCCCAATACTTACAAGGAGCATTGCATATGTATGTTCAGAGGTAAGAAAATATGTCTGTGCATGTACTGAAGACACAAATTGTTATTACTGTTGCTGTTTTTTATTTTGGTCAACTCAAGACAGCAAACATATCTAATACTCTTGCCTTTTTTTCTCAGCAAGACCTAGAAGTTGGATGCAATACATACTTAACATGAACTAGTTACCTCACAGGTTTTTGGAAAGGAAAATGCTGTTCTTCAGATTACAATCATATCTTCTTCCCCTACTATGTATCCAGATCATCTACACTGACCCACCTACCTTCCCTAGATTGTTTCATAAATGGAACTCTGTGTGAAGATATTTGGATTGGGATCATTTCTAAAATTAAACAGATCTATTAACCTGACAGCACTATGTTTATTGTTAAGCATTTCATGTTTTCATTAAAAACTGTACTTTTATTTAACAACAACATATCATTTAAATGCTGTATTGAGAAAGCCCATATTGCATTTAAAAACTATCAAATTAATGAAATGTATAAGCAATACATGAATGTGTGTTTCAAAACAGAAGTTTGTTATTTTCACATCTAGATATGCCAAAAAAAATCGCAATGAAGAACAACTTTTAGTTTATAATTAAGGCAATCATCAATCCAAAGATTATAGCCCTTTTTATTTCATCTCCACATCAAAAAATTTAAAAAATTAAAATCCCTTGAAACATAAGATAAATGAAAATGTAAGTGCTTCATACATAATAACAGTAAGCTGACCCTTTGGGAAATAGTTGGCTTTCTCAATTCAAGCGATTCAAAGCTCATTCAGAACTGTTCATTTAGAATGCAGATATCAAAGTTGATGCAAATATTCAAGAGAAAATTAGAGCTTACCAGATGTTCTAATCCAGTTTTGATGTTTCCGGCATCTCTGAAATAGAAGAACAAAAATTCTGAACAATTATTAGTCATTGGTATACAATTATTCATGTTGAACTTCAATAGTTATAATGATCTGTCCTTTTGTTTAGTTTGTTTTAATATCTGAAGCTATATTATTGAATAAAATCTAAATGCATCCTCTAGTATAATTCCAAAATGTTTTTACCATAAATCTAAAACATAAAATGAATATGAATATATAACAGAATAAGAATAAGTGAATGCATATGGTTGCTGATAGTTGGTAAATTTTAAATCCCTTTATTAAAACCAGAATGTATTTATAAAAAGAAATGTTTTCAATTATGTGCAAAGCTCAAATTCTCCAATTGAGAAATATTCAACTGTTTATTCTCCCAGGAATAAGAAAATTGTTTCTATGTAAAAAAGTATGATCTTAACATCTAAACAAAGTTGACTCATAGCACATGATTTAAAAATTCAGCCGATTCATCTAACTTCAGAATGATACGGATTTAGGAGAACCAATATACAGTACACAACAAACAAAAATATAAAGTTGTAGTCAATTTGTTCAATATTCTTTGATCAATTCACAGGGCACTAAATCTATTGAGAAAGAAGATGATGATGACTCAGATTTTGTGTCAGTAGATCCAACATAAATCATTGATAAGTTAAATCAGAGCTAACTTGCCTCACTGTTTCATATCTATCTCTAATCATCCTGCTAATCAGCATTCTCTTCAGGATCATAATGCCCAGGAATAAATTTATAACACAGATCTCATATACTGCCAGAAATCCTTGCTTTTTATAATAAGCAAAAATTCATCTGTATTTTTGGCAATAAAAAATACACTTATGATAAACCAGTGCTTTTGTTTCTCTATCATCACATGCATTAAACATTTTAGCGATTCAATTAAGCCAGCGGCCAAATTATTTTAGAATTTAAATTTATTTTCCATGCAATGAAAATAGACTTCAACCAATCTTTTGTTTCTTATTTTTTATTGGTTTGTGGTTTTTCAAACAGAATATTATCAGATTACAATTTTTCTATATTATTTCCTTACTATTCAGATTTTAAAAAAATATGAATTACATTCATCTTTCTATTTTTCTCTAATAAACAAACTATAATCTAGGTTATTTAATATAAGCCTTTCTTAAAGGTGCATTAGAAAATAAAGGAACTTCAGAAATTATATATTGGTTTGACCTTAGTTCAGGAAAGGAGGCTGGTTAAAAAAAAATGTTTCTTTTTTTTCACTTTTCAACATATGATTTTGTGGAACTGTGAAATAATAAAACAAGACTATGCGCAAAACATATCCTATTTTTAATCAAAATGATATTGTATAAGTTAGAGAAAAAGAATATTTTCCTGGATTGGAAATTAGACTACTAACCAGCTGCCTGTAGGCATTAATGTGGTAAAACACACATTGTGATATTGTAATGTAAACTCTGCCCCTTTCATACTTGCATGTGATATTAAACCTAGCATTGATGATGTTATCTAGTTGGGTAATGAAACATCTGCAAGAAAACAATCAGGTTCAGCGAGCACCAAGCTCAACCCTGAGCTACAAATATTTTCTTCTATTTGTACCAATCAACCGTGTAAGAACTCAATCATGGTAAGGAAGAAGCTCTCCAAAGAGACTTTCCTGACACTTTTTATAATCTTTTCCAAAATTTTATAAATGTTATCATTAAATTTTTGACATTCGGAATCATTAGATCAGTTTTAAAACTTTAAAACTTTAAAACTTACACTTTTCTGTGGTTTATAATATTGTATTTTATATTTTTATTGTGATCTATCCAGAGCATTATATGGCCAATATAAATATACTAATTGAATCAATAACTGACCTAAAGTGACTTACCAGATGCTCAGCTGGTTTAATGGATCTCTGTCTCAAAGTGATAATTTGGTCTACACATGTATCAAGTAAATAAGTTTTGGATGCAGTCAAAGGACAATTCTGAGTAAAAGCTATAAAAATGAAGACTTTCTATATAAAAGTTGTATTATGGTAAGAAGAATTTCCAGAGATAGCATTGAAATATTTATTTTATTTTGCTTGTAAAATGATGAGCAACTAGGTGTTGACAGAGTATTCAGGGATTTATAGCCACAAAAAATTATCATAGCAAAATTCTTGCATTTGGGTATTTTCAATGTTCACATTACTAATAACAATTATAAAACAATATACAACATCTGTAAATATTAATTGCTCAAACCACTGAATGCATTTTGAAAAACTATTTTCAATCATTTCCATATATATCTTACTCATATTTTTTCAGATTTGAAATGTGCTACAAATATCTATTCCTGTTAAGCTATGTTTAAAAAAAATAATCCCGCACAGAAAATAGTCTCATGAAACATGTAGAATAATAATCAAAATTTGCTATACCACATCATACATTATTAAAAGAAAACTGAAATCCTCTATTTATATTGGAGCTGAAGGTCATAATGAACTTAATTGCTAGGAAGCAGAACCCAGGTCACTGACACACAAAGCTTCTTGCTAATGGTATCAAATTTGTTCTCTTTAGTGGTCTGTCTCCTATGCTGTGCTTGTCACAACTTCATCAATATTTGCACAACTGTTTTTGCTCTGTGCTGAAAGCAGACTTAATTCAATTATAGATCTTAAAACTGATAAAATGGTCCTGAAGTGGAAACGGGAAAGATATTATTGGCAAATGAATAAAGATCTGTATTGAACTAACACACGAGAGTATAGAAGATTTAAAAAAAAAATCATTCCCTGTCTTAAGTCTTCTGGGAACAGTGAGTTTTCCTTTCCCTCATGCAGCACATCGATTTCTGAATTAGACTGCAATATTAAATAATTAATATACTTGCCATGATTGATGTTTTGCATTAGTTGAATATTAGGTTATCAATCAAAATCCACTTGGTTTAATGTAATAATATTGAAAAAGTGTCACTGTCTGTTCATCCAATTTGTAGTTGAAGGAGCACAGATAGTAATATTGGAATAACAGAAGGTTCTGAGGCAGGAAGTGCTCTAGATGAACATACTGTATATAAGGCCAACATTAGGAAAGTAACAGTGACTTTGGGCCAGTTATTCTCTCTCAGCCCAACTCACTTCAAAGGGTCATTTTTGAGGGGATTACACTGAGGAAAGAGTATTGTTTTCTGCCTTGAGTTTATAAAAAATAATACAGGGGGATTAAAAAATGTAAAAAAAATCTATATCTAACTATTTCATGGCACTCATCATTTTCAGTACAATTTTCTTTCAACTCTGAGATTTATCATGCAGTAAGATCTTGTCATACGGGTAGTCCTTACTTAATGACTCTTTACTTAGCAACTGTCCCAAGTTACAACTGACCCCAAAAAGATACTTACAACCTAGATTCGAAGCTCCAATGGCTGCCCCCCCAATAGTAATTTATTATTTTATTTAAAATACAATTAAGTGAAAGAATTAACTCAGTAATAATAAATATAAGAAAAAAAGGGCTCCATTTACCAAAACTGGGGTTATACACAATAAATAATTTATGTCAATAAAATAATCATTATTATCCAAGAACAAATAAAAGTATTTTCTGCTTCTGATGAAGTAGCACAGGTAGTCCTTGCTTAATGACCATTCATTAAGCAACCGTTCAAAGTTATAACAGTGCTGAACGAATGGCAGTTATGACTGGTCCTTGAAGTTATGGCTATTGCAATGCTCCCATGGTCATGTGACCAAGTTCTTGAAGTTTGGCACATTTTTGACTACAACATGTGTTTCAACTCTCCCACCTGCCTATCTCCCCCATCTCTGCCCTTTTGGCCATACTGCATTCCACCACCTCCATACCTCTAACTCCCTGCTGACCTTCACAGTCTTCTTCCTTCTGCTGCTGATGAGGTGTGCCTGGCCAAGGCAGCTGCTGCCCAATATGAAGCCTTGGGAGCAGGGGGGAGTTGAAACAGAGGTGAGCGCAGCAGGGTTGCAGACCCTCGTCTCCTGAAGAAGTTTGCCGAGTCAAACAGCTGCATTATATATCATTTTTGAAATATTTAAATTCTATGCTAATTTCATTGTTTCTATCTTAATTTTCTATTCTTTTTAATTGGGAAACCCATTAGAATATATATACTTTTCTGTAACAAGCTACCATTGGGGAAGGTGCTTGGGAGTGCATGAGTAAGGAAATGTCCCTGAAACGATGACCCAACAGGTCATGTGTTGTCTAGTATGCTCTAAAGTTCAAGATTCTTTTTAAACTTATAATGAAACTAAGTAAATTTAATGGATTTTTGAAATTTTCAAATGGGTGTATATAGGTAATCCTTGCTTAACAACAGAAATTTGGACTGGAATTTCCCTTGCTAAGCAATGCAGTAAAGCACAATGTTACATGACTGCATTGCTTAGTGACAAATTATGAATAGGTCTATATCTATATGTAGATATCAGAAGCTATGAAAATATTAAAACTGGCAAGGCACCAGGACCGGATGGACTACCTGGTTCTTATTACAAATGTTTTAAAGATTTACTTTTGCAAAAACTTCAGAAAATGAAGAGTTCTGTTTTACAAGGAGATGCAATGTCAGAATCTTGGGAAAAGACCAATATTGCATTGTTACCAAAGTGAAGACAGGATCTAACTTATACTGTAAATTATAGACCAATTTCTTTATTGAACAATGATTATAAGTTGGCATCATTAATTTTGGCAGGTACACTAAAAGTTTTTACAAGAATTATTCATGAAGATCAATGTGGATTTTTATATAAAAGACAATTAAAAATGTCAGAACTGTATTGAATATAATAGAATACTTACGACATAATGATGAACAAACCACATTAATTTTTTTTAGATGCTGACAAAGCTTTTGACAATTTGAACTGGTCCTTGTTTAAAGTTCTGGAAAATATGGATTTTGGTGAGAATTTTCTTCACGGAATCAAGTCAATACATGCATCTTTAAAGGCTCAAATTATAGTCAGTGAAGATTTGAGTAAATCATGTGACATTCCAAAGGGAACAAGAAGAGGTTGCCCTCTGTTCCTTTTTTATTTATTTTGTTTCTTGAAGTTTTCAATAGAGATATTAGTCAAGATGAAGATAACAGGTCTAAAAATTAAAAATGAGACCTTTAAATGGAGAGCTTTTGCTAATAATTCACTTTTGATTTTGCAGGCTTTAAGATTAATAAACAAAAAAGGAGCATGGCAAAAGAAAGCAAAGACCACATAAGAAATAATAGGTGCCTTGGGTTCAATCCCAAAACATCTGGAGCACTGCTTGAATACCATCGAAATTGACAAAATCACCATCAAAATCACAATTGCAAAGGATAACTTTACTTGGAATAGCTTACATCTTGCAACTACACCTTTAACACCATTAAAAGCAACATCTATCCTTAGGAAGGACTCGACAAGTGGATAAAAATGCCAAATCCAGTCTAAATATCTGATTGATTATGTGATCAACTATAACATTTTAAACATGTATGCCACCAAACTCTCAACGACTCTGGGCAGTTTAAAAGAATCAAATAAATTACAATAATATCAATAAAACATAAAAGATAAAAATTGAAAACATACTGAAGTAAGTGGTCTTAGGACCTCACTAAAGGCCAAGGAGAAGAGTCAGGTCTACTGGCTCTTGTTGGATTCCAGAGAGCTGCTAGTATGACTTTTTCTTCCATTGTTGCCCTGGAGCTATATGGAATATGTAGATGTGCCTGGTGAATGACTTGGTCATACCGAAGCACCCTCTCCCTCTTTGTAAAGATTGTTCATTATGGTTGTTGTGTTTGCTTATATAATTTTTATTAAGGATTTCCATAAAACTAAAAGTTAAACATGAACTAATATAGAGTAAGATTAGAAAAAAGAAAAATGTGAATGCAATACAAACAGAAAAAGAAAATATACATAAAGAAATGACTACTGATCTTCTTTACAGCAGTTACAAACTTATTTTCTTTCTTCCTTTATTAAAATTACATCTCTTTCCAGATTCAACCCTCTTTAATCAGTAAATACATAAATCATTGTTTCATTTTCCATTTTCAAAAAGCAAACAGTCCATAAGAGGTTTCCCATCTTTAATAAAAGTACTTGTTTTGTCTTATCCCTGATCAAACAGGTCACTTTTGTCATTTCTGCAAATTCCATAATTTTCGCAATCCATTCCTCCACTGTAGATATTTCAGTATTTTCCAACTTTATATATATAATAGTCTCACTGCAGTTATCATATACAAACCAAATCTTCCATAAGTCTTTTCTAATTGGCTATCCATTAGTCCCATACACCAATGTTACATCATTTTATAAAAAATATCTTTTAAATTGCAATATAATGTGAATTTTGGTCCTTTTAACTACATTCTTTCCCATTGGTCTATGTGTATATTGTAACCAAAATTCTTAACCCATCTTATCATGCATTCTTTAATTTGTTCTCCTTTCATTTCAAATCTGAGCAAAAGTTTATGTGTTTTAGCAACACGTGTTCATCACTTGTATATAATTCAATTTTGAATTCCACTTAAAAATTTTCAATTCCAATTACTTCTTTATCTATGTTAAATCTCTTTCTTGTGAAAATTGTAAATCTTTGAAAACTAAATCTCTCTGTAGTCAACTGTTTTCTTCAACAATTCGATTAACAATTCCACAAACATTTCATTTTAAATTCTCCATGTTCCTGAACAAGCGAATCTGGATAGATTAACCATCTCCCTTTGCCCATTAGTTGGTGTTTTTGGACTTTCTGCTGGTGTCTCAATATAGCTGTATACTGTTTTATGGTATTTTGTACTATTTTATTATTCATACTAATATTTCAGCTGATAGTAGAAAGACCAGATAAGCCCTGTTATTGGCAACTATGAAAGCACAATCTATCAATACATACATACAACTCCACAGAGAATTCTTGGCCTCACACATTGCTTCTACCACTTAACCTAACTATTTAAGGAAGGATTACTGCTTTCCGTATCAAACTCCAAACCTCAAATTCTGGACAATATCTGACAAATATTCTGGTAAATGTAGAGGTTTGTGAATAAAAAAGTTTATTATAATTAGACTGCTTTGAATATCACTAAGCCTTGGGAAGCACTCTTTTAATTCTCATTCCTTTATTTTATTTCTAAGAATTTTAATGTTGTAAAGACTGTTTCTGAAGTTCACTTAATTATAATAAAATGTCAAATTATTTATTGGAATCAAATTGTTAAAATGCAAAATCTACCAAAATTAAAGGAACATTTTAAAAAATAGAATGTTTTATCCTCAATATAATGTAAATAGGTAACAAAAGGTTTATATAAAATTAATAATAAAACTTACATTATAGAAAGAAAATATGTATAAAAGCAATTACTTGTCTTATTTATTACATTTAAGTTACTAACAAAATTAAGTGAATTAGAATACCTTTATACATGTGCTTAGCAATCATTTTATTTGACAAAACACAATATACGTTCATAGTCAAATAAATATGTCTATAATCAAAAGAGCTGTGAGAAATAACCTGTGGGCTTTCTACTATTAAATTGTCTATCAGACATAAATAGTACACATACTATCATTAGTGATCTTCATTCAAAACTTACAATTTAAGAGCAGAGAAATGATTTATTGATTTTCCATTTTCCCATTTCCCTTTTATATTTACATTTATATTATAAACATAAAAACTGTAAAATGAATGAGACTTCATTCTAAAAGAAGCAGTAAGTAAAAACATAAAATTAAAAACTTCTTTACAAAGAATAAACTCCTAGAGAAAAGATGCAAATAAAATTACTGTCATCATCTTTTGTTTTTTATTTGCAAGTATAAAACTGAAAAGAAACAAAAGCAGGGAACCCAGCATCTGTCATATCAGAATATAAAAAGATGATCCTGGCACAAAATGAAAAAGCTGTAATTCATTTGCAAATCAATCCTGCCAGTTCTATTTCAAGCTGGCGGTAACTGTCAAGAGTTAACAAGATAATCACTTTGAATCCTGCTTTCAATGGTACATTACACTGTTACTCCATTCAATAAGGCTGTTCTTTGGGGCACCAGATGAATGGTTTTCATTTCTAACCTGCACAAAAACTTGCCAAAAACAAAAAATCCACAGGGTTTAGAGAAAAAAATCCCTTTCTGAGCATTTATTTGCCAGGATTTCCTTTTAAGCAAAATAAGATATTTGGACACAATGGTGTCCATTCATTTCTTATATTCCTTCAGGTCCTCAGTCTGTTGTTTTAAAAGTATTTGGCAAAGAAGGATGAACAGGGCATTTTTAAAAAATGTATTAGACAAATGTATCTAGAAAACTTTCTATATTACCTCGTAATGCAATGAAATACCTAAAGAAATAAATCCTTCTTAACATTTAATTTTAAATAAAGCACAGAATCATAAGAGTCACAAAGAAAATTAAAAAAAACCCTATAGTCACTAAGAAAAAAAACCTATTGCTTATTGTATATCAACACACTTCACCAATTGAAATGTTTTAATTTATAAAACACATGAAATAAAGATATTAGGAAGAATTACTATGTTATCCTTATGGAAGAAGTACATTATTTACCTTACTTTTCTCCTTGTTAGCAGGATTTGTACATTTGGTATAGTTATTAACATTTGGAGCATTACTAAGATATTTTAGTAAGTTCACTGTCTTAGATTACTAAGATATACTAAGAATTTTCAGTTGCTTGAAAATTCAATTAGTTATTCAGATAAACACCTACTGAATACAAATTCCTTAAATATTAGATAAAAATTGCTAGACTGACAAAAGCCAGTCCTACTGAATCTTCCTGCTGCCCCCAGTGCTATTTCAAAAGATTTGTCAGCCATCAGGAGGGGCTTACAGGGGAACAGGGAACTAGAAGGGCATAAGGAGGATGAACTAGGAAGTGACAGATATAATAATAACAACAACAACAACTGTTAAGTTTTTACCGGTTCCAGATTGTGACTTGAATTGAAGATTAAATCAATGATAATGATAATGATAATATAATGATAATGTTGATGATGATGATGATAATAATAATAATCATCATCATCATCATCATCTGTGGAAAGAGGAAAAATACAGAAGAGCCTCTGCTGAAGGAGGTAAACAAGAGAAACCTGTTGAAAACAAGATTGAAAGCAGAATATCGAAAGGAAACAATTGAGCATTGGGTTTTTAAAAAGAAGCCTATTACAGTCAATACCTGAAGCATTGAAGGAAAGGTAGATACAAAGCTAACATGGAGCTGTGTTGAGATCAGGAGTGCTGAAGAAATAAACTGAAGGCTTCATTTTGGCTGCCCAAGAAAAGCCCTGCAGCCAAGAAAAGCCCAAGAAAAGCCCTGCAGACAAATTCGATGAAAGCAAAAATTCAACATGTCAGCAGTAACAGCAAATGTCGCTTATGCAACTTTATCAGTGGCTGCAGCAAAATCTCACAGACTGATTATCTACAACGTCATGATCGAGTTGCCAAAATTATACACTGGAAGCTTTACCAGAAGTTTGGGTTTGAATGCAGAAAAAATTACTGGGAACACTAAATTGACCAATTCATGAAAATGAGCAAGTCAAGATCCTGTGGGATTTTTGGATCCAAACAGACAGACATTTGGCCCACAACATACCTGACATCATTACTGTAGAAAAGAAAAAAGTCTGGTTCATTGATATTGTAATACCAGGTGATTTGCAAATTAAAGTTGAGCAACTATGGAGGAAGAAATCAATGGTTGTACCAATAGTAATATCCTTGGAGCAATACCCAAAGGGCTGCCGAGATACATGGAAATTTTGAACTTATCAGACCTGAATATCCTGACTTTGAAAAAAAACCAAAAAAAAACCACCTGACTTGGAACTGTCCATATACTCAGACGCTACCTTAATAGCTTTTAGGTCCTTGGTTAGGACTTGAACTGTTAAGTTTTTATCAGTCCCAGACAGTGAATCAAACTGAAGATTAAATCATCAACAACAACAATAGTAATAATAATAATTAGTAATAATATATTTCCATTTAGGCACTATCTTATTTTATAAGTACATAAAATTCTTATAAATAAAAAATAAATCAGATTATATAGGATTTTTATTCTTTTCACAACAATAATTAGCATATTATTTTTGAATAGTAAAATATCTTCAGTTGTTCAAGTAAACATTTGTTTCTGCTATTTTAATGGCTTTAAAAGAAAAGTTAGAAGAGGTCAAATTTTGGGGACGGAAAACCATTATGAAAAATACCTAGGGGCTAGCAATACATGGTTGAAAGCATAAAGTGATGCAATCATGATTCAGATGAACCCAAAGAAATAATATTTCTGGTATATAAGCCAAAATAGTAGCGAGGATGAAAAAGAATGAGGAAACACAAATAGTCTAATAAGAGGCAAAGAGGCTTAAATGAGAGAACGATGCTGAAGTCACTACAGACTGATGGAAAGATGTCATATAAATTTCTATGACATGCATTCAATGAAAATTCATGGTGATAGGTTTGCCAATAGACAAAAATATAAAATTAATAGGTTATTGTCTCCTTTAGATTAGCTGTATTTTTTTCCCTTCCTTTTATGGCCTTACTCCTCAAAATGATGCCTTCTCCTTGGCGATTTCTCTCTATCCATTAAAAGCTGGTATCTGAGTAGTGTTGGTGAGAAAAAATGATACATAAAGATCTTTCTTTTAAACTGTAAAAGTTTAAATATGAAAGATAAAATAAAAATAAAGATTTTTTCCTAAATTGGATGGTGTTAATGTATTAATTAATAAAGCCCAATATTAATTAATAAACCCTGTTGCTCTTTCATAAGACTTTAAAAACTTGGCTGTTTTTCTGAGGCTGGGCTATTGAATGTGTTAAAGATCCTTTTCTTGGTTTTGTTGTTAACTAGTCAAGTATCTCGGTTGGGGTATGTATTCATTTTGGATGGTTTTTATTGTTTAAAATGTTTTTCTTTAATTGTAGTACAGGTAGCCCTCAATTTGCAACCATTTGTTTAGTGACTATTCAAAATTACAATGGCCCTTAAAAAAAAGTGACCTAGAACCAATCCTTGCACTTACAACCAATACAGCATCCTCATGGTCATGTAATCAAATTTGCCAATAGACAAAAATATAAAATTAATAGGTTATTTTCTGTATTTTTTCCCTTCCTTTTATGGCCTTTCTCCTCAAAGAGGAGGCAACTGACATATCTTTATGACAAATGAAGCATCCTGGGGCCACATGATACCCATTTGTGACTTTCCCAGACAGCTTCTGACAAGCAAAGTCAATTGAGAAAGCTGGATTCCCAGTAACTCTCAGCCTCTCTGGTACCATTGAGAATTTTGTTACTATACTTGAAAAAGCGTGAAACTGGTGGCCTTTAATAATGTTGACAATATTCAATTATATCACAAAAACAGATTAGAAACACAAGTTAAGATAGGCAAGAAAATGGTAAGTGAGCACCTGTCAAGAAAATGGTAAGTGAACACCTAGACGAGTTCAAATCACCAGGACCAGATGGACTATACCCCAAGGTTCTGAAGGAACTGGCAGATGTGATCTCAGAACCACTGAACTATATCTTTCAAAGATCCTGGAGCACTGGGGAACTACCAGAGGACTGGAAAAAAGCTGATGTAGTTCCCATCTTCAAAAAAGGGGAAAAAATGGATCCAGGAAACTACAGACCTATCAGCCTGACCCTCAATACCTGGAAAAGATAAAAGATTCTGGAAAAGATAATCAAGCAACGAATCAGTGAACACCTAGAGGCAAACAAAGTTATTACCAAAAGCCAACATGGGTTTGTCATAAACAGATCATGCCAGACAAATCTTATTGCATTCTTTGACCAGGTGACAAAATTAGTGGACCAGAGGAATGCTATGTACAGTATATAACTTACTTGGATTTCAGTAAGGCATTTGATAAAGTAGACCACAACCTACTACTTCACGGGTGTCAAACTCATCATGTCACGTGACGTGTCGCAACGTATCGAGACTCTTTTTGCATTGCCGGCAGTATGATGAAACCGGCATGTTGGCCGGCAGTTTGACAACCCTGTACTACTTGATAAGATAGAAAAATGTGGGTTAGATAGCATCACCACCAGATGGATTCGTAGCTGGCTGACTGGCTGTACTCAGCGTGTGGTCCTCAATGGAACTGCATCTATATGGAGGGAAGTGTGTAGTGGGATGCCCCAGGGCTCTGTTCTGGGCCCAGTGCTCTTCAATATCTTCATCAATGATTTGGATGAAGGGATAGATGGGGAACTCATCAAATTGGCAGACAACACCAAGCTGGCAGGAATAGCCAACACTCCAGAAGATAGGCTTAAGATACAGAAGGATCTTGACAGACTTGAACATTGGGCTCTATCTAACAAAATGAAATTCAATGGAGAAAAAACTAAGGTTCTACATTTAGGCAAGTAAAACCAAATGCAGAGATACAGTATAGGTAGTACCTTGCTCAATAGTAGTAACTGTGAGAAGGATCTCGGAATCCTAGTGGACAATCACTTAAATATGAGCCAACAGTGTGCTGCAGCTGCCAAAAAACCAATACAGTGCTAGGCTGCATTAACAGAGGGATAGAATCAAGATCACGTGAAGTGATAATACCACTTTGTAATGCCTTGGTAAGGCCATACTTGGAATAATGCATCCAGTTTTGGTCACCACGATGTAAAAAAGATGACGGGACTCTAGAAAAAGTACAGAGAAGAGCAACAAAGATGATTAGGGGATTGGAGGCTAAAACTTATAAGGAACGGTTGCTGGAACTGGGTATGCCTAGGGGTGACATGATAGCAGTGTTCCAATATCTCAGGGGTTGCCACAAAGAAGAGGGAGTCAAGCTATTCTCCAAAGCACCTGAAGGCAGGACAAGAAGCAATGGATGGAAACTAATCAAAGAGAGAAGCAACCTAGAACTAAGGAGAAATTTCCTGACTGGAAGAAACTGGACACCCATTTGTCTGAAATGGTATAGGGTTTTCTGCCTGAGCAGGGGGTTGGACTAGATGACCTCCAAGGTCCCTTCCAATCATCATCATCATTATTATTATTATACTGTTGTTGTTGTTATATGAAATTTGGATTAACGACTTAGATGAAGTCACTTAGATATGCACAGAGTTAGATGGTTTTGCTGCAGAAATTTGGGGGGTGGCAGGGAGGCAGAATAAAAATTGAAATATGAATTTCAGAAATACGAATTTTATAACCAAGAATGAAAAAGTCTGAAGGCAGTGCTGCTGAACTGCTTACAGTGATGCCCGGCAGGGTCTTTACCTGAACTTTATGTTACTCACAGTTTCTCAATAAAATAGACCGATCAATTCTGGAGGCATCATAATATAGATCTCCATCTGAATGAGAGATGATCTGGGCTTGACAGTAATAACCCTTAATATTTGTTTTGCTAAAAATAATGTATATATTAACTTATTTCCTAAGAATTATTACATTTAATGGGTTGTTTCATCAAACATTTTTGTTATTAAACTAAGAATGAGCAGGTTCTGTAGGTCAATTAAATCCTTAATTTTGAAAATAAAAACTCTCATTCTTAGTTTTAAACACCTAAATTAGCAAACAAGATGCCACATAATATATGCTATAGGCATAGGTTTGCTCTGAAAAGCTGAGCTCTTCAAATGCTTCAGCTGCGATATAAACAACTGAGCCATGGCCAATACAAGCTAATTTGAATAATCAATATGACAACCTTATTTTTCTAATGCAAACAGGATTGATACAGTAAGGTGTCTCACTGCCACATCACAGTCATGGCCTCTTTTAACCCATAATTAGATTTAGGTGATTATCCCTGCTCTTCCTTACAAGTGTACAGCTTGGATAACAGATGACAAAAGCTATTTGCCACTTATTTATCCTTTGCAGCGGGTAGGCTATCCAGGGAGATAGTGAAAAAGATCTTCAAACAATTGTTATTCATATCATCTACAGTTTGAGATAGTCACAGCCTCCTTATGTGCAAAGTCAAAATAGCCTAGAGCAGTAGGTACATGAAGGATGCTTAAAACATCAGGGCAACACAGATGGAAATTCAAGGTGATGTCAGCCAAATTATGCCTAATGCAAATTGAGTTTCACAAGTATCAGTCAGTTGTCTCTTTACTCAGATTAGTATGAAAAGGTTTTCACTAGATTGTTTTTTATTAATTTGAATTCATGGTTTCAATATTATTTTAAAAAATAAGGAAAACTAATAGTGTTAAAATTGTATAAATAAATAGGAAATGTTTATGTTTATACTAGAAATAAAATTACATTTAATATACTATATTCATTTCAAATAACAAATGTCAAATGTTAATATTTAAATAAAAGTATAACTGTTGTTCATTACTACTGAATTATTAAGACAAAAAGTATAACCATATTATTCATATTTGTTTTGCATTATACAAAATTACATCAAATTAAAGGAAATACCAATTTTTTTTAGCTGCATGGAAGGTGAATATTCATCCTCTGATAGGATATTATATTTTGCATTAAATGTTAGCCCAAAGATTTCTTAACTTAATTCATTTATGAATGCATGAGGAATCAAATCTCACATTAACCAATGTACATACAAATACACAGGCATTAAAAGAGAATTGTTTATAGTTTGTTTATATCAACTTTAATACTCAAAATTATATAAATGATCATTGATCATAAACATTGATACACTAATCTTTATGATCAATAATCTTTTATATAACTTTGAGTATTTAAGTTGATGTAAATTAATTTCAATTTCAAGTGTTGCATTTGCAAAATTTGGGATGCATTTCAGCAATAATATTTCTGTATCTTCAGTTCCATAGATAAGGGGCCATTTGTCTATTAGGGGTCTCTATATAGCAACCATAAGGCAATGCATCCCACTGCAATAAATGCTAGCTTATTTCACAATGCTTGCTAAAATGGTGGCAGAAATAATTCAATGCAATGGTTGGATTTACACATTGTGCTAAACCATGATACGGTTTAATTGGTTTAGATTTAGTATGTTGCATGAATCCAATCACTCTGGTTTGTAAACCATGCTGTATGGATTAGTCTTTTGGAAAATGCTGCCTTAATATGAATAAGCTGCATGGTGACATAAGCACTGCATGTAGTTCTTTCTATTACTGAGAAACAATTTTTAAATATGTAGTTTGGCAACGTGTTGCCTACATGTAACAGTGCAATTGCAAAAGGTTTTCAGTGTACCCTTAAGGCTCAATCTCTCCTTCCTACAACTACTATAGAGATGTGGCTTATCCTCTAATCCCTTATCCCTTTGCCAGGGCTTGATCGAAAGGAGCAGCTTCAGCTTGAGGTGACAGCAATGGCTGTCATGGACTGAAGATGAAACATTGTATAACAAACAGTATAGTGTCAGCGGTGTTCTAGTGTAGTGTTTGTGAGAAAATGGCACAAACTTTGGTCTTTCTTTTGTGAGCCAAGTACTGGTTTCATTCTGATTTATGTCATTTAAAAATATTTGTAAGTCTTCCAATGTCCTTTGGCCTTTCTTATCTCATGCACAAATCTATTCACAATTTTGTTTATCCACAATATTATTTGGCTTCCTAAAAGTGATATGAACATGAATACTTTTTAAAAAGAGGGATGTGTGTATGTGAATTTACATGAAATAATAAAAAGACATTTAATTTTATAGGAAGAAATGGATACTCAAGTATTAAGTACTATTCCATTTACAATGGTAAAACCTTCTCAATTAGAGCTCAAGATACTATTTCCCGTTATATATTCCACCAGGATACTGAGATGATGTAATAGCTTTTGAGTAGCTGCAACTTAAATACCCAGTATGAAGTCATCCATTTTCAGCTATTCAATTGGTAGCTTGCTTTCTAGCAGAAATACTCTAAGTTTGAATTTCCAGGCTACATGGACAGAGTAGGAGAGACTTTACTAGAAATTTGGAGACCGATGCTTTGTGTGTGTGTGTGTGTGTGTGTGTGTATGTGTAGGGTTTCTGGTCTATAAATAGCACCAATTAGTTTCTTAATGCTTCTAAATAAAGTTTAAGTTATTTTGTTAGTGTCTAGGTCTCTCTGGCACCTGCCCCTGGTTTAGAATATCATGCCAACCTTAGATCCTGTCTTATTACGTTTTCTTAAAGGAATCATTAACTAGGTCCTTGGTTTACAATACTGTCTTATTTGGAGCATTAATCCAAGAATGAACGATTGAGAACCCATTTAGCTAGCAGTTAAGGCACTAGGCTAAAAAGTTCTAGGCCCAGTTTAGGCATGAAAGCCAGCTGGGTGATATGGTCAATTTCTGTCACAACCAACGAATCAACACTTGGTTAATTGGAAAAAATAGAACGCAGAGCAGCATTGAGAGCTAGGAATATATTTACATGCTAAATGCTTAAACTTCATTAAAGCTATAATTAACTTATAATTATAAACACATTAAAATTGTGGATGACCTATAGAATAATTTCTCTCAATCACATTCAAATGAATTCAGCTGTTGTCTTGCTTCCATAATGTAGTATTTGGATTCAACTACACACATTATTAAACTTAAATAAGTTTAGTTTTTCAATATGCACAGTATAATATAATAAAATTTCATGCTATTTACACATGACTACATAAACTGTTTTGACTCTCCATAAAGCAATTACAGAATCTGAGCCTCAGTGACTAACTTCAGTCATGCTGGCAAATTCAGGCATGGAAAACTTTATTCATAAAAAGCAAAATCAGGTATTTTAGAAATGGATCCTGCAAATGCCTTTCTCAGTAAGATCATGACAGTTATGACCAACTTGGCCACCTCCTTGTAGCTTTGGATCATCATTATCCTACAGAAGTTCTTCACTCTGCCACCAATTCTTTTTTCTTCTTCAACCACATTCCTCTCTATAAGCCCCAGCTTCTCTCTTCTTAGCATCTCCTACAGCAGCGGCTCCCAACCTTTTCTATACCCCGCACCCCTAGAACGCTTCTGATATATTCTCGCACCCCTTACAAAAGATTGAAATAACGGCAAGGAATTATGCATGTACAACCCAAGTTTTCACATCCCCTGGAATATTGTCTCGCACCCCCGGTTGGGAGCCCCTGTCCTAGAGTATTCAGCAATGCTTTGTTTCAGAGCACATGTGCTTATCTCAAACAGCAACTGATTCAAGATGTGTTTCAGACTACCGAAGGGTGATTTGGTATGATAAAGATCCTCTTTCTTCAGGGACAAAAGCAGACTGGATTCCCTCTTCAGTGATTAAATATATTTGTTTCAGAAGTAAACAATTATCTGCTGTGATCAGATGCTGATTTCAATAAGCTCATCGTTACTGAGCACCAAGAGTTTTTTTCCTCTAACAATCAAAACACTATGCTTCTCGAAACTGAGGAATCCTTTTTCTCCTGGCAGAAGGCGGCACCATTCCATAACCCCTCCTCAGGGTGAATGTACTCAGTATAGAAATATGTTATCATTTCCTTTCTCTTTATGTGTGGGGAGCCATAATTCAGTATACAGAATTATACAGAAGGAGCCATAATTCAGTATACAGAAGGGGACAAAATTTTATAACCCTGAACGATCACGAGGCAGCTGCTGGCTGTATGAGGCCTTCCTGAAGTCTTGCGCAGCCTTCCCATGCCCAAGTGCAGCCAGCAGCTGCCTTACGAAGGGTCAAATTAGGTGTGCCTCATCGGCAGCAAGAGGAAGAGGCAAAGATCAGCGGCGGGGAGGGGGGGCAAGAGGCAGCCAAGTGAAGGGCAGCCAAAAGGGCAGAGGTGGAAGGATGTGGGGGGAGGGAGTTGAAGTAGAGGCAGTGCAGCAGGGCAATGAGTTGCACCCGGAGAGAAGTGGCCTAATGATAGTGTGGCCTTGGCTTAATAACCACAATCAAGATAACTGAAACTGTCATCCCTAAGCGACAGTTTAGGATGATTACACTAAACACATGATGTTTTATCTATGACCACATCACTTAGCAATGGAAATTCGGATTCCAATTAGAGTAATTAAGTGAGGGCATCATTCCCAATACAAAGGAAAAACTTAATAGCAATAATGAACCACCTATCAAAGATGCAAACTCAGGAACAAAATGCAGCATACCAGATGTCCAATATTTTAGTACTGGTTTACCATTACCATAATAAAATACTTCTGGCATTTATAAAGATATACAAATCAATATCTTTGCAGAAGATCTGAAACACAACATACAGTGCTAACTTGTGATGCACTATGATTTTCTTTAGTTTTCTATTCTCCACAAAAACCCTCACTTATGAAACAACTTGCCAACCAAACTACAGGGACATGTCCAGACAGTCTTCAAGAATCACACACAACTGAACAGAAGAAGAAAAAAAACAGACAATATAGTGTAAATCTATTTTGTGGATAAATTGTCTACTAATATGTTTATTAATCTACAGAAGGCCTACATAACTAATGGACCATCAAGATGAATGCAGCCTCTTGATATATGTTACCGACAGGTTAATGTCTGCAAAATGCTTTCTCTCCAATACTGTGCACACCTAGCACACAAACTGTAATTATTTTATCTTTTCCTTTTTTATTTAATATATAGTTAAAATATATTGTCAAAAATATATTAGTGTATTACTAATGAACAGTAAAAGATTTTCTTTTTCTAAAATCATGTGTAAACATAAATATATTATCTGACCTCTGTAATGTTGCAGCTCAACTTATTCTTTAAGAAAACTGAGTGTGTGTGTGTGTGTGTGTGTGTGAGAGAGAGAGAGAGAGAGAGAGAGAGGGAGGGAGAATGTGCATGAACATATTTTTTCTTGTAGGTCCATAGAAAAATAAAACTTTAATTGCTGTAAACAAAATATTTTATGAAAGACATATGCTTGAGTTTTTTAAATATCTTCCAAAGCTTATAGAATAGCTGATTAGCAAAACTAAAGTATAATCACAAGGTTTTAGAATCACATTTCTAATCTTGTTTAAATGCTGCATTATATGTTATAAGATATAATGCATATAACATATAACAAAAAGGTCACTATTTCCACTGAATGATTGTTAGAGACTTTCCTGCTTTGATTGCTTGGCAGCAAACTATTGGATACATATTTAGATGATTACTGCATCTTTGGGAGGGGGGGAGATATGAGTGTAGTTTAGTAGTTCTGAATGGTACTCTTAACTACTTAAAATCAGTAAAGAGATTACAGCTCACATTAACTGGATTTTCACAGCTCCCAATCATTCTGTTTCAATTGTTCATACACACATTAAGAGAGTCCAGTCAAACAAGAGCCAGTTGCTTCTACAATGTGGAAAAAATGTTTCTTTAGGTTTAAAAATATTTCTTGAGAACAAAATCAAATACAAGCCACACAATATTTCCAATTATATTGTTGGAAATTCTAAGTACTCTTAATAGCCAAATCTATACATTGTTTCAAACAACACATCTCTAAAAACATTGCTACCACTCTGTTGACTAGGGTAGGCATAAAAAAGAGTTTCAAGTAAGTTAATAAATCTTTTTGTAAATGGCTTAAAGAAGAGCGCTTGGGGGCGTATTGATACAAGAATCTTGGACAGAAGAAGCTCACTGGATGACTTTGTGTCAATCATTGTTAGTTCAATTTACATCACAAGTTTGTTGCTTGAGATCAAATGTGTGGAAAGAATTTTAAATACACAGACAAATTACAAGGCTTACAAAATTTAAAGAGAAAATAAAAGGTACATCCTCTTGAAGTGATATGGCATGATATAAATCCAATGAATATATAACTTTACTGGATTACCATACCTCTTTCAAATAATACACACTACATATATTTAGAATACTCTTAATAGATAATTAATACATTTCATTACATAAGAATTAGCTTAGCCAATAAAACTTTTTTTAACTATCCAAAATATTTTATTTTCAATTGTAGGATAAACAAATCAGTTGATTTTGATAAAATTGTATTGCCTGCTTTTTATAAGCTTTTACTACTATTGATTATATAAATTAATTCATGGTCATTTTCTAATTCATTAGAAAATTCTTATAACATCACTATTATTATACACTGCAGAATGATGTGCTACCAAAAAATATGCTCAGGCTGAAGCAGTATGTATTCAGTAGGTTCTTCTTGAATGCACATTTCTGAAAGAGTCAGGGGTTCAGATTAGCTCTGCAAACAATCTTCTATGCAAATCCCCAGCTTTACCATCACAAAGTGGGAAATCATATCCTCAGGTCATGACAGCTGTTGTCTTCTGAAACCATTCCAGTTTGTCTATTATATATGTATTACATAATACACAAGCTTCCTTGATCTCCTTATGGGCTTTATACCCTCCTAACTTCCTGCTTAAGTTTTAGATGTCTGAGAACGGCTACTCACCTCGATGCGAAAGTTACACTCAAGCAGATATTTACTAGTGTTGTGTAAGCACTTAATGTCTGAAGGCAAAACAGTGCTTTAGAGGCCACAGGAGCATTCATAAGCACCTCTATGCAATTTTTGAAAGGAGCTGTATCTTTTCCTGGTATCACCTGTTTTTGATGGAGCAATGTTCTTGCCCGTGTAGAATTTGGATAGGGCAGAACAAGAGATTCTTCCTTCCATATAACTAAGGTTTCAGTGTTCCTTTTTCACCAGGGTTACAAGACCCAACATTTTTTACACTTCATATTATTTGTACAAACCAAGAGTATGAAAGAATAATTAATTTTTTTTAATAAAAGCAATAAGTACTTAAGAAAACAGTTTAATTGTACCAAATCACATGAAGATCAGTATAATAAAGTCAGAACAAGAGAAGAGATAGAAGGACAGAGAGTCAGAACTTTCAGGGAGCAAAGGAACACTGAAAAGAAATGACAGGCTGATGATATTTCTCTGTATACTTTCCCTCTCAACTTTATCTTAGTGCTACCTTTTCTCTTCAGGATTTTGGGTATTAGACATGAATCTCAGATCCAATCAGATAATTGGTATAAAATCCTTACTTGTCTGAAGACATCCAACTGATATCAAAAACCAGTTTGGTTAAGGTGTTAACTTAGAAACCAGGAAACTCTGAGTTCTGGCCTCTCTTAGGCGTGAAAGCCACCTGGGTAACTTTGGGCCAGTCACTCTCTCTCAGCCCAACCTGCCTCACAGGGCTGCTGTTATGAGAAAAATAAGAAGCAGAAATATTAGGTAGGTTTGCCAAAGAAAGAAGCTTGTAACTCTGCCTTCCTCAGAATCCCAACTTCTCACTGGAAGAGAATAGTGGCCTTAGAATCATAATTTACCAGCTAACTAGCAGGCTCCTTATTTTAAATAACTGAATAGCTTTCATGTCACTCCCGCCAACGTATGGAAATACAAATGTTTAGAACAAAAATCATGAATTAATCCATTTTACCAGTATTTCATATAGAATACCAGATTATTTTACAGAACTCTGCAAATTCTATTTGTATGTAGCACTTAAAATGTGAATAAAATCCCCTGAATGACTTCCCTTCCTTAGCAATATTGATGGCTGGCTTTGAGAAAGGCTGAAAGGCTGAGGAACAAGAGGTATTATTGCAGATGCACATAATTGAGAAAGCCAAACAATAAAAAAAATCATATTGGTTATAGAAAGCTCATTACTGTTTTGACTGTGTGAAACTGTGAAATGTCTTTAGGAAAATGGGATCCCAGAACAGCTTATTGTCCTTGTGCAAAAACAATACATAGAATAGGAATCCATAGTCCAAATGCTTCATGGCAAAGGAGACTGGCTCCAGGTTCACAAAAGACTGAAGGAAGTCTGTATGTTTTCCTTTTAGTTATTCATCCTATATGTTGAATATTTTAAAGGATTTGGATTGGTAGAAGATGAGCATGGATTTAAAACTGGAAGCAGAAACATCAATACTCTGCACTAGGCTAATTATTCCACTGTGATAAGTAAAAGTGCAAATGATCTGCAAACTCTAGTAATGGAAATAATAGAACTATGAAAAATGGGACTATGGTTAAATATGAAGACTAAACTAACCAGAACTGACAATGAAGATATTGGGGCAAGCTATGCTGTGTAGAATAGATTACAGGATCTTAAGAGACTTGCAGATTAACAGGCATTTGGGATAAAAATACACCAGTACAAAATTAAAATTCCGTATAATATTTTGAATATTGTATTTGCTTCTTTTACTAAACATATTCATTCAAAATAATTCACAGTTAATAAAGCAGATATGCAGCTTAAGGGAAGCCTTCATCCAGTAAAATTATGTCAACTGATTACCAGTTTTGTTACCCAAAGAGAATTTAATTGTCATCATGGTATTTGATTGAGATGTTCAATATATTGATTAAATTAATCTTGCTTAGATATCAAATAGCACAAATATTTAAATGAGGCATCAATCCAAATACATTTAAAATAGAACAGGTAGGCTATACAAACTATGCGTTAGAAAAAAAATCAATAAATCAATTCAATAATAAATGTATAACTGAACAAACAATGCTGCTATTTATTCTATGGAAAAGCTTTGAATTGTTTTACAGGTGTACTTCGTCCAATCAAACATTTAGCATTTGTTAAACCTGAAAGATGACAAGACCTCTTTAAAACATCTCATCTTTTTCAATAAATTTTGCATAGAAACATGTTTCTCAAACACAGAGTTGCCTGCTGTCACATTGGAAGCATGATAAATGTTTAATGAAAACAACACCACACAGCTTGATGTCAGACAACAGCTATCACACAGACCCACTTTGATCTAAACAGGCACTTAAAAAGAGTTCTGAGCATGGTATATACTACAGAACTCTTATAACCTATATGCAAATTAGATAAAATTAGCATAAATGACTCCCTGCTGCATAAAGTATTATGAGGTAAAGAAAAAAGGCAAGTTCCAACAATCTATGATTGCTGTCAAATTCAGGACACTTAAACAGTCCTTGTTTATTTTGAACATCAGCCATGTACTAAGAATTATTGACAAAGTCATTAGCTATGAAAAGAATGATAATAATGAGTTAATTTAAAATGGAAAACACTAATAAATATTTTACTAAGAAGCTACTTAAAAAGATTACCAGTAAGGCCAGCATTGTTTTTTAAATTTTATGAAATTTATGGAACATGAGTCCGTGTTACAAACATGATATAAGCAAGAAGTGCCAAATGTGAATTTTTTGGCTTACTTAAGAATAAATTGCTTTCCATTGTAAAGGAAAATGTATATTACCTACGTATTTCCCATTGTTATAATATATATAATATTACATTTTTAGAATGAGAAATCTTTTTTTAAGAAATAAATTTTTCATTAATAAAAGTTAGCTCTGAAGATAGTGATTCTAAACATTTCTGCTCTTTGAAAAATCCTACATAGAAATCTTTGAGAAGATTCTGCAGTTTAACTATTCAATCATGCGCAGAATATTTAAATGTGTTAAGTAATAACTCTAGGTAATGATTCTGAGTAATACCAAGTGGCAATCAGAAAATTGAATCTAATTTTCTACAAAAGAGAAAAGATTTTTAAATAAAAAGGAAAAATGTGATTTAATAAAACTTAACAGATCTTTATGACACAAATCATTGATCTAGTTTTAATAAAACAGGAGAACCTGTTATATAGATCAAAACATCCTTTCCTTTTAACTTAATAGTTGTCCTTTACTCGCTGATTTTATAGTTTTTAAATTATTGTAATCTGCGATAATCTGAGATAAAGAAGGAATCTCTTGGCTTCACTGCAATTCCAGATCACTATCTCAAAAAAAACCCCAACAACTACTTTTCTCCAAGTATTCTAAATGGATTATTGACGGCAAAGCTTTGAGCTGAGCAAAGCCAAATTATCACAGGAAAGCAACCTTATTTAGAAAACTCTGGTAAAATGGGAAAGGGGAAAAAAGTCCAAAAGATGGAATAGATACAGAAGGAACTGTGGCACTGGGACTGAGAAATGGTTTTCCAATTGACCATTTCACACCTCCAGTTATGCTAAAAGTAAACCTAAAACTTATCTGAGGATACGCATGATAATTTCAATTTATTACCATTATTTTCTCACCTTATTATTTGATTAGGATGTTGTTATTGTGGCTTTAACACATTAAAGGAATTCTGCACTATCATTTCCAGACGTTAGGCAAATTTAAATGAGCGCTATAGAATATAAAAGCTTTGAACATCCTATTTTTTACCCATTCATTGCTTTTTGCTCTTGCTGAAAGTTCTGGAGAAGTGCAGACTCTGAAAATATGTTTTGATAGTTTAGTGGTCCTCATGAAACATGAATTATGGATTTTATTTATTACAGAAGATTTTTAAAAAGGTCAAAAATTACTTTCTCAACATAACAAAATCTTTGAAGATTCTCATTTATTCTGCATTTTAATTTTTAAAGGGAAAGGAACCCTTAAAATGGATATTCTAAATGTAGAATTACTTTAAGAATAGAACAATGAGGTTCAAATCATAACTTTCAGTTGTTAAGCTGTTTTCTCATGGTGGGTAGCATCTAACTCAGAACATCATTGGTTTAATATGTACATGCATTTGTTCTGTGCAAATTCTTTCTACTATGTCCTGTTCTTATTCAACTTGCACTAAATAACTCTTCAAAATGACATAGCTATAAAGAGAAAAATTACTTAGATCCATATTCCCTATACAGATATTTTTTTGATCCCTGTCTGATTAAATGAAAATTCAATCCCACTTAAAAGGTATATAAGGAATTAATTACTTCAAGAACATTCCTTCAAATTTCATTCAGAAGTCTATTGGCATTTGCTCCTAACTAGTATAAAATTCTTGGTTTCAATTATCATATACTAGTTGATCACTGAGAACAAAAATATTGTAATTTTAATTATATAATAACTATGAATATTACACAGAATAAAATCAGTCAAGAAAATATTTCATTAATTATTAAACTAATTAGTTTAACCTATCATAATATGTGGATTCTAAACAACCTGGGTTTTTGTTTTGTTTTGTTTCAAGAAAAGTCACATTAAAGTATATTTAGAGTTGAAGCAATTTAGGGATTAAGTGTATGTTTTACCTAGTTAACAATCTATGTCTCTACCTATGTCTCCAAAATTATTGGAAAAATGCAAATTCAAGAGCACCACCGCAATGTAGTATTGATATATAAATCCTAGAACTCTCTAACCTTTCTAGAATTTAAAAAGTAAGTGTAAAAATAAAAGCTTATTAACAGAAGCTAGTTTATTTACATATTTAATAAACTGCCAACTAATATTTTTTAGACAAAGACAATTACTAAATGATGCTTAATAGTAGACTAGAATGGCATCTAGAATTTTGTACTTCATTACAAATTATTTTTAACACAGTTTAATGCTTTTTTAAAAATAATATTAAATTTATTAAAATTTCTACATACCACCATTAAAAAAAACTTGCTGCAGTATGTAATCCTTAGCAAAGTTAAGATTGCAATCATCACTTGTAGATACAACCTGGAAGCAATTCATTTCTTCAGAGAAGCTGAATCAGAGAGAAAGCTCAAAAGCATAGATGTGCCAAATGCTCATGTGTATATATAAAGTAATAAATCAGAGACAGATGTAAGCACTAGATTTAAATTAATTTGCTTCAGACTTATGCACATTTTGACAATATTAGTATCAGGAGAGTAACTTAAGTATAACAGTATAGAAAATGCATTTACTTACTCCAGACATGAAAAAGAAGTACCTAACACAGTGTAGTCATTTTTGGAAATCTGATAGATGACTTTTATTAGAATAAAAGGTTCCACTGAACAACAACTCACAAACAGATCTATTAAAATGATCTTCCAGGATTTTTGCCAATGAAAAACATCTGGTTAGATTATGGTCATGCAATAAATACTTCTTTCTTCAATAAATCATAATGTTGATGTTCCAATTATGTATTTAAATCTAGCATCATTGCTATGACATTGCTATGTCATATAAACCAATTATCTTAAGAAGTGAAAATGTCCCTTTATAAACAGTATAAGCAAAAAATAGTAACTTCCCATTGAATGTAACATTTTAAATATTTAAGCTTTTTAAAAAGAAAATTAAATAGATAACATTTGAACTTGTTAGCAATAGCAATAAGACTTATATACTTCTTCACAGTGCTTTACAGCCCACTCTAAGCGGTTTACAGTCAGCATATTGCCCCCAACAATCTGGGTCCTCATTTTACCGACCTCGGAAGGATGGAAGGCTGAGTCAACCTTGAGTTGGTGAGACTCGAACTGCCGAACTGCTGGCAGCCAGCAATCAGTACTGCATTCTAACCACTGCACCACCACACCTCTATTATCTGATTAAATGAAGGAAAGAAAATGATCTATAGCAAAATAATCCAGCATAAATCATTTGCCAGAATTACTGAATTTTGATGTCCTTGGTACTCTCTGAGCTTGGTGGTTTTTATTCAGATGTTTCATTACCAAACTAGATAACATCAATAATATTATAAGGGAGTGGGGTTTGCTCTTATTCTTATATACTAATTGTATATAAAATAGTACATAGTATATAAAAATAAGTGCAAAACCCACTTCTTTCTAGCACTGATGTTACCTAGTTTGGTAATAAACATCTGCAAGAAAAACACCATTACTGAACTTACAACACTGCCACATAAGAAGAAGGAATGATCTAATCTGATCATCAAATTTCCAACGGTTTTTAGAAAATGTCCCACCTATTTTAGCAAACATGACTAGGGTATAAATACATACTATGTAAAATACCAGTTTTCTGCAAGCACAATATGCAGTGTAAATTTAATGCTCTTCTTTCAAAGTAATTCCCATTGTTTCCTATAGCTGCCTATCTATTAGAACATCTAAATTCTGTATCCATTGATCATATTTTAAATATTAGGTTTCTGAATATTGGAAAGATTTTTACTCATGTCATTTTAAAACAAATGCTCTTTGAAATGGTGTACTTTCTCAATCTAAGAGGTCCTTGGTGCTCACTGAGATTAGTTGTTTTCTTGCAGACGTTTCATTACCCAACTAGATAACATCATCATGCTACCAATCTACTCTGTCCCAATTAATCTGTCTTCAATTCTTTCAATATTTATCAGTCTGTTAATACATACAAATCACAAGGGGGGCTATTTTGTGCATTGCTTTTTAGATTTAGTCCAGGCTGTCTGTCTGATTTAATGGATTTTTTGGTTCTATATGCCATCCAGGGTCCATTAGAGTTGGACGGTATAATAAAGTATTAGCATTTTCTAACAATTCAGGTTATATAATGGTTATTCACAATGCCTCCCTCCAGTCAATATTAGCTTAATGAGGAAGAGTAAATCAAAGCAGATAAAGTGGAGACTAATAGTTTAAAGAAGTAGTAGATCTTCCAAATCCAAATGAGGTCACATTCACCAGAAAGTGCAGATATGAAGTTGGAAGATGGGCAGTGGTGGGATTCAAATATGTGAACACCCAGTTCTCTGTGTGGATGCCACTTCCAGAAGTCCATTCTGGGCCTGGGCAACAAAAAATTAGCTACCAGTTCTGCTGAACTGGTGTGAACTGGCTGAATCCCACCACTGGAGATGGGTTTTTCTTAGGTTTTGTACATTGAGACCCTAGCTATGACTAACTTTAACTGATATACCCTTTCTAGAAGAAAGCAACCTTTAAAATGCTAGTGACCTCTAGGACTGACTGCTATAACAAACTCTACATGCCTTTGCATCTAGTCACAAAACTTTTGATGATACAAAACTCAGCGGTCAGGATGGTTTCTGGAAAAACTCAAAAGAGCCACATTACAACTGTGCTTAAAAGCACACACCAGCTGCCAATTTCCTTCTGGCTGAATTACAAAGTGCTGGTTATTAGTTTTAAAAACCTAAATGGCTTGTGAAATTTTTTTTCTACAGCTCACATTATCTGAGGAAGTTTTCCCTTTTATTTAAATAATATTTTTATTGAAATTTAAAAATTAAAAAACTAATACAAACTAATAAAAATATGAAAAATAAAAATAAAAAATAAAAAGTGCAAGGAGAAGGAAAAGAGGGGAAGAAAAAAATTGTTAAAAAAGGGGAAAAAATTGTAACAAAATGACTTCCCCTTTCATCAAGACAAGTACAATTTCCGTAATTTATCGCCTTCTCTAATATTTTAACCTAAAATCTCTTTGTACTGTATTATACCTCATCTTTTATTTATTAGCCAACAATGAAGCTTCATTATTCAATCTTAATCCAGCAAATTGAAATCCATACATCCAAGTCACTGTTCTGATTTATTATTTGTTTATCTCTTTTAACTATTAAAACAGCAACTGGTTTCATTTGTAAACCCATATAACATCTTTGTCAATATCATTCTTGTCGCCTGTCAATTTTAAATACATACCCAAAACAGCCTAATTCTCAGTTTTATCCTCTTCTCTTTTGAGTCCATTTTTACAGAAACAAAGTTCTGAGTGCACTGTTGCCAAAAAATGTTGACTTTTTCTAGAGTTAAAATACTTTTCTCTGTTCTGTATTAGTGGGACTTCTCTTTTAATCATAATCTTTCTACTTGCTTCTAGTACCCAGCCTTCAAAGTCTCAACACGTTTTTCTCTAATCCATATTTTCCCAGGAAAAGATTTCTTACACTTAAATTCAAAATATTCATATATTTTAATACATTTTTAAAGAAACCACAACACATTCTTATAATTATTTCATTATCTTGCTTCTAGTGAATCCCTTAATTTGTTTAAAAGTTTTCCAAAATCAACATTCTAATCACCCTTTTGCTAATTATTTCCAAATAAAAACCGGGTTATGTTCTTCAGCTTACATAAAACCTCTTTTGCTAAGAATTGAAGGAAAATAATACAGTGTAATAAAATCGGTCCTTCTGAAGATTCTCAATATCCAAAAGAAATTTACAAACCATATCCAGTGAAAGTGATTAAGAAAGAAAGCCCGCGAACTCAGTGTCTCTTTTGAAGGCTCCAAACCACTGCTTGGGCAAAATTGACTCTCCCAGCTCACAAAGCTATAAAACCCATCAGAGATTGTTTTATGGGGGGAGCATCTATATCAGGGCTTTTCAACCTGTGGTACGCGTACCACTTGTGGTACATTAACAAGTGGCAGGTGGTACGCAGCCCTGCCTAGCCAAGTGTAGTGGGGGAGGGAAAGAGCCAGCGCAGGCAAGGACTTACAGTGAGAGAGTCCTCTGGAGCTGCAGTGGCTGGGGAGAGACAAAGGGCCCAGGCTCAGTTCTGGCTCACCCTCCCCCATGAGAAAGAGGGAGGGAGATGGAGAGTGGAAGGATTCTTATGTGCTTTTGTGACTTTGAAGTTCTGGGATTTGTGCAATGTGGGCTTTGTGTTCTTAAGGAGTGTTTGGCAATTTCTATTTGGCTGATGGCTGATGTCTCCTGTTAGCTTCTATTGCTCTGCTATTGTTAGCTGTAAGTTTTGCTGCAAGGGATTTTGAAATATTTTTCTCCTGAATGTATTTTGCCTGTAGATTCCTTTACTTATGAATGGAGCCATTTGGGGAGGCTGCCTTAGCTTGCAGCCAATACTTACATTTTTTTTTCTTCCTTACTTTCCTTTTTAGCCAGTAGCTAATTCTTAAAGGGGAATGTGCCTTTTTAAGCTAGTTCACTCAGCAGTTTGTCTTTTCTGTTTCTGGAGGCTTTTCTTTGTTTGATGAATATATAGAAGAGAAAAAATATGGGTTTTTTTTTTTCAAATTCTTCCTTCAGGAGGTGGGCATGAGAAAGAGGGAGGCAGGGAAGGAGGGAGGGAGGGAAGTCCTGCCTTAGCACTTGGCCACCAGCAGCCCTGCCATTGACTTTACTTGTCAAAAGGTTGCAAAAGGGGATCACATGACCTGGGACACTGTGACCATCATAAATATGAATCAGTTGCCAAGCATCCAAATATAAATCACATGACCCTGGGCATGCTGCAATGGTCATAAGTGTGAAAATGGTCATAAGTCATTTCAGTGCAATTGCAACTTTGAACAGGGTTTTTTTTTTGTTCATCAAGTTTTTGACACCTTGGTAGGTGGTACTCGAATATTGCCATATCCTAAAAGTGATACAATCGGTGAAAAGGTTGAAAAGCCCTGATCTATATGATGCACAATGGGTGATCCCAGATCCTCTTCTTAATCCAGAGAGGAGTTTGGGGAGCCAATTCATTCCACCTCTTTCCACCACAGTCATTAGCTCCTCACTCTAGGAAAACTGTCCTGAGTTTGCCATGCTTCCTGGAAGAAGTTTTCCTATAGTTGTCATAATTGTTTTAATCTTTTTTTTTTTTACTGTAAACATGTTTCTACTGAAATCACTAAGAAAATGCATATGTACTTATGATAATTTTCTCAGCCTGCTGCATATATTTATTTTATACTGTTTTTAATTATTTTAGAATTGTTCACTGCCCAGATTGAGATGGACAGCTATGTAAAATAAAATAAATGGTTTATCTAAAGCAATGAAATTGGGAGGGGGGCTTTTATTATTACAGTAATCGATCGGGTAAAGAAATTTTAAAAAACCCATAGAAAAGGCACTATTTCTCAGACTCAGGCTTGCATTTAAAATTAGCTAGGATGTTCTCTGAAGGTATTCCTTTAGATCAGTGTTTCTTTTAGAAAGAAGACCCCATTGGGGGATCAAAATTAATTGCTAAATTTTGAAAATATTTGCAGAAAATTGAAACAATATCTTTCTTTTCATCATTAGTTTTTATTTCTTAAAAAATATATTTTTACAAAGCTCAGAAAATATTTTACAAATATGTCAATTTTAATTTTTATTATGGGAAATATCAATAAATATAACCCATACAAATAAAAACTCTTGTTGGGGTCTTTTGGGAGTTTTAAAAGTGGGACCCTACTCCAGATGTTTTCACTTGAAGAAACTGAGAAGAGAGCAGTTTCTGTTGAACACCAAACCCATTGCTTGCTATTATATACTAGTCAAAATCTGTTCTGTTTCTATGCCTTTGGTGATGCATGCTATATAATTTTATTTTACAATTCCTTTGCTTTATAGAGCTATTTTGTTGGTAAATAAACTACTGTTTCATCTGCTTTTATTTGATATATTAACATACTCTTTTATCATATTCCTACTTTGCATCGTGTATTTTCTGTTTAAAGATAAGGATTTGACCTAAAAGATGGCCTTCCATTTACACCAGTTCCCCCTCTGTCTGCAAGCTCCTTATCATATCCATTTGCAAGAGGCCTCCACTCCTGTGAGTCTGAACTATACAGGGCATAAACAGGAACAGTAGTAGAAAAGCCTCAGTAAGAACATTAAAAAAAGCACTGCTGAATTAAATTAAAGGGCATCCATGTAGTTCCGCATCCATTTTCTTACAAGACCCAATTAAATTTCTGTGAAAAGCCCATAAAATGAAATGTCATATAACAACATTCAAAATAGCTTATTTAACATGTTTCTCTTGTTACCTACCCACTTTTGTTGTAATGCTGCTCTTTCTCTTTCCCTCTGGATCTTTCCTTCTCCCTTGCTTTCTCTTTATCCCTGCCTTTACGTCTTTCTTTCTCACGAGACCCACTATGGGTTCTCCTGTGACTAGTTCTTTCGCTGCTGCGACTGTAGGATCGTTGTTGGGGTCTGGAATGTGATCTATAATTAGAAAAATCAACAAAAAACATGTAAAGCAACAACTACGAAAAACAATTACAATAATTTTAATAGTGATATACACTTATGCTTAGACCTAGCTTGTTCATAAATATGTATTTTTTGAAAAAGATGCAAATAAAAGTAAGTATGTGGGAAAAAAATCTAAAAGAAATTAATCAAGCACGAGGGACCAAGTACATCACAAGCAGGGATTTATAATTTCCTTCAAAACATGGAGAAACAAGAACAGGAACCTGTACCAGATTCTCATACCAAAAGAAGCTCCAGAATGATCCAAATGAACCAGTGTTAAAAGAATATTGTTCATAAAAGAATAAAAAAGCACCCAAGCACAAAAATATTTTGACTATATCCTTAATACAGATTTTTCAAACTGTGTCCATGGAACCCTATGGTTCTGTCAGAGATGAAGTGCAAAAGAAAATAAAAAATAAAAGAAACCTTTAGAAGCCTTTAAATATAGCCCATTTTCTATCACCGGAGGTTTATCTTTTGAACAGGGGTTCTGGGAAGGGGTTCTATAGCTTGAAAATCTTTGAAGATCCCTGACTTAGTTGATAATGGGAGAAGTTCTCATCCTCTTTTTTTTTCCTTTTACAGCATCTATACTCCTTCTGAAGCCTGCCTAGAAGAGTAAAAGCTAATCCTGAACTATATGAGATATGCAGTGAAAACACAAAAATAGGAGAGCTGCATTTAGTTTGGGACAATACTCCCCTCTGCAGTTTTGTTTCTTGTTAGAAGGTTACTGTTGATAACTTGTCTTCTTTTAAGAACATTTTTTTCTAGTCTCCTAGACTGGATCACATGAGATACTAAGAACAGCAAAAAAGGTGTTTTGAAATATGTACAAAGTAAAGGAAAATGAAAGAAATCAATATACTGGTTTCTCATTAAATGGAATAAAACGCTAATACCTAACAAAAATGAGAAACTAACTCAGCTCCTATTTTGCTCTAATAGAAAGATGCGCTTTTCATCAGGCAATTGCAAAGAATGGAAAAAAGTATGGGATTGATAGAAATATGGTCAGGGAATCTATATTTACTTTGAGCAAACAAACTACCTTTAAAGGACAATATGAAGGTTTTGGCTGCTAGCTTAGTAAAATATTTCTTTAATACCATTCAGAAATCTTATAAAGATGTGCCAAGCAATAGGAAGAGGGCAGCTGTTTCCTTATCTTACAAGAAAAAACAAACAAAAAATGCTAAACTGGACATTTGCAGTATTATGGGAATGAAGGGACAATGCCTGAACATCAGCTACATCTGACAGAGATAGCAGAAGAAAGAAAGAGATGGAAAAATTGAGGCCAGTGACTCAAACATCAGCTGCAACTAAGGTATTGGTATAAGTTATATAAGTGGTGGGGATGTTGTGCGCCAGTTTTCACCTACTTGCTATTTAAAATCACTCTAAGATAAACCAGATTTTGTTTGACTAAACCCTGGAATAAATCAAGTTTTGATTCTGTCAAATCACAGCTCACCTGAAACATTTTGGTAAAAGAACGCAAGTCCAGGTTTTGCAAATCAGGGTTCAAAACAGCATTCATGCATACGCCCACTTGAAAACTATTGTAGAACTTTAGAATTGTTCATTCAGCGGTGCTTCAAATTGTGTTGGAATATGAATGTAGCCTTAGTCTGCAATTCTTGAAAGCAGTCACAGTCTTTCCTGGGATCACATAACAGGTACAGAGACCATCAGTGCAATCCCAGGGAAAAAACCAGTTGCTTCAGAGTGTTGCAGACAAATGCTAGGTCTATATTCCCATTCACTCTGAAGCATCTTTTTGAAACTGAATTCAAAGCTCTACATAATGTTTCAGATTAATTAGTCAGTCAGCATGATTGTTTCTACCCATCTGATCCAATCAGGCAGGATGGGCATGCTTCAGGTCCCACCAACTACAGAATGTTGTTGGGGCCTAGATGGTGTGCCCTTTTCTGCTGTGTTACCCAACTTATGGAACATTTTACCTATGGAGAGCAGGATGACCCTGACCCTTCTAGTCTTTTGTAAGGCCCTGAAGCCCTAGTTCTGGGCTGGGGCTGGAGTCCTGAGAGTCTATAGCGACCTGCTTCTTGGTTATGCTGGTGACTTGAGTTGATCTGCTCAGCCACTGTGTATTTTAACTTTCGTGATGTTTATAATGGTTTTATTTTATTTTAACTCTGTTTGTTGTATAGTCATTTGTTGTGATGCTATGTAAATTGGATGGATGGATAACCAAGTCTCACCTGATTATATTAGCCTCATCTCATCTGATAATGAGACATTATCTCATTAAATAGATACCTCTCGATTTAAAGTATTTAACAAAGTGTAAAAATTTATGTTACATTGATCAAACATCACTACCAGCATAGTGTTCAGTTCGGGACACATACTGCAAAAAACAGATTAATTGAAACAATTTCAAATGGGGGCGTTCAACACTGGAGGAGGCTGCTGGATTGATGGCAGATTCCATCTCCCCCCCCCCTTGCTCTCTGCTCTCAATTTTTTTGTTATCATATTGATGTATTCTCATTTTCTTTTTCAGTGTTTAGTCTATTGTCTTATTAGTTTATTTCTGTTTTGTTTACACTCTCTTCATTTCTTTCTTTCTATTGTTGTAAGCCTCCTAGAGTAGTCCCACAGCAAGATAGGTGGTAAATAAATTTAACAAATAAATAAATTTCAAAGAAGGCAAAGAAACTGATCAGGCATATGATCTGATCTAGGCAAATCCAATGCAGAAGGAATGAAATCACTGGGGATGTTTGCCTTGATTTAAGTTACAAAAATTCTGGATGAATGTTTATGTAGTATAAAAAAAATCCCAATTATTATTTTTAAAATAAAAATGGCAAACTATTTAGCTATAAAAGTAGCATGGTGATTAGGAATGATTCATTAATAGAGAACATTATTGTATCTAACTTATAGAGCACATAGATGCTTGGCATCGCTTAGCATCTCTAAATATTGACACCATATAAGCAAGATTCCACTATCTAAACTCATAAGCGATCTGTTTATTTCTTGAGCAATTTGCACACATATTTTTAACAAGGCTGCAAATATCTATAAAGGACTATCCAGTTATTGTACAGCAGGTACTAATTTGCTAATTTCTTCACAAGTAATTAATTAAAATATTAAAAATTGAATAAAGTATCTTGCAGTAATTTTAACATCTGCTCATAAGCATAATTGGTTTTGCAAGAGCTTTATGTAATCCAAACACTAAGTTGAAACAAATAAAACAGATTTTAAAACAGGTTTGAGAAAATCTGCATCTAATTAGCAGGTAGGCATCACAACTGCATAACATTTTATACATTTATATTTATGAAGTAACAGAAGATCTAAGAACTTTTTAAAATGGCGTTTATTGTTCAAATAAGACTGTGCTGCATACTAAAGTGATTTAAGTCCTTATAGAGCTGCTTTGAAAAAGATCATAAATGGTGAAAGAAAACATGTGGAAAACTGTAAAACTAGAAAGAATTTGCGACAAAAAACAGATCCGCATTCCATAACCAAAAGGAAACTACACTTAATTAATGTACACTACATCTGCAATATCAGTCTAATAAAGAGTGAAACTACTAATTTTCATGGTTCTGTAGTAATTGTGGTCATTGTCATTTAACATTCATCCAACAATATTATACTAATAAAATAAAACATTCATTAATCTTTTTAAAAATACTGCAATTTAAAATTTAACCTATATACAGTTTTCAGAAAGGTAAAAATAGTTGGATCTTCTTCCTCCTCTGTTGTAGAAGACAGAGTAAGTATAACTATACTCACTAGAAAACAGAACCAATTGCACTCCATGCTGAAATTTTTCAAATTGCTAGTATGCTATATTTTGAGAATCAAATCTATCAATAACAACATTTTGTCTAATACTAGCATCAGTTATTAAAGCTAAACAAAGATCCCATTGTTTTCAAATAATGGTCATTACAAACTTACTAATTAAGAACAAAATAGTTCAAAATTAGACAACAGTTAAGAGAAAAGAACTGACAGAATTGCATATTTTTTTTATTCAGTGGTGTATCTGCAGCTATCTCATATTGTTCAATATAAAATGAATCATATTGAATGAATTCAAATTTGGTTCAAAAGGTTCCACTTTCATAAACCTATGCTTAGCACACCAGTGGAATCTGGATTGGACTGAAGAAGAGGAAAGTAACATATCAAATGTGTATGCATTTTTACTGAACCAAATTCCATACCAATACTATTGTTAAGACACAGTATCACACTGTTGAAGTATTTACACAATCCAGTCTAGATAAATGAATTCTTTATTCCATCTAGTTTATACATTTCTTAAATCTAGCCACCAAACTTAAGATGGTTTCCAAAGAACTGATATTTAACTATTATTGGAATCTTACTAGAATTTCTCAAAATCACATTCAGATTTATTGCTGAATGCATAATAAATAAAATGTGTAGACTATTTAATATGAAATGTTATATAATTTCTGACACACTATATGTAATTTGTCAAAACTCAGCACATTAAAAAATTAATGAAACTAGAGATTATTTAATATTTTCCATGGTGCATATTGAACAGTTTATTTGCTCCATCCATCCATCCATCCATCCCAGGATAATTCCCCTAACTCAGTTCCTTTATCTAACCCCATCAGTGATGCCTTGCCTTGTTCAAAAAACAGAGTTCCAAGCAAAAACAAGACCTGAATTTACTATTATTTAGCATTTACCCAATGAGAAATCCCTCGTTAGAAAAGTCTGTTTCCCATACTAGCCACTCAAGTGTTTCATGACACCCATGAAGACAGCATGAAGGCAACAGTAGTTAAATATTTAAAATGGCATCTTTATACAGTATTCATAGTAGCCTTGGGTGAGATAGGAGACTTTATAAATTTGATAAATAAATAATTTACTCAATGTACATCTCCCTTTATCTTTTTATTCAACACACCAGTACTAATAGAAAAAAAATCCGGAAGGGCAAGTAGTTATATTTCACATCCTATATAACTCATCTGATCCTAGTTTTCTTTATACAGTAATTTCACCTTAATATATGACAGCTTGAAGAACCCGAGAATGCCATACATATATTAGCCTGACCTTTACCTAATTATGTTGCATACAACTATTTTTGCATAGAAATTATAAGCTGTTTAATCAGAATGCCTACCTATAATTTTTATTTATATTTATATTGCATCCTTATTTTGTACAGTCAAGGTGGTATATATAATGGTCCTTCCTCCCATCTTCCCTGCAATAACCGCTCTGAGCAGTGGCTTGAGTTGAGAGTAAGTTACTGACTTACTCTTAAATATAATCATCAAATAATAATACCATTAATACCAGTAAACATATCATTCAATAAAAGTGAAAAATATAACCACTGTGGAATTTCTTTAACTGAGAAATACAACAGTCAATAAAACTAAAACCAAAATCCATCCTAGTATTGTCAAAAATCTCAAACAGAGCAAAACGTCTCTATGATAATAGTTGAAACTTTTATTTAAACACTGTGATACCAATAAAAACTAAAATTTAAAATGTTAGATCGTATTATTTTTAACAGAATTTTTCACAAATTTATACATACATTGAGGATTCTCTCAATACACAAATACACAAGCACATCTCAATTGAACACAATTATTATTTTTTTAAAAAACAAGACTAAGAATGGCTTTTAATCTCTAGATAATAGATGCCAATTCAGAAACAAGAAAAAAAGGAAACTGGAAAGGCTATATGGACAAAAAGCAAGAAAGTTATTATTCAAATGTATAACCACTCATGTCATACAGCATATAAATGACCCTGGGCTGCTTATAAATAAAACAAAAATGTAACAACTTAAAACAAGAAAAAAACAACAATATACAAGGATATATAGAACCATCATAAAATACATGAAACTCATAGCTCATAATCCCATTCATCAAAACAATCAGTACAGCCACTGTACCACCAGTCTACCATCTCCCCAGGCCTGTTGGCAAGAAGCATGTCTAATAAAGAATATGTGTAGCTCAGGATTGACATGAGGGGTCCTTGGTGCTCTCTGAGCTTGCTTGTTTTCTTGCAGATGTTTCATTACCCAAACTAGGTAACATCATCAGTGCTCTGAAGCATGTCTTTAAGACCTTGCAAAAAGCCAGCAGAATCAGGGCAAATCTGATTTCCGAGAGGATGATGTTCCACAGAGTGGGTGTCACAGCAAAAAAGACTATCTCCTTGAATCCTGCCAAATGGCATTCCTAGGGCGATGAGATTTGTAACATGTGCCTCATGCTCGACCTGATGGGACAGGTATATAGGGATGACTCAATTAGTTGCATAATTGCCTTGGACATGGCGTTTTTCTTCAGTTGTGCTGCTCTCCTAAGAAATGCTTAATGGTGAGTTTCAATTTAAATAAAACTAGAGTCATTTTTGAATAAATCTAAAACTTTTAGATTATAATGTTATTAGTTACAATTTGTTAATCAGCATTATGTTCCTAAGTTAATAACAACATAATCATACTTTGAAATAAAGTTTGCAATCCAGACCATAATATGACCTTTGTAAGACACAGGGTGTACTCAAGATAGAACTTATAGTTTTCTGAAACTGATGCCTGCAGATGTGTAGGACATATTGATTAATATGATGGACTTGTAGCCTAATATAAGCTCTAAACTGGAATCGACTGCAATTAAGGAATTTGCTGAAAAAAGATTTGTTGTGGTGCTTAATCTGTAACAAAGCAAATGGGATAAATGTATCTTTACAAATTTGGCTATTTACTTTAAAAGCGTTCATATACTTTAAACTTTATGATTTAAGCATTAAAGTATTCCAACAAAAAGGAAAATGCTGAATTCGTTTATTAAATCTGCTCTGTGTTTTGCTGCTTAATATGTGACTTACATAACTTGACAAGATCTTCCAGATGGTCATGATTATGTTAAGCAGGACAATACACATACTGAAAACTTTTACATATGCTCACCTAATGGCCTGCCATATTAAATCCAATAAAGTACAATAAAACAACTATATAGCAGGTCATTGTGAAAGCTTTTCAAGCTGCCATTCATGTTAATTCTATACACAAACAGCACACATACATATATGTACAAAACAAGTATAAATATGATTAAAGTAGTTATCTTTGAATAAATATCAGAATTCAGTATGACCGCCTTTTGTGTCTAGTCTCAATGTTTAATTACCAATTTTTTTATTCTTGAAAGCCCTAGAATGTTGTAGAAACTTTTACTTAGCAATCCATTGGGAACAAATTAGATAATTGTGTTGAAATGTATTGCAGTGTTTAAACCAACAAATAAATGAATAAAGGTAGTCTATAGCAACATATGCCATTACACTGAAGTTGTTAAAGTATCTACGGGAACAATATTATTGTACCTGGGAAAACTAATATAGAACAAGAGAAAGCAGTGATGAAAGAATACTAACTCATATGGAGATTCAAATATAGTGACAGACACAATTATTTTAGTAATTGCTAATGAATATAGTAAAGTGATTTCAAAAGAAAAAGTTTGCTTGGATTATTTCAGGTTTTGACCTCTGTATGAGCAAAAGCATTTCAAACTGAAGCTCACCAAAACTGATTAACGACACCAGTCAAGGCCAGCATGTAGTTGAAGCCTTTTCCATCTATCATATGGCCCAAAGGATGGTTAAATGAATCTTAAAATGGGTACAAACTGCTCAGTGACAACATTGAGTCCTGTCAATTAGAAATAATTAGGTAGTCATTTCGGTGGTAAGTCTTTTTAAGTGCATACATAATGATGCAATGATGCTTATTAGCGATCTCGTATAAGCTATGCTCAAACAGTGTGAAATAATTATGCAACTCACAAAGCCTTGCAATTCTCTGTACTTCACCTTAATGCATTTAAAAAACCACTTCATTACCTCCAGTAATTAATCCTCGATTAATTACAGGAAAAGCCCAGTTTACTATGCTACGTTTCTAATTATCTTATAAATAGTTATGGTTTTAATTAATGTGTTCATTAAGCTGAATATCTTTCTCAAAGCTATGCTCAGAGCAAAGGTTCTACTTTTGAGAGAAAAGGCCTAACTAGCCATAAGGTGAAGCTATTTTGGATGTATTTGCTTTTATTTTAATATATTCAACTTCTTAATTGGCATTTAAAATCTAATTTGGAAAAAATCCAAGAAGCTTACATAAGGATATTTTTCTTATCTGCAACCAAAAAAGCTTAATAGTTTTAATAGACAAAGTTTTAACATATATTTGATATAACCAGGAATCAGATTCTAAGTGCCAGGCACCAAATGAATAAGACATCTTAGTTTACAACAACAAAAACCAACAACTTCCTAGCCATCAAGTGAATTTTACCATTTAATATGTAATTGGAGATATTTAGCAACTTTGTATAATTAAGTGAAAATATGTTATTTGAATAATTGCATTCTCTTCTCTGAAATTTGGTAACTTTGAAATACCAGAAAATGCATTACAGTAATCTAACTAATACACATACATCACTTTTCAATCAATAGCTCAATTTAGGTGATATGCCAGACTACATTAATGTAAACTTAATCATGATTTAGTGTAACAACCTTATTCACTAATCTAGAGATAGTTAGCAAATTACAGATTATATATAGTGGTTCATTTGAATGTCTAAATCGATAAACTAACTAAAATATAACACCATTAACATAAGAAAATGCCAACTGGGATGAGCAGGAAGTTTCTCCTACTGCCTATTTTTTGGGATCAGGCTGAATACTACCTTCCAATTTATAAGGGTCAAAGTTACCATATGCCTGTGCCAGGTACTTTTCAGCCAAATATGGAAGGACTTAACATGTGCTTCAGTCTCAGGAACATCAACTTTAAACGATGTCCACTTTAAACAGTTGGTTTACCACATAACCAAGTCTTTCAGCTTTAGATTTCTCAGACCTTTTGGTCTCTAAATTCTTACAAATAAAGATGGCATAAAGTATGTACCTGTCTACAGAGTCTCTTGCCCATGTTGGGGATTTTGTACATCCTCAATTTGGTTTCTCCTTAACATATGAAGCAGCAGGATAATGTTGCTACCAAGCTCTAAATTAGGGTATCAAGCTGAGCTCCCTAGCCAAGCTTCAAACAGGAGTTATCAGAGAGGTGGTAACTTACTGTGGTTTGTGGTCCTGGTATCAAAGCCTTGTTTATTGACTATTGCTGCTAAAGATTGCCTAGATCAGGTGTGTCAATCTGCCGGCCCATAGGCCGGATGCATCATAGTGAAACCGTGCTCACCCCATTGCGGGCAATGGCAAAAAAGTCGCGATACATCGCGACACATCATGTGACGTTGCGAGTTTGACACCCCTGGCCTAGATATAGGTTCCTACTTCCATGTCAAATTGCACAAGGAGAAAGATTAAGGTCTCCTTCATTGGTTTCCTGACAGAATCAGGACACTAATCACTCTCACAGCCCTTGTGTATGGGTAGAAATAAACTGAGTTTGGCTGCAGGAAAGGGAAGCATTTTTGTGTGGCAATAGCTACACCAGTTAGGTGATTTCAGTGCTGCCTCTTCCTCATGCAGAGGGCCACATGCAATCACATCTTTCTTTTTCAGATGTTTACACAAAATATTTGTTCTAAAACAAGATCACCAAATTATATAAATGCTCAAGACCACACCACCTAAACAGGATACAATCCAGCTTAGCCCATCTACAATCCAGTTTCCCATTACAGAGTTATTTGTTTATACTGAATATCAGCAGTCTTAAACAAAATATACCAAAATTCTCAGGGACAAAGACCGCATAATGGCAATTGCAGGGACAAAAACTGCATAATAGCTACAATAAGCTGCCAAACAATTTGAAATAAATGTTTGAAAATAAATTATTTTCTTGTTTATTTTAGCACTGGCAAGGTTTTCTTTGTGTTCCCTTCTCTTCTTGGATCATTGGAGATCTGATTCATGCACCAAAACAAAGTTTGCATCAACTTTAATCATTTTCTGGTAGGCCTTAATTTTAGTTTATTTCAGTTTCAATGTGCAAAACTGCACCAAATGAAGCTGATTGGAAGATTTAGAACCGACAAAAGACAGTACTTCTTCACTCAACCCAAGGAATTACATTCACAGAGTACAAACCTGTTGAGGGCTTTTTCAAAAACCTAGTACTATATCACAAAGTGATTCTGATGTCACTGGCCATAACCCAGCAGCAAAAATTTCAAGTATGATTCCCCTACATAGAAAGTTGTTTACTCCTGTTTTAAGTTATGGCTATATGTTAATAAAGTGTATCGCTTTAAAACTAGATCTCTCTAATAAAAAGCTTCAAACGTTCTAAAATTTTTATCTTACAATTAAGACTTAGAATTAGAATGTTAAACAATTTGGTTGCAGTCTGATACCAGAATTCCCATTGCATCAAACATAGCAAAAGCTACAAGAAATTCTGTAGAGTGATTCTCAAAAAAGAGGCAGACTATTCTAGCTGCATGATCAAACAACATGAGTCACCACTGCTAGAGCCTCCTACTTCAGAGATGATCACAATTAGCACTCCAGCCAAACTGGCTGAAGCTTCCTTCCAATTGCCCATCAGTAGCAACTGTGACACCCAGAGAAATCCTAAATCATGGACCTTACTTGCTTGATCCAATCTGAGTCAGTCACCAGGACCAGAGGTTTAAGTTTTCTGAGATTTCGGACCTGTACTGGAGCCCATTCTCAGGGAATTTCTCTCGCACCAGAGTGTATGATGAGAGAGAAGTTGTCTCTCATATTTTGGTGAGAGAGAAGTTCCCTGAGAATGGGTTCCAGCACAAGTCCAAAAGCTCGGAACACTAAACCTCTGGTCCCGATGTCTGACCAATAATGTTGGATCCTGCAACATTATTCTGGAACACATATATTTGCCTTCATTCTTGCTTGCTTCTCTCCTTCCCTCATGTGACCTCTGTTCAGTTTCATTGCCTTTTTTGTCTTCCCAACAAAGCTAAGATTTCTCTTACTCTGACTCTATCCCATTATTTTTCTGCCCCTCTCTTTATCTCTCTTTCTGAGTCTTTTGTTGTTTTTGTTGCTTCTGCTAGAAGGAAAAGAGGAATGACATGACTGTGGTTATGAGATTTGAGTTTGATTGTCTTCAGTTGTCCTTATGTTTTTATTGTGTCCTTGTCCTTTATTGTTATTTATTATTGTTTAGTTTTTATTCATTGCTTTTAATCCTATCTTCACTGCCCAAGTCACAATTGCAAGATGGGTAGCTGTATGAATCGATAAATAAATATATATTGTTTGAGCATTTATTTCTATGTATGAGGACGGTTGTATAGGAAGAAGTAATAGCCAGCAAATGCAAAGGGAAGAATTGGTTAATTTTATAAATGAGATGCCTTTTTTTACAGACCATTAATTTTAATTAATAGTTATTAATTCACTTGGCCTTCAGGTTTTGACATCACGGCAAGACGGATGCAGGGAAGCGGGCTCTGCCTCCTACGCCCGATTTCTTCCTGCTGGGGGCCTGAAAAGGGCCTGAAGTCGCCTCAGAGAGGCGACGAAGCAAGAGGGGACCCTTGTAGATTGCAGGTAGATGGCGGTCAACCGCTTGATCCAAGGAAGCCCTCAGAACCAACAGGAAAAAGACTGGCCACACCCATGCAGCCAGTCAGAAGCTGCTGACCTCCAGAGAAAAAAGGGGCATCTAACAAGCGTGAGCAATATGTTTGAATCTGGGTGATATTATTTTCCTTCTTCTATGATTTTAAAACCTGTTCTTGGAAAAAAAGCGACCTGAAAGCAAAGAAACTCTCAGAACTAAAGGAAGGTTTTTCCCCCCTTTTTTCCCCCTTCTCCCAGTGGTGAATTTAAACTTTCTTGGGGGGAAATAGAGAAGACTATACAATTAATTTGGATACAGCAGAGAGAGAAAAGTTTGGAGAGTTATAATACTTTTAAAAAATGTTTACCTTCCTTGGAGAGTATCGGAGCAAAGCCTTATAAAAATATCCTGGCTGGAAAGTTACAAAATGGACACCTAATGACATCTAGTAGCGAAAAAAAAGAACTACACTAAGTTCTGTTTATATTTTGTCTGGAATGAGGGAACTTGGCCTGAAGCCCAGACACAGATAACAGACTAAATCCTTTGATGTCTCTGAACTTCATAGCCTTGTAAATTGCAGCTGGAAAAAGAGAAAAACTTCTTGGGCTGTCTTTTCTGCAGGATGGATTACAACTAAAACTACAAACTATTTTGAAGCCATCTGGCTTCTTTGGATTACAAATACTGCTTGACCTGTAATTTTACAAACCATTCAGAGACAGAGTGAATGGTAAGGAACTATCAACAGTAAGACATTTTGGATTATAACCTTGGCAGATTGGCAACTCTGGCTTTTGGGACAATTGGTTAGAGTGGTGTCGAAAGACAGAAGTGGATTATAAACTTTTTTTCCTCTCCCCATTTTTTTTCCTTTTGTTTTTTTTCTCTTTTTCTTCTTGTTGCCTTGGGAGGCAATCTCCTCTCACAAGGAACATACAAGGAAAAATCATGAGGAAACAAATGACAACTTTGATAAAATGAATCAAGAAATTCATAACATAAACTCTCAACTAGAAAGCTTCTGACAGATGGTCACAAAGAAGGAACAAAGAATTCAGAAAATAGAAGACAAGTCAGTAGAGACTGATCAAAAGATGAAAGAAATAAAAGATGAAAATCAGAGGCTGATGCAGGCAAATAGAGAATTGGAAGATTCAATGGCAGTTTTGGAAATGGAAAAGGCATCTTATTTTTTAAGATTTCAAAACATAATGGAGGATAAGGAAGAGGACCTCGCGGACTTGATGACAGAGCTACTGGCTGAAGCATTGGAAATCGGGAAATGGAAGGATAGACCAGATATTTCAAGTCAATTCAAGCTATGCGAGGATAAATAAAGTCCCTAGAGAAGTACATCTTGGATTTGTCAAAAGATCCATAAGAGATGAGATATTGAGAAGAGCAAGAGATGATCCTCTGCGTTATAAAGAAAAGGAAATTGTAGTGTTGAAGCAGATCCCTAGGAGGATAAGAGATTCACGAAGAGAATACCAATTCCTGACCAGGAAATTAATTGAAAAAGGAGTGAATTTTAGATGGCTGATTCTGGAAGGGATTTTAATTAATTGGGACATGAAAAGATACAAATTGGACTCTGTACTCAAGGCAATGGAGTTCTATGAGAGTTACAGAGCTTTTTTGGAAGGGGAAAGTCCGGAATGTCATGCAGAGAGAGAAGCAAAAAAACAGGAAGAGATAGCAATAGAAGGAGCAGCCAAATCAAGAGAAGAAGAAACAGAAAACACACACATAGAAGAAGTGGCAAAAGCAAGAGAACAGAGACAGATAAGAACAACTAGAATAAAACCTAAATATAACTGAAGGAGATGGAGAAGGCAAATGGGATTGTCTCAATGAATATAAATGGATTGAACTCTCCCACAAAAAGAAAAAAAAATTAACACGACTACAAAAATTAAAAATGAATATAATTTGTCTCCAAGAAACACATATTAAGAGACACTATAAACTGTTGGAACAACCAAAAACCGGGAAACTCCACTTCACACTAGCATAACAAAAGAAAAGAGGAATAGCTTTATATATTAAAGAGACAATGAACCCCAAACAAATCTATGCAGATTAAGAGGGAAGAATATTAATGGTGGAAAGAATGATAAACCAAAAACAGATATTGAAGGTAGCAACATATGCACTTAATTACAAACAAGAATTCTATCAAAAATTACATTAAAAAATAGCGGAATTGGAATATCAAAATATTTGCTTAATGGGAGACTTCAATGCAATTATAGACGGGAAGCTGGACTACAGAAATAGTAAAATAGGGGGAAAAGGAAGGAATATACTACCTAAGACTTTGTTTAAAATGGCAGAAGAAATCTGCATATAGGATATATGGAGAGAAAAGAGCCCCCAAATATCACAATATACATTTTACTCAAACAGGCACAAATCATGGTCCAGAACTGATACGATATGGATATCCCCTGAATTAAGCATGATTATACAAGAAATCAAGATAGAAACCAACATATGGGTAGGCCATAATCCGATAAAGATGACTTGGAGAGGAGCTAAGAAAAAATAAAGATGGTCTCTGAATCAATCTTTACTGAAAGAGAAAGAATTTATACAAATAGCAACAAAGGAAATGGAATTTTTCTTTAAAATAAACAAAAAAGAGACATCGCTTCAAAATGTGTAGGATACAGCTAAAGCATACTTTAGAGCAGGCATGTCAAACTCGTGATGTCATGTGACGTCGCACGACGTATCGTGACTTTTTCCCCATTGCCGGCAATGGGCTGGGCGCAGTTTTGGCGTGATGCATCCGGCCCGCGGACCGGCAGTTTGACACGCCTGCTTTAGAGGTTTGGCTATAACTTACATGGCGAAAAAGAATAAAGAAAAAAAGCAACAACAAACGAAGTTAAAGGAGGAATTTATTAAATTGGAATCAGAACTACAAAGCGATCCACAAAAGAAATCTCTTAAAAAGCAAATGGAAATAATAAAACATAAATTAAACTTAGTAGAGACTGAAAAAATGGCCCAACAAATTAAAAGGGCAAAACAAAACTTTTTTGAAAATGCTAATAAACCAGGTAGGTGAATTGAATTGAATTGAAATTGAAATTGAAAAAAGAAAGAAAAAAATTGATAAATAAATTGCAAGATTCAAAATGCGTTTTACAATTCCAAAATGACATAATTAAAAAATTCAAAGACTTTTACCAGACACTTTACAACACAGAAGAAACTTTTCAAGAAGAAATAAAGCAATACATGACTGAATGGCTTTACGCTGTCTACAAGTTTACCTTTTGCAAGCAATTGCAATCTAATTTTAATTATTTCAACAGTCTCATCACATAAAAGTTTAGGGTGTAACTAAAAAAAGATTACTACAGCTATATAGGAAAATATTTGAATCATTTCTTTTAGTTACATAAAAAAATATTTTTATGCTATTTGTGTCATGTTAAAACATTTTAGACTGCCTTTAGCATGTAACTAATAATGAATATGCAAAACGAAGGAAGTAAAGCTTTTGCCACTTTCTACTTCCTAATATTCCTCTCAATTAGAGCAGGGGTCCCCGGGCCGCGGAAATGGCTGGCCAGGGCGCGCACACATGGGCACGCATTCTCCCACTCTCGTGCCCGTGGCGTTTGTGCATGCGTGAACGGGCGCTAACCGCCACAGGGTGGCCGTTTGCGCGTGCACACAGCACCAGCGCATGCCGCATGCGCGAACACGACCACTAGTATTGCGCCAGTGGATGTGGCCCTGTTTGTGTGTGTGTGTGTGCGTGCACACAGAGTAATTTGGAAGCTGCTCTCCCCTCCGGGCTGTGAGTCTGGAAAGGTTGGAGAACTCTGACTTAAGAGTATACATCAGAAGGAGAATATCTAACACTTGACAAATATAACATTAATCTGCAGTGTATAAAAGAAGATGCCATGAATCTCAATCCCACAACTGTATGCCTATCTTCATATCATCAACATATTGATAATCACATAACTTGCAATCACATAGACCAACCTCCGGTCCGTGGACCAGTACCGGTCCGTGGCATGCCAGCAACCAGTCTGCACAAACAAGGAAAGCCCCATCTGCGGGATGCAGGCAGCACACAAAACCACACCCCCTCCGGTCCGTAGAAAAACCCTGGTGCCCAAAAGGTTGGGGACCTCTGACATAGACATTCTGTATGTTACATTTGTGCATATGTCTTTAAAATTATTTTAATAGAGTTTAGAATGACAGTTCTAAACCTTCAGGATAATAACACATAGTGGTATTAGGTACAAAAGATTTATATGTATTGTGCTGCATCCTAGCAATCCAATAACATAATTGTCATAAAGTTTTACCAGCCAAATAGGAAAACACATTATTTCATTGCATACATTAAAACAAATGCTTTCACTGATATATTTTCAATATAATTTTCTAAAATTAGCATATTTTATATAAATTATGCAATTAAATACAAGTTATAATAACTGGAGCTTAAATTGTTTAAAAAGATTAATATTGCTCCAACATTGTTGCTTTAATTCAAATAAAGCCTTTATAATTCAAAGAATTAAATAATGCAACACCTACATGCAATATGAAGAATGCAACTGGCAAAATTAACACAAGTTAATAATTAAAACATTACCAAGAATAATTCAGTATTATATGCATATATAACATATACAGAATTGTAATGATACCATCCAAGAAATCCATAACATTATAAAAAGAACTGCCGCATCCTAATCTTCACATGGCAATAATTTCAAACTGATATTATTAATCTCATTTCCTTGAATAATATCCATACTCTAGGGTCATTTTCCTTCTCATATTCAATATTGTGCATGCTTGTATCAAGATTCCTTTCTTCATATCCTGTCACAGTATCAATCACTGCCTCCTGTCCACTCAATCCACATTTGATTTATCAGCCACCGTCTTTCTGGACTCCATAACTCGACCCAAACCATTTTAACAAGACATTGACAAATAGCACTCAGTATCACATCAACCTGTTCCACTTAGTAAACTAAGAAACACTAACTGTGACATCTCCACATAAGTATTCTATTCCATTCCCCAGACTGATGTATATTAATGAGGAGATGGCATTTGAAATGCTTCTTCCACATCAGCATCTAATATGATCAAATTAGGAAATAGGATGATTTATTAAATTTTGTAGAGCTGAATTTTTATATATCACTATATCTGTGGTTTCAGAAAGTGAGCTGTTACTTTCAATTTTTTTCCTGACAATGTGCCTGTATTTCTCAGATGAATTATTGTTTAAAAAGATTACAAACAACAAAATGTTATTAAGCAAATGCCAGTAAAACAAACTAAATCTATTTTAAAATTATTAATTTAATGTGAATGTGGTTGTTCTCCTGAAAATTTGGTTTGTGATTTTACATTATTCGCACAGCCCTGTTTTATTGAAAGACAATTATAAATCTATAGTATTATAGAGAACCTCATTCTTGATTCAGATTGCATTTAAAATAGAATAAATAACTACAGTGCAAACATTCATCTTTGGATAAAAGAAAAATAGTTAAAGGACAGAAGATGATAATTAAGCGTTAATAGTCTGATAATGATTTACTGGCCTAACAGACTAGTTTGTCTTAATTTATAATCTTAATTTCTGTAAGAAAAATATGACAATGCAGTACATAGCTCCTTAAAAACATACCAAATAATCTGGAGTCAGCATTCTGTATTCAAACAAATAAACCATTATCTGGCCAAATCTGTTAAGACAAGGCTAACTTACTGCATTTGTAGAATCACAAATTGCCCTTCTCAAATTTAGCCAATTCTATTCAGATATGAGAAGATAGAAAGGCTATATAATTCATTTTTATTTTTTTTTCTTTAAATACGAAATTCCTTTTTCTCAAAAGTAAAATCCCACTTAGAAAGGTAGCCCAAGCTACTTTTAGGAGAAAAAACACAGGTTATTTTAAATAATTCTTGATGGCTAAATATGAACTGGGAATATTTATTTTTTAAATTAGGCAAGTTTTAGAAATGTGACAGGCCGTAAGTAAAATAATATACTTCTCATCAGAAAAGGTTTTTCACTGAATACCCAAATTGTTCTCTCCACTATCTGAATCTCTTAAATTTACCATGACTAGAATGCAGATAAATCTGAGTGTTCAATACTACATGTTAATAAATGTACTAGCCATTTATATAGCCTGAATGTAAGAATGGGAAAGACAAATTATCTAACATAAAACAGCACAAAACAAAAGTAAACCTATAAAGACCATATCATCATTTGGACAAATTTACAATTTATTTTGCTTTTATAAAGTTAGCTCTTTGTTCAAACAAGTAAGTTAAAACGTATTTTTCAAAAGAAACACAATAGACATAGAAAATAGCAAGTGGGCAAGATAAAGTATCTGCTGAAAATACACACCTATTCAATTTGTAATGACATAAGACATTAGTAAACAAATAACTGTGCTCAACTCTTTATCTACAGATAGGGCTTGTTCCACATCAGCAAAAATTTTACTGATATTTATTATGTACTTGCTAATGTTCATTTCTGAAAAATGACCGCTTATTAACTTATTCAACCAGCTTATATGCCACTATTTATAGTCCACAAATACATATACAATGTCATAGATACAATTATTTGCTATGAATAAGTTTTTTTTTCCTGACCTCTCACCAAAATGTACTTCAGTATAATTTAAGTCTACTAATCTACTTTTTTCTTGTCCTCTCCCAACAAGTCTGCCTATTTAAAACAGTCCATTAGATACTTGAAGAACTATAATGTCTCTTCACAGTCTTCTCTTGTCCAAGCTCTTCAACCAGCTCTTTCCTAATGGTTAGGATCATATCTAGGAAAGCCAATCCCCTTGTCTCTCCTTCAACCTTTTGGAAAATGGAACAATTAGTGAGACCACAGAGCAATTTCTGGGATCTTGCAGTCCTAGCTGACTTGGTTTTCCAAAAACCAAATAATAAAAATCTTCCCTGAAAACAGGGAATTTATTTTTTTTGCTCTTTGGATTATTGTTTTGTTTCTAGCCTTCTAGTTGTCCTTTTCTTTTCTTTTTTTATATACTTTTCTTTCAATTTTTATGTCTAAGCTGCCCAGAGTCACTATAGAACCAGGCAGCCTCAAAATTGCAGGCAATCCCTGGGTTATGAAAGTCCACACCAAGGACAATCCATAGATACAAACAGACTGCCTATTACTAAAAATGGCAGAAAGCGTTCTCTTTCTTTGAGAAAGTGCTGAAATTGCACAGTGCTTTCAGGAACTGCTGAATCCATGTGTTTTTAATATACAGTCTGTTTTCAGGGGTTCCTGAAAGCACTGTGCAACCTCAGCACTTTGTTGACTCAAGGAAGGACAGTGCTGCCCGCCATTTTTAGTAATAGGCAATCCAAGCTCTGACTTCAATATAAATTCAAGTTAAAAACAGTTAGGGAATGAAAGTTATACTTAACTTGGGGACTGCCTGTATCTCCTTCCATTTTGACTGGCCAGTTTATTTTGATTAAGTTGTATCCCTTCATCAGTTTTCTCCCATCAATAATACTTGCTAAGTTGTATTTGCCTTCCTGCATTAAGACTCGTTCTTTCTATTTTCCCTGCATGCTTTACATACAAAGAAAAATTCTTGAGTTATGTACCTTAACCTTTTCCTGTATTTGTTTTTACTCCCAGTCTTATTCTCAGTACTTGCCATTGTATTATTTTCCAAGCTCCTGTTTTCCTTTTTCCAATATTCAGTTTAAGGCCCTCTAGATCAGACTTACAAAGCACCTCTTAAACATTCTTCCCAGTTCTCATGAGTGCCTCTCTTACCAGGAGTCACTTATCTCAGAAATAAGATCCATTATCAAAGATGCACCTTTAAAGAAGGTGCTTCAGAACATGCTGGAGGATATACAAAGTACACTTTTGAATGATTTGCAAATGTCTAATAATAGACACACAGGTATGAGAACATTGCTTCTCTTTAATGCTGTTGTGGTATTGTGGTAAATGTGTTAACACCGCAAACATATGCTGGGCCAATCATCTGCACCCTTCAGAAAAGCATTTGGGGAAAACTGATGTTTTGCTACCTTCAAATGGAGATGCATCAAGGTTTCATTTGCTAAGTTCTTGATTTATTATAATTTTTATGTTGTCTTTTGTGTTATTTAAAAGCTGATCCAAATCTTTGGAAACTGAGTAGCATATAAGCAAAAAAAAATGCATACTGCAAATCTTTCCTGCCCGATTCACATCATCTACACTTCAATGCCTCAAGAGAGAACACACCCTAATAAAAATAGCTACCATGTACCTATGGGTATGAATGAAGAGGTTTGTAACAGTTACAATAATTGGAATTCCAAACTAGCCCGTAAGATTATATTTTCATCCAATTTATACTTCTAAAAGCATTCACAAGAGCTGAATGCACTCTATCTTGATTTTTCTTCTGCATGAAATTGTAGATAAGTTTTTAGTAAGCAGTATATTGAAGTCCTGAATAGAAAAGCTGGATCTCACCAATCCTATGATACAAAATAACTTTAATTATTTTGTAGTATTCATTATCACTGCACTCTTGCAACAAATGGTTCCTCATGCAATCATCATGGTTAATATTAAAAATAATTTCTATTGTATTTAATATGTACGTAATAACTTTGTATTGCCACAAAATAAAACATTAGATCTTCAATCACTGTATAAAATGCATATTTTCAAATAATATATTTTTATATATTATTAACTATTATTCTGAAATAATTATAATATAAATACCATGATTCTGCAGAAGATCAATATTTAATATGAGTATTACATAATTTCAGCTTTCATACAAATTACTTGGTATCATTATTTTGATATATTTATTTTGAATTTCAGGTTCACAAAATATTTGCAGTTCCATAACTCCATTGATAACACATAAAACTCCAAGTATTTTTTAATGAAAATTACTTATGAGCATTAGTTAAGTACTTTTTACTTTATTTTAAGCAAAATATTCAAATGAACACTTTTTCTAGCAAATAATACCCAGCAACACGATTACTTTTTAACTTGATATTACCTATATATGCTGTCACCATGTGCTTTGTATAATGGATGTTGTAACCACACTGGTCTTATATCAAATCTATACATATGGACTAGGGAACACTAATTACCATATCATGGGATATTAAGACTTGGAAGTGCAAAGTGAAAAACGTATTATCTGGGTAATTGTTCTCTCAGGGCAAAACTGTCATACCTTCTTGATCTGCTTTTTGATCTTGATCTCTGAGATCGATATGATTTTCCTTGTGCTCTTGATCGGCTATGGCTCCGTTTTCTTTTGGACCCATACGAAGAACTGCTGCTTGATCGATGCCTTCGCCTCAAATAGATATCAGCAGAAAACTTACTTACAATGAATCATATTTTTTTGCATAGTCAACTAAGCTAGTCCATATAGTAAATATGGTCAGCCCCACACATACACACATATACTCAAAGATAGATAGATAGATAGATAGATAGATAGATAGATAGATAGATAGATAGATAGATAGATAGATAGATAGATAGATAGATAGATAGATAGATAGATAGATAGATAGATAGATAGATAGATAGATAGATAGATAGATAGATAGATAGATAGATAGATAGATAGATATAAAATAAGTAAAATATTTATTAAAACATTTTTCTTAGGCTAAATCCAAGCTATCAAAATAATATACAGATTCCAGAAGACTTTTGGACAACTCAAAAGCTTAGAGATTTTTTTATGAAATGATAAACTATCTAAAGATTTATTTTAACAAAATGATGTATTGTTGGTATCTGTCACTGGAAGAATTATCTAAAATGTATAAAGGTACTTTGAAGTATGTTGGAAATGTAATTTACCAAGCTGAGTGAACATGTAAAAAAGCTTAAAATTTTTGAAATCAAATACGTAACATTAATTCAGATATATTAAAGATAATATACAATAGAAATCAGATATTTTCCCTGTAGAGACGCAGTTGGAAAAATTAACGGAATTTAGTTTTTATATATGATAACAGTAACAAGATTTTCATATGCACAAGATTTGGAAAGATTTGTCATTATCTACAATTGAAGAGTGGATAGTAAAGTTAATGGAGCTGGCTGAAATGGCGAAATTGAGAGCTTTAAAGAAAAGACACTGATTAATTTTAATGTTGATTGGAAGCCCCCTATGGACTTCTTGCACTAAACAGAATAAATGAAATTATGATATATGAGTTTATTAATAAAATAACAGATAATAGAAAAATGAAAACTATGTTGTGAACTTAGAAGTAGGAGCTTACAGGTAGTCCTTGATTTACAACTGGTCACTTAGCAACTGTTTCAACTTACGACAGAACCCCTAAAAGATACTTAAGATACACTCAAAGTTAAGGCTGCTGCAGCACCCCACAGTTATTCACCCTTACAACCGACTACAAGAACACTACAGAGCTCACTTAACACCCATCTGGCCCTGCTGGGTCCTTACAGTCACTCATCCACCCAAGGGAAAGATTTGGCTGGCTGTAGCACATGCAAATCAGTTGGAGCTTGCTACCCTCGTTTCCTTCCTTCCCAGCTTGCAAGGGAGATCAGATCGACTGCAACTTGCAAGCCTGACTATAACTTCTGGGCTCAAGGTTTCAAGCCAATCCTTTCAAGCTTGTGCAGGGGATCAAGAAGACAAGCAATAGAATCATCATCATCTACATCAGCTTCTGTATGTTCTTGGGTGCCACAAACTGAAAGTAACTTAATCTAACCATTCAAAGTTATCAGTGCAAGCATCCAGACTGGCCTAAATGTGAGATATTTTATTTGCAAAAATTATTAAAAGCAGACAAAATCATCAAACTTTGTGTGATAATCTCCAGAGAAAGCAGCAGGGGCCTGAATATGTTCCCTCACAACCTAACTCAGCAGAGCAAGCCATAAGCTTTGCAAATACCCTCGGTGAAAAAACAGCAACTTTGCTGTACATATTAACAGAGCAAAAGTGAGCATCAAACAATGCTTTTTCTCATTTTTCACACATTCTGACCTGTGTTCCAAGTATTTTATTGTATAAAATTAACATATAAAACCACTTACAAGTAAAACAAAAACAAATGTAAGATTTTTCCTTTAATACATCTCAGGCTTGAAGGATATGCATGATCTATAAAGTGTTTCAATCAATATATCCTCAAGAAATATATATTTGAAACTCATATAGCATATTCTGTTGCAGTAACAATGTAGGGATGTAGCATTGTCTGTATTGTAGCATTGTCTGTATTGTAGTGGTCTTCTTGGCCACTTACTGGCAATAAGATGCTACTGATAACAAAAATTTCAAGTTGAACATGGACTTCTATGGAAAAAATATGCACATTTCATGGATATTTTTAACTAAAGAAAAAGAAAAAAACTGACATTAAAAGTTTAATAACATCTGTAGTTAAAACCTTCCCTCAAATTTAAAAACGTAGACCTAATTAAAACTGAATCAATGATTCATTTATGTCACTGTATAACATAAAACTATTCTCCACTGTGACTCATACCACTTTTATCAATGCTTCATATGAAGAATATAATGTGGCTTCAGAGTCAAATTGTTCCTCCAAAGTATATACTATATAGAGATGAACTTCAGACTGCAGAATAGCGTAACAAAGTCAGTATGTACATGTACTGCCCGCTCCTAGAACATCAGAGCTGTAATAGAAGAAAATATGCTACTGTAGGATATTAATAGACTTTTGATAAAATATGGAGCAAAGGAAATTGGATAGCAATAAAAAATAGTATATATACATGTGTGTGCACGCACACACACACACACACCGCTCTAGGATATAAAATCAAAATTTTGTTATTGATAAAATCATTCTGGAAATAGAGAGAACATGGGATGATAAACATTTTCTTACTGCAATTTGAGTAAAATAAATGACGGTTTCCGCACTGTTCTTTCTTTTTAAATGTTTTAACAGTGCCCGGAGCCATTGGCAGTTGGGCAGCATATAAATTTAATAAATTATAATTGCACAGTCACTCAGATATTTATACTGGATTTGGTATTTTTGTCCTCCTATCAAGTCCTTCCCAAGGACCTGGGATAGGCAGATATTGATGTTTGATAAATGTTAAAGGTACCATTACTTTCTCTATCCCACCAGTTCTTGTTTACAGGCAAATGGTATTTCTTGCAGATCTTCCAATACACCATTGTGGCTACTTTGTCATGCTGTTGTTTGTAGTCAGTCTGTGTGATCTTCTTGCAGAATCTAATTAGGTGGCCCACTGTTTCTTCACCTTTGCAGAGTTCATTGCATAGTCAGCCAGATATTTAGATTAAATTTGACATTTTTATCTATCGGGTTCTTCCTGGGATATAGAGATGTCATTGTTTGATGGTATTAAAGTTATTGTTGCAAGATGTAAACTATATTATTATCAAAAAGCAAAAGCCTTAGTCATTCTCTGATGCAAACACCACCACCATCCCAACTTCATCCTATCCCAGTGTTTTCTGGCTTTCAAAAGGTTAAGAACCTAAATCACAATCATGTGACCATAGAAATGCTGCAAGGCTACAATTTCAAGGACTGATTGTACTGTAAGTCTTATTATTCAGTGACATAATAACTGAATGGTTGTTGAATGAGTGATTGGTAAGCAAGGACAACCTGTATGGAATCGATTCTTTCGCTAAAATGATGCCATTTGCAAATTATATATACTGACACAAATAAGTTATATGAATGCTACAATTGATGTATCATTATTTAGCAGACCATATCATAGGATAAAATACTGAACTGTATCTGATGAATATTTTAAAAGTTTCATTTACAATTTTAAAACTGAAGTAATATATTTACCTTTTTTCATATGAATGCGAACGAAACTGGAGATCTCGAGACCGTGATCTTGATTTTCTTCCCGATTTTTTATGGCTGTAACTTCTACTATCTGAGGAACTGCTTGAAGATGACCTTTTACGATGTTTCTTTTTTCTTCTGCTTTTAGACTCTTCTTCAGTGTCTGATGAATGGCGACCCATTTTGCAAGCTAGTTTTTACAAAAATTAGAGAACTGTAAACATTAAAAAGTATTGTATGATTAACAGAAAAGTATATCATTACTAAATTTCCACTCACTGGTCTTTCATTTAAAGCAAAATCTTATCTACTATCTACTGTTACTACATAGGTAACACTGTTCTCCAAAATATAATCATGCAAACTTTTCCACTATTGGAAAAGACACAATGCTCTATTTAACCTTTTTTTTAAAAAAAGAAATAAACTAAATAATCTTAGAATGCAAGCTTGCATACTCTTTTAAATCCTATTAAGCTGAACAGAACTTTATAAAATGGATAGACCAATTTATATTTCACAGAAAGCACAAATAATTGTTAATGCAGCTCTAGCAAAACTTTATGAAGTACAAAAAAGAACTGAAACATTACTGGGAAAACTAAAAGAATTTGGTGCATTAGCCCATTTTAAGATTAACAAATATAAGTTACAGATGTTAACAAAAATGTGTAAATACATCTAAATTTGTATGGCAGGGGGGAAAACCCACAAGTGTGTTGTGAATGTTACAGATACAAATGAAAGAGGAAGGTTGGGTCTACCCGATTTGAAATTGTATTTTGCAGCTTGCTGTTTGGTTTTGTTTGGTTGGCGCTGCTGAGAAATAGAAGGTTCTTGGAGTTAGAACACGACCTGATTATGTGGCATGGATATTTGTGATACGACAAAGCCAAAATTAATGTGGATTTTAAAAATTATTAGGGTAGACATGTCATACTGAGAATATGAAATAGGCATAAACCCAGGTTGTGCCCCAAAACACCTTTGTAACTGTCAGCACAAGAAACATTTTATAGACAAGAAACAATAGAAAAACCCAAATGGGTAGCTTATCCTGAGATACTAGAATTTTGTTAAGAGGGATACAAAAAAAAAAATCAGGAAGAATTGGTGACAGAAATAAATAACTGCCATTTTTTTTGTATCTACAGTTATTAGAAAGATTTAAAGTAGACAAAAGAGTTTGTAGTTTTTGAACACTCTAGAATGAAATAGAATTATGTGCAAATGAGGTATATGTAATTGCTAAAATTTTGAAATTAAAAACAGAAGAACAAGTGAAAGTGTACAATAAAGTGGTCTAAAAAGTTTGGTTATAATATACAGATGGAACAATGGAAAAATATGTGGTTGAAAGGATTGAAATATACATATTATAAACCATAGCTGATGGACAAGTAAAAAAGCTAGAAAATTTTGGATTCAAATACATATACTGATTCAGTAATTTTAAATAGAAAAAAAATTAATAGAAAATTGAGGCCAGAGGTCTTTCTTTTGGGATTGATGGACAAACTGTTGGGAAAAAAGTCATGAAACTTTGTTTTTATACAGTACGTGATAACTGCAGAGACACTATTGTATGCACAAAGATGGAAAGATTCCATCTTTGTGCATAACCCACCATGGTTGGTGAAGATGATGGAATCTTCTGAAGTGGCTAAATTGAGGTCTTTGAGCAGAGAAAAGACAATATCTGTTTACTGATGACTGTACCTTTCGCATAAAATGGGGGGGGGGGAATGAAGGCCAAGGTAGCATGGGAAACGGAAAGGGATGGTGGTTCTTCAAAAGGTTTTAAATGGCACGAGGATGGTTACTCCTGCCTTACAGACCTCACACCTCCCCTTCCCCAAACCAGACCCCAGATGAGTTGGGTTGGCCTCTGGCGAGGGGTGGGGGGCGCAGGCTGCAGTCCAATTCAGACTGAACATCTCAGACCGGCTCGCTGCTTTGAAAGCAAAGACGGCTCTGGGCCACCCTTCCTACCAAGAGGACTTTTTCCCCCAGGGCTTCGGAGAGAAGTGACCACAGCATCCTCCCTGCTCAGCAACTCTCTCCGCCGCCTTTGCTGACGGAGGAAAGCCGGGGAGCCGAAGGAAACACCGGAACAAGGCTACCACCAACCAGAGGGTTTCCTCGCTCGAGGAGAAGGAGCGGCCCAAACCGCCAAGGCTCCCAGCATTGGCTTCCAGGCTACTAGACCGGATTTTGCCTCCTACTCCCGAAAACCAGAATATGAAGCGCTACCGGCTTTTTTTTTTTTTTTAAAGCTCCCCTAATTCTCCGCCTCTTCCCGGAGCCCCACGGCAACTGCACTCCCCCAACCCGAGCTCATTTACCTCAGGCGCCCGCGAGCGCGCTGAAGGCCCCGGCGCTGCCGAGCTTCCGTAGTTTGAGCTCAGCGCCTTCCTCCTCCAGACCGCCAGCCAGACCTTACTAAACCATCCCAACGCTCATCCATCCACGTGCCCAGGCGAGGAGCGTAGAGGTAATCGATTGAAAGGCCGGCGTCTGCGCTGGTGGCGCGGACGTTTTGCTTTGCGGCGTTGCTTTTTCTTTTCCTCTTCCCCCCCCCCCCAAACAACCGCAAACTACACATTTTTAATTTTAATTAATGTCAGTATCAGGGTGTTTTTATTTTTTATACTCCGGTTGATGGGATTTTTTTTGTATGGCCTTTCTTTATGCCCGATCTTTCTGCGCCCATGCGCCACATCTAGAAGAAGAAAAAATCCCGAATAAATCGCAAAGTTCTGTCTTTATAAACTGCACTATGATTAAAATTGCAATGATTTAATCTGCAAACTGCTTTTAAGAAGCTGCAGTTTTTCTACAGTGGAAATGATGGGTTTTCGGAGTTTGGGTGCCAATTAGTTTCCCAGTTGAGAGTATTTTAAGGTTGATTGAGATTATTGCTAAAGGAGGGAAAGTTAAAAGCTCAATTGGAGAAGGTAACAATGAAATTTATCGGTTTTCATTTAAATCAAGAGCAATTAAAGCAGCTCATACATACTGTCACCCATACTGCAGACCACTTCTGCAAAACAAAACATTATTTGATATAAAAATGAGATGCTTTTTTTTCACTGAGTAAAATAGTCGCTGTTTACTCTAAGTGGCTTCACGGCTTGGGACATGTGGGGTACAGCTGTTCATAGCATTTCAGCTTATTCAAGAGGACAATGGTGGTCTTGGTTTTCTGCTCTTTGGTCCACCACTACCTCCTCCCACCAATCATGATCTTGGAAATAAACTATCCACATTAAACGCAGATCAATCCATGTTCAAATGTCAAGGGTTCAGGTTTAAACATTGACAGCCACAAATCCGTTTTCAGATTTTGGTTGTGATCCTAACTTGCACATTTCACACTCAACTGATTTGGATTTACAGAAAAGCAAACTCACTATTTCTGTTTCTGACAATAGTTAACTTACACTGCATAGGTATATTACAGAAGTGAAGTATTTAAGTATTATGATACATAATAAGGAAATGTTATAGAGCTTCAGGTTCAAGTGGCATTCCTGTATTCATTTCTCTGGGAATAACTCAGTCCCAGGAATTAAATGTCAACTCTTGATGAACATAGCTAAAATTGCACTGTAATGCTACACCTGTATACATGCTTATCTGAAGTAACCCTCACTAAACACAGAACAGTTGATTACTAAATTGGATATCTATGTTTACACCTTAATGTCCAAGTCAGAACTATTCCTACATATATTCAACTGAATAGATAGATTGGAAGCATTTCCTTTTTAATTAATTGTGTACCTTCAGCGGAAAGGTTATTTTGCAATTTTACTAATGTAAAACAGAAATTGCTAGCTCTCACCAATGTGACATCTGCAATTTTTGTATAAACTCAATTCATTGGACACAGTGGGATTTATTTCAAAGTCGAATGCATATCTTTTTTATTTATTTAAAAATAATTTTAAATTAACACATTAATTCATAGGGTTTTTTTCAAATAGAAGCCTATTTATTTTCATTCAGTAATTAAATCACACTGTCAGAGTCACTTTACTGGAAAGTTGTCTCTATATATTACTTTTATTTAATGCAGTGAAGGAATGTACACTAGAGCTTATCTGCAGATGTAGGAAACTTGAATTAAATTCTGTCATTGTCACTGCAAAAGAAGGAAACATCAAGATTAGTTTAAAAAGAATTTAGTATAGGAAGCTTTTATAAGAATTGATATCCGGAGCCCCCATTCATTTCTCAAGATTTCTTTGAGCTTGAATAGATGGTGATTTTCAAGAGATGCCCTTATTCCAGAGTTAATATTTCTATTTTCCAATTAGAATCATATTCATATTGTTTTTTGCAATTTCTGTCTAGTCTATAAAACACAGTACTCTTAATTCTGTGGTTTTCTAGGAGTCTGAAACACCACTTTCATCTGAATATGAGCAGACTTAACTGAAAGCCATAAAAAGAGTGTAAGATACTCTGACAATTTTCTAATAAAGTTTTTAAAAGCTTAACTTTTACTTCCTAGATCTAAAACACATTTGGATACATTGATTCCCAATAATATACATGTTGCTTATAATATTAAATTATCTAAGAAAAGGGGCAATATATATCTCAATATAAAGTAATGTAGAAAATATTTGGAATTACTCCATCCAAATGGAAAACTTTGCATTCTGAGTATTAAACAAAATGTACTAATATTAATCAAGGGCGAGGAGCCAAATAGCAATGAGCATTTCAATCTGGCTTTTAGATAATACCTAGGGTTCCTGGAGTATGCAAAAAAAAAAAAAAAAACACCCTCCTTTCTGGGCAATATGATTCCCAGAATCTTTTCAATTTACTCCCATGAGAATTTCACATCCCCTCATCCCCTCCTCCATAGGAAGTATTTGGAATCAGACCTTTCCCTATTTCTTTACAAAGAAAGTGTCCGGGCACTTGATCCCACCAACAAATGGATGTGGGCTTGCGTCTCTTGATTGCCTATCCATAGATGATAAATCCATATTCTCTCAAAGGATCCCATTAACTCATGTTGCAACTATACAAAGTTTAGAGACCATATTTCCCCCCCCCTTTTAATCTGTGCCCTCAACCGCACCAGCAAGTCAAAACTATGACTGTTTTTCCCTTACATCTCCCAGTTAAAAGGTTCCCTAAAATGGAGACTGTTTGGTACCATAATCTGTAACAAAAAGAAGTTCCCGGCAAGGTTAAGCTAGGTGGGATCTGGTTAATATTTGGATGGAAGACCACCGGGGAATCCCAAGGCAATAAGCTAAAAGGGAAGCTGGTAGGAAAAATGCCGCGAAGAAAGCAATGGTTGCCTTGCCTTCTGTTGTCAAAAAAGACTTCGTGAACCTCACCAAGCACCGTGCCTGATTTGGATGACACTTTTATCATCAAAACGAGGACAGGTAAATAGACAAGCCGTGGACTTCTTTCCTAGTAAAACTAGTGCAGTGACAATCTGGAGAGGGACCAGGCTTGCTCAGCCGGGTGTCAAAGACTGTGGAAAACCCGAAGAGAGTGAACTTACTGGAGAATGAACCCAGCTGCAATTGTGGCCGGTAAAAGGGTTGGAGTATCAATGAGAGGACAGGGCAAAACTGGGGGTGCCCGAAGGGCTAATTCGGCTAGAAAATGCGCTTCTTTTGTTTGCTTCTCTCCACCATCCCCAACCTTTCAAGTGCCTGATAGGCCACAACTATTGCAGCCGTCTTAAGCTCGCTGCTTGGAAGCCGGCGGGGGGGGGGGCACGGCTCTCTAGGGAGCCACTGCTTGGGGGCTTGCCCTACCGACGGCTCTCTCCCAAGCGAGCGCTGCTCTTCTGCCTCTTCCCGGGATCAAGAGCCGCGGGTCCGGGCGTTGGGGGTGGAGGAGAGCCGACCCAAGAGAGGCTCCGTCTCGGGCTTGGCGAGTTCTTCCTCCGGCAAGGGGGGGGGGTTGCCTGTCGCGCCCTCGCTGGCCTGTCGGCCCGGAGCGCTTCCAGGAGACGGTTCGGCCAAAGCGCTCGCCCTTCCCTTCTGGCAGTCTCCCGCCCCAGCACTCCTCATTTCAGCCCCTCCCCTGCAGACCCAGCCCCTTTCCCCCCCCCCGTACCCCCGGCGTTGAACTAACGCGGGACACCAGCGCAGGATCCATGCCTAATTAAATTAATTAGGGCTTGTTGTCAATCCTGGATTAATGGCCGAGAGAGAGCGCGCGAGAGAGAAAGCCTCGGCTGCCGGATCTGGAAAGGGGGCGAGGGGCGGGGTGGGGGTGGGGGACGGAGAACTTCTCCCTCTCTCCCTCGCTCTCCCCCACCTCCCCCACCCCCTTCCCCGCCTGGCTTTTTTTTTCCTCTTTCGGCGAGGCGCCCGGGCTGCTGCTCCAGGAGAAGGGGGTTCATTCCCAGTACCAAAGGGGAGGTTATTTGCTCCAAACGAGGGGCAGGCTCTGCAAAGTATAAATAGTGGGGACTTCGATCACCGAAGCCCAGATTGACCGGAACTCTTCGCGGGGAGAATTGTCAAAGACCGGGGTTTTTTTATTTTTTTTTACAAGCTTCGCTCGGGTTGGGGAAACCTCCGCTCCCATTGAACGCTCCAGCCCCTCTGCGGCTTTTCTCTCCCTTTCCCTCCCACCCTCCCCCCTTTTTTTCTTCTCCTCCCACTCCCCCTCCTCCCGACCCCCTTGATGTGTTTATTGGGGGGCTCGGAGCAGGCAGAGGAGGCAAACGAGGGGGAGAAAAAAAAGAGCCCGAAGCAGAGCCGGCGATGGAAGAACTTACCGCTTTTGTTTCCAAGTCGTTTGATCAGAAAGTGAAAGAGAAGAAGGAGCTGATCACGTACCGGGAGGTGCTGGAAAGCGGACCCGCCAGGGGAACTAAGGAGTCCGGAGGCTCCAACGAGCCCAGCGCGGAGGAGAGCAGCAGCCCGGCGGCCCGGGGAGCCGGAGGAAGCGGCGGCGTGGGACGGCGATCGCCGGTGCGAGAGCTGGACATGGGCGCCGTCGACCGGAACCGGGACGCGGACACTCCTAAACTCAGCGAAGGTAAGAGCTCCGGCTTGCGTGGGGTGGGGGCCAAAACAGGCGAGGCTGGGGACCGCGCGGGGGGCTGTCGGAGATCTGGGCCGGGGTGGCAGGGAAAGCAAAGGGAGTTGAGCGAGCGAGCGAGCGCGCGCGCGCGTGTGCTTGCGTTTCTACGCTTGCGGGTTCGCTCGGAAAGCCCCGCCGAAAAGACACGCGTTGAGTCCGGACCGGCAGGAGTGCGGCGAGGAAACTTGGCGAGAGAAAGGATGGAATCGGGCGGCCCGATCTTCGGCGCCCTCGATTTCGCTCCCTCGACAAGCATTGCAAAGCGCTGCGGATACTGAAAACTGAACCCAATGAAAAAGAAGCCCAGTCCGGCCATCTCCCAGGAAGGTATGGCTCCGGATAGGGGGAAGGGGGGAAAGGGGGAAGGGGTGGAATTCTACCTGTGGATTTTTGTGGGGATCGACTGTGGATCCCTTTTTGACAGAGGTGTTGGTTAGGTTGGCTAACGGAGGTTTTCCTCCGGTACGCTGTTGCCTGATTGACTGACTGTGAGGGTCTGTTTAGGATTGTTCTTCAGAGAGAGATTTTTATATGGGGGAGTGGAGGGACCGGCACGCATAATGCTCCAAAGTCTTTATACCGCCAATGTGGGGGGTCCGGTTGCTCCTCACGTTACTTTTTTCAAAATGTTCAACTCCCAGCGAAACAAACCTAACAATAGAGTAGGGTCACTCTGAAGTCCATCTTTTAAGTATTTTGCGGTTGAAAATTAATTCGCTTCCACTAAGCCACCCTTCGGTATTTGCCAATGTTAAACAAAGGCGGAATTAAATAAATCGGCATATTAAAAAGGGAATCAGAAAGCTCTAAGCATAGCCATGATTAGGGCATCGAATACTGAGCGCAACAAAAGTAAGAAAATTACATTTTATCTTTCACAAAGTACACTTCAAAAAGTGTTAATTTGAAAGGCAAGATTTATAATAGTTCCGAAGCATCGCATTATAAAAGAAACCTTTGATCATAGGCAGCACTGAAATCCTAAAAAAAGGAGGCTTCTATAATAGCTTTATTTTTCTGAAGCCCTTCGCGACCTGCCTTGTATTTTCTACTTTAAAAGAGGAAACCGCCTCAGTGTCAAGGAAGAGAAATGAATCTTACACGGGGCCATTAGCCCTTCCTTCTTGGCTTACCCAAAGAACTCTGTGACTTTCAAGTATATTTGAATATCTGTGTGTGGTTTGAGTCAGCGAGTGCCGTATTCGCGGAGGGGAGAGGTGGGGGCGTTTTTTCAACCCGTTTGTTTAACGAAAGTAGCTCCTTCCAGATCGGAACTGGGTTGAAAATCTGAGCCGGAAATGATTTGCTAAACAAATTCCGAATAGGGTTAGAGAGGGAAGCGCAATTGCGGTAAACAAACTTCGGCGGGGCGGTGGGCAAACCGTCCCAGGGAAAACGGAGAAACCAGGTCTTTTAATTGGGAAAGCCCCCCCCCCCCAGTGTGACTAGATAGCGTTGCTCGGGCAAGGAAAAGCCGGGCCTGGTATCCAAAGTGAAGGGGTTTGTGTCTGTGCGCGGACGGCTGTAGAGGCGAAAAATGGAACAAGAGGGAAAGATTAAGATCGACTCTCTCTCGTTATAATTAATGGCAGCAGGCCTTTGTTGCAGGAATGTATAAACTTCCAAATTCCCTCCGTGGATCAGTTTTCATTTTCATCTGTAACGGGGGGGGGAGGGGAGGAACCAGGACAAAGAGGAGTCAAATGGGGTGGAATGCAATTTAAACGTTTAGACATCAAAATAGGACCGAGCGGTTATTCCAATGATTTCGTTTTCGAAGGGGTATTTTTCTGTTTCTCTACGCAAAAGAAAGCCAAGGATATTTTTAACTTCCCCAAATAGATCGTCGGGAGGTTTAAGCGGGATCTGAGGAAAGATTGCATGTGGCAGATGCCGCCTCTGCCCCCACCCCCGCACCTGCCGCAAGGATTTCTCGAAAACCGGCCAGCCTTGAAAAGCCAGGCGGGTTAGGTAGCTTCCAACGCGCGTCGGAGTTGAGTTCCCTTCCCAAAGAGCCACCACGTCTCAGAAGAGACCCAGTGGAGTGTTTATGGGGAGGGGTGCGTGTGTCCAGAACCCGAAAGATTCCTCCATCCCCAGCTTCAGCGACAGTTCGGATTTTTTCGGGGTAAATCTTTTCCTCTCCGATCCAATCATTCTTCAGATCCTCTTCCCAAACCCAAAGATTTGGTCTTTTAAGTCTAAAAGAAAAGACTTATGCGTCTTTCTAAATTCAGTTTTTAAACCCTTTTGGGCCTCTGTTCTGCAGAGGATTGGGGGTTATTGGGGCAAGCGAAAAGCACCTTCGGATCCAACTGCAGAACTCGGGGTGTTTTCCTAAATATTCCTAAGAAAGTCTTAGAGGGAGAGAAAATCCGGTGTGTGTGTGAGAGGGGGGGGGAAGAGAGAGAGAGAGGCAGAGAGAGAGAGAGAGAGAGAGAGAGAGAGAGAGAGAGAGAGAGAGAGAGAGAATATCTTATTTGCGTGTAATTCGATTGAGACCCTGGGGTACAAGTCTCTAAACTTCTAAAGCACCAGGGCTTTGCATCTGATACCTCGAAGGAGGTTAGGATTGGGCTTCGCTACAAAGGAGAAGAAACCCTTTGCTGAGCTGTTCAGAAACAAGTCCCATTGAGTTCAGCTTCCTCCCCAATAAAGGCGTTAATTTGCCCGCTGAAATCCATGGGACTTATTGAAGGCTTTGGGGCGGTGTGTGTGTGTGTGGGGGGGGCTCTGAAGGAAAGCCTAGCCCGATCAGAACGGCCCGCTTTCCGCTTGGCCCGCCGGGCGCCTTCGCCAGCGGAGTCCTCCAGCCGCGAAACCGTTAAGGGAGGTGACCTTTCCTCGTTCATTGATCTCTGGTCCTCCCCCTCCCCTCTCCTCCCCCCCCCCTCCGGCTTAAGGCAAAAAGACACGTGGGGGGAGACTCGGCGATCAGAGCAGGCCCAGCGCTCCCGGGAGAAGGTCCGGCGCGGGACTCTGATCGCCTTTTTTCCCGCCTCGCCCCCAGTTTCGCCGGAGCTGAAAGAGCGCAAAGAGGATGCCAAAGCGATGGAAGACGAAGGGCAGACGAAAATCAAGCAGCGGCGGAGTCGCACCAATTTCACCTTGGAGCAGCTGAACGAGCTGGAGCGGCTTTTCGACGAGACCCACTACCCGGACGCCTTCATGCGAGAGGAGCTCAGCCAGCGGCTGGGACTCTCGGAAGCCCGGGTGCAGGTGAGGCCCACCGCTTGCCGGGGCTGGGAAGGGGGAAGGGGGATTGAAAAAAGCGACGCTTTCCTCCGACTAGCCGGTTCTGGACGTGGCGATTTTCCTCTGAAGCAATCCCGGAGCCCCAGCGCCAGTTGGGGGGGGGGGGGTTGGCATTTGGGAACGCGGGTGCCGGCGGACCCTCCTTTTGGACCCCAGCTGGTTTCCTTGTACAGTCGAGAGACCGCCCTTCCCCGCCGAGCCCTTTGCCGGGATCCCTTCCGTCAGGAAGCAGCAGCAGCCACCCGCGAGTGGGGGTGGGTTCCCCGCGGAAGAAGCCCTGGTCACTCCGGAAGGAAGGAAAGGTTCCTGGGGGGGGGGGGTCTGAGCCCTTTCGAAAGACGCTTCAGCTAGGGAGGGAGATCCGCTGCCGGGATGGGGCGTCCACTCTTAGCGGATCCAGCAGATCCAGGACGGAGCGCGAGCTTTCGGGCTTTCTAAAAGAAACGGAGGTAACTGCACTGGCCATGAGTCAAGTCCATCCACCCTTAACACCGCTCAGGCTCGTTCGGCAGTTATAAGGGAGCTCTGCCCTCGACACGCCGGGCGCCTTCCGGAGCTCCGATCTCTTCTTTGAATCGGGGGGGGGGGGGGGGCGAGAGGCCTCAGTACTGAGTTCCTGTCACCTGCTTGCTTGCAGGTTTGATGGAGCGTGGGAGGAGACATTCAAATCAGGCTTCACCTGGCGTGGGACGAATTCAGGTTGCTCCCCCCGAGTGCCCGAGAAAAAAACGTATTAAATGGTTTTGAAAACCTTGCTTCTATTGTCCTGCCGACAAGCCACCTTCTCCACTTTCTAACCTCTACTGTTGTTGTTGCCAAGGCTGGGTTGCTCAGTCGGGGGCTTATGGAATAAGCCACAATTTGGCTGGAGTTGCGCGAGGTGCTGATCCAAAGCAAAAAAAACGATGGGGGGGGGGTAAGCCACCGGGGCAAATACAGTCAGAGGTTGTCTGTGAGAGAGGTGAAGATACGGAGCAAGATGGGAAGGCAAACCAGGTTTCATGCTGGGCTGAGCTTCCAATTGCCAGGCTAGGCTAAAATAGCTAAAATAGCTGAGTTCTGACTCCATGTGTAAAAATGACCAGCCATTGAGTAGGGTTTAGTGTGTGTGACCTCAGGCAACTGGGTTAAATCAAGTAAATGTTGGTTCAGCAAACCACAATTTAGTTCCTGCAAAGACAGCCACTGTGCCTGGGACTCAAATAAGATTTTCCCCATGGCTTCAGTTCTATCATTTCAGGTTATATCAGGCTAATCTTTCCACTTGGAAAAATGTATACAGCCATACCAAAGTGTGTACTGGGCTAGATAGCATATAGGTACACACAAACACACACACACACATCTTTAAGTATTGACTATCTCTCTTTTAAAAAAAGTCTAAAACAGGAAATTGAATGTGTATTTACAATGTATTTACAACTTCTTTCCTTGTAAGCAATTTTAAACCGCCCCCCCCCCAAGAAAGGTGAATGGAAAGGAAGAGTTACACACTGCTCAGTTTAGAGGGTGCAAGCAGGGTTTCTTTCTTTCTTTTTCTTTCTTTCTTTCTTTTAAAAAATCTGTTTTGAAGATTTTTTTTTCTTTTCCTACACCTTCCAAATTTTCCCTAGAGGTCCCTGAGCCAAAGTTTTGTAAGCTCACTCCTTCCCTCCCAAGACGCCGGCAAGCCAAAAGCCAGAGTCGTTTGTCCAGTGTTAGACACTGTACATCTCTATCTGCCATGATTCCCCAGGAAAACCAACCCTCCTTTGTGTGATCCCAAGGAGCCGTTTTAGGCCTTGAACATCTGCAGCTGCTCACAGAGTAACTGATCCTTTCCCCTCCATCTTGGCGACAGGGGCTGCCATCTGCACCAAACCGGGCTCCAGTTTTGAAAGTCTTTCTCTGCATCTTGTAATCGGATCAAGCCAGAATCTGAACAGTTGAGTTGCAGCAAAGGCAGAAGAAAATCAGCCCCCCCCCCCCCGCAGGAGCATAGAGTTTGTTCTGTTTTTTTTTTTTTTTTTTTAGGGAAAAGTTGGAAGGGAAAAGGGAAAAATTATCCCCTCTTTGCTTGCCCTTGTTACTCCTTTCTCATTTCCCATTTGTCTGCACTGTTCTTTAGGTTGGCCACTTAAAACACACACACTTCCAAATATGGGTGCCTGTATTTTGAGTAGTAAGTCTAAAAGGAATGGAGGGAGGGAAGGAAGGGAGGGGTGAGAGGGAGAGAGGATAGAGAGATGGAGAGAGAGAGAGAGAGAGAGGAGAGATAGAGAGAGAGAGAGAGAGAGAGAGAGAGAGAGAGAGAGAGAGAGAGAGAGAGAGAGGTGGGAGGAGGGAGGAATTAAAGGCTGCTTGCTTCCAGAGTAGGGAGGTTGCCTTAACAAAAGAATAACTGGTATAATCCATAGAGAAGAACTTCCAGAGATTTGCATTGATTAGAGTCTGGATCTTTTAAAATGGCCCCATAAAATGCCCCTGAGTTGGCTTTAAGCATCCTTTCCTGCCTGGTTCTCCTTGGCAGATGGCAGGACGAAGAGCTTGCTAGCTAGTGTGAGAATACTAGAAACCAAAATCCCAATCTCCAGACCTACTCCTACTCAGGTTCATACAGAGGAAATGCCTTAGATGCTGGTGGGATTATTCCTGAGTAAAGATATTGAGAGGTGTCCTTGAGGTTTTGCTGGTTCGTGTAGCTGCACAGGATCCAATTGCTTTACTGCAGCAACTACATGGAGTTCTCTGGAAGCAGGTCACATGAAGTCAGATGGGACATGTACCCAGGAAGTGGGCGGACTGGACTTCTTTGCTGCTTTTGCTCAGTGGCTGTTGCCCAGAAAAAGCTACCAGGAATGGTAGCTTTAGCCTGGAACCCTAGAATCTCTTCCTAGCAACTCTCTGAAAACAAAACAGTATCTTTCACAGGCTGAGTAAGCTCGCCATCCCAGAGTCGGCTTACATGTCTATTTCCTTAAAGCTAATAGGTAGTACCCTGAATAAGGTTAGGTCTAGAGCAGGGGTCCCCAACCCCCGATCCGTGGACCAGTACTGGGCCCGTGGCATGCCAGCAACCAGGCAGCACAAACAAGCAGGCAGCACACAAAACCACGCACCCTCCAGTCCGCAGAAAAACCTCTCTCCACGGAACTGGTCCCTGGTGCCCAAAAGGTTGGGGATCTCTGGTCTAGAGCACTTGGTTCATCTCAATGTATCCTAAGGTGGGTTCTAGGTGTGCAGACATCAGCCCATTTCTTTTGAAACTCACCCTTTCCTCTTTCAAAGAAAATCTCCAGTGAGATTCTTTTCCCTTTGAAGGACAGCAGGTTTCGGTCACTCCTACCTTCTTACCCTCTCCCTTTATGCACTAAAGCCTGGAATCCAACCAATTTAAAGTAGAACTCTCTAAAGAAATTAAGCGATTCACTTTTAAGCTTTTGCTCAAATGTTAATCCTTCTGAATTAAATGGATTTTCATAGTAAGTTCTTTTAAACTCTTCAGAGTATGTGTGGGATGGCAGGGGGAGAATAGATATAGGATCAGGCAGTCCAAATTTATTAAGGGGTAAAGTACCGACTTTATTCTCCGTCTTCGTGCTTTTAAAACTTTTTCTTGCTTTAATATAGACAGAAATGACATCTTGCTTGCTGTGGAGCTGTTTTCACATTTTCTATCCCCCCCCCCTAATATGGGAACAAACAAGATTATCATAACAATGAGATCATTATTCTGCTTCTGTATTGCATGCCAGTCCCCAGAGAGAGAGCATTTCTCGACTTCTTTATTATGACACTTTTATGACCCTCCACCTCAAAGTTTTGTAATTAAATGCTTTGGTGTTTTGTTTTTCTTGCAGAGAAAGCTAATCAATACAACTAGCTTTTAATGAGCTCATTCCTTTTTGAGTTTTATAGATATATATTTTGTATTTTGTGCAAATATCCAAAACCCTTGATCCAATTTCAAACTTTCAGAGTTAGGTCAAATAGAGAAATTCAGCAGGGATGTTTCTGCAAAGATAAGACTGTGTTGGCAGGAGAATCAGGAGAGATAGTAATTCTCCTTTGCTAAGCTGTGGGATAGGAAGGAGCAGGGAGACACAGATTTAGACTTTTAGGTTTTGATAACCCAAAGACTTGCTAATCAAATGTCCAAATGACCTCCACTACAAATGTCCGTCTTGGTTTTTGGAACAGTATAAATCTGGTTTGCCAGTGCTTTTTTCCAAGATTTTTTTAACTTCCCAGTTTAGATATTAACCCCTCCCCCCATCTTCCAATGGTCTCACCTTCAAATAATAAATAAACAATGGGCACCTAAGGTCTCAACTTCTGGGACTGATCAAGTGGATATGAATCTAGTAACCTCTTGTAGTCATTACATATTCAGTATCTACATCTATATTTCTTGTATCCAACAGCAAAATGTTTACTTCATACATCACAACTGAAATCATGCATGTGGCTATCCGAAACCCCGCTTCTTCTAAGATACTGTATTTCCATTTAGGCCCTAAAAATATCTAGTCATACATTCTGACCCTAGGAATTTGTTTTCACTAGGATAAAGCCATCAGCTCAGGCCCCTTTTGCCCTGTTTTAATTCCAAACTCTTCTTTTTACCACCACTAAATTTGGAAAGAAAAAAAATGTCATGGCTTCTATTGTTCAACTGAGGGTCAGTGCATTTATCTACTGTAGACTTTAATAGTGTTATGGCATCTGAAAGTCTTACAGAATAGTTATTATGGCACAACACTCTGATAGTTTGTGATGCTTGAAAATTTATGTCATAATAAATAAAGTTCTTAGCCTTGAAAGCATCACAAGACTCCGTTGCTTTTGTTAAAATCTGGAGAGTTTTCAACTCATCCTCTTGGGGAATATCCCATGCATTCCTGTTTCCTTTCTGCCCTCCCTGGTTTTAGAGTCCAAAGAAATTTCCCTTCTGCTCCATCCAAATGAGCTTCTTGCAGGATAACCCAATTTTTAATATTTGACCATACCGTATGCATCTGAATCTCAGATTGGAACTTAAGTAGCTTTCTCTGGAAGACTCTTTTTTCAAAAATATAAACTGAGGTCACCCAGTTAAATTCACCCATTTTATTTTCTCTTATATCCACATTTTGTGTAAAGTGTTTAATAGACTTACCAACAACATTTACTCAGAAATAAGGTCAATTGACTACAGAGGCACTTCCAGAAAATTGAGTGAAGGTAATAAACCTCACTCTCTCCCAGTTGAAAATCATGGGACTTACAGCAGACATCTAGACACATCTTCTAGGAGACAGGACTTACTGAGCACAATAGGATCAATCCCCAGTGAATCTGTATTGGGTTACAGCATTAAAGTGCTTAGCAGGCCTGAGATGAAATACATTTCACTCAGAAGGGAAGTAAGACCCATTGATTTTACAGAAGAAAATTTCAATCTATCAGCGTTTACTTGGGATACATTTCTTTTGAAGAATAGGGCTTGCTTCCAAACTATTGGAAATATTTTCTGCCACCATCTATGCTTAAGATTCAAGTCTAGTTTTAACTGAAATATGAAAATGTAAAACTAGTTTCATTTCAACTGGCTTCAGATTTATTGAGAAAGAGTCTCATAAACTGTATGTGTGATTACAAACCAGTTTATTGATGCATTTTACAATGCTTAGCATGTGTGTGTCAGATCTTTTACTGTATTATTTCTTAAATAAGTTACTAAAAGTTCTAAAATGTGTAACTTGCATGATATACATTTGATAACGGCAATGTCTGAAAATGAGATAAGTTTCTCAAAAAGCCATTTAAATGGCTTTTTCACTCTAGATCAGTTAGTTTGTTTAAATATAGAACAGAAACAGTCCAAACTAAATGCTTCCTAGAAAAGTAGGAGTGAGAACTGTGCCTTTCTAAATAGTGAAGATGCTTTTGGGACCATAGCAACAACTTAACTTTGATACATGTACAGAATCTAGTTAATTGTGAAGGAGAGTGCCTCATTCCATCCTGTGGAACTTGGAGGTAGCTGAAGGGAGACTCAGAAATATTTACTGTACTTCCAACATTTGTAAGGCAAGATGTTACAGTTGACAGATGATCCTTGTGATGCAATCATACCCAGGCTTATTAAAAAAAGGAATGCAGCTGTGTTTCATGGGATTTACTGTTAGATCAGCCAGCCTCAGGAGAGGAAAAAGTTGGACAAATAATTGCAGTGTGCAACCAGGAAAACGATCTGGTGCAGATTTGATGGAATAAGGCTGGGCATAGCAAATAGGGAGGGAAGAAGAATATCTGCTTACAAAATGCAACTTTCCTGTAATAAACATGGCATCAGAGAGATCACTTAATATATATAGTTGTGGCTTTATATTGACTTGTTTGCTTTTCTCCCTGATTGTCTGCCCAGGTCTGGTTTCAGAACAGAAGAGCTAAATGCAGAAAGCAAGAAAACCAGCTCCATAAAGGTACGTATGTGAAATAGAGCCAAAGGGGCTTTTCCCATAGACATGCCTTTAATTACTGAGCTCTTGAGTGTCTTGCCTGGCTTGGGTGCTATAATTTCTATTGAGTTTTCCTAAGATTGCAGTTTTGTGCACATTTATCAGCCTGACTTCATGGGATACAAGAGGACTTCCTTCAGTGCAAAAGTACATAGGATGGTTCTACTTGGGATAGCATCAAGAGGAGCAGTCCAGGACTGTGGATAGGGGAAATCAGAAAAAGTCCTTTTTGTCTTGCACCTGAGCCCAAGTAGCTTAAATGCAGGCACTAATCATTTTAGTTTATTATCTTCAAGTTCTGATTCTCTCTCCCTATTACGACTGGGAGCCTCTGAGGATAAAAATGGACCTTGATTCAATTCTTCTTTGTTTCAGGGGTTCTCATTGGAGCAGCAAGCCAGTTTGAAGCATGCCGAGTTGCTCCCTACGTGAATGTTGGTGCTTTGCGGATGCCTTTCCAGCAGGCAAGTAGAGGGCTAGACTTGAGCATCCCTTGAGACCAAGGAGCCACCAGTAGCTCCCATTCCTTTCCTGTAGTTTTCTCCATTTTGCTCCTTGGAGACAGAAGCCCTGGACACTTTTTTTTTGCTGAAAGCAAATGCCAGCAATCTCCTTCTGCGGGGGGAAGGGAGATACTGTATGTAATGGGTGAGAACAAGTCTTCCCTGCATCTGTGGCAGATCTGCACATCATCCCAACCTATTGCAAGACTTTATTGAAACATTCATCATTTAATTGCCCTGCCAGGGTACTCAGGTTTGCTGTGGAAAGCTCTTGAAATGAAAAAAAGAAAAGAAAGAAAGAAAGCTTTATTCCCTGCTTTGATCTTGCTAGGATCCAGTTCTCATGGCTGTAATCTCAAGGAACCAGGAGGCTGGATTGGAATAGAACAATCAGGGATCTGGAAAGATGCCAAAGTTGTGAAGCCAAATTTGGCAAGTTCATTCAGGACATAAGCCTGAGATCCAGGACCTTTTTTAGCCGTATTACCTGGAGAACTATGTGTTCAATGAAGTTTTACTTGCAGATAACTTTTGGAAGGAATAATCTCTGTGTGAACCAGGCATATTTAATCAGATAAAGTCCTATGAATTTAATGCAGTGAAGCTCTAGTCAGGCCAATTAGGAAGGCAACTGTTGATGCAGTCACAGGGTGCTCACTCCGAAGAATTGAGTTTTGCTATGGATCACTGTTATTCACACTGGATACAAGGACAGGCATCAAGACTGAATACACATATCTTAATTTTGGTAGAATGATCTTTGCAGGATTAAACAAAAAAATCACAATTGACATAGCTTTACAGATAGAATTCTATTTTAAATAGTTTAATTTATATTCTTGCTGTTTACTGAAAATAGTAATAGTGTGCTTTTTAAAAGCCCATATAACCTTTTTCTCTTGGAAATTCCCTTTTAAACTATCTATGATTGGTCAATGAAGGCAAGCCTGACAACCCTGTTTCTAAACATGTTGGACTCTTGCCCAGCCTAGTTGAACATCTTACGACATTGATTGCTGGGGCTTCTGTCTCTAAATCATGGCCATTACTTGGAAATAACTCTAGTTGATTTCAAGGGGATTTATAATGGATGTATTAGAAATAGCATCTTGGAGCCATAAAGCCAGAAGGTTTTTAATGACTTGTGCTCAGTCCAAACTAAAGTTGTACTCCTCAGGTTTGCTGCTAGTAATGGTATACTTTAGGTGGTGCACACCCAATAAATAGTTGTGGACACATCATTCTTTTCAAACCTTCATTCAGCCTTTCCTAACCTGGCACCCTCTAAATGTGATTGGACTACATTTTCCAGAATTCCCAGGCAGCACAGAATTGCTGGTGGGAATTCTGCTAGATGTAAATTGAACAGAAGAAGTCAGTACAAAGTTAGGAAAAACAGCCTTAATTCAATATACATGAAGTTCAATGCTTCTTAATTTTTTTTATTGAATATACATAGATTTTGACTTTCAGGTCTTTTGTATAGAATTAAATGTTCTTAGATGAGTCAGAAAGAAAAACTTTATCTAAATAAGATGGCTGGTATCCATGATACTCATAACAACATAGCAAACCTCTTTAAAGCTCCAAATAGTTATAGTTAGAATCTGTGTAAATCATACTTTTACAAAATTCAGGGCAAATGATGATTGAGAACTATAAATATCTACAGCCCTTAGACCAGGGGTGTCAAACATGCAGCATCACGTGACGGCAATGGGGTGGGCGCGGTTTCCGGCATGACACTTCCGGCCTGTGGGCTGGCAGTTTGACACCCCTGCCTTAGACAATTCAGAGAAAAGGCAAGAGATACAAGTATAGTATTGGGACTTGTACCTACCTGCTTGATGCTCTTTAGGGTTGCAGTACTCAACTCAATAATATTTAAACAGCCTAAATATTGCCATAATATGTATGAATTAAGAATTAGCAGGACACATAATTTTCCCATATTAAAAGTATTTTGAAAGAACAAATTCAGAATGGATAGTCATAATACCAACCAAGCACATTTATTAGAACCAGAAGCCTAAGGTTTAATTGCTAGGAAGACAATTAAGTATATTTTAGCCAATTTGCCATCACCCCTTATGGTTAGCTAAGTAGCGCATATACCATTTGACAGCTGCCACAGGAATAAAATATTAATAGTAACTCACCAGAAGCTCTAAATCAACATTTTTATGCCTAAAATGTGTAACAAACATATATAAGCAGACAGGCCAGTCAATCAATGCAAGATGCAGCAAATCCATCAGCAGAAGAAACCAATCAATGCAGCAATGCACTTTTGAGTTCAGGCAGTCCGTGTTCCTGTCCATCCTGCATCTTGGATAATAAGAAAGGATGACACCCCCCCAAACATTTAAAGCTTTCTTTAACACCTCCCCCCAAAAACCCTCCACCACTAAACATAATATTAAACAAGGCTCAGGCATGCCTGTACCGCTCAACCTTGAAACAAAAGAGCTGGTTCACCCATATTAGACTAGGATAAAATGAAATTTGTGGTCAACATGGTTGGAGCATGTGACATTAACCAGACTGTCACAAAGCTGCCACAAAATTAATTTGATTTGATGTTACATGGGCCACTAATTGTGTTTTGCTAATAAGGATTTAGGTTTAGCATGATACATGATCCTAGGAAAGAAGAAATGAAGAGATTATTTCCTGGCACTAGATCTGTTTTAACTCCCCAGCCCTTTTTATTCTGAAAGCTGACCTTTTTTCTTCTTTTCTTGGCTCATCCTTGACTATATGATAGTCACTCTGGTGACCACTTGTCTAAAGACTGTACTAGCTGTTCACATCATTTACTCCAGCTAGGGAGAAAGCTGTTTCTTTGGAGCCTGTCTTCGAATATTTAGGGCCTACTCTGCAAAAGCTCAAAACAGCCTTGGCCTGTTGTTATGGATGTTATGTACCTGTTTTGAGACTCAGCCAAGTACTGTGAGAGCATTTCTGCAACCTTGCCATTTACTTCAGGTGCTCTTATTGTGCTTTTCTGAATGTGATGACTTGGAGGTTTCATGTTGTGAGTAGCTTGAAGAGTTTGCTAAAGCAGATAGATGTAAAGCTGTAAAAACGTCTGCTTAAGAGCAAGCCCCATTAAATGCTGCCTCTTCCAGCTTTGAGGTTGTACCAATGCAACCTATAAATGTTATGCATGCATTACTCAGAAGCGGGGCTTGTATTCAATGGGGCTAATTCCCAATGAAATATATTATGGGTTTGCCATCTGATAGCTAATTCCAGGCAAGCTTCTGAACTGAACTTCAACTCCCCTACTACCACCACTACACAATTTTAAGGAATTAACCCTTTGGGAGAAAATGTAAACACAGCACTCTGCACAACTTCTTCAGTGCTTCAGTTACAGATAAAAAGGTGGAATTTAGGAAAGGCAGTAGTTTTTCTCATTTTCATTTTTCCTTTCCTCTTCGTGTTCATTCCAAAAAACAGGAGAGAGGGGGAGATGGAGAGATACACTCTATGCCTCTCTGTATCTGAAGTCCAGGTCACATAGTGCCATAATATCATTTGTTTGGCCTTGGCTTTCCCTGTTGTGTGAACTTTGGCGCTGCAATTTGTAAACAGCGCTTAATGAGGTGGCAACCTGGTTTGTACATCACACTGACCCATGGTTTAATAAACAAACAAACACCTCCTTGGGTTCACCCATGCTAAGGCATAAACTAGTCCTTTTGATGGGGCTGAAGGTCACTTGTTTACCCAGGGCAAGCCCCACCAAGTCGGCTAACTTCTCCCTTTTCCCCCAGGCCCCCAGAGAAGTGGGCGAGTGGGTGCGCGCACTGAAGGGCGGGGGAGGGGGCGATGGCTGGGCGGTCCGTTAATGCTCTTGTCTCTCTCCATTCTCGTTACACCTTTTAGGATAGTCATTGCAACGTGACGCCCTTGTCCTTTCAGGTGCAGGCACAGCTGCAGCTGGACAGCGCCGTGGCGCACGCGCACCACCATCTCCACCCGCACCTGGCGGCGCACGCGCCCTACATGATGTTCCCGGCCCCGCCCTTCGGCCTGCCCTTGGCCACCCTGGCGGCGGAGTCTGCCTCGGCCGCTTCGGTGGTGGCCGCAGCCGCGGCGGCCAAGACCACCAGCAAGAACTCGAGCATCGCGGACCTCAGACTCAAAGCCAAAAAGCACGCGGCCGCGCTGGGCCTGTGACTCTTCGGCCCCGACGGGCGCGGGGCGGTCCCACGGCAGGCAGCGCGGGCCCCCCGGGGCAGGCTCTCCGGAGAGACGCCCCCGCCGCCCTCCCGCGCTCCGCCTTCAACAGAGACCGGCCTTGGCGCCGCCGCCGGAGCGAGGCTTCGGGGAGGGCTGAGCCGCCAGCGCCTGCGCGCCTTCCAAGGCGAAGGGGCCTCCGAGGGCAGCCTCCAGCCGCCGAGACCCGTCCGGGCGCCGCCGGCCCCACTCAGCGGTGGGGCGGGAGAGCCTTCCGAGGAAATCGCTTGCTTCTTTGACCGAGGGAGTTGGGGCAAAGCCTTCTGCTCCCGCTGATAGACGAGGAGACGACGACGACGACAGGCCACTCCCTCGTAAAATGGAGGGAAGAGCGAGGCTTATTTAAAGAGTTGGCAGAACTGTGTATAGACGCGCAGCTGGGAAGTTCACAGGTTTTGAAACTGACCCTTTTCCTGCGAAGTTCACTTGAATGCGAGACAGTGGAGAAGAGAGGCGGGCCTCCTTTCACGTTGCATCTGATGCTTGATAAGCTCGAGCAGCTACGAACTATAGAAGTGGAGATGGGGGGAGGAAAGATTTAAAAAATCGCGGGAGGGGGAGGAAGGGGGGATAATAAAGGGGAAGAAAAGACGCACGATTCTTTCTCTCCCCCTTTTTTCCAACGCTAAAACTAAGTCGGAATATTTTGTTAGGACTGTTCCGGGTCTGCATGGGGGTTCGGGTTTTTTTTTTTTTTTTTAACTTCTTGGCGTCCCTTGTTTTGCGTCACATCTGAAATCTTGGAGGAGAACGAAGTCCGTCAGTGAAAGAAGCTCACTCACCGCGCCGACTTGAGGGGTTAAAGAGAGGCAGAGAAGGGGGTGCTCCTTGTCGCGCCCGATCCCACCGAAATCAATGGGCCATGTGTGAGACATCCCCGACCCTCCCCCCCCAATTAATACTCCAGCCATGGTCGCTTAAGACTCCCCTGATCTTTGACTTGGGGATAAATCGGGGTGTCCGAAGAGTAGGTCAAAAAAGTCAAAATGGCCGCGAGAGTGCAATCGAAGGCCCGCCTACCTTCTACAAGCCGTCATGTTGACTTTTTAAACCATATTTTGCAGACACCCCCGCGATAGGTTTTATTGATGACTATTTTCCAAAACGTATGGCAAGAATCACGATTCCTTGGATTCTATTTGCCCCATCCCTGCTTTTGGTTCAAACATCCAGTCTCCTTTATAAGAGTTCTAGAAAAGAGAAATTCTAATAAAGCCGGGATTGTTTTATAAATTTCGGACCCCCAGCCCCACGCCAAGGTTTGTCTACATTTTCACAACCTCTCATTGAGATCAACAGGATCCGTGGCCAACACTTCTCATCCCATTGATTTCAATGGGATTTTTATGTAGCTTGTTTCTCGGGTGAAGCTTGTTTGGCTGTCGGATTTCTAGTAACCTTGGGTGTCTTCCTCCTCTTTTCCCTCCGCTGTACGGACGGAAGGGTATCCACGGCCATCCGTAAGGCCACCTCTAATACTGGCAGGGGGGGGGGGTACGAAGTATATTTTTTAAAAAGAAAGATATTGGTGCACAAAAGCATTTATTTCGGCGATGGTAAATAATTGGTGAGTTGAGTGTTCCGTCCAACCTTTCGATCCGATCTCATAAAGGTGCATCCATTCCCGTAACCTTGTGATGTTACATAATCTATATCAATGTATTTTTTTTTCTTTTCTGAAGAAATATAAATATAAATATAAATATAAATATATATATATAGCGGTAATTTGAGCGACCGCGAAGTAGCCGGTCCGTCCGTTCGCTCCAAGCCAGAGCTGCGCGCTCTCTTTTTGCCAAGAAAATGAAACCGAGAGGGGAGAGAAATCTCTTTGCCAGTTGAACTCTGCTAGGAACAGAGCTTTATAATTATTTGTTCTCCATGAAAACAAAACAAAACAAATTATTTATAATGACCGTATTTTTTCTAGTGTATTTTAAGTTATTGAGGAGGGGGAAAGAAAAAACAAAGTGGCCAAGAAGAAAGAAACGCTGATATTTTATTTCCGTGTTGTCGGCACGAGAGTTTGTTCCACTCAGGTTTGCTTCGCTTTTGTTTGTTCATTGTCGACGTCACAGTTTTCAATAAGTGCCAAGTTATGAATTAAGACACTTTGCAATCTATTGAATGAAAAAAAAAACCGAGAAAGTAAAATTTTAATTGATGGTTTCGCACAACTTTTGTTCCTGATCCTATTAAATCAATAGTGCCATTCTACCTTTTCAAATTTATTTTCCCCTTCTTTTATCTTCTTGGGATTCCTGATTTCTGTGTGTTTAAGTGTGTGTTACTTACATATTACTTTCTGCAAACTTTTAGAGAGCAACCAAATCTGTCAAAGGGAGGTCGGCCCTTCATCCCCACACGTCTTTATATTCCTGATTTTCAAAACGTGGCTTTCTTTCCGATCTCTTTGGGTGATGTTTTTCCGCTGCAGAAAAAAAACCTATGCTATTTTACAGCAGGGTTCAAAAACAGTTTTAAAAAAGCACAATGCAATCCTATACTGCAAGTCTCAGTTCCAGAAAATAAATCCATAGGTTCCCTTGATAATTTCTTCCTGATGGTTAGGATCGCAACCTTAGGGGTAAATCTAATTCTACTTACTGTAGGGTTCGCCTGTATGCCTTTTCCTTCTGATTGGAGAGGTTGGTAAGTTAAGAAAATCGAAGAGGTTCTTTCCGTGAAAAGAATCTTTCTTGGGGGGGGGGGGGAAGGCAGGCGGGGTAAATAGCTTTTTTGCTTCCACATTTGTTATCCTTGATGCTAATTACCCTGAATGAAACAACCGAGTTCTATTTGTTCTGCAGAAAGATATCCCACGTTATAAATGCGATCCGATCCCTAGGGATCTTCCTCATCACTAAATCCCACTGTCTCGATATCATCCCCAGTAGAAGTGGATCGGGTCATCTCCCATAGGAGCAAAAATATGATGGAAAGCCGAATTCGCTTTCCTGGAAAAGGGCTTCCCCAACGTTTCATGGGGCGTATTTTTCCTGGGAACTTAGGGTTAGGGCAGCGCTGCAGCGCTCAGTCAGATACAGGGCCTAAGATCGGGCTGCAATTCAGTTAAAGTAACTAGTTTTCGTTGAAGGGACCCCGGGGGAATCACTAGCGTCCGCGTGGCGATCGGGATAAAGGGCCATTTTCTAGCAAATCCCTGCGCGCTTCGGCAGTAGCCGGCGTCACAAGGCAGGCAAAGCCAAAATCCAATAACTGCATCGCGATTCAGCGGATCGTGTGGGTGCAAACCTTGTGATTATTTCAATAAACCACGATCAAACAATGCTGGTTCGGGGACAACCAAGTCGGGCGCTATCGACACCTCTGCTCTTGAGTAAACTGCGAAGAACCCAGGACTCCCCCTTTCACTTCCACGGGGACTGTAAGGGTTAGCCGCTTGGATCGTTCACACTTAAGAGAAGGTGTGACTCGCATTTTTGAGCAACGGGCGCGTGTTATGTTATTTACCAAATAAGTCGGCTTTCTCGTGGTTGCGAGAGGTTTTCCTGCACATTTTCTCCGGGGTCAAAGCTGTTCAGGCCTGCCGCGGGAGGAAGCGTACAAAAGTTCTCAGCTAGCATCTTCTTCTGCCGCGGTTCACAGATCCGGAAATGGAAGGACTAATGGGCCCAGCCCCTCCGAAGCTCCTTGGGCCCCCGCTTAGACAGCAATCCTAGCCATACTTCCCTCGGACACACTTCCCTTTGGACCCCATGGTCATGTGGGTTATAACCCAACATGACCCCCATGTTGACTATGACCTATTGATCTTGGGCTGTAGTGCCCATTGACTTAAATCAGCCTGATTTAAGTATCATGTAGGAAGGACCTGTGTGTATACACCAGCCTATTTCAGACTTGTGCACAATCCCGATAGTTTCTTGACAACTTGGCCGAAGGAATCGTAGCTGGTTAGCATGACAGCTGAAGTCCAAGATAGCCTGTTGTCTGGGACGTTGAGAAAAATTGGGGCACATATAAGAAGTAATATAGTAGTGGCTTGGGACACGAGTTATTTTTCCTAAAGATTTCAGGGGAGGGGAAAAGGTGAAATCCAGAAGGATCTGGAAAATGGGTGCATGGACCATCTAAACAAATTCGAGAAATCGAGCAGGGCCCGATTCTGGTGGCTTCTGAATCTCTCCCCCCCCCCTTCCTCCAGGAAACACGATGCAGCTTCGCTTCGCAGGGTTGCCAGGGTTTTGTTCCTCCTTCTCTGTCTGACTTCTCGACAGGAGAAAGTAGATCCAGGGAAGAAGTGGTCTTGTGTCCTGCCCTGCCCTGCCCCGCCTCACAACTCCTTCTCTGCCTTTTTTCAACAACCCGTTTGTCATTACCCACCATTTCATTTGGCCACTCAAGCTCCTCTCTCGCAGCCTTTCCCCCATCTGATACTTCTCAAATCCATTGGAAGACAACGCCATTATTCCTACCCCCTGCTAGTCTATTGGGAGCGGGGCTCCATCCAAGAAGGATGACTTGGTGGCGAGGGGAGCCTCCGACTGAAAACCCTGCAGTCTTTCTTCATGTCCAAGTCCGTCTAGGTTGGCGTTTCTCCATGAAGCGCAAACCAGGAAGTTAATTTAATGCGTGGGAAACTCGCCGGGCGAACTCAACCTTCGAAGAACGGAACATTGTTGATATGGTAATCAGCTCAGAATCGAGCAACGCAAGCTTTGTGGGACGATTATAAAGTTTTGAAGAAACTTTAGATTATTAGACTAAAAGGTCTAATAATTAGCAATGGAAAGAGCAAAACGCCCACGCATGAATATAATATACATTTATGTGCACGCCATCACTCAGTTTTAATATAACATTGACTTTCAAACGCTGGGCAGTAAGGAGTGCTTCATTTTAGTTCAGTGTGTTTATGGCTCGAATGCCAAGGTCATAGCATATCCCATGTCCATTTACTCAAGAGCAACTCACCTGACACAGAGGACTTTATTCCCCATCAGGAATAAGACATTAGATTGATATCACTAATACATCAAGTGTTGCTTTGATTCGAGCGAATCCTATTATCGGGATAATAAACCTAGGCTCCATGGATATATGAACCCCGAAATACTTTTTTATTAGCATGTCTCCTCGGAGGTAAGGCCTTTTGAGTTCTCTTCTCTTCTCTTATCTGGGATTGCTGAGAAACGAAGGGAACCAACTTGACCTAAACATAGCTATTAAGATCAAGGAGGTTTGAAAGGGGACACTTTGGGCTGGGTTAAATCCAAACGGCTCTTCCGCTCTCCCGATGCGTTCCTTCCTTTCTGGAATTCAAAAATAGTTAGGATCAATTTGTTTTCAGGAGAAACCCAAATCAGTCTCGGTTTGCTTTTAGAAACGCTGGAACTACCCGCAGAGGAACGCTTCGGAGTCCCCTCTCTTATTACAGCCCTGTTAACTGCAGCGCAGTCCAGTCCACACCGTCCCTCATAAATGAGCGAGATGTTCAAACTGTGCTTGCTTGAAAGTCCCGCTGACTTTTGAGCAGGTACTTTTAAGATTGCTGACATGGAGTCAACAGTCCAAAGGACATTTATTTAAGAGAAATCCCATCTCAAAGAAGTAGAACTTAATTGCAGTGAACTTTATAGTACTTTGCTGCTCATGCTTGCAGCAGCAACAAACATTGAATTTATAATAAATGAGACTTGAAAGTAAGCAGGGATAGAATCTATGTCCTCTCTTTGGCCATTTCTTATCTCATCCCTAATTTAAGACACAAACACTTTTCTAAAGGACATTCCTATAAATCCTTGCCCAGAAGTAATTACACTTAAATCAGTAGGGTTTACTTCTAGAGAAACAGGTATAAGTTTGCAGCTTATATTGTGGCACATCACTTTACAACACTTAAAACAGGGTGGCAACTGGTGGAGGGGGTTTGATTCTTTAGTTGTGTGAAAAGAACCTCAGGAGATTCGAAGTCTAAGAGGTTTGGCATTTCTGCTGAAGACAATGCTTCAAAAGTGCTAGTCTAGTTCCAAAACATCAATTTAAGGAATCCAAGTTGAATCCGGCAGTGTTGGGTTCAGTAATCCTAAGCAGTCCATTCTTTCTGCTGATTTTGGGTGAAAAATTAGCCCCTTTGGTGGAAGACGAAAATGTCAAAGCGATGGAGTGTTGCAGGTAACAGGACAGAAACTGGCTCAGTAGTTGTGGAAAAATAGCCAACAGATAGTGTTAGAACTTGTAAACTTTTTGAACATCTCTATCATACTATTTTTTTTAAAAAAACAAAAACAAATTTATGCTGTGATGTATTTTCTACTCTGATTTCCTCTAATCATTTTTAAAAGGATAAGTACCTTTTCTCCCTTGTTTCCAAAGAAATGCCTGTTTTCCTCTTTTGTATCAAACTCCCCCCAAAATTGAGGCAATTCTAAAACGTACCTTTTTATTAGGGCTGCAAATCTGAGCAACTATTGGATGGTTTCTCTATCTACCCTCTACCCTCTGGCTATGTATGGTGTCTTGGATCAAGCCTACTTTATTAGTAAATTCCTATGAGATTGTGATCCAATACAACTGATTACTTAAAGGTAACACAGATCCCCCCCAGTGATTTTTTTAGCAGTAGTTACACCTTATTTTAGTGACAGATTTCATCTTCCTGGGCTCCAAGATCACCACAGATGGGGACTGCAGCCAAGAAATTAAAAGACGCTTGCTCCTGGGGAGGAAAGCTATGGCAAATTTAGAGAGCATACTAAAAAGCAGAGACATCACCCTGCCAACAAAAGTACGTATAGTCAAGGCCATGGTTTTCCCAGTTGCAATGTATGGCTGTGAAAGTTGGACCATAAGAAAGGCTGAACGCAAAAGAATTGAGGCCTTTGAACTATGGTGCTGGAGAAGACTCCTGCGAGTCCCTTGGACTGCAAGGCGACTGCGAGTCCCTTGGACTGCAAGGCGACTGCGAGTCCCTTGGACTGCAAGTCCTAAAGGAGATCAACCCTGACTGCTCCGTAGAAGGCCAGATCCTGAAGTTGAAACTCAATTACTTTGGCCACCTAATGAGAAGGAAGGACTCACTGGAGAAGAGCCTAATGCTGGGAAAGGTTGAGGGCAATAGAAGAAGGGGACGACAGAGAATGAGGTGGTTGGATGGAGTCACTGAAGCAGTAGGCGTGAACTTAAATGGACTCCAGAAGATGGTAGAGGACAGGAAGGCCTGGAGGAACATTGTCCCTGGGGTCAGGATGGGTCGGACACGACTTCGCAACTAACAACAACAACAACACCTTATTTTATAGAGGGAAAGTCTTTCTGGAATCACTGATAGGATTAATTGTCAGAACTGAAAATGTCTGATAGCCCAACAAAATCATCATTGGTAATCATAAAGAGAATACCCTGAGGACAATCAGTGGCTGATTAACACAATTTCTGCATTCTCTCCTAAGATCTTAAAAAAAAAAAACTCAGAAAAGCTCTGAGCTAAGGATTATGGTTGGCCAGCAGATGTCCAGACCTACATCTTCATTTCTACAGAACATAGCTAGATTTACATTCATGGTTGCACAGTCCATCTCCATCTTCTCTAGGGCTATTTCCACCGAAGGGTCTTTCTGTCCTAGTATCTTCATGTGTATTTCTTCATGTCAGAGCATTTTAATACGGGAGAGCCACAAATTGTGTATGGAAGGAGAACAAACAAACCTGTTTAGAGATGCCCATGTAGAAGTTAAGCTCATTCCATATGTGCTGCAATGCCCTGATTGGTGAATGTTTTCTGTCCTAACTGGTAACAGGATGAAAGAGAAGGGAAGAAGGCCAGAGGAGAAAACCAATCATTATACTTGTAATCAAGACAAATTGTTTTGTAATAACTCAGAAGTGTTACAATTGAGACATATAAGGATGATAAAAGGGACAGCATATTTTGTATTGACTCAAGGATGGGTGGACAGCACTATCATTCATTAATAGGAAAAGGTCTCTTACCAAAGGATGGAGAATCGTGCCAATATGCTTCCAAATCAGACATCCTTCAAATGAGTTGGGAAGTAATTTCAGAAGTTATATTTCCAATCCAGTTGGACAGAACCTGGAAACAAGAGGCTGGAAAAATAGCCTTGCCCATCAGTATCTATTCTGTGGGCCAAGATTTCAAGAAGAGGTCTTATTGCATATTGTTGAATAAGGGCTGCAGGTAGTCCTCAACTTACAACAGTTCATTTAGTGACCATCCAAAGTTACAGCAGCACTAAAAAAAGTGTCTTATGATTGATTTTTCACACTTACGACCATTGTGGCATCCCCATGGTCACGTGATCAAAATTCAGATGCTTGGCAACTGATTCATATTTGCGATGGTTGCAGTGTCCTGGGGTCATGTGATCATTTTTTGCGACCTTCTGACAAGCAAAGTCAATGAGGAAGCCAGATTCACTTAAAAATCATGTTACTAATGTAAGAATTGCAGTAATTCACTTAACAACTGTGACAAGAAAGATTGTAAAATGGGGCAAAACTCAGTTATCATCATCATTATCATATCATCATCATCATCATCATCATCATCTTCATCATTATTTTATTGGCTGCCCAACTCCAATGGACTCTGAGTAACATGAAGATTCTACTCCTTAAAAAGTTTTCTCTGGAAACAAAAAGGATAGAAGAAAATGTAAAATTTGAGAACATTACAAATGGCAAAGATAAAAGTTAGATAAATAAGACTTTTTTTTTTAGGAAGACATAGGATACAGACTATACTCAGTAATCTGAAAGTAGATTTGGTCTTGGGACAGAGAGAACTAGAGTCTCACCATATTTTGAGAAGGCATTTCTACGTGACGTATCAGAAATCTTTGCAATAAAATTGTTCTTCAAAGGTAATACAATTCTTCATGGATTATGTTTTCTTTTTTAAAGTAGTGCTAGTAAAACTGACACTAACTTGGTTAAAAAAAAGCAGCTTTTCTGTCACTTAAATATAACTTCCACAACTGGAAGATACACCCATGAACATCTCACAGTGCAACCCTGACTTAAAAATACACAGTAATGGGCTTATATCACTAGTAGTTGTTTCCCAGAAGGCCACTGTTCTCAGCATGTTATGCATATGCATCTCATATGCATATAGGCTGTTAGGCTTTGTCATTCATTAGCTGGAGGGAAGCTAGCTGACCAGCAATGTCTGAAAAATATTCATAGAGGCAAGACAGAAATCTGCAATGGAAACTGCAAATGCTATTCTTGTGTTGTTTCTGCAGATTCAAAAATATGTAATTTTTTAAACTAAAAAATGAGCAAAGGGCCTTAGATTGTAATTCTCAAACCCATTGACCACAATGGAGCTTCTCTCTCTTTTTCTCCCTCTCTCCCTCCCCCCCCCTCTTTCACAGAATGGACATTTCTTTGTCCCTTCATTGCAGTGACTTCCATAAAGCGTCTCTATAGAGATTTACAGTTTCAAGATCAGTTGAGTTTTCAGATATGATTTGGGGAAAAGTGGAAATTTTCCTTACATAATGTTCTTTAAATGAAGACTATAAGAACAATGGCATCTGGCCCTCTCAATTCCTGGCAAATAGATGGGGAAGAAATGGAGGTAGTGACAGATTTTATCTTCCTGGGCTCCAAGATCATCACAGATGGGGACTGCAGCCAAGAAATTAAAAGACGCTTGCTCCTGGGGAGGAAAGCTATGGCAAATTTAGACAGCATACTAAAAAGCAGAGACATCACCCTGTCAACAAAAGTACGTATAGTCAGGGCCATGGTTTTCCCAGTTGCAATGTATGGCTGTGAAAGTTGGACCATAAGAAAGGCTGAGCGCAAAAGAATTGAGGCCTTTGAACTATGGTGCTGGAGAAGACTCCTGTGAGTCCCTTGGACTGCAAGGTGATCAAACCGGTCAGTCCTAGAGGAGATCAACCCTGACTGCTCCTTAGAAGGCCAGATCCTGAAGTTGAAACTCAAGTACTTTGGCCACCTAATGAGAAGGAAGGACTCACTGGAGAAGAGCCTAATGCTGAGAAAGATTGAGGGCAATAGAAGAAGGGGACGACAGAGAATGAGGTGGCTGGATGGAGTCATTGAAGCAGTAGGCGTGAGCTTAAATGGACTCCAGAAGATGGTAGAGGACAGGAAGGCCTGGAGGAACGTTGTCCATGGGGTCGCGATGGGTCGGACACGACTTCGCAACTAACAACAACATAAGAACAATATGAATAGATCAGGCCACTCTGATCTTGTATTCTGCTCCTACAGTAGCAATTACAGGGAACCTACAAGGACAAAAATGCCTCAGCAACTGGCATTATGAATTGTACTGCCTTTGATTATGGGAATATTACATATAGGCATCATGATTAATATTCTGATCCTTCTTATATTTGTTGAATCCAGTGTTTCTCATCCTTGGTCACCAGAAGATATGTGGTTTTCAACTCCCAGAATTACCCAGTCAGCAAGGGTGGCTGGGGAATCTGAGAATTGAAATCCATCCATTTTTAAGTGGCCATATTGAGAAACATCGGTCTAATCCATTTGAAAAGACAACCAAGTCGGTGGGTACCAATATCTTGTGGTAGTATATTTGTTAATTTAATGAAGTGCTGGGGAATGAAGGCTCCCCTCCCCCCCCCAGGTTGAGTATTTCCCTATACAATAAAATTGGATAATATTATAAGAGGAACAACAACAGCAAAAAAAACCCCTCTCTATCCATATTCTATACAACATGAACAATTATATTTGTGTTTCCTCTCCAAAATATTTTATGTCCAAACTAACTGATTTGGATACAATAAATGTTCATTCCAGAAAGAACTCTTTGTACCCAGATTGTTTAAAAATATAAGCATAGAAGTAATATTGATTAAATTATTGTCCTTCCAATTCATAGATAAAAACATGTGGTGGAAAATATACATGGCTCAGTTGAAGTGTACGTTTTATTTCTTAAAAAGATGCCAGACACAAAGCTTTATTCAAATAAATGAATACATGGCTAATTATAAAAGCTGAAATTAAGACTGCTCTTTATTGATCAATTAGTAAAATAGATATCAAATATCACGATAGAAGTAGCACTAATACTGTATGTAATATGTAAACTAATTTATATTACAGACCTGTTCCCCTACGCCTACAGTTTATACTTAAACAATCTATATTTGGAATTCAAAATATACTTCCTATCTGACATATTTCCAATAAGACCAGTGGAATACAGTAGTTGGTTCATATTCTTAACATTACTTTGAGGCTGTTGATGTATGTAACTTACAAAATGATTGATGCACACGATATGAATTTTAAATCTTTACAGTATGTTCAAGGTGCTCATTCTTCCTGCCTTCAAGATGATTGTAATAAAAAAATGAAAAATGTTCTTTTACCATAATGGAGGGCCGATGATTGGATAGCATAAAAAGATAATGCTTTTTTTGCATGAGAATGGACAAAGCAAAAAACATTTTAAACAGGAAAAACTGGGGAGACAAAAATATAAGCCTATGGCAAAACCACACAGGATTTTATATATTTTTTTTATTATGTCTTCATTTATATCAAACTCCTCCAATGGGTGAAATTTTGATGGATATTTTATGAGCTGATCAAGGTATGTGCCATCATTTTTATATATTTTAGCTGGATATTTGTAAGGCTTTTCTTGATGCAAGGTTACAATTATGTAGGAAGGGAAAATACTGGTTTAAATGTTAAATTTGATAATACCATGAATTTATGCAAATTGTTATTCAGTGAAAAAGGGTTTCTCTATCTGATACACCTTTCAGTGTTGGGTAAAGAATGTTAAGAGATTTGTACTGCTGGAAGAAATGAGATTGCATTGCTTCCTCCTTTGTTTTCTTTCTCAAGAAACAGGGCTGAGAAGAAAGCAGCACATGCTTTGTTAGAGATTCATATGCTCTTTATATATCTATCCTTATTCATACGGCAACCAAGGGATGTACGTCAGAGCCTGTTGAAGGTTTCCGAGTCTATTTTTTTTATTGGCATATCATCTTCATATTATCTCATCAACCATTTCAGCAAATCCCAGCTGCACTGAGAAAAGAAAAGGTAGTACAATTGTGCTTGAGTGTACAATTGGTGAGATACAAAATGAAACATTGTTGGGGAGCAGAACTCAGTTTGCACAATTCTACGAATCACACCATTGTAAAATAATACAGTAATATTCCATATGATGAAATTTAATATTTATAAAATATCATTTTTTAAATTCACGATTTGGCCTGCTGATGGTACTCTTAAATTCCATCACAATAAAATACAAGTTGTGGTTTTAACAACCCCCTTTTCTCCTTGGCTTCCCTCTTTGCCTTGTTTGCCATCTAGGCAGCCTGAACAATTCAAAATGTTCCACTCTATTTTTGTGTATTTATTTATGTATACATTTATGTGTAAGATTTATATACCTACCCAACAGGCAAATCATGACTTTTAGGACTTTGGGTTAAATCCAACAGGTATATATTAAATAATTGCAAGATTAACATACAAGTCTAGAAATCACTGCCTTCTTTAAGTAAAGCATTATGAAAAAGCACATTTAATCAGATGATATATAAAACCATAAATTAACAAAATATTAATGGTTGAACAATGAGCTAGAAAAAAAACTAATCAAGGTTAACATTAACCAAAAGTAATATCTTGCATAAGAGCAGGTACTGGCCTTTAACTGACCTGGTTTTGGTTATATTATATAAACATTTTCTATTTTATTAAGGAAACTGATCCAAAGTTTCTCTTCCAGGGATGACAATTTTTTTTCTGATTCTGAGGATGATTTCTTCTATACGGTTCTATTCCAACTTCTTGTATTTGAGTAAATGGTTAAGGTAAACTTGCCCGACTTGAATGTATGTTAATGTATTGTGTATATCCCATTGCAATTTGTGCTAGGGCAACAGTATGTGACTTGCAAGGTGATTTCTAGATTGGACGTCCTAACTCACCTAGAAGAGCATGAGCATACTTGGGGGTAAAACTAAATATTTGTAGCACTATGACCCAAAGGTGACCTAACTGACTGGTACCTCCCTTACACATTAGCAGGGAATGCTGAATGTTGTTCACATAGATTAATTCTGTTAACCAAGTCTATATTTTCTCTGTCTTAATAAAAAGTCTTTTGTGGACGCTTCAATGACCAAATGATGGGCAGTTGTCAGGCTCCAAAACTTAGAGAGATACTACCATAGAGTTATTTCAAAGCAATTTTCTTTATTGTTCCTTAACTATGGACCAAAATTTTGCAAACAACTATTAAACTACTAAAAAAATCTCTACTTGCATCATTAAAGATATGCTCTGAGAATTTCTAGGGAGGAACTATCTTGACTCTCTTCTTCCAAATCAAACTATCTAAACTTTGTTGTCTCTTGCTCCTCTGGAATGCACCAAACCCACCTGGGACTCAAGACTACACTACACCATAGTAGCGAAAGTGAATATTTATGGTCCAGTTAGATGATAACCACTGTAACTCAAAATGGAAGAGGAGCAAATGTTAAAGAGCATAAATTAATGAAGGATACAAAAGAAGCAAAAATAGATGTGATGTGTGTGGGACACCAAGGGAAAGGGATATAACAGATGGGCTGTTTTTGTGGAATAAAGTTAATAAATGCAAAAAATTCAGGGGATAATTTTGTTGAGGATTTTAACTGGCTAAATCCTAATTTAAAAAACATAAGAGTTTAAAGTAAGCAACACTGGAGAAATGTACTGTGGCTTTATGCCAGTTAGGTAGTCTATAGGCCAAATTTTTGCTTTTCAGCAGGTCATGGAGAAATGTGAGACAGTAAGTTAATTGTACATTTATTGATTTTGAGAAGGTGAATAGACTTAATTATAGAACGCTTTGTGTGAATGCAAACTTGTACATTAATTACAGAATATTTATATAAGGAGGAACTTTATCATATGTGAGAATAAACAGAATGCTTAGTGAATGATTCAACACTGAGCAGGGAATGAGACAAGAATGTATGATATTCACTTTTGTTGTCTAATGGATTTATGGATAAATGTATAAGAAATTATTATGGTACTTGGGTTGGATATGTGACCATATTTGGTATGAATATGATCTCATGTTATCGCCTGAGAAATTTGTAACATATATTGGGTAGAAAGTATGAAGCAGTGAGGAGTACAAGTCTGAAAATTATGAGTATCCAAGATCAACGTAGTTGTGTTTCACACGGAAAATGGAGTGAATGATTGTAGCATATGAGAGAAGGACTAGGGGTGACATGATAGTCTTCTGATATTTGAGGGGCTGTCACAGAGAAAAGAGGGGTCGACCTATTCTTCAAAGCACCTGAGTGCAGGACAAGAAGCAATGGATGGAAACTAATGAAGGAGAGAACCAACCTAGAATTAAGGAGAAATTTCCTATCAGAGAGAACAATTAATCAGTGGAATGGCTTGCTTCCAGAAGTTGTAAATGTTCCATCACTGGAAGTTTTTAAAAGGAGATTGGACAGCATATGTCCAGAATGGTATAGGGTCTCCTGCTTGAGCAGGGGGGTTGGACTAGAAGACATCCAATATCCCTTCCAACTCTGTTATTCTGTATTCTGCTTACTTTGTTTTATGAAGGAGTGAATGAGTGTTGGGCATGTGAGGAGTAACATGGGAGTAAATTGCAAGCAATGAGAATTATGAGTAACTTAAGAGCAACTAAAAAACCCCTCAAAAACAGCAATGGGATCAAGAATGAACTGTGCTGAATGAATGTAGACTGAATGCAGAAATGAATGGCATTATGAAAGAATAATGCTAAGGTGGTTTGGTCATAGTCCCAGGCATGATACTAGACCCAGTTAAAGTGACATATCTCCTGCACAAAGACAAAACTTTTATTAGCAAAGGATATGCACAGATACTATTAGAAGAATGTCCTCATTTAAAGTGATGATGTTTTAAATTTTTGTAAGTGGATTCTTTTATGCGTCTTTCATAAATTGTGTTCTTTTGAAATTGTCTTGGGAGGGCTTTACTCAGAAAAGCACCATGTAAATATTTAAAATAATAAATCAAACAATATCTACCTGTTAAAAAGCCTCTCATTTTGTGCAATGAAGGATTAAGTCAATATACTGATTACATTAAAAGGGGATATAAGGATACATATCTGAAAAATGGTGGTGATAAAATTATATCCCTATAATGTCATTATTATTTTACAGTGCGGCTTGGATTTCTTTATAAACCTAATTTTACTATTCTTTTAGAGCTCCCTCAGTGGAAATAATTTCAATCAAATCAGCTTTAACTGCACCATGATTAAAATGGGCCCTCATATAGGCCAGCCTGATTCTAATGTAATATTTGAAGACTGTGTAAATATCACTCCCATTTACTGACACTTGTTATTAAATGACTCAGGATAATATAAGCTGCATGAGCAAGGGGGAAAGTAATGTATATAGGCTAGAAAGTGAACAGGATTACATTTTTCTTACACATGCACACAGAAGAATAAATTACATGAATTAACCATTCTGATTTCTTTGCAAAGTATCAAGATGTGACTTGGAAAAAAAGGTTTAATTGATATTGAATAATAGTTGGATCCGATCTATATTCAAGCTTCTATGGATGACAGTGGACCAGAGATTATCTCTCCAACTCCTTAGCTTCTATAATACCATGGCTCTTGTCAGGCCCAAGGAACCAAGAATGACATGAGGAGTTACTTCAGAGTGGTTTTTTAAATTGCTTTTCGCCTATAAACAGAAATCTTGCCAGCCTAAGACAGCAATCTGCATAACTATTAACTATACCCTATGAATTGTTAGAGAGAGTTGACCATCACCCTTTTTTTGCTGTGCTGTCTCTTTGCTCTCTGGGAAAGGGCCCCTCCCTCCTGGAACTCTGAACTACATTCCCTCTCATCTCTCTTCATAATGAAGCAAAATTTGTGCATCCAGACAACTGTTGCTTAGTCAACAAACCATGATATCACAGGATGTATGAACCAGATTTATGTGGTTTAAGTTGGTAACTGTAGACCTTGGTCACATGTCCCATCTTTAGTTCTTCTGTTATGAAATACATCACTAACATTTATGTTCTCTGTTCCTAGGAATTCCAAGGTGTACAACTCTTTTTATATTCCTGATACACATCCACAAACAAAACCCAAAACTGTTCAGTAGCATTAAAAGTACACTCTATTATTATTACTACGGTATTTGCTAGATTTATACCTAATAAAGTCAAGGTAGCCCATATGGGAGGGGGTTGTCTCCATTTATTTCATCCCTGCAACAATAACTGTGTAATATAGCTGAACTGAGAGTGAGTAATGTTACTAATGTTACTTGGTAGAAATGAATATTTTGTAATGGAAAAGCATTTTTTAAAGTAAAAATAAAATGAACATCTGCAACTATGCATGCACCTGCTTTTATCTCCTGTATGTAAAACATTTCTACAAGAAAGAAGTATGTTAAGATACAGGTAGTCCTTGACTTACAATCGTTCATTTAGTGACTGAAGGTACAATGGCACAGAAAAAAGTGAATTTTCACTGTTTTGTCCGTTGCAGCATCCCCATGGTCATGTGGCAATTGGCATGAATTTATGATGGTTGCAGTGTCCTGGGGTCATGTGATCACCTTTTGTGACCTTCTGACAAGCAAAGTCAATGGGGAAGCCAGATTCATTTAACAACCGTGTTACTAACTTAACAGCTGCAGTGATTCACTTAACAACTGTGGCAAGAAAGGTTGTAAAAATGGGGCAGAACTCACTTAACAGCTGTCTTCCTTAGCAATTTTGAGCTCAATTGTGGTCGTAAGCCGAGGTCTATCTGTAATGCATTGGGCAGTTTTAGCCATGTCATACCTAAGTACATTTGCTACTGCAACTGTCATATACTTTTCTCTGCATTATTCTTTGATCTTCTAGTTGCAAGTCCTTGAGTTTTGGTCCTTATGGCTACATTACTGTCCTTTTTCTTCACAGAATTTTCTTTGCATTGTAAATGCATAAAGGAAACTTAGTGTTTCAGCATTTTGGTCTGCTCTTGAACTTTCTGCATAATTCCACTACTCCTAGCTTGAAGTGGTGATAAGTTTTCTTTATTAACACCAAGCAATTTCCATAACTATTTGAAGCAATAGTTACCCAGTTATATTATCTAGGAGCTTGCCCAGTATTGATGGATGTTATTTATATGTGATAAATCTGCCATGACAGTTAATCTGTGATAGCTGTTTTCATACAAATCAAATTTCACACAGTATCAGTGGCAATCTTCATGTGTTAAAAATGGTTCCGTGATCTGGCCCTGACATATGCTATGCACTTTGCACAGGCCACTGATTTTTCTGCTATATTTAATTTTTTTAAACATATTAATCATAAGTTACTTAAAAATAAAGGATGTGTTCATTTTGTAGAGAACTCTTATTATGATGATGCTATTTAAAATTGTACTCATCTCTCAATGACTTATGATGGAAATTCTGGTCCTAGTTGTTATTGTAAGTTAAGGAGTTCTTGTAACCAGAATAGACCTTGAGACACTCCCTTTACCAACGATGACAAATCTTCTCAGACATTTTGTGAAAATGATGGAAATTCTGGTCCTAGTTGTGATTGTAAGTCAAGGAGTTCTTGTAACCAGAATAGACCTTGAGACACTCCCTTTACCAACGATGACAAATCTTCTCAGACATTTTGTGAAAATGGCTTTGCTCAACAAAGCGCCAAACTAACAAGAAAATTAAACACCCGATCACATTTCAAATCTTTTTTCTTCCTCTGAAACCAAAATCCATACAACCAAAATCTGTTCAGGTTTGTGGATATGACAACAAGCCAGCCCTTTAAAAAAAAAAAACTTGTTTGAATGAAGAGTAGTTTCAGTAAAGGATAGACTTGTAGACCTTTCTCTGAGTGCTGCTATTCTGGCCCTCATTAGCCCATCAATCCCCCTGTATTTAAGAGAAAAATGCATTAGACGGGCATTTGTGTGTATTGATACCATTAAATGCTATCAGTTTTTTTAGCCCCAAAATAGCTCATAAAAAGAATATAAGTGGTTTATGTGCCTTCAAAAGACACTGGTAGAGAATTGCTACCACTACCACTACCAGGGATGCTGCCAAATTTATTGTTTTGGATGACAAAAACAAAGAAGATAATTTATTCTGGATATTTTCATGCAGACCATATATCTACCACATCCAGAATGTATAATCCATCTTTCTCACCATCAGTGAATTCCATGTATATATTTCACTTTGATATTCAGTTTCCATCCTGAATCAAAAAAATGTGCCATAGCTAACTTCTTATTCTATACGACAATGAAAATGGAACTTCAAAGGATAATTTGTTTGACTGTATACCAGCATAGTGCTTTAATTTACTATGAAAGACAAACATATTTATCAGCCTTTCTGAGTTAGCTCTACAGTTATCTCCAATATAGACCAATATGGTAAAATTCTTTTCATTGCATAATGACAAGTATGGAATTTAATTTTCTTTACAAAGAGCCACAAGTCAACATCCATTTTCTTCCAGAATCTCTGCCCCTCTCCATTTTTCCTAGACCTAGACTAGGGATAGGCAACGTTGGCTCTTTTATGACTCGTGGACGTCAACTCCCAGAATTCCTGAGCCAGCCATGCTGGCTCAGGAATTCTGGGAGTTGAAGTCACCTAATCATAAAAGAGCCAACGTTGCCTACCCCTGACCTAGACTAACCTGTGAACAATCTAGATCATTCAGAATGTTTTGAAACACAAGTCATGTTCTAGCACAAAACTTTAGCATTGTTATACAACCCCTGAAGTTTAGATTAAGGTGGAGAAAGAGGAATTTTGCAGACCAGCATACATATTGAAACTTTTCTTGTTTTATAACCTTACAGTTTGATTTTTTTTCTTTTGGGAGAAATAACCAGCAAAAAAGGAGGTAATGTCAGAATAAATATTTTAAACTGTGAAGAAAGGTGGGAAGCAAAAACATAGTTAATCAGAACTGACATACTGTTATCATATATACTGGAAATTGTAGCAGGGTGTTCCACTTCCTCTTCTCTTAGTTTTTTTTCCAAGGGCATATCTAGATATTTATTAATGTAGTGGGACTTTTCAAAAAGATTGCTAGAAATTGACATTGTCCTAAATCAGCCTCCTCCAAATTTGTATCCTACAGAGTGCCAACTCCTCAAAATTCAGAATTCACAGCAAGGCTTTGACTATGTTGTCTGGGAATTCTGAGTTTCAGTCTCTGAAGTCACCAATCTGGAGAAGGGTAAACTAAATAAAGCATTGAAAACAGCCATTATGTTAGCTTAATTGGCCAAAAGTCTTCAGTGAATATATTTCAAATGCACCAAATAGTTGGGATCCTCTCCCAAGCTAGTTTTTGATATGAAAAAAGATGGGAAAAGTGGAAGAAAAAGAGAATGATTGTCATTGCCTGAATTCCCTGTAAAAAAAATCCTGGGATTGAAATAGCACAGGTGCAGAAAATGGAAGTATCTAAAAGAAGAGGAATTGTTTCAGCACTTAAGCTTACTGTACTGTGTTAAGCAAAATTGTGCTCTGTTATTTGGGAATGTTGGAAGAAGACAATGCAATTTTATTTCCCTCTATATTTGTAGTTTCTTTTAAAATCAATCTGCATCTAGATAATTGGTCTAATATGTCTGTCTGGTTTTGCATTGTCATTAGTTTTTAGCCTACCATCATAGTATTGTTGCATAATTAAGAAAGTTGGTAAAAAAATACAGATGTACCTTAATGCAATTTCTCATTTTTATATATAAACGCAAATATAAAAACAATTACAATGAAAATAGAAGTATAATGCAATCTACTATAATAAGGAAGATTGGAACCAGGGTAGCAGAGAAGAGTTATTTTTTGTATGACATATTACTGAGACAATTTTTTTCTAGATACAATTGTTTGCAGTTGTTCATTGTGCACTTGACAGTTTTTGAAGAAAAATGGATACATTCTTGTCCATCAACTTCTTACTAGCCATTATTTACACATTTGTTATTTTTTGTTGTTGAGAGAAGGCATTAATTGTAAGTAAGCTGGCAAGTTTTTCTCTTTTTTTTCCTGGCAGTCCTAGTCTAAAACAAATACTGAAACACACTGGAGATGGGTGCCTATGGGACCCCCAATTTCAGAAAGATTATAATAACAGTTAAAGCAAAAAGCATTTGAAAGATATTATATTCTGTGTATGCTGAAAGCGGAACTTATTTATTTCCTAATTTTTCTAAGCATCTGACTTGGTCTTGGATAATAATTCACTGAGCTTTGCATCACACTAGCAGCTATTAAACATCTATAATATAACATCTCATCTATGCCCATTTCTTCCCACTTAAAGCAAAAATGTGGCTGTATCTGCTAGTAAGACCACAAAGTACAGGTAGTCTTGACTTACAACCACAATTGAGCCCAAAATTTTTGTTGTTAAGTGAGACATTTATTAAATGAATTTTGCCCCATTTTACAACTTTGTTTGCCACAATTGTTAAGTGAATCACTGCACTTGAGAAGTTAGTAACCTGGTTGTTAAGTGAATCTGGCTTTCCCATTGATTTTGCTTGTCAGAAGGTCACAAAAGCTCACAAAAACATGACCTTGGGACATAGCAACAGTCATAAGTATGAACCAATCGCCAAACATCTGAATTTTGTTCACATGATCATGGGGATGTTTCAAAGGTTGCAACTGTGAAAAACGGTCATAAGTCACTTTTTTCAGTGCCGTTGTAACTTTGAACAGTCATTAAACTGTTGTAAGTCAAGGACTACCTGTAAGACATATCTTGTGGGCACTAATATATATTGGTTTCTCTGTTAATTTGAAGAAATATGGCTTGGATAGGATCAATTGGACAAAAATATCAGAAAACATGTTTTAAGGGCACGTTGATTCTTTTTTGTGCAACTCATTTTCTCCTAAGATCAAGAAAAAAGTATAACAATTACTTTGGGTAATGGCCACAGCTGGCTTCCAGGATAAAAGTTGTCTTCATAAACCAAAAAACTCTTAAGAGAATACATTAAATTCAAGTGAAGAATTTAACTCCTCTTGAAAGACTGATGCTACAGGAGTAAAAGTATAGGTTTAAGATAGCTAGCACTTATTTTGAAGGATAAATTCAGATCTTTAGGCAAGTGAAGGAACAGTATGGAATTAAACTCAATGCATGTTTCATAAATGCAGCAATGGAACTGATTGGTCTTCCTCATTGTGGGTCCTTCCATATGTGTTGGGCTCCAATATTTGAGTATTGATAGTTCCCTCCAGTATACAGTAAAATGCAAAATATTTGGTTCATATACCATGCTAAGCCACATTTGTTTTGACTGTAATTTGTCAAGAGATAATTGGTTTGGTTTGCAAATTACATTACACCATTGATCATACTGTAGTTCGCAAGCCATACAATGCACTAAAGCAACCACACTATAATATGGGAGCTGCCATTTACTGTGTCATTTCCCATTCTCATCTCAGAGGATTTCTTTTCAAATGAAGATCCAAAATTCCTTGAATTAAATCTGCAAATTACTTCTCGGAATCATGAAATAATCCAGAAAAGCTCCTATTTCTTTACAGAAAATATTTCAGTTGTCAGTTCTCTGATACTGAATTGCTAACCACAGCACCACACAACTATGTATTCAGACAAATTAGTGTTTGCTTAAGAGGCAGAACACTTAATAATAGATTATTCATAAGTAAGAGCAATAAGAGCAACATCATAACTGGGACTACTCCAACGTAACATCTAGGTATTATTTCAACACCACTATTTTTATTCTCTGACCCTCAAAAACAGTTTGAAGAAAATTCACAGCTCTTTGTTTCTCTCTTTCTTTAAATTTGCAACAGAGAGATCAAACGGCCAAAAAATTATTGACCTGCCTCCAAAGTGTCATGGATTCTGGAAAAACAAAACCCCATCATCCCAATACATATAAAAAGGAAACAAAACTCATTGTTTAACATTTCCCCACCTTTGATTCTTTGTGTCCTTATTACATGCTATAATGTGCATTTGTTTGTATGCAAAAATTCTCAGCCTTTCTTATAAACTATCAAATCACCTTTCCTTTGAAAAGCTTTTGAATAGGCGAAGTCCAAAAGTCAGGATACAATACCGGTATTTCCTGCAAATGAAAAAAGAGACTACCAGCAAACTCTACTGAGCTTCAGCATTTCAAAGAAAATAGTAGTTTTATTGTTGATTCAAATACATTGCAATTGGGATAGAAATAAATTAGCTCAACCTCAAACATAGCTGACTTAACATGATCAAAAATGTTTACAGCTGGTTTTAACTGGTACCAACTGTGTCTTCTTGCAGCCAATGCTCTTTAGAATGCAGCTGAATCAGCAACAAAGTTAAGACCATGTGGCTATAGTAGCATTCAGTTTCTGACTTCTAGTTGCTGGATCAATGCTTATTTATGAGCCCCTGTTTACTCATCTCTTCTAATACACTGACTGTTTTTTGTTGGAGCCCTGCAATTGTCTTATCTTTATTTCTGCTGGCCATACTTAGCTTCACTCTAGGAAATAATTATAATGTTATCCTAAAACGGCTTGTCCCACATGATGCCCAAAGGGTTGGGAGTATAATTATGATAATGAATTACTCCTTTTCATCAACCTTTACACTTTCTCTAAGAACACTTCCAGGTGTCATTCATTTATTCAAGTATTGTATTTACTTCCCCCTCCCTTCTTTCTTCCAGAAGATGGAGGGAAAACTCATGGGAATTGTAGTTAGACCTTTGTATAAAGATCATAGTGACTTAGTCCTGCTTAAATTTTCTTCTACATGCCTGATCTGAACTATTTTCCTGGTGTGAAAATCAACTTACCAAATGTGGAATTTATATTGCAAGCTGAAAGTTGAAATTCTGAAAAGATTACAGAAAAAACAAAAATGTACAAATCTGTGAGGCCTGAAAGTTAAAAACACAGGCACAGAGCTGAAAGAATTATGCATATTATTTGGATATATTCTTAATAATCCAAAAATTCAGAAAGAGTTGAAAGATTGCATTTCATACTAAACAAATACCAGGTTTAACAAAAACATAGTCTGGTATACATTTGATATGGTCACATAAGGAAAGTGTTATTTTCACTAATTTGTAGGGTTTTTTAAAACTTAGAATAAGATATATATTCCTTTTTCATTCAGTGAAATAGTTTTTAAAAGGAAATCAAATGGGAGGTTGCTTAACATTGTTTTAAAAACAAAGTCAATATTAATTGACATTTGAATATAACAGAGAAGTAATATAAATCAAAGACTCTGAAAAAATTTAAAGTGCTGGAGAAACAAGAAGGGATAAATGTCTGCAAGATAATTTTGGTCTGCCTTCACAAAGGGAAATTCTGACAATGTTTCCAAACGTGTTTTATCTGTTTGAACAGAACTAAAATATTCCTGCAGTTGGGATATATGAATATGAAAGCTGGGGAAAGACTAAAGCGTTCATTTAACTGCTAGTGGGAATACAGAAATATTTTGTTTTTTAAACCAGCCACATAGAAGATCAATTACTGTACTATAAAATCTTGGGAGTTTAAATTTCTAAATAATCCTTATGCTGAAAACATTTATTTTGAGAAGATGGTTGAACTTCTTCTCCTGGCCAGATTTGTGAACTTCAAGCCAATTGTCCTTCCTACTACATCGATATATTTTCTTCCCACTTCTGAGAAAAATCTGTTCTCACTCAAAGATGATCTAGCAGAGGCAATGAAGCCTTAGTACACAAAGATGCAAGGTGGTTTGGCTGAATATTCGATTTGTTTTTCCGGGAATAGCATTTTAAAAATACTCCTGTGAGGGATCTTTCAAAATATTCATGCCCTGCTATGTTGTCTACATTTAGTAAAGGATGTGATTTATTACACTTTTATGGGAAGAAATAAAAGTCACAGAATTTGAAAAAAGGTGAATCTGTCCAGTCCAATTTGTGTTAAATAAAGTTTATGACATTTGCATTGTTTTTTTCACATACTGTATTTTTTTATTCTAGTTTTCTTCTGCTTTATCCAGAACTTGAATTGCCAAGTATGTCGAACTTATTAACATTCTTTTTTTTTTCTTGACAATTCAGCAAGATAGCTATGGATAAACTTCATTATTTCTTCTGGCAGACTGAATGATTCTTTCTGGAGTATCTAAAATTATGTTAGATTATTTTCACTGAAAGGGATACATTTCATTTTATGTCTTTTGGCAATAGAAAAAAACCAGGTTTAACATGCAGTGGGACAACTAATAAAGATATAAGATAGTGGGGATATTTTAAAAGGCAGCTGGAAAATACATGAAGCTTCATGAGGGACCATGAATCAAGCTAGCTAAAAGTTTGAGCTTATTTATATCAGTCCATACAGTACATAGCCCAAATTTTGCTTGCATCATGAACTTATCATGATTGCAAGCAAACTACCTTCTCTTGAATTTCATGTCTTCTACTATATTAGGCTAATAACATACTATCTCTCCTGCAATTCTTAGGAATAAATAAAAAACTATATACATATGAGAATAATTCTAAAAGTTTTTTTTATTCTAAAAAAAGGATTATTTCTAAGGGAGGGAGAATACCCCTCCCCCAGCCCATAGTGTTTGAGAGAAGAGACAAGGGATTGTAATGTTATATTATTGGTATATGCTGATCCATTCCAATCCAATTGCAATCAGTTTTTTTATATTGAATCATCAATCAGATTTGACAATTCAGGAAATAATTTCCAATCTGTGTTTTGACTGAATTGGCTTCAATCTGAATTTCCAAATCAAAACTTTACGGAGGGCTGATATTTTTCAAGTTTCATTTGAGAAATTGAGAAAACGTTGACTTTCTCACAGAGTTCACACAAATCATCATAGGCATATTTAAAGTGAAGAAAACTGAAATATTCATGGACCCGAAGAAGCTATGTATTTACATAATGGAGGGGGGAAAAACCAGTTTTTCAGAAAATCCATCAAGAAAAGAAACAATATCTGGAAATATTCTTAAAGCATTAAAAAAAAAAAAACAGGAACAACACAACCCAGGCAAAAAAATTGTTTAGGAAATAATATCTTTAAGACAACACAGTGAAAACTGGTTTTGTATACAATATTCAATTTATATGATGAAAAACAGAAAATTAGATGTGTTCTAAATCATATTCAAACTGATGTACCAGTTCAGAGATATTCACAGGGTATGGTCAGACAAATCAAGAAAGTGTTCAAAGTTCTGCATGCTTTATATATATATCACAAGGAATTTTTTTTCTAGAAAAGGAAATATCTTTATCCAAGAATGACTTTGTAAAAGAAATACTTATTAGTTATTAGTTGTCCTGGAGGCTTCATAAAACATAATTGTGATTAAGCAGAGATGGCATGGCTTCTATAGGAGTTATAGCCAATAATAATGCACTGACATTTATGTGGATATGTTTCCCCAGCTTTGGAGTAGTTTAGTTTTGCAGTTTTAATTGCCAGTGGTATTATGCTTCATAGAAGGCTTACAAAAGAGGTAAGTGCATTTCTGTTGGAAGATAATTTTGTAAGTGAATAAACATCAGCCAAATATTACATTTCACAGTAAAAATTAAACACTTGAATATATATTTTATATGACAATTTGTCCTTCAGCTAAATAGCATGCATTGACCCTGAAATAAATGAGCAAACATTAAAAACTTTGAGTAGAATTTAGGATCTTCTTTTAAATGTTCTTTTAAATGCCCAAACCAGTACAAAGAAAAAGAAGAAAAAGCATTTAAATCCTATTCATTTCAGCCTGAGAATTAATTCTGTTGAGTGGCTGAAATCATTATATTAGCTGATTGTTTCCTTGTCTTTATGTGATCAGAACATTTATTATACCCAAACAGAACAGAATGTTTATCTAGCTAGTCTACTCCCAGATAAAGGGCAAAGAATTTTAAAACCTCCTATTATCTTTTTTTTGCATGACAAGATGTATTACATTCATATTTTAACAGATATTATTTCATAGAAACTGATTTAAGCCTACCGTGAAATAGTTTGTGTCTTCTACCATACTGTATTTTCAACCCAGTAAATTATTTCACTTCCCCCCCCTCTCTCTTCGTTTAGTGATTGCTTTGTTTTAGTATTGTTAAAAACAGTTTATAATAATGGAGCAGCTATTAGATGAAATCATTGATAAACTTGCTTGTTATGAAGGACCCAAAACCTGAAATGATCCTGGTTCCTTCCAAGTTTATCCCTATGGCACCATCATGTAAGCATACATATGGGACAATAAAAATGGAAGACGACACATTAAATGACATTATTATAAAATGCAATACTCTTGGAATGATCCCTTATTAAATTAGTCTCTATGATCTGAGATGAATTTCCCCGATCCCTAATCCATCATTGGAGAAATATTAAAAGATAGGTCTCAACTGGTATTAGAATCGCACTCAGTCTCGACTTTCATTATTTTGAATTAGGGTGCTACTGGGGGAAAGCCTCTTAATGAGGATTAGAGTGATTCACTGGCCTTCTTTTGGATTTTGACAAGTAAAATATTAACTCTTCAGTCACAGCTGTCTGAATTAAAATACTTGGCAGCCACAGATGCACAAATTAAATTGGCCTTTATGTTTCCATATTGCTGACCTTCCTGGGGAAGGGGAAAATAGAATCAAGCCCACCAATAACAAAAAAAAAATGGTATGGGAGAAAATATAGTTATTGAAGTGGGGGTTTTTTTGAAGAGGGAAAAACTCTCATTTCTAAACAAAAGTTGAATACACATACTCTCTCTCTCTCTCTCTCTCTCTCACACACACACACACATCTCCTTTGGAGGAAGGAAACAACATTGTTTAATTTTGTATTTCATACAAAGCTACAGATTGGTTTTCAGCAACCATTAGACAATCAAATATTAAGTGAGGTTCTCCAAGGGATTTTTATATAAATCGCCAGAAAATATATTTATATGACCAACACCAGAGCAATCTCATTGATAATCTGAAACATTGCATTGCATTGAGGAAGACAAATCTTTAACAACAGCATCAGCAGAAAGAATAGATTAATTCAGACTAGGGTTACTTTGACTGAAAAAATTGAGTAATGATTTTAGAACTTAACTGTCTGCCTTGAGAACTGTCCCTTTGGATATTCTTTTGAAAAATAATTTGCACTTGGTTAAGGGTAATCAGTTACAATTAGTCCAAATCAGTGATTCACTTGAGTATATTAAAATTACTACAAAAATTCTTTCAGAGAACTTGTGATTTGTAAAAAAGTTCAAATTAAAAAGTTGTAAATTTACTCCTCTCCCTCTCCCTTGCAAAATTCTGAGTAAAAATGTTATGAACTCTTATTTCAAACTGGCTGGTTCCATCTTTTCTTCGTCACCTCTAACATTCTTCTCTCTCTGTGTAATGATCCCTCATTGATCTGAACTTTTGATTTGTTGTGGCCAACTTCGAGACAGACATTGATAAATGTATTTTGCCCATTTTACCTTTCTGTTCCAATACTGTGGTGAACTTATAAAAGGTGTAACAAAAACTGCAGAGGTATGACTTGAAAGTTTCTTTTGCAATTTCCAATTTTTCCTCTCACATCATGTATTTTTGATTAAAGATGGATTCTCTTTATCTCTGAAGAATTTTATTTCATATTTAGAGCTATTTGGCAAACATTTGCATGTTTATGGTTTTTAAAGTTTAATTCTTTCTATCGCATACTTTTATTTGCTAGGCATATAAGTAATTATATATTGAATGAAGAATAAGGAAGACAGAAGAAAACTAAGAATTTCTCTTTCTTGGCTCACATTATTCAGGTGATTCAAAATAAAATAGAACAGTTGCCTGCTAATTCTTTCAAAAACAGAGAAATATATTTGTGACTGGAATGAAATTCATTTTACTGATACTCACAATTATTGAAAAACTATTCATTTTCTTTGCACGTATTAAATGAAGAATTTTTAAAAACAGGTCTTACATCTTCTAGATAAGTCGATGATTTTGAATAACTGAAATGAGACATACCTAAATGATAGTATCATTCATGTTTTCTACAATTCTTCCAAGAAGTGCAAAGCAGTTTTATGAAAATGTTTCACTTACCTGCATTTTTTCTGTAGAGGAATTGATTAGATTTATAGATAGTAACAGGTCAAAATCATTCCTGAACTTCATGATTAAGGAGTGATTTGAATACTGGTTTTCACAATTATACTGATTTGCTCTAATTACAGCACCACCCAATCTCTTCAAATCTACTTACAAAAATCATACATATAAGTAAATCTTTCTCCAAATTAGAAAAGAAGGCCATTTACCCATTGCTACCAAGCAAAACAAGTGAAAAAAACCCATTGAAGAATAGGATCTGTTGCATGCTTCCTCATTCAGGAGGACTGGCTCAAGACTTGTTGTTGCAGTCTAGCAAAAGGCAACTCCTGATATCAAGTAGAATTCTAGGACTCAAAATATGTGTTATCTAAATGCAAGGGTTCCCTTTAATCATATGAAATAGATGTCATAATTATCTCTCTTCATCCCTGTCCTCCCCTCAAATTCAAATAATAGGTTACATTCAAATTGATTTGCCAGAGGTGTCCTTATCAGTCTGTTCTCCATGGGCTAATTATACATGATATCCTTCCCCCCCCCCTTACAATGGATTCTTTGACTTTCATGTGCATTCTATATTCTGACTGAACAACTGTTAAAATAAATCCCTTCAAATAGAGAGGCTATCCTTTCTGAAGCTGGTCTCGAGGCCTCCTTAGAAAGATATACTGGAAAGAAAAAGCCAAGTCACAGTTGAGAAGATCATTATTTGTATATACTATAGAAATTAAGAAAATCTAAATGTACTAGAGGCCAGATGGGAGATTCCAGATGGCAATTGCCTGGAAACACGCTGAACATTATACAAAATCTTTGGTGATGTAGGATTAAGGCTAAATTTCGGTGAGAAATTCATTTTTATGAATCTCTCACCAAAATTTAGCCTTAATCCTACATCACCAAAGATTTTGCACATGTTTATGAATTTCTCAGTTTTGTCCTGAATATGGAGCTTTCTAATCTTAAGTGGAGACAAATTGTAGTTGCTCTTACTCTGAACATGTTAAAAATATCTTTTTTATGATTATTTCCTAGATGAAATAAGAAATGAAAATAGTACTGCTTGATATATAATGTGTGCTTACCAAACATAGAGGTTGCAAAACTACAATGGTGCTAGAGACCTGAATATTCTAGATATCATCTTTGTCTCTCTGTCTTTGTAATCTTTTCATCTATAGCTTCATCATTTTGGATGCTCTTGTTTTAACTCTCCTTTTCTCCCTCTGAGCAATCTTCAATTCTATGAAATTAGATTTGAGGGCTGATGTAGCATCATAGTGCATACAATGCCATCAGAACCTTTGAGAATATCTGTGTGAGGATCCTGATATCTGTACAGAACAGCTGTTTGCATTGTTAAAATATCTTTGTCTGCAAAGGGACAAAAAGAACACATGTTAATGCCCCAACTTGCTTAGCATACATGGCATGTTACAGATTGATAAATCACATCCCTTCTATTACACAGTAACCTTCTGCCCACATAATATATTGGCATTAAGCAAACATTTCAGTTGGGGAATGTATAGCTTGATCATCACTATTGTTTTTTTTCCACAGTTGCCCAGGAAAGGAATACAAATACTGTACATGTTTGCTGAGTAATAAAGCAAAATGCATGTTCCCATTCATGTGATAGCTTGTAATTATTCAGCATACCATAAAAGGTCCTACCTGCTGGTGGTTCTGCTCAGCTTGTGAAATGCCTGTAGCAAAGTTCATAAATTGTGTGTGACAATTTAGGCAGAGCTACAAAGCCCTTTATTCACGTATCTACCTAACATAGCTCTACTATGCATAAGGAGGGCTATTACGTCACTTGCAATCTCCACTGTACATTGCATTTTTATCACCAGCTATGAAGCATGTAGGATTCTGCTGACATAGTTGCTCTGTGGTGGCTGTAAAGTTTATAGATATATTCATTTACCAAGCAAATGTCTTACGTCTTATGCCAAGGACCAGGTCTGTTATTAGGTAAAAAAGGCAACCAGCTTAAATGCCAGATTTTATTCACTATAATTTTGAAATTTCAGCTAGCTGGGTCCAGAAGAGCCTTCTCTGCCGTAGCTCCTGCCCTTTGGAATATCTTATCTGATGAGGTGAGATTGGCTCCCGTCCTTCTGACCTTCTTCAAGAGTCTGAAGATCTGGCTCTGCCAGATGACTTGGGGCCCCAATGACATTGGAGTGGTTGATTAAGAGAGCTAATCCCACCTCCCCCCCTGCACCCTGCTCCCTCCTTTTCCACCTTGTGACCATGATTTTACTTTGTATTGTCATGTTATGGGTTAGATTATATTTATTTCTGTTTATTTTAATGTTTTTATGTTGTAAGCTGCCCAGAGTCACTTCAAAATGAGATAGATGGCAAATAAACAAACAAACAAACAAACAAATAAATAATAAGTGGGATCAGCAATCATGAGTGATAACTGTTGTCAAGAAGATTGGCAGTCTCTTTATAATCTCCTCTTCCCCCTTCCCCCTTTCCCCTTTCCCCTTCCCCTTCCCCTTCTCCTTCCCCTTCTCCCTTTCCCATTTGCCCTTTCCTCTTTCCTCTTTCCCTTCCCCCTTCCCCTTCCCCTTTTTCCCATTTCCCCTTCCCCCTTCCCCCTTCCTCCTTTTCCCTTTTCCCTTTCCCCTTTCCCCTTTTCTCCTCTCCTGTCCTCTCCTGTTGTCTCCTGTCCTGTCCTGTCCTGTCCTCTCCTCTCTCCAGTTTTTCATTTTTCTACTACTATTTTCTTTTATGGTTCTTTGTTAAAAATTTCTTCAGTAAAAATATATACAAAAAAACACTGTCAGCTGTTCTTCTAGAATCCTCAACTTGCCATGGTCACTGTTGTGAGAAGGGTGGCCATGTACATTATTTAAATAAATCTATAAAATGTCTTTCATTGTTGAAAGAGAGACACGCTGTTGTATCTCCAAGCTAAGGTAACAGACAATGCTATTCAGTTAGGAGTGCTGAAATAAACTTTAACTGCCAATCCAGTGTGGTGGGTAGAAAGGGAAGCTATCTCAGCAAAATGTTTTCAATTATACTGCATTTTTGCCTATTTTAGCAGCATAGTAAAGTCTTCAGAGAGTTATATATGGGGGAAGACGTTGTTTCTCACACAAACAGCAATCATCTTTGTTGCTTAGTTGACATGAATCTGGCTCTTCCTCAACAGAAAATTAATAACATCAACATCAAAGTATATTAACTTCTTGGGAAAGGATTGTTTTTGTAGAACTGAAACCATGATAGTAAATACATACATATAAACACACTTGAGTCCTCCAACAGATAAATAAACGTGAACTGGAATTAATTAGAGACTATCTTGTATTTCTTATGCAGACACTACAATTAATAATTTATCTTTTGGAGCGTGGCAATTAAGAAAAATGAGCATTCCAAACATTTCAGAAGATTGTTAGAAAAACAAGCACCAAATGTTCAGAGAAAAACATAGTGCCTGAGCCAAGTATTTCTTTGTAATTATAGTTGCCCCAAAGAAGGCATTTTTTTCCATTTCTGACTTGCCCATTAAGAAAATCCTTAACTTCAAAACCCAGACTGCTTCTATTTTTATTTACCATTCAACATAATCAAGGCAAAAATTCACGGCTTTCCTTGGGTTTTTTTTGCAATATGGGGAATAAATACCTGAATACCTGAATAAGTGTAGCATTATGCAGACAGATTATCAGCTCCCTGGCATCTGTATGTGAAATATTTCTATGAAGGACTACTTTAATGCATCTTTTCTAGAATTAAATGTGCATGGATAGGTGCCATAGGGCAAGGCAGAAGGTGGTTTAATTTCTTTTTTAGAACACATTAGTAGAACTCGATAAAGGGTCAAGTAATTTCATCCAAGTTGCCACTAGTTAGCTAAAAGAAAATGACAGTACTTGAAGCTGACACTGTTACATTTCCACAAATATATTTTATAAAATAGGAGTTTAGAATTTCATTTTTTTCCCCATGCAGCAAGAATGATTGCCTGAGGAACACTTCTTAGCTTTAAAAGATTGCCTTGCCTGTAGCTAAATAGGGCATTTTGATTAATATTTGCTCTTTTGTAAGTGAGGCTGAGATCTGAAATGAGATGGTTACTTTTTAGACAGGAGTGACTTTGGTTCTAAGGCTCACTTAGTTTCCAGGGAGGCTGCACCGGGAGTAATTTCAGCGAATTGTAAGCGGACAGTAACTCCGCAGGGAGCACTGGCAATCATGGCGGAAACAATGTTTACATCGATCAGCTGTCATGGTGATTTATGGCTTCATTTTGCTGTAATGGAGAATTAGTGGAAAGATTATCAGGGACTCAACACTTTGGCTTGTTACCCATGTCCAGACGAGCAATTTGTCTCCCTGAAGCAGTGAAATACTTGTGACAGCTCCAACACTTGCCCTAATTCAATCAAGAGAAAATGTTGGAATTAATTTGTTACAAGAAAATTTAAATATGTTCAGCAAACAGTAACCGCAGAGCAGAAAGCTGATTTATTGTGCTCGGCAAGATATCGATCCACTTCGATCCAGCCCATGTTGAGGTTTTAATGTGTAATAATTTCCAATTTAAAGCTCCTTTTCAAGATCACAGGTTTAAAGAGAGGGCAGGCAAGGTCTCAAGACCTGATTAGGAGCCTGTTGCAATGGCTTTGTCAAAAGCCTGTTTGAATGTAAATTCATAGTTATCTGTTGCACTATCTTTAATATTCTTGACATGGATTTTATTGTGTGTCAAACCTCAGGCCAGCTGCCTGCCACAACCATTAATGAAACATCTTAGGAAATAAATCTCAGCCTTTATACAATATTTTTAAAAACCTGAAACATTAGATGTCACCAAGGATGGTTTCACAGCTAGCTATTTTGCTCAGTAAACCATCAGAGAGACAGCAGTTTTTCAGTCTGTTCGCACAATTAGATTGAATTATTGTGTAAATGTTATAAGCTTAAATTCCAGAGAGCCCACATGAATATTATTATTATTTTTTTGGTGCATATACAAATCTGTTCTCTTTTCAGAAACTGGGACAGTTTATGTTGTATATAGCTATGTGCTGGGGGGGGGAAAACAAGGTTATAGATATTAAAGGGATCTTCATAAGCATATTTTGCAACAAACACATGATATATATTGGGCTTCTTTCTATACTTTGATAGGACAGGGATATCAACAGGAAACATTTATCTTTTAGCTGCCATGTTTTTGTCTAAATTTTCTATCCCAGCTAAGGCAAGTGATTGTTCTATTTCCATAGTTCTGAAGTTTTATTGGAACAAACTGTGGTAGAAAATTTAGTTGTGTGAAAGAGCTGCAAGCCTCAGCTGTCTAAATGTCAGCACAATAAGTCCCTATATGTCCTCAATTGTAACTCTTCTGTAACATATATTTTTTAATAACAGCGGCTAATATGATCAGAGAGTAACCTAATCAATAAAAAGCAAAACCTTGTGCTATGGATGGGGGAGTGTGAAAAAATGATTTCTGATAGACCTTAAATGTCCTTTGGCATTTCTTTTCATGAATAGTTTCTGATTACTTACGTTATTTTTATTTATCAAATAACTTTCCATTATTTTCTGCTGCAGTTTTGTCACATATCCTGCAGAACATTGGTGTCTGAGGAAAGCTCATTCAAATCGGGTCTGAAGCTTATTTAGTCCATCATTTTGGGCTATAAGCTGGTCAACTAGATGCATCTTGGGGGCTTATAAACTGGTCTTGAGTGCAACAGTCATCTTCCACTGGTTGAATCTTCTTCACCTATGGGGGTTTCCACTCACAACTCAGTCTTGTGCATGGAACTGAAAGGCTGTAACCATCAATGTGACTTTCTCCCAAGATAATTGCTTAAATTATCCCTATCCAAATGATGCAACATTTCCAAAGGCTGCACCATAACCTGGATTATCCTGAAGAATTAACAAAGTAGAAAACTGGCTTGCTTTTAGGCAGGCTACCAAAAACCTGACTTTTCAGAAATGCAGTCAACTACTTGCCTAATAGAGAGAGATGCAGAGGACCCTAACATTTTGCTGCCATCTTTTGGTTATCTGGATTTGCAGTAGCCCTCCATTTAGGGGGCACTGCCTTCTAAACAAGAACTCACCTTCTCTGATCCAGGTTGTCTTGTTTGAATTTAGGTGGTGTTATATGTGTGAGAAAGTACATATAACAATTTTGAAATATTTTATTTAATACTAAGAATACAGCGTAAATGGAGGCATGCAATGTGCATATTTAGCTACTATGTTCCTTCTCAGATTTTTGTGGACTATTTTGGCCCAATCTCTATCTCTCAGCCTATCTGACTTCTCAGTTTTCTGGTGGTAAAAGAACTTGCTGATTTTCTAGTCTTCCCAAGAACATTGTATTAAAAGGCAAGATATAAATAGTTCAAAACAAAAACAAAACAAAATAGGAACTTCCACTTGATCTGGGTATATTTAAAGGCAGACACACTACTAAAAGCTGGTGTACCTTCTTGGACCTTGTCAGCATTATTCATTTTTTATTTGTTCCTAAGAGGTTATAACTGACCTCACTGACTTATACCACATACTTTAGTTGGTCACTTGATACCTACTTGAATTTACAATCAAGAAGCTAAGACATAGTCATCTCAAAGTGTTGTGATAGACTAAGAACTACTAGCTTAATTCCACACTTTTATACAAAGAAAGTAGTGATGTTTAGACTCACTATAAGTTGGGTATCAATAGCAGCTATATCAGCAAGCAAGACTGAGAATTTTGGGAATCTTACACACCAGACAGAGAAGTACTGCTCTATATTCAGGGGTAACATCTCACAGGGTCCTTCTCTTTCCTTTCTTAAACCAGGAACCTTCTATACACAAGACATGTTTTCTGCCACTATAATGTGCAGACCCTTTAATCTGTACATTCTGCTTTTGATTCTGCAAACAATTCCCTTTGTTTCATTGAGATAATGTAGCTGTATAGCTAATACAAATTGCAGGAATAAGAATCCGATCTGGAATTGAATACAAGCAAATGAGATGAAATATGAACCCTACTTCCCCTCCCATCTTACTCAGTTTGTTTCTCTGTAGAAGGTCTTGCATTTTCCTGATTGCATGTATGCATGTGTGCTTTATATAAAAATCATTTGCACTTTAATATATAGTAATTACTTCTTAAGTCTCCTTTTAACCATCTTGATCTTGTTTTCTTATTTTGTTAAGATGAAGTGTCCTGCACTGTCATGCTGCACATTAAACATTTTCAAAACTGTTAATGATTAAGCCTTTACAAACACACATCTGTACATCTGTTATTTTAATTTCAGCTTTCATTACTAGCTACAAATGTTAAATGTTTCCATGGTTGCTGATGGAATGCATCTTGTAGAGCAAGTAATGTTTACACATATGTTTTCTATATGGCTCTTAACCATAAAATAAAACACAGGTTACAGTTAGTAAAATATTATTGTAACATTCTCTTTGCTGTTCCTAAACGCAGACTCACAAATCTTTGTTAATGAATGAAGTGCAGAGATTCAAATTTAGCTCACTTGAGTTAAAGGTCTACAATTGCTAACAAAGTGGCAAGGTTATACTGTATTTCAGAAATATTTACTGGACCTGGCAAACATAAAAGCTTTTTATTGCCTTCCAGTTTCCAAGGTACATGTTATATATCTTTAATATTGCCCAAATCAAATTTACGTGTGCCAAAACAAGTTTTGAGCCAAAATGCTGAGAAACGAGAGATAGGTATTACAGATGGGTTGTGAGAACCCAAGTTTTACATAGAGTACTAATTTGGTTGTCTTTGGAGTGGGACTATATTTTCCAAATTATTAGTCAACTGGCCAGGAATTTGGAGAAATGCAGACCCAACATATCTTCAGAGTATTAGATTGAAAGAGGAACTGTAAGAAGACCTCCCAAATAAGGTGAGGAAAACTGAATATGCACACGCATGGAATGGGACAACTTACCCTGGCCGACTCGCCCTGGCTGTTTTGTCACAGTCAACTCACCCTGGCCAACACACCATAGCCAACTCACCACAGGACAACTGGCTGTGGGACAATTCAATGTGGAATGAACTCAAAAGTGGGACAAGTAGAATTGCAGCTCGCCCCAGCCTCGAGGAGTTCTAACTGTTCAAACCTAAAGCAAGACAAGGCCCAATTCACTTGCCCTTTCTTGAGTTATCCTGCATTGAGTTGTCCTGCAGGGAGCTGGCTGTGGAAAGTTGTCCCATGGTGAATTTTCTTAGACCCTGCATTGCAGCCATGTAATATTAATTATTAGTAGAAGGAGATTAAAAATGAAATGTATAGGATTCTAGAGATACGGAATAGTTTTGCTAAAGAAAAACATTGCTAAGCATCTGAGATCTTCAACAGAAACAATTTGTTTAAACCCCACAACCTTCTTTTGCAGACTTTACTTGTTCCATTGTTGCCTGAAGAGAGCCTAAAGCCTTAGTATATAACTGCAATGTTATAATAATATTCTGGTTAAACTCAACGAGGAGATTCAGTAAATTAACAATATGCATGATTAAGTGCTGATGAAATTATAGAAAACTGGAAGCAGTAAATCTAGGGTTTGTTTCCCCCCCCCCAAACGCTGGCAGTACTTGTTCCAAAATCCCTGTCATTTTTGCTTGTTGGTTGTTCTTTAAAAATTTACAACCCCCAGGCTTCCCATCATGGTGAAATTGATATGGTTTGATTTTGGTTTTGATGTTAGATTGTGACCTGCTGTGACCTTCCTGTTGTTGTTTGTCATTATTTTGCTAGTACTTGCAGATGAGAAAAAGAAAGCTCACATCTGATTCCAGCAAGATGCTGTACTAGCTTATCAGATAAGATGTCAAAACAGCAGTCAATCTGACAGCCTGCCACACAGCGTTTTTCTCCTTTTCTTCTCTTAAACATAATTAATTTTCTGCATCCATCTGTTTAGAAAAGGAATCTACGAAAAAAAATAAATGACTGTATTATAATATCAACAAAAGGCAACAGTGAGATAACTCTTATACTAGATTGTCTCAAAAATGAATAGAGTTGACTCCAGGTCCTGCTGATTAAATTTTGCTATTGCTAATGTTATTTAGTCCTCACTGATGAGTCAACTGAAGCATCAGTTGATCAATCTGTGGATTAAATCAGTAAAAATTGTTACTGTTACAGCCCTACTTTGCCTTGTCCATTGGGAGGTGCAGTATATAGATCCATCACAGTGAACAAAGTAGCTTTTCTTTTGGTAGAATTAAATATTTTTCTGGGGAAGGCTGGGCTTTTGGTGATTTGTATTTCTTTATACTTGTGATACATTTCTTGCTAGGATAAGAATAATGGGAAAAAAAGTCCCTCTGAATTTCTTATTTGCTGGGTTTTCGCTGGAGCCATTACCTTTGCTGCTTAGCAAAAGTTCCCATTGTGATATGCATGATTTTAAATTTCCATATATATTTTCAAAACTACCCTCTTCTTCTGCAATAGGTGGTAGGTAATACTCTTACATTGTGAGCCTTTTAAAATAAAGCATTGAAAACATTTAAACTGTTTATGTTATTTTTTAAAAAAATCTTAATATGGTTTTAATAGTCTTTAGGAAGAAAACCTTGGTTTGTTTGTTCTGCGTGTATCCATAAGCTCCAATAAGTGAACCAATATTGAATGGAAGAACAATGGGAGATTTTAAAGAAGGTACACCACTTATCCAATCTCTAACCATATTAATTGTAAAGTTTCTAGGACTCTGAAAATCTTTTTTTTTTTAAAAAAACAAGTTTTATTAGTTTTTCAATTTTTACATCAAGGTGCTTAGGAAACAACGTGGGGATGGGGTAATCAATTTATCCAAAAACAAAGTCATACGTATATAGCTCATGCAAATTCCTTAAAAGTTCCCTCTCTATTTCCCTTAATTGATATAGCATTTTCAAATTAATACATTTCTAAATAAAATTCAATCAATCAATACAATTAGCAATAAGATTTTACTTATACAAATCCAAGTCTTGTTTTTAAGCTTTACTTAATTCCAATTACCATATTCCAATTTAGCCTTAAATAAACATATTGTTTACACTTCGGGTATCCCTAATTTCCCTCATTTCATAACATAATAATTATAACATCTAAAATAAACATATTATTCCAAAAGTTACATTCTTACTTTTCCAAAATATATTCTATTTCTTATCCTAATAATTCCTCATTTACTAATACCATATCTTCCATTGTCACAATCCATTTTCTTATTCTTATTCCATTAAAATGATTATCATATCTGAAATAACCATATTATTCCAAAAAATATAATCTTACTCTATTTCACATACATATTCTATTTCTTATCCTAATAGCTCCTCATTTAAAACCTTTTCCATATTACAGTTCGAAACTCTAATCTAACCAATAATTTTCATCTCAATTATAAATCTAAATCCTAAATATTAAATCAATCAATATCTTTAAAAAACCTTTTTAACCCATTTAAGTAAAATTTTAAAACCCATTTTTAAATCTGACTCTAGCTTTCTTTTTGTGCCAAGCAGGTTTCCATAACAGAGCCTCTATATCATCAGATAGGTCTCCCTTCATTCCTAGACATATTATTTGAATCAAGGGAGAACGTCCAGTTATGAGTTTTTCAAAGGATCTGGCTCCTTTGTAGTTATTCAGTTGTTGCTCTGATAATTCAAATCTCAATGTTTGGTTAAACATGTTTATCTTCAATTCAGTCTGGTCAAGCTCCTCTTCTCCTTCTTCCACTATCATCTGAATAGCATAATCGGTTATGTCCAATATTGTAGTTGTTGGTTGATTGTCAAGGTTGTCACAATTCTCAATACGTCGTATTTGCAGATCAGTTCCTGTTGTTTTTGAAGTTACATATGCTTTAATTAAAGTCACTCTTTGGTCATCAAAATTCTCAGTAGATTGTGCGTAAAGTTGTGTAGTCCTCTTTAATGTTGGTTTGGTCCTCTTCTATTGCTTTTTGGCTTGTAGAATAGTCAATTGGAGTCTGGAAATCAGTTAGAAGTTTTGGGGCAATGGCTTTGATTCTGGAATTAATTTGCTCAGTAGCTTCAAATTTTTCCCCCAATATAAGTTTGTAATTAAGATGTGAATAAGTTTCCTCCATCTCATTAAGTTGTATGTGGTGTGGTATACAGGCCTCTTTGATGTTGATCTGTTCCTCCTCTGGAATTGCTTGAGCTGTAAATTGATCAGTTAAAGTTTGGAGTTCAATTTGTAAATCTGGAATAACATCTTTATCTTTCATTCTGAAATTCATTTGTTCAGTGGCTTCATGGATTTTTTCCAGTATAAGATTGTAGTTAAGTTGTGGGTAAAGTTCCTCCATTTCAGTAGTAATTAAAAATAGTCTTTTAGTCTTTAGTGGAGGCTATGTTTAATAACAGTCAGCCAGTATCCACCTCCACAATTTCTAGCAGTTAGTTTCAGCACCCAGCTGTTTCAAATTCTTTATCTTTTCCCTTTTATGATAATTTGAAGGTCAAACTCAGCGTCAAAATCAAAGCAAAAATTCAGTTGCAGTGTCAGATTTCACCACAAGATGTCCCCAGTAGGCTATGGAATCTTTTTCCAGACGCCAATAAAGTTTTATGAAGTTAAAAAAAAAGAAAAAAACCAATATTCTCCAGTTTAATAAGTAGGTAAAATAATAAAGTTCTTTAATAGGGATTTTTTCGGGACCCCAGAGTCTCCAAAAGTAGAAATAGTCATTATAATTAATTATTCTTTCCTTTTGTTTCCAAAGCTTATTTTCCCAAATGAGCAAATGCTGCTCTATCAAAACAGGAAAATAATTCCAGGGGCTTTTCACAGGAAAATAATTAGGGTAAAGAGAGGAAAGGAAAGGTCTCACCCGGATCTTCCACGGTGGTTCTTTATGCTTAGCTGTGTTCTTGTGACTTTCGGCTGGTGCGGCTAAGTGATCGGCCATGTTAATGGCTGATCTTTTCTTTGTCGGCCCAAAGGAGCTGCCTCGGACCGCGGAAGGTGCTGCCGCCCCTCCGCAGTCAGACGAGGGTCCTCCTCAATGGTGATCGCCCCTTCAGGGCGACTTTTAACCCTATCCAGGGTCTACCGGCGAAGGGAAACCAGCCAGCGAAGAGACGAGACTCTCTGCACGACCGCCAGAGCCGCGATCTGGAACTGGAAGTCCTCAGACTCTGCAAATCTTGTAGGGAAGGAAAATGTTTCTAAATAAGATGATTAAATTACATTCAGGTTCATATGCTACATTTTAAACAATATGTCTGTAATTTATCTATTTACTTTTGCTATGAAAGAACTATCCATTCCCAAATAAACATGGAAGAGTTTAAGATTGCCAGATTGCTTTCCTGGGAAGACTCCACCTACGGCTCTTGAGTGAATGTTGAGCTGAACAGTTTATCAATATCCTGGGGGTGGTAACATCAGTTAATACTGGTTTTTCATGTGCAGCCCCTTTTGACTGTAGTTAATCCAACCATAGACTGCATTCCCATCATGCTAGACCCAGGTTGTTTAATTATGAGTTATTAAATAGATAAGTCACAACTGTTTGGATTCATCCAATATGCTAAGCCAAAAATGGTGGTATAAGCTGTGGTGGTTTGGTTGGGTTTGCACAAGCTAACAACAAGCAAATCATAGCATGCTATAAGAAAATGTATAAATCCAGCCAAACATTCTTCAAGTTCTGAAAGCTTGCAAATACATAGAAAATACAGGGAGTCCTTGTTAAATGACCACACATTTAGCAACCGTTCAGTTATGAGAAGAGACGCTTACCAATGGGTCCTGGTAGTTATCACCACTGCAGAGTCCCTTTAGTCATGTGATTGCAAATGGAGCATTTGGTGATGGCTCTCACTTATGATGTCACAATGTTCCACAATTATGTGATTGCCATTTGTAATCTTCACTGCTGGCTTAAAATGATGATGTCTGGCTCTTGGTGATTCTATGTGTCTCCATGTCTTTTGATCTTACACTACTTCTTTGTGTTGTTCTATGTTCAAGTCAATGAGGAAGCCATCAGGAGGGTGCAATTGGTGATATCATGACCACAGTATGCTGCGACTGCTCAGGATTTGCCTAACCACAGTAACTGGGATTGCTGCATCTTCCATGGTAAGTCAGTGCAGTCGTATGATGTCATTCTTTATGAATGCATTGCTAGCAACAGTTGCTGGTCTCAATTACCATTGTTAAATAAGAACTAGCTGTCCTTTTTACTTTCCTGAGTGTTTAAATTCATGTGACTTAACACCTTTCCCTCTTTATCATTATAATTAGCCTACAAGTTATAGAGCAGGGGTGTCAAACTCGCAATGTCATGTGACGTGTCGCGATGTATCGTGACTTTTTTCCCATTGCCGGCAATGGGGTGGGCACGGTTTCCGTATGATGAAACTGGCTCGCAGGCCGGCAGTTTGACACCCTTGATATAGAGAGTCAGTTTGGTGTAATGGTTAAAGCATCAGGCAATAAACCCAGAGGCTGTGAGTTTTAGCCCCACCTTGGATACTCTGTGTTAGCCATAGGATAGAGGCAATGGAAAACCACTTCCAAAATTCTTTGTCAAGAAAGCTGCAAGAACTAATCCAAACACTGGCCTAGAACAAAACATACTGACTTGAAGGCACACACACAAAAACAACAACAGGTAAGACAGAACCATATTATGATTTTATTCACCTATCTCACTAACCTACAATTACTCATAATTTATTGAATTAACCAAATGCCTGGATTTGCAAAATACTGTGAAACATAAATTAACCCCACTGGCTTGGTTTTCCTTGGGATTCTAAATCACAGACTAACTAGGGATATTTTGTCAAATTGTTCTAAGCCTGTCTAGCCATAAGCAGAGTGGTGAGCTTTGATAGGTCAGATAAAATTCCTGAACACTAAGTGTGACTCTCCTTTCAAGCCATTGCTATTGGACTCTTTCCTTTTTCTCTGCCATTCACAAAATTTGCCCCTTGGCACTATTGAGAAGGTGCCAGCCCTCTGATTATGTCCCAGATTTTAATCACTTCTGCACTAAAGACAACCTGTCTGAATTGCTTAAAGGTTAGCTCCCTCATCAAACTGAGTCAATAAGTCCTTTTTAAATTAAATACTATTAATTAATTGCTATCTCAAAGAGTTTATTGACATTGATTTGTCTCTTTTTATATACTTGTGTAATAGGCTTTTTCTGTTCCCAGTTCTTAGTTTTAACTCTTAAAATTGGTGGTATAGATTGGTGGTATCATAATTTTAGCACATTAAACTTCTTATTGATGTTATCATTTTATCTTTAGTATTTTTTTCCTTATGTAGGGCATAAAAACATCTTTTCTACTCTTGGAAAGAGTTGGCTTTTGACTTAATTAATTTATATTTCATATTTCTAAGCTGCCACCTTCCTCAAAGTTAATGGTAATTTGGTGATGCCAAATTACCATTCACATTCAAAAGGGCTTTTTAGATCTCCAATTATAATTTTCAAATTATTTTGAAGGACTTAAAATTAACAACTAGATACAGAGACAGTTTTTTCCCTTGTGCCATCACTCTGCTGAACACCTAATTCCCACAGTACTGTCTTATGTCTAAGCATATTTACCTATGTAATATGGCTGTAGTATTATTATTATCCTTCTCATATTCTCTCCTACCTCTTCTTATTGTTATCATTGTTATGATTATTATCATTCTGTTGTTTTGCATGTACACTGAGAGCTTCTGCACCGGAGATAAATTCCTTGTGTGTCTAATCACACTTGGCCAAATAAAGCTCTATTCTGTTCAATTCTATTCTGTTCTGTTCTGTTCTGTTTTCTATTCTATTCTATTCTATTCTATTCTATTCTATTCTATTCTATTCTATTCTATTCTATTCTATTCTATTCTATTCTATTCTATTCTATTCTATTCTATTCTTGATTCAATTTGATTCTATATTCTATATTCTATTCTATATTCTATATTCTATTCTATTCTATTCTATTCTATTCTATTCTATTCTATTCTATTCTATTCTATTCTATTCTATTCTATTCTATTCTATTCTATATCCTATACTATATTCGATTCGATTCTCTAAGCTTTAGTAAATGGTAATGCTAAAGATTCACTGAATATCTGTTGTATCTAAGAGGTTTGCCAGGATGCCTGCTCAGAAGTATATTCTGTGGAATTCAGCAGTGTTTGCTTCAAGGCAAATATGTATAAAACATCAGCCTCAGGCTTCTTATTACATTCCCTCTATTATCATGATGTTTATTTTCATAGTTGGTCAAGAATTTCAAAAAGGAACTAGGAAAATTGCATGATAGCATTGCTACTCACTGCATGAAGAGAGAAAGAAATTCCAGTACTTATAGTTTTATGTCAGTGTAGAATGCAAATATTTGTATATGTGAGTGTGTGTGTTTGTATGTGTGTGTGAGCTTCATTTGATCCACTGCAGGATAAAGCTTTCTCTCTGAAGATTATGGACTGTATTCTACCACAGTGGTCTAGCCTAGGCTGGTAAATAGATGTCTTTTGACTTCCCAATCTAGAGCAGAGAGAGAATAACTAGCCCAAAATCATCCAATCAGCAACTTCCATACCTAAGGAAGGACTTGAATTTGGGTCTTCCTGCTCTAAGTCCAACCACACTGGCATATTCTTACAGACCTATATATCCACAGACACACAGATTTGTTAGTATTGTGAGACCTCTTTGATATGATTCTTCACAGAATTTGTTTTTGGCTCTCAGATGCTTGTGGTTACTACTCTTAGTTTTAGTACTTCTTTTAAGTGGGACCTTAGTGATGCTTCTCAGTGTCTTCTGAAATAGAAAAAAAAAACCCCTCATAATATTTCTTTCTAGGGAAGGATATGCAAAATGCTTTCTTTCAGGGTTGGACCACATCTAAAACACCTCCAGCCACATTCTGTTTTAGAAGAAATGAAGATTCCACCAAAGTTGCATAGAATAGGTTATATCTTTAAAAATAAAATAGAAAAAAAACCTGGTAGTGCAGCACATAGAATAATGGATTCCAGTTACAGGAAGGTAGATTCCAATGGAATGATGGAAAATAATAAGAGCACTTCAACAGTGAGTTATTTACCAATAATGATGGTGAACGTCTTTCAGGCAAAGACTGAACAACCATTTCTGGGTTGGATGGGGATGGAGATGGTGATCTCAGTGTCCCTTCTCAATCCTAGAAGTCTATATTAACAGACGCTCATTGCCTTCTGTGCATTTTAGATTCCAACTGTAGGCATATATGGCAGGGCATAGATCTACGCTGCCAAATGTAGGATTGAGCTATAAATGGCTTAGGCATTCTGAGGTTGTTACCTGTGCAAAGAGATTGTTGCAGACCAAGGAGATAATATGCTGTATATGTGTGTGCTTGTGTGTTGGTCTAGCTACTCTCTTGCCTAAGGAAGAATTTAAAGCAGACAATTATACCTTATGTGATTGCAGACAATACATAACTAGATTCAGGGATGGAGTTAGAAATCAATTCTCTTCTTTGCTTCTCTAGCAGAGATGCTGCTTGAATGCAGAGCAAAAAAGATTTGGTCCAGTTTAATTCTGCCAATTAGCAGTGGATTACTTTAGAAGACAGTTTTGCTCCTCTTGCTGCAAAAAAAGCACCTATTCTTAAATTAACAATTTAAGCTAAAGCCATGGCTTTTCACATAACAAGATCTGCAATGAAACAAAAGATATTTGTATTTTATTTTTTAATTACTTGTATTATTGTCTATTTGTACAAATATTGAAACCTCACAATACACAGAGCTAAAAGTTTCCATTAAAAAGGCACCATTAAAATCACTTGCTGCCCTGACTGAAAGGGTCTTGTACAAATGGCAACAGAAGAGGATTATCTTCATCAGTTTCCTGAAGACTTTGTCCATAGCACTGAGGACCCCATCCACTTTCTTAGTACGGAGAAGTCCCAATTCACCCCAATAACTATACTAGACAGTCTCAGTCTCGGTCAATTCCAAAGGATCCAGGCAGTCAGAGAGAATCTGTAGCCTTCACATCACCCATGTAAATCTTCCTCCAGGCCCTCTTGGAGGGTTGCCCTAAACAAGGCTACTGATCTGCAGATGTGAAAAGAGTAGACAAATAACTTTTCCCTCCCACTCTTGTTGTTACAAGATAATTCTTAAGGAAGTCTTTTATCTGTGTTTGATAAGATTCATTCTTCTTCCACCAGGCAACTCTTCTGCCATTTCATAGTGTGAAGTTCCTCAGAAAATCAGCTCTTTGGGATCAATAGGCAGAGAAAGCCCGCAGAGTACAATCTGATCAAAGACAATAGTTCATTCCATAGTATGACCAGCCTTCAGTTGAAGTTCATCAACAACTCTCCCAAGATCCCTCTGAAACTAGCAGGGCCATTAGTCATCTGGGTGGACCCAAATGAATAGGTTTTTCCTCCATCCAGTGAGGTGGGTTCAGACAACTCTAGAGATAAAAAAGAAGCATCTGATTATGGCAGTGGACTAATGGCTACCACTGCCCTGAAAGACAAAAAAAATCAAGTCTAATGCATTACCATTGTTGTGAATCAGGCCCATAAGAACTTGATTACGTTCATGGGGCCATAGTGGACATGAACCTCTGAGCTGTTTCTGAATCCAGTTAAAGTCCCTCAATAATTTTACCATTAATCCACCATGGCTTCAAGCAGCTTGGATAGGGAAGCCGCTATGCAGGAAAAAGTTGGTATAGTACTAGCTGTCCCATCTGGTCCCTGGAGCTAAATCCTATTAGAAACGTACACCTGGTTTTCTGTGTAGCAATGCCTATGAAAGTTATAAAGGTCTCTCAGATAACTGTTGCCATTCTACTGTTCCTGCTCCAATGGGCCTATTTCTGAAAGGCGAACCCCTTTCTGCTCCACCTCATTAATACACATGAGGTTGGCCCTCTCATTTATTACTAGATAATGGTTGAGAGGTCATCTGGAGGAGGTATGGTGAACTGAAGATGGCTTTGCAAAAGTGGAGTCAACAACCAGGGCAAAGACCAAGGAACCAATGAGTAAAGTGGTTTTTTGGAATTTCTCTGGATAAGGATAGCATGAAAGATCACTCTGATATCCTCTGGACAGCTGCTCCTCACAAAGAAACTGTAAGACAGCTGTTTTCTGCAAGTTTGAGCACCAGACGTTGGCAGGATTAGCCATCTTCCTGACAATCATGCTGGAGACTTTTAAAGGACAATAAGTTTGCAAACCTCACTTTCTAATCACTTTTTGAAATTGCTCATTAACTATCTCTAAACTATTAGAGACCTTTGAAATGCTAGGTGAGTCTGCCTACAAACTTGAGCAAAAAAAAACACAGTATCTGAAATAAACTGCAAAAAAACTAATGAGATTTTGATCAGAAAGTTTTAAACAGACTAAGGGTCCAGATAAAATTGGTATGTTAAAACTTCTCCAATAAAATTTTGGAATTAATTGTATAGAACAAACAACCTCTTGTGGGAAATGGATTCTCTTTTGATTTTTTTCAAGACATAACAAGGATAAGCATGATTTCAAAAACTGGGCATTAGAGGAGACTAAAGCTTTTGGGCAGAGAAAAGATTTACAAAGTGTAAAATGTTGCAAAACATTATAACAATAAAAGTACTGAAGGACATTTGAAGAATGGAATCAAAAAATAGCCATAGTATCAACAATGTCAGTAAGGATGTCTACTTCTATGGACTATGTCCAAAATATGTTATTCAAGAAATGACAGATGTAGAACAAATTTTATATGACAAGATAGAGATGATAACAAAAATGGATTTATAACTGACAGGCCAAGAGAATGTCCTAGAAAAGGATATTTCACTAGATGTATGAAAGAAGCTGGCCACAGTTTTAAAATTTAAAAGCAAAATACAATTGACAAACCAAGAAAGTGACATAGATAATTATTTTTCCTATTGGACATACAAAAGAGGCTTGTTTAAATCCTGAAAAACTCTGTGCAGAGACAAAGAAGAAATGAAGACAAATCAAATCCTATCACAATATTTGAATGAACTAAAGATTAAGGCTATTACTAATAAAAGAGGATATGTATACCGGTAGTTCAAAGTCGAACTGTGGAGTCCTTGGTGCTCTGTGAGACTGGCTGTTTATTTGTGGATGTTTGTACCTGACTAAGTAACATTTTCAATGCTAGAAGGAAGTGGGGTTTGCTCTCTGCTTATCAATGTTGGTGGGGGTGTTGTTTTCTCCTTGGTATTTTTTATTTAGGCTGTTAGCAATAGCACTTAGACTTATATACCACTTCATAGTGCTTTACAGCCCTTTCTAAGTGGTTTACAATGTTAGCAAATTGCTCCAACAAATTGCCCCAACAATTTACCGACCTTGGAAGGCCACTCAGAATCGAACTCCTGGAATGAGCAGTGAGTTAGCCTGCAACACTGCATTCTAACCACTGTGCCACCATGGCTCATGTTGTTTATTGCTTGATTGTTTGAGGGGTCCTTGCTGCTCTTTGAGCTTGGTTCTTTTTTTTTGCAGATGTTTCATTACCCCAACTAAACAACCTCATCAGTGCTAGCTTAATTGTTTGTCTGGTATTAATCCTAGTGTTAATCCCTGTTTATATGAGAACACTCATTGCCGGGTAGGAGGTGTTTTGGACTTCTTGTTTCCTTTTTAGCTTTTTTATAATTTCTTTTGAATGGGGTGTATATATCTATACCCCCACCAATATTGATAAGCCAAACGTCTGTCTATAAGCAGAGAGCAAACCCCACTTCCTTCTAGCTTTGAAAATGGTACTTAGTCAGGTACAAACCTCCACAAGTAAACAGCCAACCTCACAGAGCACCAGGAACTCCACAGTTCAACTTTGAACTATATATATTCTCTTCTATTGGTAATAGTCTTAATCTTTAGTTCATTCAAATATTTATTTATCTCTATGTGCCTGTTGATGACTGACGTATCTGAGTGCTAAGCTTCCAGGAATTCTTTAGTATTTTTGGATTTAGCTTTAGGAATATTATTCTAGGCTTCATATGGTTTTAATCCTTTTCATTGAAATGAAATATCATTGTTTGTTAACATTTTAAGTTGCACATAAATCTACATAATTGGATTTATTAAGAAATGGTGGAATGGAGACCAACCAATCATTATTGAACACAGGCTTTTGAGAAACATATTATCCTCACTTAAGGATGCATTCACCAGTTTCCATATCCATGCCATCATAGTCCTCTCTGGTCTGATATACAGTATTATGGTATCAATGGAGTATCAATCTAATTTGCAGATGATTTTGTTAAGTTCTTCAGGTGTCACAGTTTTGAAGGGGTCTTAGGTAACCCTGAAATAAGTTATCGCTGTCATTTCATGAGCTTCTGCCCATCTGCTAGTTAATGCAAAGTATTGGTGCTTTATCATTTTTGCCACTATGATGTATGCCTCAACATGGATGGGTACCTATTTCTCATCATTTTCACACCTTATTTTTTTCCTCAAATTCGTCCAAGCATCTCCTTAGGTGTTTCATCTCCTGGAACTCCTTGTCAAAGCACCCTTGGTTTAGCATCCTAGGAGAGATTTCTTGGGAATAACCTTTTCAAATGCAGTGGCACCCTTTATTTTATATGGTTCAAACTCCCAAGACTTTCTGATCTCATAGCCATGGCATGGAGGTTGAAATTCTCAAGAATGCAAAGCCTGATGGAAGAAGGGCACCACGAGCCAGTCAATAAGGTTGAAGAAATTGGGGAGAGAGTTCACTTTTTTGAGAGCTATAAGTTTCAGCATTAGCGATATAAAGTGGGGTTGCTGTAGTCCTGGGAATTGTACTACAAAATCTGGAAGGCCACAAGTTGTTCACCCTGTTATGCAGTCTCCTTTGGAGAGAATCCCAAATCACTATCTTCTTGCTTCTAGATCTCACTGGTGGTACTACCCATTAGCTTATCTTTCTTTAGAGTCTTTTGTTGTTACTGAATTTAGTTTTCTAATTCCTGATAGTCCCTCACATCACTCATTACATAGTATGGAGTAGAAGCCAGTGCTTCTCTGACTAAATACATTTTAGCTCAGCCACGAATTCTCTAGTTGGACACCCAAAGGATCTTAAAACATAATGCTAGCTCATTTAATAGGGCCATAGTGAGAATTACCGACACAAAATGTGTGAACAAGCTCAGTGAAAAGAAAAGCATGATAAAATAATGTTTTGAAACTCAGCTAGCATCATGTCTCCTAAGACACCAACTCTATCCATGGAGTGATATTTTGGCTTAGGTCTAATATTCCTTGTTCCAGACAAAACAAAAAGATCAATGTCAAAGAAGCTATGGAAAACCTTTCTCAACAATTAATTTGACTCTTCCTTCTTCTGAAGCTGAACAGTGTGACTGCAAGGATCCTCCTTTCTTCTCTAATATTTAACACTGCCAAATAAAACCCTCACACTGCTACCAATTTTGCAGCCTTCTCTCCTTGAGAAGCCAAAAGTTTTCTGTGGAAGACCATAGGTATCCATTCCATTGTTTAATCATTTTTCTTTTTAAGGCATGCCAGTAGCCATCATCATCAAATGAAGGACAGTTTGTAAAGATCACATGATGTTTTATAAGAAAAGAATGAGAGCTGTATAATGAATCCCTGTCCCAGTGAGGAGCCTAGGCAGGGTTATTGTCTTACATTAATAAAATATCAATAGTGTCGCTGTTCTTAAAATCCTGGCTGATTCTCATTTAAATCTTCCACTGCTTTTTGGCATTTGTTATTTCATTTGAGCATCAAAGTGCTCTCATTGCAGATCTCCAGCATTATGGAAAACCCCGATGCAGAATGCCTGAAGGCACAGAAAGCAAGATGATTTTGTGTTAACATATGCATAAAGACAAAAATTTAATCATCCAAAAAGATTGTTAGATAGTTGTTCCTAGTGTTTAACCTAAATCTGCTTTGTAGTTTGAAATGCCTGCCTTTTGCACTCATTTTATGCTGAGCAAACCATATGATTTCCATTTCTTAGTGGATAAGGGTAAACAATTTTTTTCCACCTCGCAACTGGAAGCCTTTACAATATTTGAAGACCATTCTGTGTGTTGAATTAGATTAATAGAGTATAATATTAGTTGCTTATCGGTCATTTGTAGATTCTTCTTTTCTACCCAAACAGAAAAAATAAAATAAAAGCAGATTGCAATTTTATCTCCTTGGATACCTTTAGGATACCTTTTCCTTAACGTTTAACACAGAGAGAGATGTTCTTCCCGAGAGCGACAAATGTTTAACCTTAAGTACTTTAAAATCTGGTCTTGGGAATATTCAGATGAAAATCTTTGTAGTACTGAAGCTTCTCTTAGAACAGTATTGAAAGATGCTGTATGGACACTTGTCTCTCCTAAAACCTTGATGGCACCATTTAGTATTCCATCTATGTATCAGGAGGCGAAGCAGGAATACATTTTTGTCTTCCAAATTACTTGTTCAGATATAGGCTTTTTATTTTATTGTTTTGGTGGCTGTGCTTTATTTAAATGCAGTGACCACAACAGGTGACTTTTAAAACCTGAGCGGATATGCTCCAGATAATAACTAGCAGACAGAAGCATTCAAAATAGTCTTGCTAATCAAAAAGAGAGTAATTCAGCAGAGATCTTTTTTTTCCTTGTGGGCTTTGCTAAGGACAAAGAAGCATGTCTTGGAACTCAACTACGTGGAATACATTTAAAATACTTAGCTATATTGGGCAACCGTGTGATTAGTTCTGTGTGGAAATAATATATAATTAATTAGACCACAGAGATGAATACTGTATTTTAATAATAACATTAATTGGAACATTTATGCCAATCAGTACTTATCTGGGCCGACATTCCTGTATTATGGTGCTCTAAAGTGCTCTTTCAGTAGTGCTGGATTATTTAGGAGTTTACGTCAAGGGCTGATACTGTGATACTCCCCAGGTTTGTAGGTCATTCTTACAGGTTGACAGTAGCAAAAACTGCATGCTGACAATACAGCCAAACCAGCTTTCCTTCTGTGTTCCATTGGCTGAAGAGGCAGAAATTTATTAGTTGAGATATAAAACCTTTGACAGCAAAAGAAAACATGAAATTGGAATTTCCTTGACAGTCTCCTGGAAAAGCAATGCGCTCTACTGTACAGGCAAGTAGCAAATAGATCAGTCAATCCCCCAAAACCTTTGCAAATCCTAGAACCCCATCACACCAAGGTGGATGGAGAATTCCAGAGGGATGGCAGGGTGGAAAATTAGGCTCTATTTGACTTTATGGATAGATTGTTCAAACATTAAATGCTATAATTTTTACCAGTGTTTTTTGGACAACTCTGCTAAATCAAATCTTTGCATTATTTAAACTATAAAAATTAGAAAAATAAAAGGGAAAATGATACCATTATAAGAGCTCAGGACATACAGTACATCGGTCCAACTAGGATAATATCCTAACAGATATTAAATGCAGATGTTGGTCATGTTTCTTATGCCAGATTGCAGATAATAACACACGCTTTTTTTTTTTTGCAGATTAAGGTTTTTTATTACATTTATTGAAAAGTTTGATATGATTTATCAATCTAAAAGTGGCAACCAAATATATATTTAAGGTTTAGTACTGATTTTAAATTTTGATTCCTGATCAAATCAGGATTTAAGTAAAATAAAAAGGAATATCTTTTTACCCCAGTGTGAGGATGGTTTTTTCTCTAGACAGTTGAAATTTTGAAAGAATGGCTGGTTTGATAGAAGATACCAACGGATAAGCATCACATTCAGGACTTGATTGAAGCAAATGCGTGCAATCAAAATATTTTCATATTTTATGCTTTTTTTAAAAAAAAAGTTGCATTCTAACCTACAGTCATTTCATTATATTTTATTTGTATCTATGGGAATATTATTTCAGATAGGAGCCAATGGAATTATTCATTTATTATTAGATTTATGTGCCGCCCATCTCATCTAGAGGCAACAATTATTTTGATTTTCCCTAGCTGGCAAGCAATGATATCAACATATTAGCTTCTCCTTAATGTATATCCAAAGCACATTTTACTAGCATTTAAAACCTTGTTGTAACTCTTACACTTGCATACAGACTTTTCACTCTTAGAAACAACCATTTCTGAAGGGATATCTACCTAGACCTTAACTTCCTCTCTTTGAAGACCTTGGATAGAAAAATCTTAGTTTACATTTTCTGTACATTTCATTAGTAGTTTACATTTTTTGGACAGTACAATTTTGTGGCATGGTGTGTGTTTGTGTATAATGTTTATCTCATGCTGAATTTATTAAAATACAATGGTGCAGAAGGAAATGGAATTCCAATGCAGTGCTGTTGTCCTAAGAAATCATTATCACAAGACAGAATTAGAAGCATGGATGGGAGTTAATGGGTCTCCCAGGCTGTCCAGACATTATTATGTTACTGTGCAAGAGGCATCAACCGCTTTAAGTCCCATTAGTGTGTTGATGAGCTGTCTGGAACAGGATGCTTATATCTGAACAAGCAGTTTACTCTAACTGCATTACATTAACCCCTTGCTGCTGGGTGCCTTTGACATCAGGTTGAGTGTGATGGCGTGAAAGCTTCCTGCTCTTCTTCTAATGAGGCAATTCCTTTCTTCAAGGCTGCTCAAAGGGTGGTTGCAATAGCTTGGTGTTTTGCCACTAAAAGAGTGATTCTGAGTACATAGAAATTAATCCCTGAAATTGTTTAGCTTTTTCATCAAAAGAAATTCAAAGAAGGCAATATTTTCTGAAGCTTTGGAAGTTTCCTTGTGTTTATGCAATACAAACTCTTTGTTTTTATCTTTAAAGATCGCTAAGATCTTATTTTGGTTTCCTTTTTTCCTTCCCATTATACAACTGTGCCAGTATCCCACCACCCACTGGATCCTACGTACATCCATTTTTCTGTGTTTTAGACATGATCATTCGTGGATCAGTGTTTTGTTCTCTCTCTCTCTCTCTCTCTCTCTCTCTCTCTTCCTTTCTGATTGACCTTTAGCATATTTCTAAATCCACCTTCCTTTAATCTGATGCTTTTGAAATGTGTTGGATTGCAACGCACATCCATTCCATGGAAATAATTGTAGCTGTAATTTAAGATATAATTGAGGTTGGAGTTCAACACATTTAGAGAGCATCAAATTGGGGAAGACTGCTTAAATCCCAATTGTTTTCTGCACTGAAATTGTAAATATACCATATATAGCTACATTTGCATAGATGTATTCTTATATTGTGTGTATTTGGGTATTGGCTCCCATCTTCTGGCTGTATCCCAATCATTTATATTATGGCAGGCTTTTCTAACTGAAAAATCTCCCAGAATTCCCAGTCATCTGCATTAATGTGCAAAGGTTTGAAGTGCATCATCAGCTGTAACTAATAGGAAATGTTGACCAGAGACATAAGAAAACAATGCAGAAAATAGATCATCATCACTTCTGTTAGCTGGCCTTGGTTGTGGGAAACAAAGAGAATGGATTACTTCCCAAGAACAAGCTGGACCTTCAAATGTTCTTTCCCAGAGAAAGAATACCAGGAAAATGTTTTATGTTGATAGTTTCCAGCCACTATGAAGTATTCTAAGAGTCCTTTGTGTGCCTGCCCATGCTTGTGAAGGCATGCATAGAATCTCTAATGCTGCATGTTAGGGTTCCACATTGCCTATTCACTGCTTCCCAACTCAGCACCTGAAGAAGTTAGCCTAAACAATGCAAATATTTGTCATCATGGGTTCTTTGAAGGAATAGAGAACTCTATCATAAAATACTTGTTAGCTAAATAGATACTTGATCTCAAGGAGCTATTGATGCTCATGCTTGAGCATGAATAGCCAACACCCAGAAGACAGGTTCAAGATACAAAAGGATCTTGACAAGCTTGAACACTGGGCCCTATCCAACAAAATGAAATTCAATGGTGAGAAACATAAGGTTCTACATTTTGGCAAAAAAACCCAAATGCGCAGGTATAGAATAGGTGATACCTGACTCAATAGCAGTAACTGTGAGAGGAATCTTGGAATCCTACTGAACAACCACTTAAATATGAGCCAGAATGTGCTGTAGCTGCCAAAAAAACCAACACAGTCTTAGGCTGCATTAACAGAAGGATAGAATTGAGATCACAAGAAGAATCAGTACCACCTTATAATGCCTTGATAAGATCACACTTGGAATATTGCATCCAGTTTTGATCACCATGATATTAAAAAGATGTTGAGACTCTAGAAAGAGTGCAGAAAACAGCAACAAAATGATTAGGGGACTGGAGGCTAACTATGAAGAAGAGTTGCAGGAATTGGATATGTCTAATTAATGAAAAGAAGGACTAGGGGTGACGTGTTAGCAGTGTTCCAATATCTAAACGGTTGCCATAAAGAAGAGGGGATCAACCTATTCTCCAAAGCACCTGAAGGCAGGACAAGAAGCAATGGATGGAAACTAATCAAGGAGAAAAGCAATCTAAAACTAAGGGGAAAATTTACGGACAGTTAGAACAATTAATTAGTGGAACAACTTGCCTCTAGAAGTTGTGGGTGCTGGAACACTGAGGTTTTTAAGAAGAGATTGGACAGCTATTTGTCTGAAATGGTATAGGGTTTCCTGCCTGATCAGGGGGTTGGACTCCAAGGTCCCTTCCTCCTCTGTTATTCTGTTATGACAAAGTTGTTGTTAGATTGCTCCCAGGGATATGTGGCTAGCAATGCTAAGTACATCAGGGAAATGTTTCAAATGCATAATGGAAAATGACATGGAGTAAAGAATGCACACAAACATGCACATTCCAAGACAATAGCTTTCTATCTATCAACAAATTTTAACTAACAGAGTTTCCAGGAACCTAAAAATAATACTTTGCAGTGGGATAAATGATGCTTATTACCACACTTCTAATCGTGTTTTTTCCCGCCTTTAAAATAGTCATGAATTGGCAGTTTCAGCGTCTGATTTCTGGTTGCCTCCAAACATTTGGAATAATTTGTACTTGGTTAACCTCTTGTAACAACATGGGCTTATAAACAGGAGAGCTTGACCTCTTTCTTTGTTAAAACTTCCCAAGGAGACCCTCCCCTCCATATACCAGGTAACAGAGACATAGCTCTGTCATGAATGGATCCTTAATCCTCATTTCCTCCATTCTAACTTATGCAATAAAACCTGAAATAAAAATGGGAAAAACTCGGAAACAAGCAAGGAAACAAAAACCCTGATGCGCTGTTTATCCAAGTAAATAGTATCATTGGTAAAACTGAGCAAAGCACTTACAGCTGAGTGGCTTGGATGGAATCCAAACTGTTCAGTTGTTAATGCATTATTTATATTAACAAAACAAAATGTCTGGATGGTCTTGAACTTTGCTGACATGTTTACTGAGGTTATGATATTAGTCTTTAGCTGACCATTATTTCAGTCACTGAAAATCTTTTTTTAAAAAAGATACCTCATGCTCTTCTTTTGCCTGTGTTTTCCCAGATGTTGGAAGGAGACTCATGTATTTTGTATAGGAAAATCAGCTGAATTGTCATGGGCTGTATATCCCTCTAGCACCAATCAGGATGGGTATAGAAAGCTTAGTAGCAGCCTATCAGAGAAGAGAGTTTTATGCCATGATATATCTGTTTTTATACATTTTTGTTGCTCAGTTGTTAAGTTGTGTCTGATTCTTCATGATCCCATGGACCATAGCATGCCAGGCCTTCCTGTACTCCACTGTCTCCTGGAATCTGCCTAAATTCATGCCTACTACATTGATGACACTAACATCTCATCCTCTGCTGTCTCCTTCTCCTTTTGCCTTCAATCTTTCTCAACATCAGGGTCATTTCCAGTGAGTCCTCTCATCTCATTTGGTAGCCAAAGTATTTGAGCTTCATCTTCAGTATCTGTCCTTTCAAAGAACAGTCAGGGTTGGTTTCCTTTAGGATTGATTAATTTGATCTCCTTGCTTGTCTTCTCCAGCACCACTTTTGAAAGCAGTTTTTACATTACTCTCAGCTCTCTTTGGTATTAGCACTGCAAGGAAAGAAGAAAGAGAAAAATAACAGGAGCTATGTAGACAAATCCTCTGTTTTCTTCTACCAATTGTCACTCATAAGAAAGAAGAAGAATTTGTTCTCCTGCAATTTCTTTCCAAGGAGAGGAAGACTGCAGTCAATTTCTTAGGAGCAGAATGTGCTGTTTTGCACTTACTTAGTGACAAGTTCATCAAGAGATGTGTGTGAACATTTCACTGCACCCTAATCTCTTTGCATTTTCTTTATATTCCAATTCCTTCCATTGGTCTCTCAAGATTATATGAGTCAGGAAGGATTCAAAGTGATAGAAAGATATGTTACAGTATACACCTCAAAAAAACCTTACCTAGCCCCCCTCCCCCTCCCCTCACTTACACATGCAGCCATCAAAAATATTAAAAAGGAAAAAAAAGAAAAATTCTCAAGGGTCCCGAGAACAAAGTATAGGTAGTGCTCAGCTTATGATCACAATTGGACTAGAATTTTTGTTGCCAAGCAAGGCTGTTCTTAAGTGACTTATGCCTGATTTTACGACCTTTTTTACTACAGTTGTTAAGTGACTCACATGGTCATTAATTGAATCCAGCTTCTTTCATTGTCTTTGCATGTTGCAAGCCAGCTGGAAAGGCCGCAAAAGGCAATCACATGACCCCATGGGATGCTGCAACTGTTGTAAAATAAATGCTGGTTGCCAAGCACCTGAATTTTGATCGTATGACTGGGACGCTGTGATGGTCGTAAGTGCGAGGACCGGTTGTAAGTCACTTTTTCAATGTTGTAACTTTAAATGGTCACTAAATGAATGGTTGTAAGTCAAGGACCATCTGTACAGAAAATTGATTCTATTGCAGAAGAAGAAATTTGGGGGAACTCCAAGGTAGATGCAGATCACTATGGAGATAACAGGAAACAACTTATCCAGGAAGTTGTTCAGCATAGATGACAAGGTAAAGCGAGATTTGTAATCCCTCTTCTTTCTGATTAGTATCTCAGCTTTTGCAATGAGGGGTTGGCTTTAACCAGGCTGTTATTGTTATTGTTGCTAAAATATAAAAAGATAAAGGTAAAGATAAAGGTCTGATTCTAGGGGGCAGTGCTCATCTTTGTTTCTTAGCCAAGGGAGCCAGTGTTATCCAAAGACATTTCCATGGTCATGTGGCCACCATGACTATACACCGAAGTGCATGGAACGCTGTTACCTTTCCACCAAGTGGTACCTGTTTATCTACTTGCATTTGCATACTTTCGAACTGCTAGGTGGCAGAAATAAAAAATATAGGAGCGTTATTTTGGGGGAGGTAGACTTGAACCCCACTGGGTTCAAAAGTATTTCTTCTTTGCAGTTTCTGTCACTTGCCTCTATTTATGGAAGTTAGAAGGGCATGTTAACTCTGTTCACTGTCTCCATCCAGGTTTGTATGATATTCAGAATATTGCTTAAGATGCTTTAATTACACACAATTAACACACTATTTCTGTCTTAACTATAATTATGCTCTTGGCTTGTGTTTGTATGATGTTTGAACCCAAACCATTATATGACTTGGTATATCATACAAACTGGCTCAATATTTCTAAAAGAGTAACCATAGAAATCTAAATATTGAATCTACATTTTTTCAAGCTCATAATCAACCAAAAATAAAAATGGGCTTCTAATTGTTCTGGAAACTAAATTGGAACACCTTTCTATTATTATACCCTCTTTAAGAAATCAATAGTTTAACATGCTCAGTTTCTTGTTTAGTCACTAGTTCCAGTTCAGAAAATAACATCAGAGTTTTGATTAAGCCATACTTGATATCACTCAAATGATACTAGTTTCTGACAGATGTTCATCTGCCCAGCATTAATTTTTGCTGGAGGCAGGACTTGGAACATAAAAATACACACCAGCTGTCATTCATACAATGAGCATCTTCTTGCACCAGAATCAAAGAAAAACATTTTGATCTTTTAAAAGCCTTGCAAGTCTCAGCTTATTTCTGACCTTAATCTTCCTAACACTATCTTTACATATACAGACTATTCTCATGCCTGTTTCTTCAGACAGCCCTATGTGTGAAAGCATCCTCTGTTTGAAAGGTTTCCAATCCCAGTCTGGAATTATAATGAGGAAGCGTGGAGTCAGCCAGTTGTCCATCATTTTGCTTATTACCCGGACAATAGATTGAGAAAGTATAAAGGCCACTGGTGATTATATCAAGAAGTACTATATTTCTATTTAGTTATTTCCACACTGCATATAGGTGTACAAATAGCCATATGTATTTTTACTATAAATTGTCATATGTTTTTGTTCTTAATTTGGGTGATAAACTTCCTCTTTTTTGGGGGGGAAATCTTTCCTGTGCCTTGGCATGTATAAGTCATCCCATTTTCACTTTGTTTCCTTGATTTCAGTGGTTATGGAAAAAAAAAAACTTTTTCACTTGATACAAATAATAAGAGGGTATCATTTAAGCTTTTAACACAGATCCTGAAGACAAGGTATGGAAACTCTCTAAAGTGTAAAAAGATGAGATTAAGACAAATACTTTAGGTCAGTGATGGCGAACCTTTTAGAGACTGAGTGCCCAAACTGCAACCCAAAACCCACTTATGCATCATCGAGTGACGGGTGGTTGTGGCCCATTGGCTGGGTGTGGCCCATTGGGTGGGCGTGGCCCATTGGGTGGGCGTGGGTGCAGTGATAATGGCAGACTGGGTGGGACTAAATCAATTCCAACTTTGCAAGATCTTTTTTTTCCTGTGAGAAGTTGAAATTGACTGAACCTTTTTTTTTGCACACGGCGGCGGAGGCCTAAAGCGAAAAGGTTTTATAAAACCCAGGTGAAGGCCTAGGACTGGGGCAATGGCGCGCGTGCCCACAGAGAGGGCTCTGAGTGCCGCCTCTGGCACCCGTGCCATAGGTTCGCCACCACTGCTTTAGGTGATGTTAAGGGTTTTATCCCAAGGCTTTCAGGACAGTCTTAAAGCATGAAAGATATTTAATGTCCTTTGCTTTCCTAATATCCAACATTTCTAAGCCTGCAGTTCATCTGGATTGTGGATGCACATACATAAAATATAAGCCAAATACCGGTATGAACAGAAAGGCATTTTTATTGCTTGTAGAAAGCTTTGTCTTCATTCCATTTAAACTTGTGAAAATATTAAATTTGTCCTGGAAGTTGAGGTGGAGAAATTAATTTCAGTGACAAAAATAAACTGAATCCAATTAGTAGGCCCTGAGCAGTGGCTCATTAGTGTGATAGGCGAGTAAATGAAATTCCAGCAATAGTGAATGAACGTATCCGTCTAGGATTTATGAGATGCCCATAACTCTTTAGTTAAAGTTTTTTGGAATGAAGCAATGAGTTTTGTTAATAGAAAAAGATGTAGGCACTTCATTTTTTTTTAAATGCACTGGTAATACTTTATGAATGATAGTAATACACTTTTTTTTAAAGTTAGTCTTCAGGGATTAATTCTCTCGTTTCAAATGTCTACAAAGTAGTTTCCTAGACTAAATTTGTTACTACGTGGAAATTCCATTTTCCTATTACAAGATCTTTGATTTTTATCCTAGCATTATTTATTAGATTTTATTTTATAAGTAACCTAAGGCAGCAAACATGCATAATACTTCTTCTTCCTCCTAATTTTCCCACAATAACTACCTGTGAGGTATAGTGGATTGAGAGAGAGTGACTGGCCAAAGACACCCAGCTGGCTTTGTGCTTAAGCTGGGACTAAAACTCAGTCTCCTGGTTTCTAGGCCAGCACCTTAACCACTACTGTACAGGTAGTCCCTGACTTAAAACCATTCATTTAGTGACTGTTTGAAGTTACAACCAGGGCTTTTTTTGTCATAGAACGCCCAGAACGGAGTTCCGGCACCTTTTTTGGATGGAACCTTGTAGGTAGGCAAGGCGGGTTGTATGACGTGTGTGAGTTCCGGCACTTTTCTTTTTTTAAACAAAAAAAGCACTGGTTACAACGGTACTGAAAAAAGTGACTTATGACAGGTTTTCACACTTACAATCATTGCAGCATCCCCGTGGTCACATGATTGAAATTCAGACACTTGGCAACTGGCATGTATTTATAATGGTTGCACTGTCCCAAGGTCATGTGATCATCATTTGTAACCTTCCCAGCTGGCTTCCAACAAGCAAAGTCAATGAGGGAAGTCAGATTCGCTTAACAATCACATGATTCACTTACCAATTGCAGTGATTCACTCTACATCTGTGGCAAAATAGGTCATAACATGAGGTAAACTTGCTTAATGACTGCCTTGCTTAGCAACAGAGTTGTGGTTGTAAGTTGTGGTTGTAAGTTGAGGACTACACTAAACTGACTCTCCTATGATCTCTATGTCTTGGGCCTTAGCTCTATTTGGAGGACTGATTATGGTTAGTCCTGATATATTATTCTTCATAGAAGACAGAGAGGCATTAACATGTATTCTTCTAGTCCTCAACTTGGCAGAAAAATATGCCTGAATCATATCTGTTGCCTGATACCTGAGCTCTAATCTGTGTCAGTAACAAGAGTTGTGAGATCTGGTTCTTACAGTTTCAGTGTGGGGAATTTAAGGCCCACAATCAGTGGGTTCACTTCCCCTTTTATTTGGTAGAAGAAGCTGGCAGGAAAAAAAAACACCACCAATGACTCTCATTAAAGTCAGGAAGGTCTAAGTGTGGAGTCCTGACATCCCCTTCCTGCCTTGCAAATGCTCAAATGGCTATTTATGCATATTCCAATGTTAATTTTTTTCTTCATATTCATTGGCTTTGGAATTAGTTATTCATGCAGGTGATGAATCTGAACTAATATAACATTGCATATCTTAATTGAGCTACACTGGTGAAGCCAGAAGCAGAAATTGACCTGCATGTGTTGTAAAATAATCACATATTAAAGCCAGTACCACCAGCAGCAAAAGAATTCATTTGTTAGTCTTATTTAACTTGAGTTGCCTTTTGGTAACGTGTCATCATCTACAATCCAAACTTGTCAGTCAGCAATAATCTGCCTTGACTTTCAGTGCTTATAAAATCATAGTGTAGACATTTAATGAGGGAAAGATAAAAATTCTGGTCAGATTCAAACCTCTAACGGTCTTGACATATCATTTCCTTAGAATGAAGTCTTTCTTCTGTCATTCAGATGTAAATTATCTGAACAATCTAGGAGTAATTATATTAACCAGTACCGAACATTTGGCACTATCAAATTTGTGAATTAATGTTTCCTGTGCTCTTTAACTATAAAAACATCAGCAAAAAAAAAAAAAAGTTAGCAAAAGGGGCAAAATCAGAGGTGGGGAAACTAATTTTATTCTTCTATTATTTTTGACCAGGTGTTCATGCAGGTTTCATGAGATTTCAGAAGTGTAAGAAAAGGAAAAATCTCATTATCTACAGGCCACCAAGAGAATCATCCCCTTTATAGTTGAAAGGTAATGGTAGCATATATTTTATGTTCACTTATATCTTAAGCACTGTGCCAAAGGTACTGTCCAGGCATTTGAAATTCACCTTCTCGCCTTCCAGTTTTTCAACTGAAAAAAGTTTGGCTTTGCTACAAATTGTGAGTTGGAAAGGAGAAGGTGGGAGGACCAAAGTAGCGGCCCGCGCGCCGTTAGGCGCGCAAATCATATAACTAAAAATCATAAACAGCAGCAGCACATTCAGGGCAAGTGCGTGTGAGATTCCTTGTATCTAAGAATGTCTGGCTTAGTTCAGTGCAACACTTGTTTTGCAGCTGTCTTTCGCAGTACCCTCTTCAAACTTGGAAACTGTCCTATCTATAAACAAATCACTAGTCTACAAGGACAGATTATCTATCTAGGGTCTGTAATCTGTGCTCTTCAGGCAGAAATTAGGTGTCCAGTTCAGCCCTTCTACTCTATTGAGCCTCCGCGCTATCAGCCCCCTCTACCACAAAGATCCTGCAGGAGAAGGGCAGTGTGGACAACCGTGGGATCTGGCAGGGTGAGAGCTGTGAACCATAAACACAAAGCTTTCGATGTGTCCCTGCACAACAGATACAGTGCCCTTGCTGACCTTAATAGGGACATTAAGGAGACAGGTAAAGGTATTTGTGATGATAACTCAAATAAACAGGGGATCGTGGACCGAGATGAAGAACTTGTTTTCGACAGGGAGAAGTGCGAATCAGGTATTACACATCAGTCATGCAAGAACAGAAAGGCATCCAAAAAGAGAAGCCACCTTCTGGTTGGTGATTCAATTATAAGGGATGTAAATTTAGGAAAGGACACAGAGGTTCCAAAAGAGGTCAGGTGTCTCCCAGGTGCTACTGCCAGTAGGGACAAGAAGCGTATTTCTAAAATAATCAAGAATGCCAGCAAGGACTGTGATGTGGAGGCTATTGTATATCTTGGCACTAACGATCTGTCCCAAAAAGATGTACTCTCTGTGCAGAATGATTTCCAGAGCTTGGGGCAGGAACTTAGCGGAATATGCTGTAGGCTTACTTTTTCAGAGGTTTTACCAGTGTACAAGGAGCAAAATGGAAAAGGCCAGCGTATAGCACAATTCAATATGTGGCTAAAGGAGTGGTGTAATGGGGAAGGCTTTGGATATATTAGTCACGATGTCAGTAGCTGGTCCAATGAAAAAATGTACAAAATAAATGGTTTGCATCCATCAAAGAAAGGGACTGAGTTACTCGGCTATAAATTCACAGATTATCTGGAGGAATATTTAAACTAAACAGCGGGGACAGTGAGTTAATTGATACAGAACATCCCTGTCCCTGGCAATCTAAAAACTATAGGGCTATAAGTGCATGTAACATAGATGTGTGTGTGGACAAGAATATCAACCTTGCTGTCAAACAAAATCAAGCTTTCAATAGCGAGTGCCACACAAAGTGCACTAACCAAATAGGTGGTAAGACAATAGGGGAACTCAGGCACCACACAGGCTATGTAGAAAGTAAACACAGGGTCAGTCATAAAGGACTCAAATGTTTATACACCAATGCACAGAGTATGAACAGCAAACAGGGTGAACTAGAAATTCAGGTTAATGAGGGCAGATATGATATTGTTGCCACTACGGAAACATGGTGGGATGAAACCCACAAATGGAACACACAGCTAGAGGGATTTAAATTATTTAAAAGAAACAGACCAAATAAAAGAGGAGGTGGAGTTGCTCTCTATATAAGAAATAACTACATCTCTACAGAAATAGAGCACAACAATGATGAAAACTGTCTTGAATGCATTTGGGTCAATATAAAAGGGAGAAAAAATGACATTGCCATAGGTGTATACTATAGGCCACCCAACCAAACAGAGGAAATAGACGAACTTTTTGCTAGTCAGCTAACTAAGGTATGTAGGAAGCACATCACAATAGTAATGGGGGACTTTAACTACCCTGACATCAACTGGGAGACAAACTCTGCACCAAGTGGAAGATCAAACAGATTCCGACAAACCTAGCAGACAACTTTGTCTCCCAAAAAGTAGAGAAGGGAACTAGGGGATTAGCCATTCTGGATCTAATTCTCACTAACAGAGATGAAATGATAGAAGGTGTTGAAGCCACAGGAACCTTGGGAGGTAGTGATCATGCAATATTGGAATTCAACATTATGGAAGCACAAGCAATAGAACACAGTCAAACTAGAGTCTTGGACTTCAAGAGAGCTAATTTCAATAAACTTAGAGAGGGCTTGGGAAGGATTCCATGGATGAGAATCCTCAAGGGGAAAACAACTCAAGAAGCTTGGGAAATTTTGAAAAGTGAGATAATAAAAGCCCAGTCTAGCACAATACCAACAAAGAGAAAAATAACTGCTCTCAAAAGAGACCAACATGGCTGCATAAAGAACTCTCTGATAAATTGAAAGATAAAAAGGACAAGTATAGAAAGTGGAAAGAGGGGCACATAACAAAGTCAGAATATCAGCAAATAGCCCAAGCCTGCAAAGATGAAGTGAGGAAAGCTAAGGCTCATAATGAACTAAGGCTTGTGACCAAAGTCAAAAATAACAAAAAAAGCTTCTTTCAAAACAAGAAAAACAAGAAAAAAGTGAAGGGAATGATTGGTCCATTAGTGGGTGAAAGTGGCAAGAAGGTGACAAGTAATAGGGAGAAAGCAGAACTATTTAACTCGTTTTTTGCATCTGTCTTTACACAAAGGGAAAAAACAGACCAACCTATCAAAAATAGTGCCATAAAAAACAGAATAGAAACACAAGTTAAGATAGGCAAGAAAATGGTAAGTGAGCACCTGTCCAGCGTAGACGAGTTCAAATCACCAGGACCAAATCGATTACACCACAAGGTTCTCAAGGAACTGGCAGATGTGATGTCAGAACCACTGAACTATATTTTTCAAAGATCCTGGAGCAGAGGACTGGAAAAGAGCTGATGTAGTTCCCATCTTCAAAAAAGGAAAAAAATAGATCCAGGAAATTACAGACCTATCAGCCTGACCTCAATACCTGGGAAGATAATCAAACAATGAATCAGCGAACACCTAGAGGCAAACAAAATCACTACTAAAAGCCAACATGGGTTTGTCAAAAACAGATCATGCCAGACAAACCTTATTGCATTCTTTGACCAAGTGACAAAATTAGTGGATCAGAGGAATGCTGTGGATATAATTTACTTGGACTTCAGTAAGGCATTTGATAAAGTAGATCACAACCTACTACTCGATAAGATAGAAAAATGTGCGTTAGACAGCATCACCACCAGATGGATTCGTAGTTGGCTGACCGGCCGTACTCAGCGTGTGGTCCTCAATGGAACCGCATCTACATGGAGGGAAGTGTGCAGTGGGGTGCCCCAGGGCTCTGTTCTGGGCCCAGTGCTCTTCAACATCTTCATCAACGATTTGGACGAGGGGATAGATGGGGGAACTCATCAAATTTGCAGATGACACCAAGCTGGCAGGAATAGCCAACACTCCAGAAGACAGGCTTAAGATACAGAAGGATCTGGACAGACTTGAACACTGGGTACTATCTAACAAAATGAAATTCAATGGTGAAAAAAGCAAGGTTCTACATTTAGACAAGAAAAACCAAATGTACAGGTATAGTATAGGGAGTATCTTGCTCAATAGTAGTAACTGTGAGAGGGATCTCGAGTCCTAGTGGACAATCCCTTAAATATGAGCCAGCAGTGTGCTGCAGCTGCCAAAAAAAGCCAACACAGTGCTGGGCTGCATTAACAGAAGGATAGAATCAAGATCACGTGAAGTATTAATACCACTTTACAATGCCTTGGTAAGGCCACACTTGGAATACTGCATCCAGTTTGGTCACCACGATGTAAAAAAGATGTTGAGACTCTAGAAGAGTACAGAGAAGGGCAACAAGATGATTAGGGGACTGGAGGCTAAAACATATAAGGAACGGTTTGGAATTGGGTATGTCTATTTAATGAAAAGAAGGACTAGGGGTGACATGATAGCAGTATTCCCTATCGGGGGTTGCCACAAAGAAGAGGGAGTCAAGCTATTCTCCAAGGTGCCTGAGAGCAGGACAAGAAGCAACGGATGAAAACTAGTCAAGGAGAGAAGCAACCTGGAACTGAGGAGAAACTTCCTGACAGTTAGAACAATTAACCAGTGGAACAACCTGCCTCCAGAAGTGGTGAATGCTCCAACACTGGAAGTTTTTAAGAAGAGACTGGACAGCCATTTGTCCGAAATGGTGTAGGGTTTCCTGCCTGAGCAGGGGGTTGGACTTGATGACCTCCAAGGTCCCTTCCAACTTTATTATTATTATTATATTAAGAGCAAACTAACTGTGTAGGAAAGATTTTTTTTAAAATGTCCAAAATCCATTGCAAGGCTATACCTTCATTAGGGTCAGCTCAAGATCATAAAATGCTGTAGATGCTTTCTTGTTTTCCAGGTAAGATATAAACAAAACAGACCCTGACCGCTGAAGTTACTTACAATATTTTGGTATAATTCTATATTATTTGTTAACTAGGAACTTTGTTGAGAGATTTAGTTCATTTTTTATTTCAACCAATTCAATATTTTTTCTAGAAATATACTGAACATCCATTCCAAATTATTATGTCACGTTAATTAAGATGGCTACTGTAAATGGAGGAACAATTTTTTTCTGTTTTCTATCTATCTGTCTGTCTGTCTATCTATCTATCTATCTATCTATCTATCTATCTATCTATCTATCTATCTATCTATCTATCTATCTATCTATCTATCTATCTATCTATCTATCTATCTATCTATCTATCTATCTATCTATCTATCTATCTATCTATCGAATTTTATGGCTGCCCACTCACTTTCAGTGATTCTAGGTGGCTTACAAAAAAATAAAAAACCCAATATACAAAGAATAAAAGCAACAATCCCCCCTCCCTGCTGACAACAAGCAATCGAACATGCCACTTGATGGGCTCCATTCCACTCTGAGTTCCCCAGGCTCATTGGCAAAACCAGGTCTTTGGGGCCTTGCAAAAGTGTGTCAAAGTGGGGCCCAATCTAACCTCCCCGGGGATGATGTTCAAAAGGGAGGGAGCCACCACAGAGAAGGCCCTCTACTTACTGTACAGATATTAGTGTTCTATAAAATTCAAGGTGGCATTCAGTGTTTCTGAGGAGATCCCTCCTTCCCTCCTGTTCAAAGCAGCTAATAGAACAAAAAAAAAATACTTTAAGATACTTTTTTAACTGTAAATTAAATGCACGATATCAACTAGCCCATTTTTTGTTATCAGCCTGACTACCCTTCCAATAACATGACGCTTCTTTCCCAGTTCAGCAAGCAGAAGGTTAAACCACCCCATGGCATAGATTAGCTTCTAGAGCCTCATGCTCTCCAGAGTATCAGATTATAGTCTTACATTCAGAAGGAAGCAGATTTGAAAAGGCTGGCATAGGATCTGTAGGAGCTGCTTCTATAGTGTAGGATGCATAAAAAATACATAACATTATTAATCTAATTAGCTGGAATTGTTACCTCACCTGAATTTGACTTGTGGCCTTATGATCAAATGGCATTTACCTTAGTTTTCTGAACGTCTAGGCAACTGAAAAAGGGAAGATTATGTGGCCTTCTGGAAAATGAATCTACCCTGCTTAAGATCGTTACCATATGTAAATGCTAGTAATTAATGTTCTTTTGATTGGTTTTATTTTATTGCTTTAATAAATGAGACAGATGATAATTCATTTTGCAGATGCAAATAGATGTTACTGTATGTATCATTGTTATGGTTTCTATTTTTTCTGCACACCATATTCAAATGAGATCCAGTTCTTATATATAATAAACTCAGGATGTTTTCATTCTTATGAAGAGAGTGAGTGAATTGTTGCAAATATATACTTTTCATGACAGTGTCTCAAAGTCTGCTTGATTAACATCTGGAGCTGCTGGTGGCATCCATGGAACTTGGGATGTAGAGCAGCAGCAAACTTTCCACCTTGTTATGCCAAAAGAAAGAGAATAAATACGTTCCCAGGAAAAATTCTGATTGAAGATGCTGATTACATACAGAGAGTTAACTCTGCTTAGCATCACCATAAACATTTTAAAACCTTTCCATGTTCTATGTGAATTTAACTCAACATGGAGGATGAATAAAACAATATCACCCTAAGGGCAGCAAGAGATCTTTTATGAGCCTCACAATTGGATGGATAAGCCTTGCTTATTAAGCTTTTCCACAAAACATCATCTGTCTATTTCATTTTATGCAAAATTGCTATTGGAGAGGATCTAAATCAGCTTTTCCCATCCTGATATCTCCAAGTGGATTGGGAGAAAAATAGGCAAAATTCCCTTGCTAGCCAGTATTCTGTATTTTGAAGTCATAAAACACTGGGAGATTCCAAATTAGGGAAGGCTGACCTAAACATTTATCTCTATAGTTCTAAGGCATCAAGGAACTATAAAAAATTTGGTTGACTATCTTTCTTTCTATTTAGGAAATCACCACTGCACAGTCTATTCCAGGTTAAACTATTTCCCCTTACCATTAGGAAATGCTTGCTGATATTCAACGGAAATCTACATCCTTTAATTTAAACCCATTCTTTCGTATCTTCTGATTCAACTAGGAACAACTCTCCTTCTGTCTTCTACATGGCAGCATGGAAGACAGCTACCATCTCTCCTGGTGATCTTCTCTTCTCCAGGTTAAATGTGTCCAGCACCTCCAACTGTTCATCATTCAATTTTATTACTTATTATTTTAGTTGTTGACTTCTGGACATGCTCCAGTTTGTCTGTGTCTTCTTAAAGCACAATATCAGAACTGGATGTAATGTTGTGGGTGCATTCAAATCAAGGCAGGTAACAGAGCAAGACTTACATCTCTTTACCTTCTTTATTGCATTGCCTTTCATTCAAAAGCTCAAGATGATATATATATATTGCTCTCTTCTCCTTTTTCCCCACACATCAGCAAGTCTATAAGTAGGATAGGCTAGGAGAGCTAACGAAACAGTTGGAAAGACCACGGAGGAATTCTTAAAACCTCACAATCTTAGTTAGGTGGGTTTTCAAACAATGTTGATGTAGTTAATTTTTCCATTATCTCACTTCACTAAAAGTTTTGTTATCTAATCCCAGTCCATCTGCCTGACTTGGAAGTCTCTAACCTATGCAGTTATGTTTCTCTTCCTCTGCATTCTTCTGCAAATGTTCTTCACTGGATCTTTGTGTTGACATTCATGGCTCTCAATATATGTGTGCTCTTCCTTAATATTTGAAGGTATTCTTCTTCCCCTTATTTCTGGTCTATTCATTTTGAATAAGTTATGCCCTTCATGTCTTGAATGTCTAAATGTAAACTTCAATGTTATTATTGTAATTTTAAAATAAATGATACACTCATTTTATGAAAGATTATGATCAGATAACCTGTAGACAGCATAGTCTGTTGCCCTTCTACTAAATGATCTTGGCAACTGTAAGGCTCTCTGAATAAAAAGAGCTATAGGATATAACAAATGGAGTAACTCATTGAAGTTCTGTAGTTCAATTGTTTACTATATGCCTATTTTCAAAGATGAAACACTGCAGATGTTTCCAAAAAGAATTCCAGTTTGATTTGCATGTGATTGACTGCATAAATAACAAGCTGTTGGATGGTAGCGAGTGACTGAGAAAGATCACATTAAGAAAAAATAGACAAAATAAATGTTCTCTCTATTTATAACCCATTCAAACGCATTGCTGACTAGATGAGATTGATAATCAGGCCACACACTAGGTTTCATAAAGTTTGGATATCAAAATAACATCTTAAGAAAATAGTGTACCTCCCTCTCTCAAACATGTTGGCATAGATTTTCCAAGCTGTTTTACATATAGTTATTGAAAACACATTGTGAACCTGAATTCCCAGTAGGCAAAGTAGTTTTATGCTTAACTTTCATTGAATTCAAGATGGCTGGGAATGGGGGAAGACTTCAGAAACATTAGACCCAGTTATCAGAAAATCAACAGTTGAAGCCAACATACACCAAACTCTGTGAAAGACACTTCTGCACAACTGCTTTTGAATGTAAAACAATTCCTTAAGACAGATTCAAAACAAAAGATTTGATTTTTCTAGGGATACTGAACATCTCTGAAATCAAGAATATCTATGGGAATGGTTTGCAAATCTTTCTCTTGTGAGACAGTCCTTTTCTTGTCAGAGGCTACTGAGGAATTCAAAGCTGTATAGAATATTCTGGAACAAATGTATACACTTCGCAGGTAAACAGTCCCAAATTCTCTCCAAGCAGCAATTTCAAAAGGTAATATTACCTAGTAATATGGTTATAATTTAGTTTTTGCTCTGCCCACATTTTGTTATCTTTTCGATGGACCCTCTGCCCCCCCCCCCCCACAGTGCATTCTGCAACAGGTTACAGAAAAGTTGGTGTGCACTTAGATCTTTAAAAGTTGTGAACTCCTCAGTTAGATGGGCAAATAGTTTGATTTGATATGTCATCATCCTGTTTAGCATGTGCATATGTTGTCACTCTGGAAGTGAAGATGCTGTTAGGGAGCAAAAGTATTACACCTTTTCAGTTGTGTGTTGCAGAGAAGAACTGGCAATGGCAGGGAAATTATCTTGTGAAGGAATTTATCGCAAGATTCTGTGACAGCAATCCAGCTTGTGTCTTTTATTAAGTTTATGTTGAGATTAGCTTAACATTCTAAAGGTTGGATCCTTAGTATATGTATCAAAAAACAGGTTTTTGAGGGTTTTCTTTTCTTCTAACCAATTTCTTCTAACCAAGTCCTTGCAGTTTTCTTGGCAAGGTTTTTTCAGAAGTGATTTGCCATTACCTGTTTTCTAGGGATGAGAGTGTCTGACCCAAGGTCACCCAGCTGGCTTTCTTGCCCAAAGCAGGACTAGAACTCACAGTCTCCCTGTTAGCAACCTGATGTCTTAACCAATACATAAATCTGGCTCTCATTTGTAGGTTTACTCACATATGACAGTGGTTGCCCTGTTTTCTAAAAAATAAAAAAGTAAAAGCAAAGTCTTCCACAACTTCCAGTGAATTCATGGAAATACTTGGAAGTAGTTTGCCAGTATCTTCTTCCAGAAACCTTTTCCAGTTTTCATAGCTGACAGACTTTGCATTTGCTAGAAGCTTCTCAACCAAGCATTAATTAGGTCCAACTCAGTTTAGTTTCTCAACCCAGGTAAGTTTGGTAAGATGTTGCCATTTGCTGAGACATTTTCTTAAAAATATCTTTAAGATTGTTCATGTTTTAATAGCAATAATATTTATTCAATACATTAATAAAAAAAAACCCTAATGTATATTTGCAGACATTAGAAGAAAAGAAAGAAGTAAAAAATACTAAATATAGAAGAAAAGAAACAAGATTAAAAGTGAGTAAATAGATGTCATTTAACATCTATATGAAATTGTTGGGAGAGGACATTGGTTGGTTTTGGGACAATTGTCTTAAATAAGCTGATGATACCCAGTTGTAGATGGCAATCCTAGCTGAACTGGAGATATGTAGACATTCTGTTCTGGTATATAGATACTATTAGGGATTAGATGGGGGGAAAACAAAATCCTATCAAGACAGAGTTGCTTGTAAATATCTGAAAAATGTGGTATTTTTATTCTGGTGGTTACATAGGATGATCTTTTGCTGTTCCTGATGAAGGTGGTCAATGACTTGGAAGTACTCTTCTTCATATCCGTTGAGTACAATACACTGTACAAGGGGCTGCTTTTGGAGATGTTTCAGAGGGTCCAGCTGACATAGAAAACAGCTACTAGACTGCTACTATAGAAAAACACCAATTTTATTAAGACTTCCTGGCCGAATCCCAAGTGCTTATCATTGTTTATAAAGTTCTATATAGTGAAGCATGGGAATATATTGGCAGCTGATTCATCAGGATTGACTCTGCACATCTGGCCTGAACATCTACAGAAGGCCAGCTGAGGGTCCCATTCTTCAAGAAGTGGTTGGCCTTTGCATTGGAAGCCTCACATTCTGGAATGTGCTCTCCCTGGAGATCATTTGATCCTCTCTTTTCTTGCATTTCACAAGGCTGTTAAGATATTGTAAACAAATAAATGCATACTGCATTTCTACCTCCCCCAGGATGCTTGAGCTTGTCAGTCTCCCAATATAATGATTGGGCAATCTGTAACTCACAAGACTTTTAAGATTCTCTGGTCTTTTTTGCAGCTCAACCACTTTAGGATGGATAGACTTTAACTTCCAGGATTCCTCAGCAAGCTGAAATTTAGCAGCAAGATACAGGATTTTAACATTGGTATTTATTTTAGTTTAATCTTTCCAATTCTTCAAAATAATTCCTCAAAAAAAGAGAGAAAAGTGACATATGTTTGTCATTAAGATGATGCTTCTGGAGGCTCCCCTCCCCTTATATTATATCAGAAAATATTTTTGGAACTATTTCCAAATTCTTAAGGATGTCTAAAGTGGTTCTTTATCCCAGCAATTCCCTTATTAGAAAACAAGACTTAGACAAGGTAATGCTTTTCTATACTTCCATATATGTACACCTATAACTGCTGTCCAAACACCCCTTTTTCTTGAAGACTTTCACATTTATATTATACAACAATAGAAGGTATTTCTTTTAAAAATATTTTCTGTTTTCATTTAGCTTTTTAGAATAGCCTTTTTCTCTCTTTTCAACCTATATGGAACTAGCAGAAGCAATTGAATTGCATCCTTGAAGCAGCATCTCACAACACTTGCCACTATTACCAATTTAGACAAATGTGCTAGATCCCTATCTTTGCAAGTGGCAGAATATTTATTCATAGTATTCCCAATCTCCTTAATAATTAAATCATTGGTACACACAATGGGGGCACTTACATTGAAATGGATCTTTCAGTTGTTTTGATACTAGCCTTCTCCAACCTTGCTTCCCCCAGTTGAGTTAATACGCAACACTCAGCATTTTGAAAATGCCCTGTCAGAAAAGGATAACTTTTCCAGAACTCATGAAGGAGAATTATTGTTGCTAGTCCTACTCCCATCATTACTATAACCACATTTGCCAAAAGAACATAGTTCTGAAACAATTTTGCCTGGACGAACCTAATGCTTCAGGGTTCTAGATTCCTATGTAAGAAAGGATGTATTAGACATATTGTGGTTGCTTGGTTTTCTTAGAAAGCTACTTTAAATACACATTCTGACAGCATGATTGTTATTTCAGCCTGCTGTGCTATAGATATTGAAGGAAGGCAGCTTATTTTATCTAATATAGCCTAGAACCATAACTCTCACTCCCTTCAAATTCTGGAAAGGAATAAAAACAAACAAGGACTTTAGGCCAAATACTGCATTGATTGAGATCCTGAAGTGAGCAGGCAATTTTTTTAAATTTCTACTTGTGTAATAAAGATGCTTCTGCCTCAAACATTTCATTTTCCCCTTTTCTCATTATAAAGGCCAGGAGATTTATTTGGCAAGAACCAAGAATTTAATGGAGCAATGGTCAAAATTGCAAAATGATTGATGGGATTAAAGTCAGGTGACTTTTCTAGTAATAAGTGACATGGAACCAAATGATATATATTCCTGGAAGGGTCTGGTAGGTTTCTATTATTTCCTAATGAAGACAACATAGTTGGCACTTGTGTCACAGGACTGAAGGTGGGGAGCATGAAGAAAAGGAAACTGCCCTTCCCAAAGAATTCATCTGCACAAAACACATCTAAGGGTCTCCAGTGTGCTTTGGCATCTCGGACTCCAGGGAAGAGGCAGGCAATCAATGTAATCGGTATGAGCATTATTAACCACAAAGAGTAAACAATAACAGCCTCTGCCAGCTTGGACCAGCCTAGCTGAGGTCTTGCCAATTTTTCCTTGAGATGGTGATACAGGAGATTTGTTCTGCTGCTTCTGTATCCTCTCATAATTTCTGTCCTCAAATACAAATGAGTAGAATATGTGAGCTTTATGTCTATAGACATTCTCAATCATCTAGGTCATGGTTGCCCCAAAGGTGCTTTTCTAAAAGGCAGCTGGACTCTCTTGGTTTTTTCTTTGTAATTATTTCGCATCTCATCCAAGAAGCTTATTCAGTTCTCAGAGAACTCAGAGTTTTCAAACAAAAAACAAAAACAAAGTCCAGTTGCCTTTTGGAAAAGCACCCTTGGGACAATATGGGAGCTTTATTTGAAGGACCAATCTTAACACGTAATGTACTACAGCACGAGTGGGAAATACTAGGCTCTCCAGATGCTGCTAAACCTCAACATTTAGCATTTTTCATCACTAACCATGCTAGCTGGGCTCTTGTGATATGTAGTTCAGCAGGGTCCAGAGTTCTATACCCTTTTTTCTGGAGACTCATAACAGAAAGTGGTCAGATTATTAGTCAGAACCATAGGCAATATCAACCATAGGCAATAAGAGTTACCAACTATCTAAGCTTAATTTTTTATTATTATTTTTCTTCTAAGCCCAGGGTCATATTTTTTTAAATACAATAATGAATTGCTGCCTGCCACCATGTTGATTTTCTAAGAATACTTGTGGGGCTCCAGAAGCGTACTTGGAACTAAAAATAATGCTGAGACTGGCATTCTACTTGGCAGCATGCCAACTTCCAAATGATTCTAAATATAAGAATCTATTTTTTTTTAATTGACAGATGGAATAGAGTCTGATTAGTACCAACAGAAGAAGCATCCCATTGTGAAATCAGTTCTAGAGCTTTAGTATCCTCACATTAGTTGCCCCTTCACTCCTTTTAATGATGATGCCAGGGATCAAATCTGGGATTCCAGAATCCTATGGTTACTCCCTAGAAGAACAATTTTCTCTTGTTCTTGCCACTGAATATGCATACATTGGTTAAAACTGAAATCCTGGAAATAGATGGATGAATTGGAGATCCAAACTGTTGACTGTTTTTCATTTAGAGTTTTGCTTCCTGCTTTTAGAAACCACTATTGGTTAGCAAAATAACTTTCAGAAGGACCCCTTTCATATGATTGTCCTTTAGCAATGATTAGAGTTTCTGGATCACTACCTAGCATTCTCTTCACTGTAGGATCCTTATGCTCTCTGAGCTTGGCTGTTTTCTTGTAAATATTCCTTTACCCAACTAAGTAACATCATCATTGCTAGAAGGACTTCTAGGGTTTATATATAAATGGTTTGCCCTGCCAGTGTTGGTGGGATTGTTCTTGGTAGTTCCTTGATTAACCTGTTGTTTACTGTTTGATTGTCTGAGTTGGTAGTTCCTTGATTGGGATATTGTTTGCTTCTTAATTGTTGGTCTAATGTAAATCTTAGTGTTAATCTCTGCTTATTTGGGTGTTGATTGCTGGTGAGGAGCTTTCTGGCTTTCTGATTGTCTTTTTGAATGGTATGTAGATGTTGTTTATATCTATGTGCCTGTTGATGGCTGATTTGTCTGAATGCCAGGCTTCCAGGAATTTGGTAGCATTTTTGGACTTGGCTTAATCTAGGATGCTTGCAGTTTCCTAATTGAAAATATGATTCAGTCTGTTCATATTGTGAAATAAGCAGTTTTCATTGTATCTTCTTACTGCTAGTTGTGTTTATTGGTGCACTCTGCTAGTCTTCTTCCTGTCTGTCCTACAACATAGCTTATAGTGGTCCTTACACTGTATGTTATAGATGGTTCCTGTTTTTTCTTGTGGACTACTGGGTCTTTTGATTTACTTAAGATAGTTTGGAGAGCTCTGTAGTGAAAGAACTGTAGATATAGCAGCATTGCAAGCAACTTTAAAAGACTGGGGTGGGTGGGGTGGCATTCCTGCTTCATTGCTTTGTCATAACAAATCACAGTATCCTGACAAACCAACATTCTCTTTCAACCTGTCTTTTGGTGGTTAAAAGGTTATTTTGCTCGGGAGTTGTTTTAAAATCTGACTTACTTGTTTTGAATCTGTACTGCAAGTTTCTTAACAGAAGACATATTATTTTATTTTAGGAATAGATCGGGGGGTATATAGAATAATATTTGACTATAGACCATTGCATTAGTTTGTTCAAAGCAGAGACTATCAAACACCAAACAATGCTTTAAATAGCATTCATTTTGCTGAGATTCATATGTTGAGTAAGTGGATGCAAAAGAAAACTGGAATCCTCCATCTTTAACAGTTGTGGATTTTTCAGAGCTACGTCCTCTTTTTTGCCTGGCTTCTCTAACTTACCTCTTCTAGACCTGTAAGCTAAATTGGTGTTTTGATGTTTTGATACCTGTAGGAAACTCTAAGCTATAAGATAGGCTAGGAAGTTGAAAAATATCTTGGAAATATCTTGACAACAAAGCCAATGGATATTTCTATATTTCTTTGAGGGAAAATGAACATAAATGAAATCTAGGAAAGTTAGGAAACAATATTAAGGTTGCAAAAAGTTAATTACTAATGATCCAGATTCCTCATTTTTAGTGAGTAGGTGATAAAACCGTTATATTCCAGCTTTGTTTTAGGTGTGTTTAAGATAACTGAAATATATAGAATCAATGCAGCTGCAGTTAGTTATGATTTAGACCAGAGATGGGCAGAAAATAGATTGGCATCTGCTAATAAGTCTCTGAATGATCAGCACAGAAGTTTGACTTATTCTCAATGGTTTAACAAAAGCAGCAGCAATATGATTCCTCCAACCATACCCCCCCTCCCAATTATACTGCTGAAATGAAGAAAGCTGGAGTTAACCAGGAGCAAATTTTTATAGGAAAGGCCTGAGATTGCCATTCAGTGTTGGAAATACAAAGAACAGCCTTGGAATCAGAATTCTTTAATGTTTTTTTCCATTCAGCTTTAGATGATACTTCCTGGAAGACCTTTTTTAATGGTGTAGTCTGTACACTGTAGATTTTTACACTGTGTTTCAGTGAAGTGGGAAATTGCTGCCATTGAAATAAGTAATTAGCTCAATCACCAATGAAGTTCCAATTGACCAAATTTAATTTGTTAATGTAGCATGTGGCCCAGTATGCTGTTTCTAATAACCCCGACACAAGGGAAGAATTGGAAAAAGTATCTGCCACATATGAAATGGGAGCAATGGTACAAGAAATGGGGCTGAGAGGGAGGGAGTTTGAGTTATGGTGAAAATTGGATGAAATCAAAGAGTTAAAAGAAGGAAGGAGACAATATAGAACCTAAGGAGTTATAATAAAGTGTTTTACAAAAACTGTTAGAATAAACTTTTTTTCAGCACAGAGAAGCAAGTTCCTGATTAGTGAAGGAGAGTTAGAAAAAAGGGACAATTTTACTTTGAAAAACTTGAGAATAACATTACACCAAGGAGCCTCTCTAGCTTATTTATCTGAAGGGTTTCATGGCAGTGCAAAGGCTGAAAAATCTCTGCAATAAGAGCTGCCTTTTAGGTCTCCATGATGCTCAAGGGGCATCCCAAGGCTGATTAACTTTAGAAATTAATTGGCACAGCAGCTGCTTCAGATGAAAGAGGGCAAACATAGCTTTGCTGTGTCTCCTCTGTCATTATAGTGGGAAGTCCCACCTTGTTCTATTGCCTGCCTCCTGGAATTTCCTCTCCTGCCCAGAAGTGAAGAGACATTGGTATCTTGCCATCATTCTCTTGTTGCTTTCTATGTACTCTTAGGAGTGGCTTTACCATAAGTTCACACAGTGGCATGAATGTAATGAAGAAAGAGGGGTCCTTGGTGCTCTCTGAGTTTGCTTGTTTTCTTGCAGACGTTTCATTACCCTAACTAGATAGCTTCATTAGTGCTAGTAAGAAGTGCTGATTGCTGTCAGTTTATTGTCAGTGAAGGAAGACTAAAGAATGGAACACAGTACTGCCATTCTTAGTGCTCTGCCATTAGCCAGCTGAAGAGTTTATGGGGAAAAGATAAGAACGATTGTGTGTCATCACCATGTAAATGCTGAACATAGTCTGGGGATTTAAGTCAATGATTATGTGGAAGGGGTTTCATCTGTTATTAGAGATGCTAGAATCAGTCAAAAACATGGCTAAATAATAGTATTAATGTTGTTGTCAGTGGTTGTCCCAGCCAAGCTAAATTCCCTGCTTGATTACCATGACTATTGGCTTCATAATTAACAACCCATATGTAGCACACAAGTCTTTCCAACATTCCAGAAAGCGCTTACATCTTTCCATGTGTAGAATCAGACTTTCGACTGAATGCACATATTTTTGTAGTTAAAATTTTGCATACAAGGCCATTTGTTGGACAAATAAAAGGTGATTGAAGAACAGAAAAATGGGATTTTCATCCCGGAAACATAAGTTAGCCATTCCAGTCAAAGAGAGAAAATACTAGCAAAATATAATGAGGAGACTAAGGAAAGCTAAAACTTATGAATATGTTGGATGGTCAGGAATGATAAGAAAGGCAACTGGCACTCAGGTTGAAGGACAATTAAACAATTCAGAACAAAGAACCTGGTTGATGAGCTGTGTAAGCTTAGACCTCTTGATTGTTACTCCAGCTTTGCTGGCTGGGGAATTCTGGGAGTTGAAGTCCACTCATCTTGAGAAACAGCAGTTGAGAAACACTGCTCTAAATCTTGATTTTAGTATGGAGTCCTCTAACCCTGGAGCCCTCTAACCAAATGATCAGATGATTTCCAAAAATATCATGTTATTTATTTATTCAATTTATATGGCAATCTATCTCACAACTGTGGTCAGCTAACACAGAATAAAAGCTTAGAATGCAATATTAACAATAATGTTTAAAATGTACAACTGAGGATCTTCCAGGACTGTTTTTTAAAAGGAATCCTAATTACATCAAAGCATTATTAAAATATTTTTTAGTTTGATACCACTGTAACCACTGGCTTCTGTAAATCTGTTGGAATTTAGGCAAAGCATACAAAAGCCTGTTTCTGCCACTAATTCCTCCCTCTTCAGTTAATGTCACTCTAAATTTCAATGTCATATTTCTGCCCTGTGCTGCCCTTAATCTGACAGTGTTGGAAGGATCTATCTTCATTTTCCCACTCCTTTTCATAATCTAATCCTCCGCACTAACATGCAATTAGTGCCCTCTTCGCCCTCTGCATACCAAACGAGGCGGCCAGCTACAGCTTTCCCTGTTCAATCCATTTAGCAATGCAGCTCGTAATGAATATGTACATTTGGAGGACCCGAGCGAAGAGGGTCACAGGCAATCAACCTTGAATTCAATTACGCGAGTCAAGGTTAATGACTCGGCACGGTGGTCAGAGGCCGTTGGAAAACGGCAGATTAAATCAGCCTGTCAGAACTGACAATGTAGAAAGGACAGAATTACTTGTGTGAGAAACAGGGAATCATGTATAGATAAAATGGTGTCAGTCTTCAGTGAAGATTACTCGGAGTTTGCTGTGGCAAATCTGATTGTAAATCTCCCTTAGCCCTATAATATGATTAGTCTGCATAAAAACATGTCTGGATTGTAATGGAGGCTTGCTAATAATGCTGTTTGAATGCCACCCTGGCTTGATAACTTTACTGTTAATTCTACATGTTCAGGGAAGCAGTAAAAAAGAAAGTAGAAGATCTGTCTGTCTGTCTGTCTATCTTTCTATCTATCTATCTATCTATCTATCTATCTATCTATCTATCTATCTATCTATCTATCTATCTATCTATCTATCTATCTATCTATCTTCTTCATCTTCTTCTTCATCATCATCTTCATCATCATCATCATCTCTCTCTCATCTATCATCTGTCTACATCACCTCTCTCTCACATCTATCATCTATCTACATCTGTCTATATCTATCAATCATCTATCAATCATCTATCAATCATCAATCTATCTTCATCATTGTCATCATCATCATCTTCATCATTATCATCTCTCTCATCTCTCATCTATCTACCTCTGTCTATCTCTATCATCTATCAATCATCTATCTACATTGTCATCATCATCATCTTCATCATCTCTCTCTCATCTATCATCTATCTACCTCTATCTATCTCTATCTACCTCTATCTATCTCTATCTCTATCACCATCTTCTTTATCATCATCATCATCATCACCATCTCTCTCTCATCTATCTATCATCTATCTATGCTTTTTGTTCACTGCATCACTATGTCAGTTATTTTTTGGGGAGAAATTCAGAGTCAAACTCCAAAAAAAACCTTATTGAACAATTTTTTAAACAATATTTTCACTCCCTCATCTTTATTTTAAAAGTTTTAAAAATCTTTAATATAGCTGGTACCATATCTGTGCTTCACATGAGCTTGATGATTGAATCTAGCTTTAATGCTGGTCATTTTCCATTATCCCTGAGATAAGCAAGATAATGTAGGGGAACCACGACAGAATGAGAGGTACTTTTAGTGCAGTCCTTTAATTCTTTTGTGAAATCCCCAAGGACCTGTTACTTGCAGTAGCTTTCTCACTTTGCCCAATAACACAGCTAGCCCTGGCAGGCACTTTTATTAATAAAAATGAGATAGGCGACCTTAGCATCTGATTAATGGGACCACACAAAAAAAACAACCCCAGCAATTCAACAGTTAGGTAGATAAATATTTTGACAAAATTTCAATCATTTTTTTTAAGTAGTCCAACTACTAATATGCAAATAACAACAGTGTCTTCCTGTGAACTGCACAGTTGTGGGAATTTTGCAATGCAGTTTGGGATAAACTTGTATTTATGGAAAATATGAAGCAAAGTGATTGCCAAATGAAAATGACCCTCACCATCATTATGATTTTATTTCAATTTTCTTTTGCTTCTTGCTAATTCCTTCAGCTGAACTGGGGTTCTTTTTTTCTTTTTTGAGGATATTTTATTATGGGTAAATAAGCAAGTGAAAATAAGAGCAGAGAAATGCTATATAGCTCATAAATGCGAGGACTGCTTGCTAAGTTATTTTTTAAGCACCACTGTAATTCTGAATGGTCAATAAATGAGGTAGTCATTAAGGGAGGTAGTCATTAATCTGTTTGATTTTGGGCTCGTTTTTAGTACCCCTGTGTTAGCAGAAGGCATTTCTGGCTTGAAACTTCTTATCTTAGTATTGAGACCATTTAGCCTTTCAGAGGCTAGTTTATTATTTCATTTTCTTCCTTCTGCTATCTGTTGGAAGACACAATGACCCTGTCAACAAATTTGGGGAGAAGAAACATTTTCCTGAAGGGTTTGAGACATTTTATTGCCTTTTAGGAAACAACTATCCCAAGCGAAATATTTGACCACTTTCTCCACTCCTAGCAATCTTTGAGTGTTATTTTTGCAAGCAAAATTTATCAGCTTTTAATAATGTTTGGGTTCCTCCAGCGATATGCAGCTTCTCCAGATAACTTTACTGTCAGCCAAAATATTTCAAAATGCAATTTTCCTCCACACTAATTTCACCAGGAGAACAAGTAGAAAATATATATTCATTTCAAACCTGTCTCCCCTTTTATATCAATTGTTGCCTTATCGTAAATAGCTATCAAAGGCATTGTAGCCACACAACAGTGAAAGTAAGCATTTAGGATCACATGCATAATACTGGGGTGGTCCTTTGACAGATCTGGGACTTGCTCCCATGTAACTAATTTTAGATCAACTTTCTTTTGCTCCAGGACAATCCGATTGTGCTCCTGTTCTCCAGGAGCAATCAAACTGGCTGCTGACTTCGAGCAAGCAAATTCCACTAGCAATTAGGAAATGTTGCTTTGAAGCAGCTGCCCACATGAGCCTTTTTGCACAGCCAACTCGAAGGCTAATTGTTCTGCTTAGCACTGTTTACACAGCTCTTCCTGTTGCTTAAGTACACCAGAAAATGGGGCTGTCAAAATTAAGACTGCCGCTTATGGGTTGAGCACTGAGGGTTCCACAACTCTTGACAGCCCCACGTCAACAAATAAAGCTTTCCCTAAGATGAGGATGCAAAAATAGGGAAAAAGTTCATATTGCTCATTTTTTTCTTCAAAGTCCATATGCTTAATAAAAAGGAAAAAAAATGAAAATTTTGAAAGAAAGTAAAAGCTTTATGGTTCCTGCTTATACTACTGACAGTTATGTAATAGGATTTGATAAGACTCTTCTGTTACATTTCCAATTCCACATGCTTTGGGTGATCACATCTTGAGCTGTCTGAAAGCACAAAGCTATCTGACAAACACACATTTACCTGACAGTTACATAGTTGTATTTATTTCACTACACTGTTAGTGATACTATAGTTGATCATTCAAAGCTGAATATGTGAATGGATTCCACTAGAGAACTTTTAAATATGAGCTCTTGCCAGTGAACTCATTTCATTGGATGCTATTGTTATCAGGTCCTATATTACAGACATGCTTTATGTATTTGAAGGCAAATCCTTACAGATTTGATCAGCTAGAAATCTACACTTGGTGGGTCCTGGAAGACTTTGCCATGGCACCCACTTTATGGACCATTGAATGAAATTAGATTATCTCCCTTTTAATATTCTGGAAGGCCGGAATATGGTCTATAAATAAACCTAATTGGCTTTATATATACTTGTATGTATTTTTCTTTAAGTCAATCTTACCTCTGGTGTCTACATGGATAAAGTTCATGCAGTTTTCAAGGCAGCATTGTTCAGAAATGGTTTTACATTGCCATCTTCCTAGGTATGAGAAACAGTTACAGTTCTCTTCTTTTTGAAAGTCTGCCTATTTAAAAGAGTTTAAAGAGAAAACCATAAAGGAAGTGGTTTTTTTTTTAAATAATGGACCTGGAAGTTGCCTACCACAATGATCAACTGGAGAGAATGACTATGTTGATATATACGTCACCCACTTCATGACTTTTCCACTTTGTGCTTATTTTCTACCAAAAATAGAGTAATTATTTATTATTCTTTCTTTCTTTTTCTCTCTCTCTTGATTTACTTGGTAATGATTTTTTACTTTTTAGCAATGTACAACTCAAGTAGGTCCTACCCAAAATAAAATACACCTGAAAAGCAAATTGTAAATTCTGTGGACTTCAAGTTTATTATTGACCTGATCCGATTTGGCAAACTCTAGTGAAGGGAAATGAATCTCATTTCTTCTTTTGGCTTTTTCATTGTCTTTTAATTCATTGGCCATTCTACCCTTTTAGCTCTCTGTATAGGCTTGGAGTTGCAATCTGCTGAGTAGATTTCAGAAGGTGATACTAAAGAATTTTTCACAGCTCCAACATTCCCATACAGAGTCTGCAAAGATGCAAAGTATTGTGATGTCTTATATCATTTGTTGCAGATAAATCCTCTGAGTCGATGACTGCAGATGGGTAGCCTCCTCTGCTTTTTTGTAAATATATTGCATTCCAAACGATCCTTTGATAAGTTTGTGTGCTCAAAGTGCTGGTACATACTACTTAGTTGCACAGCTAATAGTTTGAAGATAGATGGCCTTTGTTGATCTTAAAATAAAAGATTAATACTTGGAAGTTGAAGGAAACAGTTTAGAATAGCCTTTTTCAGCTGCATGTGGGTTCTACAAGAAATGAGAAGGAGTTCCTTAAGAGACTCTGATTAAAAAACAACAACCATAAATATAATTTTTATTAATGCTTGCAGTGATGGAAATATTTATACATTGTAATTCAGCTTACTGATTATGCTAGTAACTTTTATGCAAGGGGCTCCTTGAGACATGAACGTTATTTCAAGAATTCCTCCAGGAAAAGAAAGTTTAGAAGAAGACAACAGAAAACCAGCTTTTTCATGGACATATCCACGATGTCATTAAGAATCAAACTTAATTCAAATTTGACATTTGGAATTCAGCTGCCTTTGGAGTAAGGATTTCTAATAAACAAAAACATTCCTAACACTTGACCATATAAAATTGCTTCAGTGAAAACAAATTATGTTGTTTTGTACATGCAAAACAGAACAATCTGGCTTGAAAAAAATGCACATATAAGATTCCATCCAGAGGTTAACAATTAATTTCACCAAAAGCCAAGCAGTTAAGATTTTGTTTGCATTTTTAATGAAGAAGAAGCAAGAACAAGTATTTCACAATGTTGCAAACACATTTTATTGTTTAACATTTAAGCTTTTAACACACTTCTTTTCCGTAAATTAAACAAAAGGTTACAACAATCTAAAGACTTAATGGATGTTGGCAGATTACTGGGCAATGCCTGCACTGGATGATAATTGTTTGAAAATTGAGAATAGCTGTAAGGAATTAAGTGTATTGAAGGAATTACTTTTCTTGGATTGAAATAAGAAAACAAATATTTCTGCTGCAAAAGTAAATATTTGCCTAATCTGTCAGCAGTTTTTCAAAGGCTAATTCTAATATGAATTTATTTCAGAGAATTATTTAAGCATCTATTTTCTAACTGCCATTTCAACACCTGGGGTCTCTCTTTTGCTATAGGTTGCTGCCTGGAATAAGGGGACATTTGAAGCTTGGATCAGATTGTGCCTGTAAAACCTCTCTCATCCTGTGGATCCTGTCATCCCTGTGGTTTTATGGAGGAACTGATAGGTATGGCCGAAAACATCAAAATGGAACCACAATGGCACCATCAAAGCTCTGTCCATGTTTATATGCAATGCACATAAAAAAAAAATGAATGGAACTTCAAGTGTATCATTATGACCCCCATCTTAACTTTTTGGATCATACTCCATGGACAGTCCTGGCTATAGGGCTAGTATATTGAAGTCTTCCCCATCTGATGCCTTCTAGACATGTCAGATGCCTAATCTCACCATTCCCCATTGCATGCATTTCAATGCCAAATTGGAGCTATAGTAATAGAATTCAACTCACCTGATGGGCATTGTATAAGGCAAGGCTACTCTAGACTATTGCTGTGTATATATAACCATCATTGCTGCACATACTGCTCCATTGTGAGAATGTACCTTTATTTTAACATAAAAGAATGACTATCTGAAAACATTCCCATCTTCCCAAATTTTCTGAAATGACACATTTAAACTGTAATTTTACTTTTCATATGATTTTGTCATTTCTTCCATCATGGTGAAATACATGGGACTAATTATCATTTCTTGAGCATTTGGTAGGTTTCAAAAACCATTTCTCATAAGGGTTATGATGCAAGCTAACAGCTGTGAAATACTGAACTAGTGATCACTGCATGTTATGTACCAAACTTCTATCATGCTAAAAAATTCTTAGCAGTATAGAGAGAAATAAGGATGTTGGTTGTATTCTACAGTCATAAACTCTGTTTAGAGTAGATCAGGGTCTGTAAACTTGGCATCTTTAAGACTGATATGGCTGGCTGCAGAATTCTGGGAGTTGAAGTCCCCAAGTCCTAAAGTTGCCAAGTTTGGAAACCCCTGGAGTAGACGAAAGAAAGACTCATCATAGTTTATAAAATTAAACTCTACTTGAATATTTTTTTTCCTTTGCTATAATTGAGAAGTTACTTTCCTTGTATTTTAAAAAGATGTGGAGGAAAAAGCAACTATACATTTGAAGACTTCATCCACCCATATTCCCACTTCCTATTACTTTCACTTGCCAGACCATAAAAAAGAAACTATCTGTGTTGGCTGAATCACTGAAAGAATTTTTTTTCCAATCTGGCACTCTCTAAATTGATAGATCTGCAGCTTCCAGGTTTCCCAGCATGGCTAATGTTGCTAGAAAACTTGGGAAGGCTGTTATATAATCTCTTCTATGAATCAAGAGCACCAAATACATAGGTTTCCTCTTCATCCATCGATTCATAGAAGTACCTGATCCCACAGAGCAAAATAATGACAGAATACAAATGTGATCAGGTGAAATGCTATCAGCACAAAGTAGAGTTACAGAACTCACTGCTGTCAAATGTTCTGAGGTCTACGGGCTTAGATATTACACTTAATAGAAAAAAAAGTAGTTATTAGCTATAGTAACTATGAAAACTATGGGAATATCTATGTTCATAAGCACTATAACATGAAATGCCAATTTTTTCGGAGCAACAGCAGGGAAGTGATGTGCCTTCAAATTCTGGTTTGTAAGCTTATCAGAAGTACCTGGTTGACTGTTGAAGAAAGCAGCACAATGGCTGGCTAGACTTTTAGCCTTACCTCAGCAGGGCTCTTCTTAATATATTTTTATGTGTGGGATATTTGACAGACAAAATATGGAAAGCATTTCATAAAAAAGAATGTTTCAAAAACATTATGACATCAGATACCTGTACAATTAGCACAGGTGCCCCCCAGGGCTGTATGCTCTCTCCATTACTCTTTTCTCTCTATACCAACGACTGCATTTCAAAGGATCCCTCTGTTAAAGTACTGAAGTTTGCAAATGATACAACAGTGATTGGTCTCATTCGAGATGATGATAAATCTGCCTACAGAGGGGAAGTTGAACAATTGGCCCTATGGTGCAGTCGGAACAATCTTGAACTGAACACACTCAAAACTGCAGAGATGATAATAGATTTTAGGAGAAGCCCTCATATTCTATCACCTTTTACAATACTAGACAACACAATATCAACAGTAGAGACCTTCAAGTTTCTAGATTCTATAATATCTCAGGACTTAAAATGGACACCTAACATCAAGAATGTCATCAAAAAAGCACAATAAAGAATGTTCTTCCTTTCCTCAGAAAGCTCAGACTGCCCAAGGAACTGCTGATATAGTTCTACAAAGGAATTATTGAGTCTGTCATTTGCACCTCTATAACTGTCTGGTTTGGCAATCAAACAAGAGAGACACAGACTTCAATAATTGCAACCAGCCTGACTTCCATTGAGGACCTGTATAATGCACAAGCCAGAAAGAGGGCTGTGAAAATATCTATAATAGACCCCTCACACCCTGGACATAAACTGTTTCAACTTCTTCCCTCAAGATGATGCTATAGGGCATTGCACACCAAAACAACTAGACACAAGGACAGTCCCCCCCCCCCATGCTATCACTCTGTTAAACAACTAATCCCCACAACACTGTCTATACTCTGAAATGTCAAACCACCTAGTAGGGCTATATTACTTATTATCTTTCTCAACTGTCATATTACCTATTTCCTTAGATTCTTATGACTATAACTTGTTGTTGTACCTCATGATTTATGTTGATTGCTTTTATTTAGTATCCTATTATGATTTATGTTGATTGCTTTAGTGTCCTATGACTATCACTGAGTGTGGTATCTATGATTTATGATGATTGCATTTTATGATTATAATTATGATTATCACTTGTTGCTTGTATGTACACTGAGAGCTTATGCACCAGATACAAAATCCTTCTGTGTGTTAAATTACACAGCCAATAAAGAATTCTACTCTACTGCCTTCATCCAATTTACAGGGCTGCAGAATGAACTGTCAGATATGAATATTGGAATCAAATATCACTAGGTGTAGATACAAATATTCAACCATCAGAAAAGGCTTGTCACATATTTGTTATGGCATAAGGCCAGCTTACCTGAGGGATTGCGTGTCTCCACATGTTTGTACCTATCTAATAAGGTCAGCTAGAGTAGCAAGCTCTGGCTGCTATCTATTAGGCAATGTCATTTTCTAGGATCAAGGAAATATGACTTATAATGACCTCTAATTTCTGGAATCCCACCCCTAGATATCAGTTCTGGTCTCACTTTACAATTGTTGTTTTTTTGCAGATTGTTAAAATCTGGTTGTTCTCCAAGGCCTTGGGTTAGGATAGTGGTTCAGACCCTTTGATTTGTTTTTGTTGTTGCTGTTGTTTTTTGGGATGGAAATATCATTTTGGTGTTGTGCTATGGAGCTGGCTCTTCCATTCAGTTGTATTACTTTTTTAAAAAAAATCTATGCTTTATTTATGATTATTTATAAACTGCCTGGAATCATTATGGAGTTGGGTGGCCTTGAAAATATTAAATTAGTAGTCTAGCGAGCAAAGAACAATCATACCATACTGGACACATTAATTCAGGAAAAGTAAATGGGAGAACTTCTAGAAACACCTGTGTTTTAGTCCTTATAAGAGTGAATATATCATGCCATTAAGATTACTGTCAAGGGACATATTCAATGGACAAAAACCCACATAAATTTGTAATTGGAACACAATGCTTATTTTGAAATACCTTTCTACTAAACTTTACAAAAAATAATTATCTCACCTTCCAAAGGTGATGTGAGAATGTGTCTACAACAGAGACAAGAAATACTGTAAACAAATTTGTTTTCTGTTGCTTACAAAGATAGGACCAAAATCAATGAGTTGAATTTAAATTACATAAAAAAGGACTGTGATAAAATATTGGGTCATCTTATCTTTTAATGTGTGACAGTATAATGTGACTGGCAATGTGTAAATAATGTGTAAAATAGCCTTGGAATATGTCAGAAGTTGTCCAAATGAGGCTGGAGGGCCACTTATCAGAAGGAATTGCTTTAGGAGTTGCTTCCTAGTATCAGTTGGGATGAAATGGCCTTACAATTATTCTGCCAAGGCAATAGTTTCAGCTGTTACCTCTTGCCTATGGTTTCTAAAGAGTATCTCTACTACTAAGTGATTAGAGGCACTTACTTAAAATGAAGGTAATTAGATTATTGAGCTTTAGAATGGAATGGCATTGGAGTGAATTAACTATCTAAATAGTAAAGTGATCAATTGTGTTGAATTTTAATTGGTGGGATGGATTTCATTGAAGAATGGGGGAACTCATCTTTCCTCTCTTCTTTGTCCTGCTTCATATTTAATTGTATGATGAAATGAAATAGTTCTCTGTTAGCCTAGCAAAGAAAATTCCTTGCCATTTGTAGAGTGGTTTCATTTTAATTGCACACAATATTAATGATTGCCATTAGGTGGTGGAATAGCAAGCTGTTGATAATTTTTGGAATCAACAGTGCTATTTGTTTCCTATTTTAAAATGGCAGCACCATTCATTTGAGAGGAAAATAATTGCAGCACCGGGCAGAGCTGAACGCATGATAGGGCAGTCTGTAGTAATAGAAAAAAGCTTTGTCTTTCTTCAGTTATACTTACAATGTAATTGGCTTGCAGGGCAATGGGGGTAACAGCAGAATATTAGAAGAATGCCACATTTCCTCTCCAGGAAACCTTGCATCATCTTAACCCCATACTGGAAAGAACATCTACCTGCAGCAGTGAAGAAGGCACTTTTCTTTTTATATTGGGAGACATATTTTGACAGTGATTTATGGTTAAGCCATCCTGCTGAAACTCTGCCTCCTCCATGGCTTGATGAAAAACTACCTCAGCGCCTCAGAGTCACTCAAAACTTTCTGAAGGACAAGTGCAAGTCATTCTTTCTTAAGTAGATTGACATCTGGATATATTTTCCGTCTTCCTTTCCGAAAGCACAATTCTATGCATGTCTGCTGAGAAAAATGGCAGTAGCCTTGGTGTGTGTTTCATTTCTATTACAGGTAGTCCTCAATTTACAACCATTTGTTTAGTGACTGTTCAAAGTTACAACAGCATTGAAAAAGTGATTTACGATCAGTTTTCACATTTACAACAGTTTCAGCATCGCTATAGTCATATGATCAAAATTCAGGTGTTTCACAATGGCGTGTGCTTATGACAGTTGTGTATGATCACCCTTTGTAACCTTTCTACCTGGCTTCCAACAAGCAAAGTCAATGGGGAAGCCAGATTAGCTTAGCAACCACATGATTCACTTAACAGCTGTGGTAAAAAGGTCATTAAATGAGGTAAAGTTAACAACTGCCTTGCTTAGCAAGAAAAATGTTGGGCTTAATTGTGGGTTGTAAGTTGAGGACTGTCTTTATTGTTTAAAAAAACTATTTCACTTAAGTTTCTGTTATTTACCAGATCTTTAGGCCTATGTGTTTCATTCTTGGTGTCAACCATCCCCAACTTGGTCAATTAGAAAAGAAAGATTCTTGAATCCATTGTTAATGAAAGTACAGCCAAGTGGTTACAGAGGAGCAAAGCTGGATCTGAGGTTTTCATGCCCAAAGTATGTTGTTAACTTTTCCCTGGCTCTCACCTTCCCTCTTGGTTATCTCTAAGTGCACAATTAAATTCAAACAAATTGTTTGGGTAACAGTCCCTGGCCTCGTGAGCTGGATGGTGCTTCAGTCCATAGTGTGGCCTTGGAACTGTCACCGGCTCTCACAGGATGGCATGACGAGTAATTTCAATTCCTCTCATACTAACCCCCCTCCCCCATCCCACCCTGCAGTTCCTCCTCTCCATTGTGTATGGCAGACTGGTGGCAAGCAAAGCATGGCGTAGCAGGGTGGCAGTTCTGACACTTGGGCTATTCATAGAATTATTTGTAACAGGTAGATTATTGAACCAAAAGCAATAATGTTTTACATTTCCATTGACCCTCTGTTGCTGATTTCCATGCGTGAGTGCAATTAGTCACTACCTAGGACTTTATCTTTTTTCACTGTCTCTCTCTCTCTTTTTCCTCTCTTTTCTCTTTGTTCAGCTGCCCCTCTTTACTTCAAATATCTATCTTCCCAACACATTCTTACTCTCGTTTCTTTCTTGGCTTCTCTCTCTCTCTCTCTCTTTTTTTTCTCAGCTCAGTTTCCAAAGTGCCTTTGCAATAGAAATTATAAAGGTAATTCATAGTTGTAATGAAGAAGGCTTCTTGGCAACTCACATGTGCTAAGCAGCCAACCCTACATGCATTTGGTTCAACAAAACGAGCTCCAAAGAAAATATTGGGCATCATAATTTGAGAATGTTTTATGCATTTTTCTGATAATTTCCTCAAGATTCAGTTTACAGCACAGAAAACAACTTTGTTAAAATATTTAAGCTCACATATGAACAAATGTATTTATTTATTCTGCTGTAGTCTTTCAACTCTTGGCAGTTACAATGTCACAGTAAAAACAGCCACAGAATTAAAACAAAGTAGAATTGAAATTGCAAAAACAAAATCAAAGTAGGAGAGGAAAAAGCATCAAGAGGTATAGTTTATATATCTGGGCATAAATAAGGCATAGACTATGGGAAGAAAAATTATTTGCAGGTAATGGGAGGTGAAGAATTTCTATTTATCATTTCTTCCTCTTTTTTTCTTTCTTTGCACTTTCTGTTCTCTTTTTCTATGGGAGACAATCCTTTATACTGTATTTCCAGGTTCTGACACAGATCATCCAGGAGAGCAACTAATGTAGTCTTAGCCCCATACCCAGGTCTGAATCCAGGAATTCCTGACCTTTGCCAGAGCCACAGCCAAACTCTTGCATGTCCCATTAAATGTCGGTAATATGAACAAGAACTCACCAAACACCAATATTGTTTGACATGATATTTTTAAAAGAGCTACAATCCACTTACTATATTATTAATAATACAAGTTTCCTTTTCTCCCTATCCATCTCCTTATATGGTTCAGATAAATATCAGATATCTCTTGATATTTGAAGCCTTTTCTATCCATAACTTGCTAGGCAGCAGAGAATTATTGATCAGAGAACAAGGAGCAGAAAACAGGGAATAACTTTTATTAGTCCAATACTGATTATGGTACAGGTTAGGTAAGCTTTTGAGTTATATAGAATCTTTTATTAGAATCTGATAATGCATCATATATCAGTTTTCATCTAACTGTAAGGGTGCTTAGTGTGATGAAAAATTAGGGAATATAGCTATGCAGTAAGTATAGTTTGACTAGTAGTTTAAAGTTAAGGTAAGAAACTAAGGATAATCTATCATGGAAATCATTAAATGATTTGGGTTTGAGAGAGGAATGTTCTTGACTAAATGGAGAATACCTAATGAGAAGAGAAACTGTCTATTCAATAATTGTATATGAATCAAGCATCTAATAAATGAAACTCTGGTATAATTCATTTCTATTTTATTTCTTTAGATATTTTAGATATAAATTGTTAAAAGCTATCCGGACATTAGCAGGAAAAAAGTGAAAAAGTAAATATTGGTAGAAAGGAGTTAGATGATTGCTAAATTTTACATATTGATTCACAATAATCAGTTAGATGTTTGACTGTGATTCCATGAGGCTGAAAAAAAAGTCCTATGATGCAGTGTTGATGTGTATCAACTTAATTAAAGTGATCACTAAAGTATATCTTCCTAGGCCATACTTTAACAGTAACCTGTAAAATAGATAACTGCTAATAGAGTATGCTTTAAGAACTGACAATTGTGGGTCATTGTAGGTGCTCGATGAAAATTGAAAATTTAATAACAGAATAACAGAGTTGGAAGGGACCTTGGAGGTCTTCTAGTCCAACCTCCTGCTTAGGCAGGAAACCCTATACTACTTCATACAAATGGTTGTCCAATCTCTTCTTAAAAACTTCCAGTGTTGGAGCATTCACAACATCTGGAGACAAATTGTTCCACTGAGTAATTGTTCTAACTGTCAGGAAACTTCTTCTTAGTTCTAGGTTGCCTCTCTCCTTGATTAGTTTCCATCCATTGTCTCTTGTCCTGCCCTCAGGAGCTTTGGAGAATAGCTTGACTCCCTCTTCTTTATGGCAACCCCTTAGATATTAGAACACTACTATCTTATTACCCCTAGTCCTTCTTTTCATTAAACAAGAAAAGAACAAGATTCCTTCAACCATTCTTCACGTTTTAGCCTCCAGCCCCCTAATCATCTTTGTTGCTCTTATCTGCACTAATGAGAATCACAAAAGGATTGTCACAGTTATTAAAATACCATTGTTAACCCCATTAGAGGATTCTGATCCAATGGTATCCTGATGTATATCTTCAAATGACCAGTTCCCCCTGGACACCTGAAGAGAAAGAAATTAACAAAGCACAAATTTCTTGATGACCTCCAGTACCCTAAGGGGAAAAAAATGGTTGACAAAGACAACATGAAACTGATTCAGTTGAGTGAACAATGAGATCTCAAGAATATTATAGAGAATTGACTGACATAATTTTAAAATCCAACTAAAAACCAAAGAAACGCTATATTTATTTAATTAATTACATCCCTTTGTATGCTACCTATTCTAATGATTTGAGGTGGCTTACAATATGTAAAACTGAAATATCCATGGAATACTCATAAGAGCAATAGACAATTAAACCTATACAATACTACAACTTGGTTATTTTATGTATAGTGATAATTGCATCCAAACTAAGAATCATTGAGTTCTGAAGATGATAATGAAGAAGAATGCTAGAGATATAATTGATTTTCTGTATAATGGGATTAATGGGATCACTAGATAAAAAATAGTAGAAATAATTCTTGACTTAAAGAAAAATATAAGTATATTATTCATCCCATCTCATTGTTACAGAATAAAAGGTCTGTTTCCACATCTAAATATTCCAATTGATTTCTATGCCATTACTCAAATATGCCAAAGCTATTTACATGAGACTGAAGCCATATATCTTTTCAAAAAGATCTTTCTTCATAAAATGTGACACCTTTGAAAGTGTACACAGTGTTTTCAGAGAGAACACTGAAAGTTAAATAAAGCTTTCAAAAGGATTTATCAGGTAAATGTTATAGATTGCTGTAATTTAATTTATGAGATTAGTTTGACTTTCAATTACCAAGCTTCACACTGAATCACTTTATATCTTGAGTTCTCTAACCAGCACTCCTTACACTCGATCTTTCATTTAGAGAGGGATTATCAATAATTAGACACTGTGCCCTTATTGATCAACAAATCAATACCCACATAAATCATCTGCAGCCTAAAAATAATTCACTCTTTGCATTAAGTGAAATTGGTGCAATCAAATTAGCATTCTTTGTGATACACTGATCCTAGCCTTCCCTTTTAGAAGTAGAGGTAATTTTTTGAAGTAGGCTTTTAAGCAATAAGGTAAATTACCAGAGTGAATTTTCAGGTATGGTCACCCTAAAGAACTCATAAGGTTTTATTTCACTACAGCTTAATTTTCTTCATAGGGAAAGGGCTGTATTTTTATTATTCATATTGGCATTTTACTGGTCTGGGATAAGAAATCAAGAAATCTAATTTAATCCACATGAGTATGTTGCAAACAGACAGACAAACCCATCTTGGCAGTGATGGGTAGAAAACTAGCCATCCTTGATTCTATGGCAGCAAGAAGCATGAGCTGGAAGAGAACAGCTCAAGTGCCCCTTTTGCCCTACATTCCAATATTATGGAATGATCTTTGTTGGTTTTCATGAGTGCTTGGATGATAAACAGTCTTGAGAGTTTGGAAGGTCATGGAATATCTTGAAACAAGCAAAATATTATACCCATTGTACAATTGACATTTATTCTTCTGCTTTAGAAATTCAGAGAAAAATACCTGATTTTTCTCCAACCAATTTGGTGGTGAATTTCAAAGGTCATTTATGTCCACCTATGGTTCAAACATACTCTGCCATTCAAACATACACTCAAACAACCTTGAAGAGACAATAAACTTTATGGAATTAAAAAGAAACCCAAATGCCAGGGACAATCATTCACAAAGGTTGCCCATACTATTAATTAATCTATCTTTCTTTATCAAAATAACAAATGAAGTACGAAGGATACAGTGTGGAAAAGACTACATGAAACAACAGCAACTCTAAAAAGATAACTGAGTGGTTATTTTTTTAAACATAAGCAAAGATGCATTCAATGAAATAACTTTCCTAAAATAACTTAAGCTACCACAGACCAACCTCTTTTGATAGACAACAGTTAAATGGAAAAGGGAGTCCCGGAGTTCATTATGTTCATTATTTTTTAAACAATATTTTTTTTACCCTCTGAATGTGTGGAAGCAATTTTCCTAATAGTTGTGGAGAAAATCTTGTCATAATGCAAAGTATTTTACCTGACTAGGTGTTGAATGATCTGTCAAAGCTAGTTGGTTTGTTGAGGATTATCATCTGATAATCTGTTGGCTGTGATGATATATATGAATACTGATGCAGGACTAAAATTATAGGTCTGGATGAGAAGCAATTAATGTCTTTTTTTCCATGATTTTCTTCAATGGATAAGAAGCTGTGCCTGATTGGATCACACTTTTATATGACCAAAAATGTAGATAGGTATATGTTCTATCTTCTGGAAAATGGATATTTTGGCTGTCATTTCATAATATAATGCATCTGGTTATATTTTCTCTAGAAATTTGAAACAAATGATAGGTAAATAGCACTTAAAATTTCAGCCCCTAATGTAGTAAAAAGAAAAACAGCATTCCACGAGGTGACTTACTCCTCAATTGCATTATCCACTCTGCTGATGTAAGTCTCGGCTGGAAAGCCGCTGTCAACGGGCTACTTTCATTGCACCTCATCTTGGAACAGAACACATTTTGTCTAATGAAATACAGTAACGTCCTTCAATAAAGCATCTTGCCAGATCCTCATCTTAAGGTCATGCCACTGAAGTAATCAGGACAATGTCATTATGAATCAGCCTTTAAATCATGTAAAGCTTTATTAATTCTCTTAAAAAGCAAATCTGACTTCATTTTGCTATTTAAAAGCTTCATATATAACTGTACCATTGATACGGCATTTATCATTCACTCCTTGATTAAGGCCTTGTATTTCTAAATGGAAACATTCTACAACTGACTATTGAGATTCTTTATCAATACTGTTAGATATTTTTTTTAAAAAAAGGTAAAAGAATCCTTGTGGATTTTACTCAGCTAGTAATTGCCAACTATAGGGGGCAGTGCTCATTGCCGTTTCAAGGCCATTGAGCCAACGTTGTCCAAAGATATTTTTGCAGTCATGTGGCCAGCGTGACATTATGAAGTGCTGTTACCTTCCCACTGAAATGGTACCTATTTACCTACTCGCATTTGTATGCTTTTTAATGGCTAGGCTTGCAGGAACTGGGCAAGGACGAGAGCTCATCCCATTGCGTGGTGCTTGGATCTAGAATCTGGGTTGCTGGCTTTCCAGCCAACAAGCCCGGCATCTTAACCACTGAGCCACCATGCTGCCCTTAGTTAGATTTAAACTCTAAAGCAAAAATTTTCAACCTTTAGATGCTCTCAAGTCATGTTGGTTGGTAATTCTAAGAATGGTATTCCAGTTCTTCTTTAAGGCATCTGTTTGGAAAAAGCTATCCTAATCAAATAAATGCTATCAATGGAGTGTTTCAAAAATCCATAGAATTTAGAGGCAGAAGTGATAGTCACAATACTATGCATACAATCTTTGATTAAACGGTGGAGAGAAAAATATGCTTACATTTAATTCTTCCCATATATCTGGCTGCATGAAATAATATTCACAACATTTAGTGTGGATATTTGAAAATAAATTGAAATCATTAGCTACTTATAATCCTATATGCAATCCAAGAACCCAATTAGGCACCATTCCTGATTACAAATATACTTGCATTTCTTTATTAGTGCATAAAACTACAGGGAACAGACGGTTCATCAAACATATTTTTCTCATTTAAATCATTTTATATATATATATATATATATGTTTTCTGAGGTTTTCACGGGTGTTTGTATGTAGGTCTTTGGTAATTCGGGTTTTCTCCCGTGTAAAATTGGAAGTGTCTTGGCGACGTTTCGACGAAGTCTCATTCGTCATCTTCAGGCTGGTGTCTCTTCGGCCTCGTGCTTCTAGAAGCAATGTGTGATCGCAGCTGTTTCTTCCTTTTAACTGCCAGTGGAGGTATGAACTGATTGGATGGGAGCTTGGCTGTGTTCTGATTGGGTGGAGGTGTGTTCTGATTGGTTAGGGGCTTGGCTGTGCTCTGATTGGATGAGGGGTTGGCTGTGCTCTGATTGGCGGGGGGTGTGCTCTGCTTGGGTGGGGGCCCTGTTGTGCTCAGATTAGTCTGAGTTGCAGGGGGATTTGAGATGGAGAGCTGCATTGCTGTTGTTTGGCTTCGCGTTCGTGGTCGTGCCACATCTTCAAGGTGGGTGTCAGTTTGCTTCACGTATGAAATGGAGGGGTTTAAAATGGCCAATGATGCAGCTGTGGTCTGGTTTCTGGTCCGCGATCGTGCCTCATCATCGGTGCGGGTTTGAGTCTGCTTTTTGTGTGGATGTGTGGTGGTGACATCATGTGTGGTCTTCGTGAGTGTGGGTCCAGTGTTGCTCCTTATGCTAGGGATTCGTCTGTCAATAAGGCTGGGTTTCCAAATGGCTGGTAGGCGGGAGGTGTCATCTCGTTTATTCATGCTGTGTGGGCGTTTTTCTATCTCGATGGCTTCTCTGATTATTCCTGTTGTTAAAGTGTTCATTTGGCAATATTCTGGTATTTTTAAAGTCAATTTTATTTCCTCTGTGACTTTGAGGGTGTTTGGAACAGGGAGAAGTTTGTTTCCTCTTTTCTGACTGAGTTCTTGTGTTCTCAATGCGTGCACTTAGTCTTCTGTTGGTTTGATCCGATGTATGTGGTGGAAGGCAGGCGGTGCTGTGATTTCCAAATGTACTCCTTGATTTTCTAACTCAGATTTTGTCTGGGTTTCTTAGGAATGTGGATATTTTTCGGTTTGTTGCAGAATGCTGTCCTTGATGTTGTGTTTGTGGAGGATCTTGCTGATTTTGTCTGTGGTGCCTTTTATGTATGGGAGTAGGCTTTGCCGTTTTCCTTGTTCTATGTCCTTGGATTTTAGTGGGGGTTTCTTTGTATCAGTTTGGTAATCTTATTTCTTGAATCCGTTGGATGTTAGTACATTGTGAGAGGTGTTTAGTTCGGTTTTTAGGTGTTGTTCGTCAGCTAAGCGTTTTGTTCTCGAGATGAGTGTCTTGGCTACGGAGTTGATCTGTGCTGGGTGGTGGTGTGAGAGTGCGTGCAGATAGCGGTTTGTGTGTGTTTTCTTCTGTAGATGGTGTGTCCTAGGGAGCCATTGGATTTCTTGTAGACTAAGACATCCAGGAAGGGAAGTTGCTTGTTAGCTTCTGTTTCCATGGTGAACTGTATTTTGGGGTATAGGCTGTTGAGGTGTGTGAGGAAGTTGTCTAGTTTTTCTTTCCCATGTGGCCAGATTATGAAGGTGTCGTCTACGTATCTGAGCCAGAGTTTGGGTTTATGATCAGATTTTTCTAGAGCTTGGGTTTCAAAGTGTTCCATGTAGAGGTTTGCGATGACAGGTGAGAGGGGTGATCCCATGGGTGCTCCTTCTATTTGTTTGTATTTTTGTCCGTTGTAGATGAAGTATGAAGTATATATATATATATACTCTAAAGATATTTTTAAAATTTGGTTTCATTTTTATTTTTGCTTTCATTTCTTTTCTAATTCTGTATTCTACAATACGTAGTTTTCATATTGATGTTTAACTCAATAAAAAAGCAACAAGAAAAACGTTTCCATTGTTTAATTTCCATTGTATATTGATTTTCTACTTATTCACCCAGGCATTGAATCCCCCAAAAGTTTTATGTCACTTTCTTCTAAGTCCACAAAATGATATAACTAAAAAAATATTTTCTATATGCTTGTAAAAAGCAAAGAATATCTCTTCTCCACTTTTAAAGTTGTTGATAAGTGTTCTTGGATTTAAACCAAATCTTCAACAATAACTACATATTTCTCCAATTATTTTATGATTTTTTGCCAAAACATTTGAAAACTGTAAAAGTATGGAATAAATATTGTTCTATATTTCCTGGAAAATTATTGCTCAGTTAAATGTTTAGTTATTGGCTCTATATACTTTGTTATGATTACAGAAGACCCACTGAAGTTAGTGGGGTATTTTGATTATGACAAATGTACATCTCATTGATTTCAGCATGCATATTCTAAACTTAACCAAATGTGGATGTAAACCAGTATGATTTTATTTATTCACTTATTTAAATATATATATATAGGCTACTTTTAAGAGTAGAAGTACATCTACAAAACAGTTTCTGTATTATAAAAAGAACAAAAATAAATCAAGCTAATATGAACTGTTAAACCATCATTCCTGAATGGTAAAATTCCATTTCCATTTTCAAAAGTTGGCAAAACTTATTTATTTAATTCAGTTGCTTTTATGCTTCAATAAAAAAAAGGAATATGGGCAGTTCTGGGAAAAGAACTTCCTCTCTACCTTTACAAATTGGTTTTGTTGCTTACTGCCTTTAGTTTGTTGAACTGTGGGTGCCTTCAGGAAGTGTGGGGTGGAGCCTTACCGGCCTTTGTAAGGTTGTTTGTTTGTGGACGTTAACAGAGCAATAAAGGACTGTAGCCTGTTTCTGCCTACACGATCTGGGTCATAACACCCTCCCTCCCATCCTCCCTCTACCCACCCACCCACCTACCTATCCATCCAAACAAAGTTTAGTGGAGTCAAATCATATGTTAATCAATCTTATTGTCTCTATGGATTCATTGAAATTAATTCATTTCCTAGTATTCATCTCCTATTACATTAGTTTTATAACCGTAAAGGACCAATATGATTGGGTAATTCTTATACAAAAAGATCATTTCCTTCTTGGTTGATGCTCTATACACACCCAAGTAAGGCCTGAAATTGGTAATGAGATTTTTAAGCTATATTATCTTGTCTAGTTTTTTGTCTTGCCTTTCCAATAATAATCAATTTTTGATGTTGAAATGTAATAATTTAATAATTTAATGACTTACAACAGTTCATTTAGTGACTGTTCAAAGTTACAACAGCACTGAAAAAAGTGACTGATGACCTGTGGGAAGTCAGCCCCCCCCCAGAGAAGGAAATATTAAAAGGGCAGAAAAATATATTTCCTCAAAAGGATTTTAAAAGCAGAAACCAACCCTGCCCCCAAGTCTCTCTGTCCCAAGCAGAAGCCAGCTCTGTACAAATGCAGATGTAAACAATCAGGAAAGTTGGAGCTAGAAGCTTAAGAAGACAAAGACACCTAAAATCTGCATACCCCACCCAAACTCTAGGAGTCATTAGCCCCATCACCAAGGAAGCAGGATATAACCCTTGGGACATAATAGGATTAACCCACCACCATCAAGAATACCAGAAAGGCACACCCAGACTCAGGTCAGAATACGTGACACAGGAAATACAAAGCCTCAACACAGGAACAGGAAACTATTTCAAACAAAAGGCTTTCAGAGCGTATAAAAACCTACTACCCACATGTGCTCAGGCCTCTTTTCTCTCCTCTTTCCTGCCAGAACCATCTTTCGGTCTGGCTCTTCAATAAACTTCAACCTTCTTTCTAAAGCAGTCGCCATGTTGTTTATTTATCCCCAGCTTGGATGAACCAGGATGAAGACTTTTCCTTCAACAAATCTTTTTTCACACTTATGACTGTTGTGCTATCCCCATTGTCACATGATCAAAATTCAGACACTTGGCAACTGACTCGTATTTATGGGAGTGCAGTGACTTGGGATCATGTGATCACCTTGTATGACTTTTTGACAAGCAAAGCCAATGGGGAAGCCAGATTCGCTTAACAACCATGTTAGTAGGTTAACAACTGCAGCGATTCCCTTAACAACTATGGAAAGAAAGGTTGTAAAATGAGGCAAAACCCACTTAACAAACGTCTCCCCTAGCAACAGAAATTTTGGGCTCAGTTGTGGTCTTAAGTTGATATGGAAAATGTATATGGAAAATGTGTTGGCTTTTTATTAATAAATGCAAGTATTCAAAAATGTTATCCCTGAGTTTTGTATTCATTCTTTTGGTGCATATGAGTACTGCAACTCTAATCCTCCCCTCCCCCTTCAACTGCAGCAGTTCATATTCAGATGGTCCAATTTCAAAGAAGCCCTCCACACCAGCCATTAATTTCGCAGGTGCTGTTTCCTTTAAGATGTGGAAATAATGAATGCAAAATTGTGCATGCAAGTTTAGAGGTTGCAGTCCGAGTTTCCACTCTGTTTTGCATGCTAGTTTCTATCTGTCTTTCTGTCAAAATCTCTTCCTTTCTTCCTCCCTCCCTCCCTCCCTCCCTCCCTTCTTCTTTTTCTTTAACCACTGCAACAGATACTGTTAAATAGGTGTTTTTAAGGAATCTTACATTGACATTACCAACATCTGAGCACAAGAAAAAAAATTAGACCCTGTAGTTTGTGCCGATAATGATATTTTGTACATATTAAACCAACCAATAAAACTAAAGTTAAAAGACTCATAAAAATAGCGGTTATGAGACATGAAGTGATTGGATAGAGAAGGAAGGGCATGCATAAAGAGGCCTCAGCTCTTTGATGTTTATTACCACTGTCGAGCAAATAGGAACAATGCTGTTTTTCATGAACACATCGCAGCATTTGGTATTTTACATTTGTTTCCAATTTTTAACAGTTAACATTGTGGGCTTTCATTATGCCATTGTCTCTCAAAATTGCCAGGGCCATCATGGTTGTAATTTACCTTTTGTAGGGGATAATTTGGAGCAGTTTCAGGCCAGGAAGGAACATCTGCCTTGAAAAGCCGAGGATCTGGACACTTTTAAGAGTTCGAGACTGGGACATGCTAGAAGGTCAGTTTCCTCATAAACTCCCCTTACTGCGCTCAGTTTTATTCATTATATTTGACATATTAAGCTTCTGTATCTTGGCATAAAGAGACACAAAATTGCAGCATATTGGCAAACTCATTTGCTTTTCCATGCTAGTGTTGTGTCCAAATATCAATCCCCGGGGATAAACACGTGTATATAGACTGTACGAAAATGAGCCTCAGCAGCAGGTGGCCTTTTGCAGCCTAATGAACACGGCAATCTGTTACTATCACCACACTGCTTTTCACCAGACAATTAGGCAACTAAGCATGTAATTATTCAGGCCAACGAGAAGTGCCTCTTCTCTAATTTCATCTTTTCATTGCTGTTTACTCACCCACACTCCCCTCATTAATGAGAGATTTTCCAGTCTATGCTAATTGGTTTCAATAACATTCATTTCAGTTGAAAGGGAAACGATTCTGTTAATTGGAGAATCGAAAGCGTCTTTTCATTTCAAGTGCGTCCTGCTATGGAAATCTGAATCCTCTCAACAGGTTCAACCTAATGAAATTAAGTTACACAGCCATTGGTGGCTTAATAGAAATAAAGTAATTTATTTTCATTGGAGCATGTGCTTGAGGTCCTGAACAATTAATACAGCTTGTACTGGAAAGAAATTGAAAAATCAGGATTCTAAATAAACAAGGGTAAATCTGCTCTCCCCCTCCCCCCACTTAGTTTTTCTTATTTAACTCCTTTCTTTTGATTATGCAGCTAATCTATCCCATCTCATTTTAGAAATACATACAGAGAGAAAGAAAATAATGATGTTTAAAAATAACAAAACTTAACGCTGAATAAGTTAATTCAAATGAGAGCCATTTTAAAATGCCATTGATCTGTCAAATTAGTATTATTTTAGACAATAGAAACCAAACAATGTATAGAAAAAATCCAAATGGGCACATGCTGCTGATTAAAAATTTGGTTATGACCTGGTACATTTGGCTTTAATAATAATGAAAATCCCCAAAGCATGTGAGACTCTGTTTCTTGGATCTGCAGATGGATGGGGGAAAAAAAATTAGCATTGTTTTTTCCTATTGCTGAAACTTTCTATTGCCTGGACCCCATCCTTCTATATGTTGCTCTTCCATAGTCATTAATGTATGAAAGTCTAGGAAATTACAGCATAAAAATAAAACATTTCTATCCCCAAACATCATACCAGAATACTGACATCACGTTGCCAAAACATTTGAACATTTCATATCTTTGTATCAGTTCTAAACATGGAAACAGTTAATTTCTTTTATCTAACAGATATCAGGCTTAAAGCATCTAGAGAAACCAAATGTTTCATTTTAGACATTTAACTCCAAAAGTGCTCTTGAAAGAAACATAATGAATAAATCAGTATTGATGATTTGTAACCCAATCATACTCTATTCATACTGAATAGAGACAATATGAATTCTTCTACCTTACATTGGAATACACCAAATTGGGGAAAGCTAGAAGTAAATAAATGAACAGTCTAACACTTAAACTACTCAGTATTACTCTAACAATGTTTTCTTTCCCAGATCAAAAAGAAATAAAAAAGAAAAATAGATGAATATAGCAATGTTAAATAAATTGATATTTGATGTATTAAGACTCTCTCATGTTTAATAGGGTTGCAATGGATAGTTATGTTAGCCTAAGCATTTATTGGTATCTACATTGGGAAGGCAGGTAGAATTCAGTCAAATTATTTATCGAGCAGTCAAAAGCTTTGCAAAGTTTTGAGCTTCACCGTCTTTCATTGCAGTTCTATATTCTCAGTCTTTTTGGTGTTGTGGTGATCTGATTAAGACTGAAGAGAAAATTTCTGTTAGCACAGCAGGATAAGGATTATTGCATGAATTGTGCCAGTCATTTTGTAGGGTACTTATAGTTTGATAAAAGAGACATTTTGGTAAAGCAGAGATGGTCAAGGGCATACTAATTGTCAGGTGAATGAGATAATTCTTTAATATTCTCTATTATATCCTTTATTATAATAATTCATTCATTACTCCTTACTGTTTATTCTTTACTTTTTCTAAGGTCTAGCAGGTCCCAAAGGGAAATGATATTTGGAAAGTGAAGCAAAGGAAAAATGAATGCATTGCAATAATAATAATAATAATAATAATAATAATAATAATAATAATAATAATAATAATAATAATAATAATAATAATAATAATAATAATAATAATAATAATAATAATAATAATAATAATAATAATAATAATAATAATAAAGTTGGAAGGAACCTTGGAGGTCATCAACTCCAACCCCCTGTTCAGGCAGGTAACTCCCTGTACCGCTAAAACTTTGAGGACTTTGCCTATCCATAGAACAGAATCAACAGAATAAAATAAAAGTTCTCCCACCCTTTTTTCTACTTAAACCTTATGCCCGGCCCCAGCAGATAATGGATTTTTGTGCTTTAGTAACAGACCATCAGAAGAAAATATTGAAATGCAGTACGTAGAGATAATTGAAATTTGATTTGAAATAGAGTTTTAATTCATTGACCAAAGCACAGTTTAAAGAGATTCAGAAGGGCAATATCATATGGTTAGTCTTTAAAAATGGAGGTAAAACAGCAGGGCAGGAAGAGTTATGTTCAAGTCATTATTATTTGTTTCATTCATTCATTCATTCATTCATTCATTCATTCATTCATTCATTCATTCATTCATTCATTCATTCATTTCAGATTTGAAAGCACCAGTCTTCTCAGCTTTCCTGGGTAAATTTTGCATTAATTTGTGATCTACCTGATGAGTGACTCAGGAACAAAACAAACAAACAAACAAAAAGCAATCCAGGTCTTGAAAAGTGAGTGCTATCCAGCTGGAAAAAAAAACAGTTCCATGTAGAAGCAATTCCTCCCTGATCTTCAGCGTCCATCCTCAAATTTCCATTCTACCCTTCTTTGCATGGGAATATCCCTATAATTATACTATTATCATAGCTTAAACTATCATTAAATAATGTATAGATATCAATTATGTGGCTGTCATAAATATTTTCTCAGGTGTGTCCCATTTTATTTTACCAAACTCATTTTATTTTACTTTTTACTGTAAAAGGAGATCAATATATACAGTAAAAACCCTATGTTTTGTGCTCTCTCTGTTCTTAAAAGCCAGCTTTAGGGACCAATCTGATTTAAAATAGTTTATATTTTATCTAATTACCTGACTGGAAAAAAGTATCTTTCTTCCATTCCAAAGAAGATAATCAGAGTAGTGTATGTCAGTCTCCAATTCTTGTCTGCTTTATTTACAAATATTTCTATATGGAAGTGCAGAAATATGTAAATGGCTTGGCTTCCCTGCATTCCTGCTGATTTCTAATGTGTCTAATGGAGATGAAGTTATAAAACAATACTTTGTATTCTGTTATGAATATTTCAAGAATTATTTATTTATTTCATGCATAGCTCATAGTGCTGACATTTGATTTATAGCAGTATGGATGTACCTGGGGTTGCTAAGGTTACCCATTTTCATTCACCCGCAGATATTTGAGATCTACATAATCCTATCACATCGTCCACTGCATTTCAAAGTGATGTTGATAAATGTTACCTTCCTTAGATAATATTTCCATTTAGATGTGATATATCTCAAGTCTTCTATCTTTTAAAATATTGTAGTTGATGAAATTTTACATTATGTGCATAGCAGAGAGCCAAGTTAACATTTCCTACTCCCAAATTTGAATTTCCCCCTTCCCAAAAAAAAAAAAAATGTTACAAAGTAAAAAAAAAGTATTTGGAATTCAAATCTGTCCTTGCAAATTTAAATAGTTATTTTTCAACCTTTATCACATTACCTTTATAAGAAAGGATGCATAGACCTAGTCTTTATCAGAAAACATATATCTCAGTGATTGGCATTTACATCCTAATCTCAGCTTTCTGAGCTGGCTAAGATATATTCAAATTTCAGAATCTGAAAATGCTAAACATTATGCAAAATAAATGAAGAATATAGTAAAATTAAACATTGCCATGGCACAAATGATTTTTGTCTGCCAACGTAGTTTTGTTGATGAAAATAATTCCATAGAACCAGGGCAACTACTAATAAAACCCTGTTCCTTACTATACAATAGTGTTACTTAAATTGGTGCCCTCTATATTAGCTGGGACAATGTTGATTTGTGTTTCTAATAGTGATAGTCCTAATCATTATAGGCCATTAGATTGGAGGAATCTGCTCTAAAAGTTCTAATTTCTTGAAGGGAGAATATTGAAGATAACTTCAATAGGAGAGTGGCAGCTAACATACATTTACTGTCTCAGATATGTAGGGCTTGGACTATGGAATACTGTACTTTAAAGAATAAAATAAATACTGGATTAGATTATGTAAGAAAACTTGTGTTAAGTGCAATACTTAGTCCTTCACTTATGGCTATAATTGGGACCAGAATTTCCATTGTTAAGCAAAGTGGTTATTAAGTGAGTCACACTCAATTTTATGAACTTTTTTTGCCATGGTTGTTAAGAACTGCAAATCACTGCGGCTCTTAAGTGAATTATGCAGTTGTTAATCAAATCTGGTTTGCCCATTGACTTTGCTTGTTGGAATCCAGCTGGGAAGGTTGCAGATGGTGATCGCATGACCCTGGGATGCTGCTGCCCTCATGAATTCAGATTACTTACCAAGTGCCCAAATTCTGTTCACTTGGGAATGCTGTGATGGCTGTAGGTATAAGAACCTGTCATAAGTCACTTTTTTCTGTGCCATTATAAATTCAAACAGCTGCTAAAGGAATTCCTGTAATTTGAGGACTAACTGCAAATGCGTACTGCATGCTATTTTGCCACGTGGCAAATATGACTCTATTGTGTGATTCCATAACGATACCATTATGTGATGCACTGTTGCTTATTAGTATAATTTCCTGAGCAATTTTATCTAACTGGCTGAGTCCAAAGTATCTCAAAAACATGATCTCACTAATGAGCTGGTGTAAATATATATATATATCTAAAATGCTAGCATTTTTGTATGACATGTTTTCACACTGCAGCATTTTGGATGCATACAGCTTTAAAATATGAAGTATGTCTTGTAACTTGAACAGATATGTAAACATTGTTTTAAATATTGAAGGGGGCAAGAGAAATGTTTCACCTCTCTTTCTTCTGTTAAATGTTAGAGACATCAAGGCTAAATGTGGTCTGACACCTAATCAGAATTTGTTCTTGAGCATTCCTAAACACTGTGGAAGAATCCTATAAGTGATGCTTGCGTCTGTGCTGTATTTGACAAACTACAGTACTGGATCATTGTGCTTAATCCTAATTTGTTTAAAACTCCTATAAGAAGAAGCCATACATGGAGTTTTGTCTCTTCAAAATGCTGCTATGGTTCATTTAGTGCAATCCATGCGCATGGCACTTACAAGTAATCTGTCTCCTTCCCTGTCTTTCTCTTTCCTTCAAAGCAACCCTTGCCCAAGAAGCTTACAATGATTCTTAATGTTTTCTGAGTACTTGGCTTTGTTTACTAAGGTAGGCTAAGTCTTTTGTCCAATTATAAATGATATTTATTGGGGCTTCTACAGAGAGCTGGTTGTGGAAGGGTGCACTCATTATGGTATGACAAAGGGAGGGGGTCAAATAATGAGGCAAATATCTTCCTGCTGCTATGGCACCTCCTAGTGGTGTGACTGTTGTACAAGCACCATCTAGATTAACTGGAAGAGTAATTTAGTCAGAATACTACTGTGAATACAACTTTGTAGATAATGCAATACAAGGAAATATCTTCTATCCTCTTTTTCTTTAGGGCTTTTCCCTTTGCTTTGTGGTCTGCTCACAAAACAATTCACATACAGTCTTTACTAGAAGACAAGGAGGAGGGGGGGGGTCAATTTATTTTCCAAAGCACCAAAAGGCAAGACAAGAAACAATGGATGGAAACTAATCAAGGAGAGAAGCAACCTGGAATTAAGGAGAAACTTCTAACAGTGAGGACAATTAACCAGTGGAACAGCTTGCCTTCAGATGTTGTAGGTGCTTCATCACTTGAGATTTTTAAGAAGAGACTGGACAGTTACTTGTCTGAAATGATATAGGATCTCCTGCTTGAGCAGGAGGCTGGACTAGAAGACCTCCAAGGTCCCTTCCAGCTCTATTCTGATTCTGAGTGCTGATTATATCAGTCTTTTTAACCTCCCAGGCATGTATTTGAAATCGGTGACCATATAAATTTAGTAAATTTCTTTTTTTATATATAAAACCCCCATTTTCACACCTTTTGTTAGATATATTCTATTGTACACACCCTACAAAATGTCTGGATAATCTTCAAGCTGAGATTATTTAGGACCCCTGCAGGCAGAATTAGAAGGATTTGAACTGGGCAGCCATGTCATGGCAACCCAACCTCCATTTTGGAAGTAAAAGTTATATCCAGTTGAAATGACAGGTTTGCAACAACTGCTTCACCTTGGTAAAGAAGTGGTTCCATAAAACAGGAAATTGTAAAGACCAGGATTAGTTTTACTGAATAGAATAACAGAGTTGAAAGGGACCTTGGAGATCTCCTGGTTCAACCCTTTGCTCAAGAGGAGACACTATAATATTTCAGGCAAATGGTTATCCAATCTTTTCTTAAAAAACTCCTGTGATGGAGTACCCAGAACTTCTGAAGGCAAGCCATTCTACTGATTAATTGGTCTAACTGTCAGGAAATGTCTCCTTACTTCTAGGTTTGTTCTCTCCTTGCTTAGTTTCCATCCTTGTTCTGCTTTCAGGTGCTTTGGAGAATAGGTTAACCCCCTCTTCTTTGTGGCAGCCCTTTAAATATTGGAACACTGCTGTCATGTCACTGCTAGTCCTTTGTTTCATTAAACTGGACATATCCAATTCCTAAAGTTTCCACTTCATCCAAAAGGCTTAAATGGATGGTTAATCTGATTGCATTGTTGCTGCCATGGGGAGGGGGCAGTGTTGCAGTTTTTATGTTGTGGTTTTTAATGTTGTAAGCCACCTGGAGTCACCTATATGTGAGTTAGAAAGCCATATAAATTTATTAACTAAATAAATACTATAGACTGAACCAATCGCATATAGTAATGCACATTCAAATGGGGCAAGGCTTTGATTATGTAGTTAAACCCATTAACTTGTCTGCTTTGACCTTTCACAACCCCTGTATGCAGGTTATAGAACTTTGTTGTTATGTTAGTAAATGACTAAGTTTTACCTGTCCAACTATTTTACCTATTTTATTAAGAGATTAAAAAACCCACTGGTAAATAGCCCCCTTTAATTATTTTCACGAGTTAATCATCTGTTTCCTATATTTTATCAGCTTACAATGGGTTTTCTTTTACATATTGTAACCTTACATACTGAAAGGATTTGTTTAAGATTTTATCCTAAAAGGCTCCCTACAAATATTTTGAATGAATGCCGGAATGATTAAATGCATAAATATGGAATGGTCACAACTACTTTACCTAGCATAATTTCTTTCAAAACTTGAAAGAAGAATTTACTTTTATTGCACTTTCCATTTCTTATCCCACTTCTTCATTTTCAGCTAAGTTGTACGTGTAAATAATTGCCTGCATTAAAACTACACTTTCTATTTGAGATATCTTATTTTTAAAGTATTTTTGATCTATATATATTGTACAACATAACATTCTTATCATTAAGCATTACAATAGCATTGCCAGTGTACAAAACTTTGCAACAGATGCTGCTGATTTTTTTCCCTAAATTGCACAAGGTGTATCAACTCCTTCATTCAGCTCTACACAACAGTGTTTACAACCACTCATTACTATTGCTAAATAAACAATATATATATATAAAAGACGTGTCATCAGAAGAAGTGACCCTAAAAGAAAAAAATTAGATAACTAATTTTGGTAATATAATTTGGGAGTATATGAAAGCAGGTGAAAAAATGCCTCTCAAGGTATTAGGGAGGGGGTTTACTTTGCAGTAAACTGGAATGAAAACATAATGTTATGTAAATATTGACAATGACATTGCTTCTTAAATAAGGTAATGTTAAGTGCTAAGGGGGGGGGGAGGGAGGAGAAACCTGGTGAGAATTGTGGAAGAAAAAGTGCTTTAAATCCAGATAATAAAACTATAAAGTTAATGAAGGAGCTGTTTTCCATTTGATTGTGTAAGCCATTTGATAAGAACCTTCATAGGAGCTCAGTACTTAGGCTAATCAGTGCACAAGATAAAATGGATGTTTAATGAAGCTGGACGCCAAGAAAAACATTGTATAATTGTACTAAGCAGCTCTCTAGGTAAAATGATAGCTTTTAAAGGATGAAATATAGTATGTATTTGGCCTACTGTTTGCCTAAGCTTCAGAACAGGGTTTTTTTTTCATTTCATTTGCAAATGCATCTCTGAGGAGATTTGTAACAATAATACAAGCTGAAAAATAAGCTGTTAACTGGATCAAGAGCTGTTATTCATTCAGAATAAACTATCTGACAATTTTATTCCCCATGCACATCTTATTTTCCTTTGACAAAGAAATAATCTTAATTTGGAGAGAAAGAAAGTTGTTATAGAGATGTACAAAGCTTGAAAAAGATAACAAGGGAAGGGGAAAATAAAGTGATCAGTATTCTGGAATATAGCTATTATTTTATCACAGATTACCTCTACCTGATGTTTCTACAGATATTCATGGGAGCAAATCATGTAGCTGTTCCTATTCTGGTGTAGGATTTCATGGGCTTTGGTGCTGGGAAAGCCATTCTCCATTTTGAAATTGACCAGATGGAAATGAACAGAACAGAATACTTTATTGGCCAAGAGTGATTGGACACACAAGGATTTTGTCTCCAGTGCATAAGCTCTCAGTGTACATACAAACAAGAAGTAATATAATCATAATAATGATACCAATAAGAGAAGGTAGTAGAAAAGATGAGAAGGATAATAGTAAAATAGCCATACCCTTAGACATAAGACTGTACTGTGGGAATTAGGGTTTCAGCAGAGTGATAGCATGAGGGATGACCATTAAATCACACACAGTCATGACCATTAAATCACACACACACACACACACACACTTTGGAAGCAGCATAATAAGCCAAAAGAAATAAAGACATGAGGCAAAACCTGATTTCCATCAACACTATTCACTATACGCCTCTAACCCACTGTCAGGCCTAAAACCAAGAATGATATGTGAGTTGAGTTCTTTATTGTTTCACACCTATAAGCAAAATCTTGCCAATCTGAAAACTCTACTGTCTCCATCTATAATGTATTCTGTGAACTATTAGGGAGGGACTGTCTTCACCCTCTTTATTTCATACATAATATCAAGGCTAAGTTGCCTCTTACTCCTCTGACATGCAACCCACTCTTTGGGATCCATCTCGTCACTGCATTCTATTCAAAAATTCAAATAAATAAATAAATTCAGAGAAGAGCAACTAAGATGATCAAAGGCCTGGAGACTAAAACATACGAAGAATGGCTGCAGGATTTGGGTTTGGCTAGTCTAAAGAACAGAAGAAATAGGGGAGACATGATAGCAGTATTCCAGTATTTGAGGGGCTGCCACAAAGAAGAGGGGATCACGTTATTCACCAAAGCACCAGAGGGCAGGACAAGAAACAATGGTTGGAAACTGATCAAAGAGAGAAGCAACCTGGAATTAAGAAGAAACTTCCTGACAGTGAGGACAATTAACCAGTGGAACAGCTTGCCTCCAGAAATCGTGGGTGCTCCATCACTGGAGATTTTGAAGAAGAGGCTACACAGTCACTTGTCTGAGATGGTATAGATTCTCCTGCTTGAGCAGGGGGCTGGACTAGAAGACCTCCAAGGTCCCTTCCAATTCTATTCTATTCTATTCTATTCTATTCTATTCTATTCTATTCTATTCTATTCTATTCTATTCTATTCTATTCTATTCTATTCTATTCTATTCTATTCTATTCTATTCTATTATATTATATTATATTATATTATATTATATTATATTATCACACCTACAAGCCATCTTTGTTTCTACCATATTTCTACACTGCTTCATGTACTGCCTTTTGGTCCTTAAACACTATTAATCCATCTTTGGTGAACATTCTGTCAAAAAGCACACAATACTATAGTTGTTCTATTTTATTTTGCCATCTATTCTTCTTGTGAAACACAACTCTCTGGTTTGATATTTTACTTTTCAGATACACAATCCTTGTTGCATTGTGTAGGTGAATACTGTAAAGAATTCAAATATCAGTGAACAACATGGAATGTTCTGTAGAAAAACTAGTATACACAGTTCTTCTTCTGAATCTGCTATCCCAATTACTACATAAGGCATCTTAATTTTTGTTAAAGCATTCAGGTTGCCTTCCAAGATAGCCCATGTAGAGGTTTATATAAAAAGTGACGAAGATATGAATTATTGTTGCTCAGTATCCTGCTGAAGAGTAAAAATCTGATTTGTACAAATGAATCTCCTTGTTTTTGTTTTCTCTCTTGCTATTTTTTTTCTTTATAGAAGGGACTAATAACAACATTTTTCTAATCATCAGGCACAGATGTAGTCTTCACACATACACACATTAATCAAGTTGCACAGCCACTCCATAAGCAAACCACATCCATATTTTAACATTTCTTCAGTTAAAGCATCAATAATGCACAAGAAGAAATTTCATTATGTGTAGATGATCATGCAAAAAATTCCTGCTGATATACGTGCTCCTATACATTATAAACACCCATCCATAAGAGGGAGTCTTGCCACCTTTGCATCTAGCCCGTCTATCTCCTTCCCAATGCATGTTCTTTCAGAACTGTTTGAGGATTTGAGAATTGAATTGGAACCTTGCTGTCCTACTCCAGAACAGGAAACCTTCCAGATGTTGATCTTAATTTTCTTCAGCTCCAGCTCGTGTGACCAGTTGTAAAAGATTATGGAAATTGTAGTCTAAAAACATCTGTAGCACTTAAAAATTCACAGACTTTCTAAGCCATCAATAGTTTCAAGCATCCTTTATTTGTTCCTCTCCTTCTCTGCAATATTGGTCAAAACTTTTTTGTCTTAAAGGAATAGGATAAAATAAACCATGACCCTACTGAAAAATGTGATATTCTATTAAGAAGACCGAAGAAGAAATGCACACATCAGAGATGAATGTGGAAATGTGGAATGAAATTTAATGTGGAGAAAAGCAAGGTTTTACACCTGGGCAGGAAAGCAAAGGTACAAGTACATATTAGGTGAAACCCGGCTCAAAAGCAGTAGCTGTGAGAGGGATCTTGGAGTCCTAGTGGACGATCACTTAAACATGAGTCAGCAGTGTGCAGCAGCAGCCAAAAAAGCTAATACAATCCTTGGTTGTATAAACATAGGCATAGAATCAAAATCATGTGAAGTATTAGTACCACTTTATAAAGACTTAGTAAGGCCACTCTTGGAATACTGCATCCAGCTTTGCTCACCACATTACAAAAAAGATGTTGAGACTTTGGAAAAAGTGCAAAGGAGAGCAACTAAGATGATTAAGAGCCTGGAGACAAAAACATATGAAGAACGGTTGCAGGATTTGGGTATGGCCAGTCTAGACAAAAGAAGGACTAGGGGAGACATGATAGCAGTATTCCAGTATTTGAGGGGCTGCCACAAAGAAGAGGAGGTCACGTTATTCACCGAAGCACCAGAGGGCAGGACAAGAAACAATGGTTAGAAACTGATCAAAGAGAGAAGCAACCTGGAATTAAGGAGAAGCTTCCTAATAACGAGGACAATTAACCAGTGGAACAGATTGCCTTCAGAAGTTGTGGGTGCTTCATCACTGGAGGTTTTTAAGAAGAGACTGGACAGTCACTTGTCTGAAATGGTATAGGAGGCCGGACTAGAAGACCTCCAGGTCCCTTCTAGCTCTATTCTGATTCTAATTCTGAATGGACAGGGAGACTGGGTGTAGGTGTTTCTATGGAAATGCTAGTCTAAGAAATCACCAGCACATTAATTAATTAAAAAAGAAAAAAATTAGAGAAAGATTCTGCAAAAAAAATGGATATTTGTCTAAATGCTGCAAGTGGAAGAAAAATAAACTATACCATAGACCTACAAGGAATGAGAAAAGATGGTTGGAGGAGCAGAATATGATTAATAATAATAATATCAATAATGACAATATTTGCTACAATAGCAGAAAATTAACTAACTTAGGGAAGAGTTTGCATCTTTAGATGAGAAGTATATCAAATATGATTGGTAGGAAGATGGATTTTTTTTGTAAAAGTCAAAGGAAGATTCTTGTGTCTGAATTGTTATGTTCAAAAATGAGATTATTGAGATGTTGTAAATCTTAAGGGCAGATTGAAAATAAATTATCAGGTTTAATTAATATCTAGGAGTTCTTAAAGAAATGAATTATAAAATAGTCAGAAATTTAGCAAGTGAAATCAGTTTTGGGAAAAAAAAGATTCACGGGGGAATAAAGAAAATTACAGGGCTTTTAGTATAACACTTGTTGGTGATATATTTATGGAAAACATTAATAAAGATCAAAATACAAAACAACAAAAGATAAATCTGATTGAAGAAGAGTCAACACAACTCCATAAGAATTCCTATATTTTATCATTTGCTGAGAATTTCAATATTATAGATAAAGGTAAGTTAATAAACATTATATATCAAACTTTTATAATAGGAACAATCTTTGTATTGGTTGATAACTAGTTATATGAGTTAAGAGAAAGAAGGATTTAAACAAAGAAGGAAATCAAAGGACAAGAAACCTTCTTCAGTCTCAACAAAAGGATTAACTTTCATCTGGCAAGCTTTATAATAGGAGCAATCTTCTTATTGGTTGATAATTAGTTAAAAATAGAAAGTAGAGACTAGAGTGAATTATTAGGTCTTCCACAAGGACATATATGGAAGCATTCCCAAGGTCAATACTGTACCACTGCTTTTTAACTAGTCTAATTCATCAGTGATTAAGACTACTCAAACTGGATTTTTTCAGTTGGACTAAAATGTCACTATGCAGATATGGAGAACACTAAGCTTGAAAAGTAGTAAGCTCAAAAAGTGGAGTTGCCATGTTTGCTGAAGGGAACCATTCCAAAGTAATTCATGAGAATGGGTACTAAGCTGATACATGCAATGATTTCTCAATGGATGCAATTGTGAGTCATATTGGAGAAAATCACCACTGCATGCTGATGAGGTCTTGTCAGAGTTTTTGTCCCTTTTTAAAGAATCTTTCAAAAGTTTAGCAGACCTCATTGAACATCCAGTAAAAATTATCTTTCAACTCTCTCAACCTAGGTGATAAAACAAGCAAAACTCTGTAAAATCATACCTCGTTGAGACATTTTTCCTTCTGATAAACAATATTGTAAATTTGTAATCATGCACGGAAATTAAATTTAGGAACTTTAGAAATTTAGGAAATTTAGGAACCTTGAAAGCAAGTACTTCTTTATTCAACAATAGTTAAAATTATTGAATTGTTGCCTTCTGAAAAGTAATCTTGATTTAGACATTTTAAAAAGTGGATCGGACAAATTCAATAAAGGTTGAGTGATTTGATAGAAAGACTTAATAGTCTGTAATTGAAGCTGCTTTTTACCTGCAGAATTCCTGAGAATAGCTATTTGGGAGCAAAATAGAAGGCCATAAAGTTCTTATTTTTTGAATTTCCTGGGTACATCTGGTCATGCATTGTGGAACTCAGAATATCAGACCTGGTTTCTTCTGTTCTAATGTCCCTCTGCTTTTATGGTCATCCCGTCTCTGCATCCCCTTCAGTCTCTTCAAAACATAAAGCTAGTGTGAATGGGCAAATTCCATGTTGGGGATCAGTAGGAAATTAATTAAACCCCAGACCTGACAATATCACAATGCCTTTCTAAAAACATATGTTGTAATCAGGTGTGATAGTTGACATTATTTCTCCTGGAAAAAAAACAGACAGTAGAGCCACAAAAGATGCAGAAAAGGGCAGTCAAAACAATCGGAACAGAGCAGCTCTCTTATAAAGAAAGCACTCAATAATAATGGGGTTTAGAAGAGTAAAAATGTTGTAAACAAGCCAGGGTTTGCAGGTAGTTCGTGGAACTCTTGGAAGCATGTCCTGCATCTGATACACAGTTTTCTTTTATGTGTTGTAGATCTCAACCTTCAGAGCAATTTTCTTGGATTCTTGAGCCTGGGCCTTTAAACAAAGTGCACCATAATTGGCTGAATTTGAGAACTTCTTCACTATAAAACCTAAGTTCTGCTGCAGAGCCATGGTCTCCTTTTTTAAATCAGCAGTGAAGTACCCAGGGACTGTTTTTATGGGTAAACTGTGGCCTTATAAAATTGCCACATTCTGATGCAGTAAAGAAGAAGGCATACATAAAATCAGAGATTCTGATATACATACAAAATTCATCACCTGTCAAAATAAAAAAGCATCGGATGTTTAGCATGTGATGATTCATTTGCAGATTAAACAAGGACCATGAAGCAACAACCTTCTTAATCTTCCCTTTCATAGTCATTCCCAGTTGCTTTTATATTTATAAGACATTCTCAGGCCACTCCATGGTTTATGTAAACATACATTATAGAGATAGCCAAAGCACATGATTAAATCAACATCTGAATGTGTCTAAGATCTGTTATCACTCCTGCACAGAGAGCGTATTAATGCCCATGTGATAGAAATGTTATTTTGCTGCTGCTAAATTATGCAGATATTTAGAAAAAAAAGAGTTAATTCTGAAGAGGTCTTATGAAGCAGACCCAAGCCTATTGCTGTTATTTATTAATTATTATTGATAGCCTAGGATTTATTACTGAAAGAATAAACCGATCACTCTGGATTGGATAGTAAACTCTGGGGAATAAGCCGCTGAGCTGTTAGCTTGGGGTAATCTATCAGTAGGAGGAGAAGTTGCGATCTATCAATTAAAGGAACAAGCAATTCTACTGATTTGCTACTGGCAGACTAATAGAGATAATGGGTTTTACTGGACAGCATAGATACACAGTAGTAGCAATATAATATATATATATATCCCAGTTCATTAAAGCATTATGACTGTTGCTGTATAGATATGTAACTGAAGGACATCTGGCACCAGAGTGTCTAGCTTGGACAGAACTGCAACAGAAGCAAGGAACAGTAATGGAGAAAAGTCTATGCCTTTCAGTTTGAAGGCATACATTAATGAGTTTATGACAGGGTTAAAGGATTAAATTATTTGGATAGAGTTATATTTAGTTTTATTAGGCTGCTGTCCTCTCCTCCTTGTTATCTGGTTTTTATTGCATTTGGGCCTGACTTGTAGCATCCCTCTAACTATAAATACTTCCTCTGTCACCTTTGCTTAGTGAATGTGATGATGCTATTCCCAGTATGAGGAGGTTTCTCCTTGAGTAAATCTACTATGACTGACATGACTCAATGCAACACAGAGGTCAACAGCTGACTCCCAGTAGCAGACAGTACCTCTAAATCTCAACTGCATTATGGATGGAAAGATAGGGTGGGCTCTGAACAGTTGGTAGACAATCATTATAAGCCTTCAGAGAATTGGAACTGAACCACTGGTAGATGGACTGAATCCTAAGACACTGGAGAAAACCTGAAGTGAGGCCAAGATTAATAATCAAGTGAAACTTCCATTTTCCAAAAACTATAAGATGCATGAATAGTCTAATCTGCCTGTGGAATGGACAGATGGCAGCTGGAACATCTGAACTTTCATTTCTGTGTTACATTTAAAGGCCCTAGACTTGCAGATTTGTTGTACTGCCCTCTAGAGAAGTTCAGTTGTACAGAATTCATGGTGATATTAGGGCAGAAGAAAGAAAAGAGAAGACTGAAAGGGCTGAGAGAACCTGGTGGCAAAACAGCAGTGGTGAGAATGGAATGGTGTCAATGGTAAAAGAGTGTCCTAAAAATAATTTTGTCTGGGTCCTTATGAATATTTCAACCAATTGGGAAACAACAGCAAGAGCAGATCAGAGTAGCTAGGTTGTGTTGGCATTTGCAAAAAGCCCCACAGTGTTGATATTTAGACAAGGGGGTCCAGGGTATTAGTTACCACTCTTTATAGAGTACTGTTGCTATCTCTTCTAACATATGCCAGCAAAACATGGACACTAACTTCACAATCCTTACAAACGCTAAGAGTGGCTCAAAGAGCCATGGAAAGATACATGCTTAACATCACAAGACAAGATAGAAAGACCTGCACATGGATTAGAGAACAAAGGAAAATATATGATGTCATCAAAAGAGTAAAAGAATTGAAATGGAAATGGGCTGGTCACATAGCAAGAAGAACTGATGGCAAGCGGAGTAAAGCAGTCATAGAATGGATTCCACTTGACAAAAAACATCTACGAAAGAGACCTAAAACAAAATGGAGTGATGACATCAGCAAGTATTGTGGGCCCAATTGGCAAAAAAAAAAAAGCTCAAGACCGTATTTGTTAGAAACATGCTGAAGAGACCTTCATCCTGAAATGGATAGACAATGGCTAGAATGATGTCGAAAACTTTGAAGTTTCATATAACATAGCACTTAATACAAGTCTGCAGGAGTAGGGGTTTTCTAATCAAAGATAAGAAGAACAAGCAGGGAATCTAAAACCTTATTTCTACTTAAGGGACTAGTGCAGAGTTGATTACGTGGACTTGCATACAAACTAAGTATAGAGAGGGAGTTATGATATATTAAATTGTCCTAGCCCTCCCAAGTCCTGCTTTTATTCCCAACTTTGTGTCTTGTTTATGACACTGAAAAATATATACTTACATAATTATTCCAGCAGGGTTGAGAGTGTGAGTCTGAAGAAATATTTATATCCTTATTGCTGAATATGTGGTATTAATGTCCTACTAAATGGACAAGTTAGATATCTGAATTAGATTTGGTCATCATCATTGTCATCACCTGAACTCTGTAAAAATACAAGAAAGTGGGGATGTCACTGACTCTTGGAAACACCTATATATGCTTCTTTAAATAAGTATGCATTATAGCTCCACAATTAGTGGTTTCACTATTATGGGAGAGCCCAGAGTAATATAATTAATAACTATAGGTGTCATAAGTGAATTATGGATGTTCTATTTCAGGCAGAGGAATAAATGAATAATCCTACTATAAACCCATTAAAGATGCACAGGCAGCAAAGTGTATAGGTTAATAAAATGTTCAATAATAAATAAATTAACTGAGTGGTAATAAATTTCAAGGGTTTGTCATCACTCCATTTGTGGACTACAATGAATGTATATGAAAAAGCACATCTAATAATCAAATTCAGGAGAGGATGTATCCTGAACCACTGCATTCACAATACAGAGAAACCAGGTTCATATATCAAGCTAAGAAAAACAAAACTGATTTGGTTATTTGTGCCTACTGCCCTCTTAACCTCAATATATGGTGCATTTTAACCAAGGTCTGAGGTTTATTGTCAGCTCATATTGCAAAAAGTAATGTTTTGCACTTGCAGAAATAAAACATCACAACCAATGGCAAATCCTGATTACAGTTTATGTAACTGCAAGAAGCTCACTAATTTAGATTTAAATGACACAATAATCTTCAAATCTTGATTAAAATGCAGTACACCATGAAGTGATAGTGGTGATAAAAACATTAAAATATTCAGAGTAACAAAATAACGACCAAGACGATAACATAATTAAGTCTGTTAACTACAAATCATCAACAACATTTCCCTATAGTTAAATTCACTACTAATAGTCATCAATGGGCAACATTCAACCACTAGAAGACTTCTGGAATTTAATATATTCTATAAAGCCATCACTGTGGAGGTAAATCTAATATCCATGGGGAGGATATTTCATTAATTAAAATGCATAATCACCTAGAATATGAGGTCCATAACCAGCTCTCCTTCTCTCTTGGAAATGTGGGGTCCATGATGATTGGACAGGACGAGTTGATTCTGGGTGGAGAACACAGTCTTGAAGATATTTTGGTACCATGCGATATAGAACATTATAGGTCAAGGGCAGCACTTTGAATTGCATTTGGAAGCTCCTATTGCATGTCCTTAAGCATAGGTATAGTATGCTGTTGGTGGATGACACCTACCCGTATCAGTAATCAGGTCACGACATTCCATACTAGTTATAGCTTCTGGGTTATCTTCGAATACAGTCCCATGTTGGCACCTTGGAGTAGTGTAATCTAGTGATGAAGGCATGAATTACCGTTGTGAGATTCTCAGGCTCCAGGTAGATTGGCAAGTGGCAGCCAAGTCAAAGGTGGGCAGACTCCCTGGCCATGACCTGTGCCTACCCATTCAGGACTAGCCATGAATGATCCCTCAGGGTTACTGTTTCCCCAATGATAGACAATACCAGAGCTGGCTAAGTGCCTTGATGTACAAACAACAAATTTATCTTTTTTGAGTAGAACTTCAGTCTGCCTTGCCCCATCCAGACCCCAACAACATTCAGATAGTAACAGAAGACTTCCACAGAATTGCCAGCTTGTTCTAAAATGATACTGTGCATTTAGATCTCATCAACATATTGAAGATACCATATCCTGTGCCAATGGATGACTTTTTCCATGGATGCATGACAATTTACTGATATCTGATGTGCAAGAATTATAATAGATACAGTACTGGCAGAACAATGTGCTGAGTAACAAGTATGCCTAATTATCCAACAACAGCAATACTCTAATAATTTAAATCCATTAGAAAGGGAAAGAAAGTGAGGTAGAGAGAAACTGAATGAAGATGAGTTAAGAGCAAGAAGGATTTAAACAGAGAAGAAAACCAAAGGGAGAGAAACCTTCTTCAATTCTCACCAAAAGAATTAACATTCATCTGGCAACTTTACTTCCCAAGCTCAGTCTAACTTTCAAAGGTTGTCTCCAGCCTTTTCAGCAGAGATGGCTGAAATTATTTGTAATTCCTACTCATTTACTTGTTTTTAGCACCATCTTCTAATTCTGGTCTACTCAGTGAATGTAGGTCATCCTCCTCCCAATTCAAAGTTAATTATTTGGGACAGAAAAATCCATCTTCCAGGTGGGGAAAAATGTTATCCACATGTTGTTATAGTGCCTTGTATAGGTGAGTTCTTTCACATGTCTCCCTCAAGAGTTCAGTTAGCTTTCTTATGGGTGGATTCCATTACACATTTTTTCTTCTACAAAGCTATGCCAGTTATTCTCAATTGACATTTATATGAATGAATATCACTGTATGAATTGAGTATAGATTTGGCTAGCAGAAATTTGGATGATAATAGACAAGAAAAACTAAAGATTCATAACAGGAGTCAAATTCCTTTCTAACATTAAAGACTCAGGAGCTAGGGAGAATTAAAATCCCCAATATATTGATTTTTCAGTCTTAGTATTTTGATTGCAAGTGATTTTCAGCAATATGTAATTTCATTGCATTCTTTGGACTTAGTACGTAGAACAGTATAACATTTGGCCTTAACCATGAAATGTTTCTTGTATAATTGTTAGGAATAATAACATTGTACCTTGACTTAAATAGGTCATAAATTCCTTGGGGATTTATTGTTCACAGATTCCTTGGGAACAGAAAAATGTGCTGAACTCACAAATTTGAGTGTAAAACTACTTGTGAAACAAAATATTATAACTAAGCTACCCAAAATATTATTAGCAACTCCTTTGGCTTTGGAAAGGACACCACAATGTATCAATGAAACCTGAAAGCAAGCTGCATTATGAATAATTGTTATGAAAATTTGCATGAATGTTTGATAAGCATGTGCCATAAAACATTATCTTTGACGTCTCTTCTCACACGTCCAAAATTATGAGATTTGATTTTGTCTAAGAGGACATCAGATAGGAGACCCTAATGTGCATCAGCTGCTAATTGCCTTCATTGAACTAAAATCCACCAAGCTGAAAGCTTATGAGATAGTGGCAAGTATGTCATATGACTTCTTAGACTACTGAACGTTCCCGCCTTCAATAAGAAAATATGATGAGAAAGAGAATTGGGGTTTATCCACATGTCCTACAGTTTGACATTGTCAGAACTGAGCTCTAAAATTCCTACTGACTCCCGAAGACCATTTTCTTTGGCAATCTGGTGATATTTGATATGCTATATTTATAATTAACATCATGTTTTCGATGCTGCTTCTGCTATGCAAACTCATAAAGAATAATATACTGTAAAAGAAAGAAAACTACAAAAGTAGACCATATAAAAGAACGGCGACAGGAAGACGATTGCCAGAAATAGCAATTCTATGTCTCTGTTTCTTCTTTCCATTACTGTAGCTCCCAAACACTCTTCTGAAATATAACCACTGCTATAAAACATTATTTGTTGCTACAGATGCTTGACAGGAGAATATTATATCTATATAGTCTCTCTCTCTCTCTCTCTCTCTCTCTCTCTCTCTCTCTCTCTCTCTCTCTCTCTCTCTCTCTCTCTGTGTGTGTCAATATATAAAACTATGCAGAAAAATGAAAATCTTGGATTTTACAAGTATCTTCATCTAAAGTTTAGTTATCAGGTTTGTACAAATGTTGTTCTTTGGCTAAACTTTATCTATTGATTGTATTTATGTATCACCAGACTCAAGAAAAGACTGGTGGGTTACATCATACAAATACAAAAGTGTATTAAATCTACCATAGGGCAGTGGATACACTGATAACTTCACTCTCCAAATGCCCTTTGAAACATTTCAGTCTTAAATGGTTTCTGGAAAGCCAAAAACAAGGATGGCAGGTTAATCTTCAAAGGGAAGTTTTTTTCCCCACTGAAACTGCAATTGCAACTAAAAGTGCCTGTGAACCCTTCTCCTCTTCATTCGCCTGCCTGAGAGATCATTAAAAGATGTTCACAGCAGGTGCACACTAGTCAGACTGGGAAGACTGCTGCTATGGGCCGCCCCTTGCACACTATAGCCATGTATTAATGGGTTTCTTGGTGCTCAGTAAGCCCTTTGCTTTTGGAAATATATTGCCTGCTACCTCAACAAGTTACAAGAATAAGTTATGAAGATGCTTGAGAATTCAGCTAGTCAACTAGTGTTGGAAGCTATCAGGGCTAAAGCTGGAACTCTACATGAAGCAAACTGTCAAGATTGCCATTGGATCAGTTTTTGGATAGTATAGTGCTTTTAGTATGTCTAGTGTTCCTGTTTTGACTGAATCCTCGGTAGAAAATCTAGACATTTTCACTCAGCTATGAATATAACAGCAACAACAACAACAATAACAATATTAATAATAATAAAGTTGGAAGGGACCTTGGAGGTCATCTTCTAGTCCAATCCCCTGCTAAGGCAGGAGACCCTATACCATTTCAGACAAATGGCTGTCCAGTCTCCTCTTAAAAACTTCCAGTGTTGGAGCATTCACCGCTTCTGAAGGCAGGTTGTTCCACTGATTAATTGTTCTAACTGTCAGGAAATTTCTCCTTAGTTCTAGGTTGCTTTTCTCTTTGATTAGTTTCCATCCATTGCTTCTTGTCCTGCCTTCAGGTGCTTTGGAGAATAGCTTGACTCCCTCTTTGTGGCAACCCCTGAGATATTAGAACACTGCTATCATGTCACCCCTCATCCTTCTCTTCATTAAACTAGACAAACCCAATTCCAGCAACCGTTCTTTATATATGTTAACCTCCAGTCCCCTAATCATCTTTGTTGCTCTTCTCTATACTCTTTCTAAAGTCTCAACATCTTTTTTACATCATGGTGACCAAAACTGGATGCAGTATTCCAAGTGTGGCCTTACCAAGGCATTGTAAAGTGGTATTAACACTTCACATGATCTTGATTCTATCCCTCTGTTAATGCTACCTAGAACTGTGTTTGCTTTTTTGGCAGCTGGAGTACGCTGCTGGCTCATATTTAAGTGAATGTCCACTAGGACTAGAGTCCACTAGAGTATTTTCATGTGCTACTTGGATCTGGCTCCTCCCATTGTTTCTTATATTTGTATCAATTTGAGACCTCTTCCTAGTCTTTCTCAGGCTCTCAATACATCCTTCCACTGTTAACAACTACTAATGTCTCAGTTTTAGCAAGAGGTTATAGCCTTCTGACCACACAAGTGAATGATATTTATATAAAGGGTTAGATTGTAATCTGTTGATTATCTGTCTATATGCAAATGAAACCATTTATGGTAACAAAAAAGAACAATTAAATTATCAATATTCATGGTAATAATAATCATTAAAGCCATTCATAAAATCAGTAAAGGAGTTAATGATACACAAAATGTAACTTCTAGGAGAAGAATGTGCCACAGCCCTAGAATCATAATGGGAATAATGGGAAATGCACATTTCTTCATTTGTTCTGACCCCCATCCATATGTATCTTAAGAATGTTTTCTGGGATAAACATACAATATTGGCTGGATCAACTCTGGCTAGAGAAAGCAATCCTTGTTTAGGGCTGCATAGGTTAAAACCAGCATGTTCAATTGAACCTAGGTAGCTATTTGTGATCAGTGCAGAGTGAAGTGAAGAAACAGGTGACTTGGGAATAACCACACTGAAAGCCTGGGGTTGCCACCTCTTGCTAGCAGCTAACCATGGGACTGTTCCTCAGTTCACTCATAAATAAGCCAAGCCTTTCACAGAATCTCCCTGAATCTGTAAGTTGCTGAAGCACACAGTGCAAATGGATCCATTCACCCTTATTTACATTTCAACCTCTTTTAAAATGCAGTAATTAAGCCACCTTTCCCAGAATTGTGGGGTTGAAAGAGACCTTGGAGCATCCATTTTTCATATGGAGTGATGGAAGAATCTCACTGAATTGGATTCAGATCTAAAGTGACATTTGCATTTGTTCTGGACACATTTCACCCAAAGAGAGACTGTTGCAGCAAAGAGCTATAGAGTTTCCAATGAGTAGGTTGTACTGTCAGTTCACAATAAGGATAGAACATGTTAAAAGGAGTCCACTCAATAGGAATCCCAGAGCACTATATCAGCACTTAATAGGCCTGACTTCCGTGGATAAGAGATGACTGGCTAAAAGGCCAAGTGCAGCATCATTTAAAAGACTGCCAAATTGGTTTCTTAAAACAAGAGAAGACTTCCTATCATTGATGTGCTAGAAGGGACTCCTGGGAAACTCTTGTTAAAATTCAGCTACCAAACTATAAAAGAGAAAGCTGGATAATTTCCCATCATCTAATGAGGTTTCTTTGTTTGTAAAAGAATTGCTTCTAAAAACATTGCTAACAATTGAAAGATCAACATCATTAAAGCTGCACATCATGTTTTTAAAAGCCAGAGGGAAGGGGAAAAAAAAAAAAGATCTGGCAAAGCCAAACTTTAGTCCATCAAAAGGGTGTATCATAACTGAAGGGCACTGAAAAGCCCCTGGTTTTCCATTCCTGCCAATCACACCTCTCTTGGTGACACAGCAGACAGTGAGACTTCCAAAAACAACTTTAATCAGAAAGGGGCAGTTTTGTGGGAAGACTAGTAGCCTTTTAATAATTCACAATAGTCTCAAAAGATTGCCTTTGCCCTATTTCAAATATTCATCCATTGCTATAATGCCATAATTTATCCTGGGATTTTACATTAAAATATTATTTTACAATCAATAAAAGATGGAAAGAATAAAAACAATATATACACATAGGTCTGTAGGAGGGAGTACAATACAGTCATATTTCCTGCAGGAAAACAGTCAACAGGGTTCTAGTGGATGTAGCCCAAAAGTCAAGAGGGCAGTTGTGACACACATTAAAAAAAACCAAGTAGAGTTTTGTCACAGCCACCTTCTTGATTTTTATGATCACACTCTGCTTACCTCCATGGAAACAGGATGTAAGTCAAAGAAACAATTCATATTCAGTTGCAAGAGCATCTAGTAGAGAGATAAACAGGGAAAACCAAGCAACACATGGACATTCAGGGTGGCCCTATGGAGGCCTGCTTAAACTGAAGAGAAATGTTTTATACCCCATGAAAATCCTAGCCTGCCATATTACTGCTAAATGTGTCTGTACATGGAACTTGGTCCTTCAGAAACAGTTTTTTTTAGCCCTGAATGATAATGAGAACATTCCAGGGAATAATTTTAGAATGAGATGAGATTACAATCTCATAACTGGATGTGAGTATAACAGCTGATTCTCATACTGATCAGGAGGCCAGATGCTGCTTGGAAACTATCCCCACATAAAGGAGAACCAGTTTGGCCTAGAGGTTAAGGCGTAAGGCTAGAAACCAGAAAAGTGTGAAATCAAGTCCTGCCTTAGCCACGAAAGCTGGTTGGGTGACTTTGGGCCAGTCTCTTTCTCTCTCTCAGTCCATGAGGTCAGGCTCTGGCAACAAGCTGGTCAGTTAATTCCTGTCAAACTGTCAACATTCATAGAGCCGTGATGGTACAGTGGTAAGAATGCAGTATTGCAGGCAAACTCTGCATTCTCACTGCTAGGAGTTTGATCCTGACCGGCTCAAGGTTGACTCAGCCTTCCACCCTTCCAAGGTTGGTAAAATGAGGACCCAGATTGTTGGGGACAATATGCTGACTCTGTAAATTGCTTAGAGAGCACTGTAAGGCACTCGAAGAGGTATATAAGTGCTATTGCTATTTGACTGATTCAACACAACAAGAACAAAAATGGACCCTAGAGTTGCAGAAAAACCCTGAGAAGGAAAAAAAGAAAAAGGCAGTCTTGCTTTCTCAAAAGAGACTTAGCCTCTTACATCAAAACAGCAAGGAAAAAACAGTCAGGACCTTCCCACCTTAATTTTCTTAGGTATAATCCCTTACTGGAAAATTTAAAACTTGGTAGAATTCTTGTGTTGCTACTTTAACCTACGTAAATCTGACTAATTAGTTATTTGAGTGAGTTATTCTTGGGATTATCTGTTTCCAGTCTTGGAAGCTGTCAGAGACCTGACACTGGCTCTCATCAACAGATAAATGATTTTTAAGAATACAGTTATTGGCTTCAGGGTAGCTGCTTATATCGATCTTTACAGACTATAGGTCCAGCATGGTTACAAAGGAGATGGGAAGAAAAGAGGTAAAAATAAGATGAGAAAGCTAACAAGATGAAAGAGACAGCCAGAAAGTTATAAGCTATTATCTAATGAAGGAGCTTTATTGTAATGTATTGTTCCGGAGCAGCTATTTAAGATCCTGCAGAAAAGACAACAATTTGGCAATGAAAGTAGAACACATTATAGCAATGTTATCAGCTTGGTATCTTTATATGGATGTATCATTTGTCTAAAATGATGCTATTAGACAATTTTACAACATTGTTTTGGAGTACCTGTACAAATGATCTTTTCCAGTTTGCAAAGAAAGAAAAGTATTTTTTATACAAGCCATTGTTGCTTGCATTTCATTCCGTGCAAAAATATTGTGATGGAATGGTTTGAATTTGGGTATTGAATAGAAGTATCTGAACAGAATATGTAGATTCACTTTTTTAATTCTTTTACTGCATTATCATTTTAAAATAATGACAAAAATATGAAAAACTCCACAAAAATAGAAAGACAGACATTGTCAAGGAAATAGAAAGCACAGTTCATTTTCTTTAAAAAGTGAAAAAAGAGAACAAAGAAAAGATGGGTATAATATATCACAGCAGTAAATATTTGCAATTTTATATATAGTTATTCAAGTGCATACATGTTTCTAATACAGTTATATAATTATCATGCTTTTTAACCAATTGTATTTTGTAAAAATGAGTCCCATATTTCATTATATTTTTCCATGCAAAGTCTATGCATAAAGTCTATGCATAAAGCCTATGCATAAAGTCTATGCATAAAGGCAATCCACTCATAGACAGCAAGTACAGTCATGTCTTCAATCCATTGAGTGGAAAGAGTCCTGCATTTGTCTTTCCTATGAATATGCAGATTCACTTAGGGATTTGGCTAAATCATGCAAGTGCGGAGATTTTAGAAGCATGTTATTTGGGATCAAATGGCAAGAAAATCCATTCGTAATTCATTGTGTACTAAACATTTACAGTAGAAACATCTAAGGCTGGAAATGGCTTCCCTGCTGATACTTCTGTTGACTGTATTAAACCACAAACAAAGGATCTTTAAAGATTCTCTAAGTATAGGTAAGTCAAATTATCACTGTGGATTACTGAACTGTTCCAGAAAGCATTCTGAAGTAATGAATGTATCATTTTAGATTGCAAGATCAAGAAAAGATAGGGTGAGGGAGGATATTTAACTTTGGTATGTTTCAAGAAAGCTGGAGGTATATTATGAGACCAGCTTACAAAACATCACATTCTAATACCTCAGACACATAGCCATAAGGGCAACTGACAGTGAGATGAAGGAAGGAAGATTTATTTGTTTAGTAGATTCTCAAAAGAAAGTTTGAGAGTTAATAGCAAACCATTTGTGATAGTGATTGATGCTGGAAGAAGGTGAAGTTTTATTTTTAATAAGCTTGATTATAAACTATTTATAAGCTCATATCTAAAGCTGCAGTCCACAAAAAGGAAAATGTCACAGCTGGTCTTTCCCACTTAAATATGTGTGATATTTCAAGACAAATTTGTTTGAAGAAACTATTCTATATATGATTTCTTAGCCCTAAGCTTATGAAAAGGCAGATTATTTTCTGAACTTTTCTGAGGGGATAACAACTAGTAGTGTTTCTCAACTTTGGCAACTTTAAGATGTAGGGACTTCAACTCCCAGAATTCTCCAGCCATCATGGGGGAGTTGAAGTCCACACATCTTAAAGTTGCTAAGGTTGAGAAACACTGAACTAGTATGTAGATAATGTTCTTGTGTCTATTGATCAGCCTTCTGATGGATTACACAGAGATTTTGAAACAATACAGAAGCATGAACAATCCTGCTTGGAAAATAATTGTTGTCATTTTGATTTTCATAATCATATGGTCTTTCAGCCACATGGAAATACGTTCTTCTTCCTAGTCATTAAAGTCTCATTTGCTAGTTACCGCCATATGAATTTAACTTGTTACAAATGGGTGTGGAACCTTCTTTCAGCCGTTCCAAGAAGGGTTTCACACCCATTCACACTTGAGGGCACAGATAAACCTCCAAGTTGCCTCAATGATTCTCTGAATGAGCGCTAAAGATCAGATGACCATAGGGAATAGAAATCCTTCCATTCTCCACCATTGAGTCAGAACTGAAGAAGCTTCTTGGATGAGAAGCAAGATGTCTTCAAGGAAAAACAAAGTCCAGTTGCCTTTTGAAGAAAAGCATCTTTGGGACTACTTCTAAGAGTTGCCAACTTTGATTCTTGTGCAATATGCTCATCACGGGGTGATGAAATTATACAGATTCATTGTGAGAAAATTTACTGGCCAAAGGTAGATATTTTATCAAGGTCTGTGCTGCTTGGCTGCCGCTATCTGAGAACTAATCTGCTACTTGAGATTCAGCCCTATTGTTCTTTTTAGCATCCCCTCCCCATCCTTGCATGAAATCAGGCATTGATATTATGGGATCTCTACAACAGAGTCCCACACTTTCAGTCACTGAAAAAAAGGCTATACAGCCAAGCATTTCATCTCAAAATATTACTCAGTTGGGTTATTTATTCATGTATTTGGAGATAGCTACTGACAGTGTTCAACAGATTGTTGGTTGCCATATGACTCAGTTGCATTCAAGTTGCATGGCCTTAAACACATCTGTGTTTCTCCTTATTACATAAAAATAAATGGGAAGATAAAATGTTTCATCGGTTTTTGAAGAAAGCTTTTCAGCAGTTTACTCTGACAAGAGAAACTGGAAGACCAAATTACTAAAGATTCTAATGGCAAAGTGCTGTGTGCCTTACAGCACATCAAAAGCTTAACAAGCTACTGTGCTTTTTCATGTGATATTTATACTGTACTTCTGGGTCCTTGTGCTCAAGAGGCAGTAAATGAGTTATCTATAAGAGAACTTAATAGCGGCATTAATAAAAAAAATAGAAGAGTGCAGGTTGTCCCAGACTTATGATCAGAATTGAGCCAAAAATTTCCATTGCTAAGCAAGACAGTTGCCAAGTGAATTCCACTCTTATGATCTTTCTTGCCACAGTTGTTAAGTGAACACTGCAGTTGTTAAGTTAATGAACATGGTTATTAAATGAATCTGGCTTCCTCATTACCTTGCTTATCAGATCGTAAAAGGTATGATCACATGACTCCAGGACACTGCAACCATAAATACATCCCAGTTGCCAAGTATCTGAATTTTGATCATGTGACCATGGGGATCCTGCAATGGTCATAAGTGTGAAAAATGGCCTTAAAATCCCATTGTAACTTTGGCTACTAAACAAATGGTTGTAAATTGAGGACTACCTGTATGCAGCCGAGGAATGCTATTTCAAAGTTTTCAAGTTGATATATATTGCTAAAAATATTGTAGGCAATTAACTATAGGAATATACTGTGCACACATAGTTATAGCATTAAACAGCATTATTTTTTTTGCAATCACCAAAATCTTTTTTTGACTTGTCTACACTGAAGATGGGAAGGTTTGGAACATCTGCAAAAGGTATCACAACTGGAATACTCTTTTTAACATCACAAATTCTATCAAATCTACCCGGCTTATTTCCACATACTGTATCACAATAATTATATTCCACAGAAAACAACAGCAGGAACCTCTGAGGAAAAGTTTGTTGCTGATATGGACTTGCTCAAGAGAAAACTACTAAAATGAGTAGGCCGAAGCGGAGCTAGATCAGAAGATATGGATGCAGAAACAAAGTAATGATGTGGACTGAAAAGGTTAATGTTATGACTTTATAGTTCTGATAGTACTGAAAGGATGATTAGTTCACTAATGTTGTTTAATAATAGGAGGGAGGTAATGTAATTATTTATATGGATCCTTAGAGATGATTTGGCTGCCATCAAAGCTTATTTCATCTTTAAAACTGGGATAGTGACCACAGCAATTTGAGGCAGTAGGGTAGCTTAGATGATACAATGTCAAATTGCTTACCAGCCCAACATTTTAGTGCTTTATTCAGCAGTATCAGCTGCTTGAGATAGTTATTTCACTGTGGCTAATAGTAAAACTGCTTTTTTGCTTAAAGATATTCACAGCTGTTTCTAGGCCAAAGGCTGTATTTGGGGTATGTCAGGAGCTCTCTTTCCAAAAACAGGGGACAGAATCATGGCAAAAACAAACAAAAAAAACAGAATAAAAGAATCAGAAGGGACTTTGGAGGTCTTCTAGTCCATGGGTCGGCCATCCGAAACGTCGGATGAGCCGCACGGACCCGTTTGGCCTAAAAAAAAAAAACCCTGGGAGCCGCGCGTTCGCGCATGCGCGCGCACCCGCGCATGCGCACCCGCGCACCGTTCATGCATGCGCGCGTGCCGTTCGCGCATGCGTGCTCCGTTCACGCATGCGCGTGCGCCGTTCGCGCATGCGCACCCCCGCACGTGCACCCGCATGCGCATGCGCGCATGCGCTCGCCAAAATGGCGGAGGAGGCTCCGGAGCCGCAGGTAAGGCCTCAAAGAGCCGCATGCGGCTCCGGAGCCACGGGTTGCCGACCCGTGTTCTAGTCCAACCCCCTGCTCAAGCAGGAGAACCTATACCAGGGTGTCAAACTGCTGGCCCGTGGTCTGGATGCGTCATGCTGAAACCGTGCCCACCCCATTGCCGGCAATGGAGAAAAAGTCATGATACGTTGTGACTTGTCACATGATGTTGTGAGTTTGACACCCCTGCCCTATACCATTTCAGACAAGTAGCTGTCCAATCTCTTTTTAAAAACCTCAGTGACGGAGCACCCACAACTTCTGGAGGCAAGCAGTTCCACTGGTTAATTGTTCTCATTGCCCGGAAATTTTTCCTTAGTTCTAGGTTGGTTTTCTCCTTGATTAGTTTCCATCCATTGGTTCTTGTCCTGCCTTCTGGTGCTTTGGAAAAAAATATGATTTTTCAATTAATTACATTAAATTAATTTGAAATATTATTGCACTATAGATACGTTTTAATGATTTTCCTCCCTATATTCAAATGTATGTTTTGATAACAGATTTGAAAGCTGCTGTGGCCATGTAGCTGAGTGTCAACATCCAGCTTGAGAATCCAAATACCCACTTGAAAGTAACACCTCCCCCCCCCTTAATCTAAAGGCAAGTTGAAACACAGAGGCACATAGCTGCCAAAGTTTCATCCTTGATACTGAGACTTTAATAAGTCAGTTGTAGACCTGGGGATTGAGGATGGATTTCTCTACCACAAACCAACTAAAGTTTGAAGAGATTTTCCATCTAATTCCATCCAGATGTTCCAGCTGGAGACTATTTTTTTTTGCTCCAGGAATTGGGAACACTGGAAGACTGAACACCGAGCATTCCGACAACTGGTAGCCTTGGGTAGTTTCAGTTTCCTTTCCCCTCTTGGAGGCATCAGCAAGAGACTATTTCTGATCATTAAAAACAGAAAAAGACACCTTGCCATCTCACTGAAGTTAAGATAAGACAAACACTTAGGTCACCCACCAAACATTTTACACATTTTCTATCGCTCCTCCTCTGTTAAGTAGCAGTTCCTTTTGGCTTGGCCCCTTGTTAATTGTAGAATAAAGCTGAGCTGAAAGTATAGATCTTGCTGCAGTAATAATCACATCCACATTCTATAAAATGTAAAGAGTAGACTCTGCAAGCCAATATGACTCACAGATGAAAATAATTTGGTTTGCATTTGAATGCAAACTGACCCTAATTTGCACTTCCTAAACTAATATGGGAAGCAGAATGCAATTATCATGAAGTTTTCTATAAATGTGGATTGGGGGATGAAATTCTTCCAGGAGAACATATCTACAGAAAATACCCACATAGCTAAATCGAAGGAGAACCTAATGTTGAACTGGTTAAGAGAAATTTATACAGGACAATGTACTTTATGAGAAATTCAAAGTATTTTTATAAATCAATATATTGTTAGAAAGAAAACTGTATGGACAAGTCCATGTGATCATCATGAGCTGCCTGAACCGAATGTTCACATTTGTGTTTTTCTGTGTATTTTTTTTAGTGTATGAGGTGGGGAAAAGGGGGTTGATTTTACTTATAGATCTCTGATAAGAGAAATGGCTTCAAAATGCATGCAAATGTTTCTTGCAAATAGATAAATATGCATAAAATGGGAAACTGTTATGGAAAATGGAGGGAACTATTAACTATTAAGGGAGCAAACCTGTTCTGTTTCCAAAGAAAAGACATCGAGGTGAGGCAGGAATAACAAACACAACTTCTTTATTGAGATCACGAACAGAACAGAACACAAAATGGCGCCAGGGCCTTTTATACTCCCTTGCAAGGGACAGCGTCAGCCAATCAATGCAAGGCTAGTCTCCCGCCTTGCGCATGCGCACAAAGCTGGAGACAGCCTGTCTGGTCCCGGGCAACCACGTGGTTTGCCCTGGCCTTCTGCAGCCTCCTGAGCCTGCTGAGTCATTCAGCAGTCCCAGGACATAACACCCCTTCCCCCTTGGATAAAACAATAAGTGAATACTTCATATTGTTTCATGCTATCAACAGAACACCCTTCTATGAGTGTGTCCTGAGTTCTAGAGAACTATTAAGCCTCCCTTAAACTTGACAGGAACCTCACATAGTCCTTTAGATGTTTGGGTGGACCCTTGGCCCGCTCTGACCTTCTTGGAGCCAGCGTATGTGCCTGGCGTGCCATCTCGCCTGCTAGGCTAGGCAGACCAGGACTTTGATGCCCCCGAGACCCAGGCAACCCTCCAAACTGCTGACTGGCTGGATCCGCTAAACCCAAACCAGAGTTCCTTGGTGGGGTAGAATTCCCCAAGTCCAGTGGTGGGGTGGAATTCCCCAAATCCACAATGGACCCCTCTTGGGAACACTGTCCTTCGAGCCCAAGACCAGCAGCTGGAGTGGCCTGAGTAGCAGATTGACAGCAATGTCCCTTAGACCTGGTGCCTGTGCCAGAGTCAGGAGCTGCCTCTATGACAAAACCCCCTTCAGGAACATGTGCAGGAACATTTGAAGGTCCACCTTCACGAAGAGACTGTGGTCCACAATCGTAATTGTGGTCCTCCTCCCCCCTGAGAGCAGAGCCAGAAGTGGAAGAGTGGCTGGAAAGCCTCCAGCGCAGTTGGTCAATGTGACGTCTGAGCACGTGACCATCATCCAAGGCCACTTCGTATGACAGCGGCCCAGAGACCTTGCATACCACTGCTGTCACCCAGAGATGTCCAGGTCCATAGTTCCTTGCCCAGACTGGATTGCCCACCTGTAGTCTCCTAGGTGCCCGCGGCTGTGACACCTGTGAAGCCACCCGGTCGGGGTGCAACCTGTCCAGCTTAGTAATGAGTCTGCGACCCCAGCGGAGTTCAGCTGGGCTCTTTCCAGTGGCAGTGCAAGGTGTGGTGCGGTGACAAAGAAGAAAGTCAGCTAACCTGTGATGCCAGTTCCCGTGAGTGATTCTCTTTAAAGCATCTTTGGTAGTACGCACCATACGCTCAGCCTGGCCATTGGAAGCTGGATGGAACGGCGCAGATGTGGCATGCCGGATCATGTTGGCTTGGAGAAAACCCTGAAACTCAGAAGACATGAATTGGGGTCCGTTGTCTGAGACAAGGACATCTGGAAGACCATGTGAGGCAAATATTCCTCTCAGCACCTGAATGGTCCTAGCAGCAGTATTGGAGGAGAAAAGGAACAACCTCTAGCCACTTGGAATGGCTGTCCACGAGGAGAAGGAAGAATTGCCCCTGAAAGGGCCCAGCGTAGTCGATGTGTACCCTCAACCATGGGGTATGTGTCTCCTCCCACCTATGTACAGGGGCCTGGGGCATTTCTGGCCTTGACTGTTGGCACACTTGGCACCCATGCACCTGGGTGTCGATCTCTTTATCGAGCCCAGGCCACCAGAGGTGGCTACGCACAAGCGCCTTCATCCGGATTATTCCTGGATGTCCCTCATGCAGAGAGAACAAGACTTTAGTCCTCAATGAGGCTGGGATGACTACCCTGCTACCCCATAGGATACATCCTTTGAAAGTGGAAAGCTCGTTCTTCCTTTGCCAGAAACTCTGGAATTCTGCACCCAGACACGTGTCAGGCCATCCTGACAACACCCATGTCAGCACGCGTGTAAGCGTGTGATCAGTGGCAGTTTCTGCAGCCACGTCCCTAGCATTGAAGGGAGATTCAGGCAATTCCTGAATGGAGAGAATGTGAAGAGCCCGAGCCGGATCTGCCTCTACCTGCTGTAGAGGTAATCTGCTGAGGCCATCTGCATCGCCCATTTCTTTACCTGTTTGTGAACCAGGGTGTAGTCATATGCTGACAGGAAAATTGACCATCTCAGCATTCTTGGAGATATTATGTGAGGGGTTTGTTTGTTTGTTGTAAACAAACCCAGCAAAGGCTTATGGTCTGTGTAAACCATGAAATGGCGGCCATACAAGAAATCATGGAATTTCTTTATGCCGGCCACTATTGCCAAGGCTTCTCTGTCAATCTGCGCATAATTACGCTCTGCAGATGAGAGAGTCCTGGAGTAGTAGGCCACAGGGACTTGTGTCCCATCAGCCTTGAGGTGGCTCAGCACAGCCCCAACCCCATAAGGGGATGCATCACAGGCTATACACACAGGCAGTTGCTCATTGAAATGAGCTAAAACCACATTTGAAGAGAGCAAGGCCTTGTGAAACTCCTTTCATGGACCTTTGTCCATTTCCATGGAGCCTGTTTGTCCAAGAGCCGGTGTAATGGCTCAGCCACTGCAGCCTTGTGGGGAAGGAAAGAATGATAAAAATTTAACAGCCCCAGGAAGGCTTGAAGCTCACTCTTCGACTGGGGGCTTGGGGCCTGCTGAATCGCTTGAAGCTTGGATTCTGCAGGATGGATGCCTTCAGCATCAATACGGAATCCCAGGAACTCAGTGGAGGTGACTCCAATTTTACACTTATTTTGCTTCAGCTTCAGTCCTGCTTGGCGGAAACGCAGCAAGACAGCCCTCAGCCTTTCAGCTAAGTTCACAGATGACTCCCCAGCGATGAGGACATCATCAAAGTAGGGACAGACCCCAGAGCGTTCGCTCCATAACGCTTTGGAATATGCCAGGGGCTACATTAACCCCAAACTGCAGCCTTTTGACCTTAAAGGCTCCCCGGTGCGTCACTATTGTTTGGGCCTCAGCTGTTGCCTCATCAACAGGTAACTGTTGATAGGCCTGAGCCAAATCAAGCTTTGCAAAGATTCACCCCCCTTTGAGGGAGGCCAAAATATGGTTCACCACAGGCACCGGGTAGGCATGCTGCTGCAATGCTTTATTAAGTGTACATTTATAGTCCGCACAAATCCGGACTTCTCCATTGGCTTTCAGTGGCGTAACTATAGGTGTTTCCCATGGACTAGAGTCCACAGGCTCTAAAATGCCCTGCTGGAGCAGCTTGTCCAGCTCTGCATCTATTTTGTTTTTTAGGGCAAAGGGCACCCTTCGGGGCTTGATCCTGATGGGTGTGATGGCTGAGTCTAAACGTAAAGCAATGGGAGGCCCCTTGTACGAGCCAAGCTCTGAACTGAACACATCAGCAAACTCCTTGCAAACTTCTGCAAGGCCTGACGTTTGCAGATTGTGAAGTCCAGTCACTTGAATCCCAAGGGCCTTGAACCAATCGAGTCCAATAAGGCTCGCACGATCACCCCCAACTACCACCACATCTAGCAGCCCCTCAAAACTCCTACGCTGCACCCTGAGCATGGCCTCCACCTTCACGCTGACTCTGGAATTCTGGAAGTCACTAAGGATTAAACTTGAAGGCCTGAGTTTAACTCGTAGGCCACTTCTGTTGCAAACCTTATTGAAGGTGTCAAAGGAAATGATCGATAGAGCGGACCCTGTGTCCAACTCCATCAACAAGGGAACCCTTTGCAACTTCACGTCAATGTGAAGCTTCTTTTTAAGTGGCCTGTGAACCCCGGTTTTGAAAACGCCCCTACGGGACGTGCAGAAGCCCACCCTGTGTTGGCTGGGGACCTTGGTACCTTTCAGAGGCAATTCTTCTGCAGACCATTCCCACTGGCGACCCAAACAGACGGATGCAATGTGGCCTTGCCTGTCACATGCCTGGCAGATAGCGGAGCGGAACCGGCAATCAGTTCGCTTGTGGCGTCCTCCACAACCGAAACACCGAGGGGATGCTGTCGCTTTTTCTCTGCACCCTTGAGGCCTCTTCTCTTCTGTATGCTGAAGCCTATCCACCTCCTCTTCTGAATCCACTTCAGATTCCTCTCGAGCAACATCTTGATGGATGGAGACCGCCGCTGGAGGGTTCCTGGCGAGCCGCAATGCCTTCACAGCACCGCCCGCTGCTTCTTCAGCTGCAATCTCTCTCAAAGCATCTTGGAATGAGACATCTTCTTTTGCAAAAAGTTTCTGTTGCAGCTCACGACTTCACAGTCTGCAAACCAAGCGATCCCGGAGCCTCTCTTCCAGATCCTTGAACTCGCACTGCCTAGCTGCTTGTCTTAAGGCAGCAACAAAGTCCACAGCAGACTCACCAGGCCTCTGGTCCCTCTGCTCAAACGCATGCCTCCAAGCAATTACTGAGAGCTTGGGTTCGAAGTGCTCTCACAGCATCCTCTTTAAGTCAGCATACACAATTGACTCCAGTGGTGCTGGGGCTGCAAGATTCTCTGCAATATCAAAAGTCTCTTGCCCACAGACACACAGTACTGTAGCAGCTTTAAGGCCGTCTTCCTGGATCTTGTTTACTCAAAAATAATTTTCCACTCGAGCCACGTATGAACTCCAGTGCTCAGGGTGAGAAGTATCAAATTCCGACAGATGGCCCAGCTTTGACATCGTTACAGCCTGTAGCCTCTTCGATGCCTCTCGCTGTAAGGAATGAGAAGGGGTCCCTCGAAGCCGAGCTCACCTCCAGCGTTTTCGTACTGGCAGGCAATCGCTTCCTCCGGACGCCGAACTTCCCAGCGCTTCAGGCCTTCTCTGGTAAGTCAGCCTAGCTTCTCCTGTTGTTCTGCTTGCAGCGGATCCCACCTTCGTCGCCAATGTTCTGTTTCCAAAGAAAAGACATCGAGGCGAGGCAGGAGTAACAAACACAACTTCTTTATTGAGATCACGAACAGAACAGAGCACAAAATGGCGCCAGGGCCTTTTATACTCCCTTGCAAGGGACAGCATCAGCCAATCAATGCAAGGCTAGTCTCCCGCCTTGCGCATGCGCACAAAGCTGGAGACAGCCTGTCTGGTCCCGGGCAACCACGTGGTTTGCCCGGGCCTTCTGCAGCCTCCTGAGCCTGCTGAGTCATTCAGCAGTCCCAAGACATAACAAAACCAGTGCTTCAAAAAGTTTAAAAGTTGTCTAAAGTAAAATAGAATAGTTTGTCCCCTAATAGTCAGTGTTTGTTTTCTTTCCCAATACCAAAGCAGAAAGAAAGAGTGAAAATACAGTCTGAGCTTAAAGTTACACCCTTTGACTAAAGCTAAACCAGAAACTCAAGACTATAATTCAAGCAAGACAACTGATTGATACACAGTGTTTAATATAATACAATACAATATAAATTTAAATTACCACAAAGAAACTTCTACCAAGGCAATTTAAAAATACAGCGTGACTAAAAGAATAATAATCACGACACTGTAGTGTAAATAAAATATCATAAATGATATCAAGCAGAGGTGGGCAATTAGTGATGGCAAGTTACCTTCAACAGAGGGTGAGGCAATAATGCAAGGGATAGATTCATGTCACTGTTTTAAAACTGCAATGATTTTAAACCTTTGAAAGTTTCTATGTATTTTCTGTCTCAGAAAGGCAGGAAATCCTGTTCTAGTTTTTGACAATTGCTTCCCCAAAATTCAGCTGCACAATCAAAAAGGTCTCCGGAGATTTCACAAAAGGTGACAGAGAAGTTGTCACAAAAGATTTAAGAGTAATTGTCTAAGCAGTTATAAAAGCAATTTTAATGAGAATAAAATCATGTGATTTTTCATTGAATTACTACGCATCTTTTCTCCTAAAGTTCCCGCCAGTTCATTTAGTTTCAAATACTCTTAATCCATCTTAAATTTCTTAGCCGTGCTGAGAATCAGCCCACTTCAGCATCAAATTCAATACTAGCAATTTAGCACAGCAGGCCAGCAGATCCTGGAATCTTTTCATCTGCAATAGAAATAAAACTGCAGAGAAGGAGATACAAAGAAGGAAATGCTTGGGAAAACAAAGATCAGGAATGAAAATCTGTGGAAAGTGATATGTAAGTAAATGTACTTTTTCACTCTCTCCAAAATATGCTTCAAATCTTTCTATGAAATGTGGACTTTATTGATTCTGTAATTCTGACATTGCTTTTCCAATGCTTCACTGGCCTTTTTATACCAGTAATTCTGCAGTTTAGGCTCATTGTACCTTAAAAAGGATTGCCACAATAATCTGAACCCATTTTTTCACACTTTATCTAGTAATGCATTTTCTCTAAGGGAGTGTCTCAACTTGATGACTTTCAGATGTGTGTGGACTTCAACTCCCAGAATTCCCCAGCCAGAATTCTGGGAGTTGAAATCCACATGTCATAAAGTTGCCAAGTTGAGAAACATTGCGCTAAGGTATAATTGAAACATTGCTTCTGTATATTTATACATATTTATATTTATTTATCCGAACTCATGTAGCAGTGACCTTGAAAAAGCTTGGCTCCATTGTTTAATAACTAGAGGGAAAATCACCAGGAAATCTCGCAGAGATAGGCTACATTGAGAAGTCATAAGGCCTCAGAAGAAGGTAATGGGAAATCACTTTCATACCGTTGTCAAGATAACTATATGGATGTGATTATGAAATGAGCCAGGAGCTGAGTTTGATTCAAGGATGTCTTTACTTGTATCTTATTTCCCTGACAAAAAACAGTAACAGTTTGTAGTATGATAAAGACCTACCATGCTAGTGTAAGAAGCCATCCAGAAACCTTAACACAATAACAGGTGCAAAAGTATATATTCAGCTCAGAGAGTCAGGAAATATTAAACACTTAGACTAATTTCCTGTCTGGCACAAATAACCAGGATCATTTGCTGAGTTCAAAGCACAGAAAGTTTATTATTGCTACCTCTAATACAAGAATCTAGTCAATTAAAGATCAAAGCTAAATTGGTGCTAGATAAAGGTCAAGGGGGCTGGACCTAGGTCTCTTGTGGCAATGCAATGACTCCAAACTGATAACATGTTTAACTCTGCCTTCCAGATCAGCCTGCTCTTCTTCCTACATTTCCCCAATTCCTTCAAGAAAGAAGGAGGGAAGAAAAAGCCTAGGCAGACTTGCAAGATTCTCTTATTATAGCCTATTTCAATAACGTGTCGTTCTGGTCTTATGGAGGCAGTTTCCTGATCTCCTCTGGCAGCTGGAGAGTGAGAGACAGGAAAACAAAATGGATGTAGATTGCATGTCAACAAGTTATTTTTACATTTGCTATTTCAGAATTCTAGTCTGGAGGGATTATATATAAATTTGGAATTCTGCACCAGACTCCATACAGCCTAATTTTTATTAGATGCCCAGAGATAATTGATGGTGAGATGGGTGGCATATAAATTTAGTAAATAAATAATGCTAAAGAGTGGGAAATATTGCACAAAATGCAGCACCAAGTCTGATTATATAGTGCACTATTGATGTTACCTAGTTTGATAATGAAACGTCTGTAAGAAAGTCCCAAGCTCAGAGAGCACCAAGGATCCCACAGTTTAACCGGAAGCTACAAATATTCTCTTCTATCTGTACTAAATATGAATACTTCATAGCAATGAAAAAAAAACCTGCTCATTCTTTGGCTTCTTTACTCAGGTATTAAATCTTACTGCTTTGGAGGAAAAGTGTATGTGATCATGAGCAGAAGATTTGCATAGAAGAGGCATGAGGTCAGTAGATTATGTACTGAAACGATAGTTGAACTGATGTAAGTCTATTATGTCAGAAGCAGATAGAAGAAGACCCCCAAGAAGGAATAAAGACCATCCTTTACAAAATCATTTTAAGTTTTTTTTTGCCGTAAGAAAATACTATTGAAACCAACACCAAATAAATGTAACATTTGTATTCTTGGAATTACACACAAAAAACCCCTCTCTTGTAGATTTTGGCAGCAGTTAAATGTATCCTTAATCAAATTCAAATGGGCCTCAAATGATCACAATGTTTGGAAAGGAGCCAGACAATAAGTAATTTAAACATCACAGGAAATTAAATTTTAGAATTCAATTTTGCATAAAGTTTTCTGTAATGAAAATGTCAGACGTAAATTATGAAGTCTGATTATATTCTTTTTTTTAAAAAAAAAACTTTTTAATAAAATAATAGAGGCACTTGACAGTGAAGAACAAATGCATATTTTATGCAAGCAGCATTATGTTAAAAACTAGCATTCTCTGGAAATAATGGAACAGATGTTCACACTGCAATATCAGTTATCAGGTGCTCTGTTAAACAGCTTCTAACACAAGTATTTATTAAAAATGCTAACAGGATTGTCTCTTAGGGTTATCTAATTGTAGGTTTAAACTGTGGATACTTAATATAATTAATTATACATGTAGAATTATATAGTTGGAGCATAATTTATTATATGTGTCAAAATAGAAATTGCACTTTATTCCATTATAAATTAATTTAATAAAGGCAAGGGGAACGACTTTAGTGAAAATATGAAATGGTTTATAATACAGTTGTAAATGGGTGCTAATTCTATTTTTCATTGCTTTGGGAAAAAGGGACGAGAAATCTTATTTTATTTGGGATGTTCTAAGAATGAACTGTATTTTTCTATCTAATATGAAAAGGAGGTTAAAATGACTGTTAGCTGAAATGGCTTTAAACTTGATTAAGTAAGCTATATTGTTCAACTGATATTTATCACAATACCTCAGAGCTTTCAGTCCTGAGGTATTATACCACTGACCATCAATTGACAAAACATATTTAGCCTATATTGTATGCTGTAAGTATGAAGTTCCCAAACATATCTGGTTGGTCAGTAGAAAGCAGGATGCTGAACAAGATTAGCCTTACAGTTTTACCCAACATACTTTTCAAGAGGATATATTCTTGGTTCACTGTGCATAGAGAATCAAGAAGCCTAGGGCACCCATTCTGTAGAGCAGGCTTTACCAGACACACAGCATCATATAGATTGAACCTAAATCCATGTTTTGTTCAGTTGCAGTCTGAAAGGCATGCACAAAACACAAGAACAAACCTTGTCTGCAAAACATATATTGCATATTTAGTTCAGTTGATGACTAAACATGGTCGATCTTATCTAATCTTGAAAAGGTAAACAGGGTTGGACCTGATTAGTACTTGGATAAGAGACCATGAGGAAATCAAAGGCTGTAGGATTGACAGGAAAGTGTAAAAAAAAAAGAAAAGTCTTGCAGAAGAAGACAATGGCAAACAATATTTGTCCCATTACCAAGAAATCTAGATAGATGTTTTCATGCAGTTACCAGGAGTTAAACTTGATGCAAAGGAAAGTGTATCTTTTTTCTCGGCATGCATATATCACCGGCAATATGCATTCCAACTGAATGAAAGAAAAAAAGAGTTCCTCATCTGTCTAAAAGGCAGATTCAGTCTATTGTTCCTTCGGTGCACAATAAGGGAAGTATAATACAACTCTATTTGAATGGCAAGGAGAGCATCCATCAACTGAAATGAGATGCTAAGATAAATGAGATTACTATTGACACAACCACTGAGGGAACACAATAAATTTTGGTAAATGTGAATTGAATCCTTTACTTCGATGAGCTGCATTGTATTTTTTTCCTTGCTGCTTTTCTAACACTGAATATTAGTCAAACCAATAGAAGAAAAAGTACAGCTTTAAACTAGATCTACTTTGTCTCCTCCCTTCTGCTTCCCACATCTGAAATATATATGCATACATATATATGTGCAAAATATGCCCTGGAATAAGTGTATGTTGTTGCACATCACTCGCATCAGCTTATAATTCCTGTTAATATTAAGTATAGATGAAATAGTAGAATTTACAAATAAAATAACCCAATAATAACCTTGATCCTTCTAGCTGCAGTGTGCTGCAGCTGCCAAAAAAGCCAACACAGTGTTAGGCTGCATTAACAGAGGGATAGAATCAAGATCACGTAAAGTGTTAATACCACTTTACAATGCCTTAGTAAGGCCACACTTGGAATACTGCATCCAGTTTTGGTCGCCATGATGTAAAAAAGATGTTGAGACTCTAGAAAGAGTACAGAGAAGAGCAACAAAGATGATTAGAGGTCTGGAGGCTAAAACATATAAGGAACGGTTGCTGTAATTGGGTATGTCTAGTTTAATGAAGAGAAGGACGAGGGGGGACATGATAGCAGTGTTCCAATATCTCAGGGGCTGCCACAAAGAAGAGGGAGTCAAGCTATTCTCCAAAGCGCCTGAAGGCAGGACAAGAAGCAACGGATGGAAACTAATCAAGGAGAGAAGCAACCTAGAACTAAGGAGAAACTTCCTGACAGTTAGAACAATTAACCAGTGGAACACCTGCCTCCAGAAGCGGTGAATGCTCCAACACTGGAAGTTTTTAAGAGAGATGGACAGCCATTTGTTGAAATGGTATAGGGTTTCCTGCCTGAGCAGGGGGTTGACTAGCTGACCTCCAAGGTCCCTCCAACATATTATTATTATTATTATTATTATTATTATTATTATTATTATTATTATTATTATTATTATTATTATTATTATTATTATTATTATTACCAATGTTTTAGCGACAGCCCTGTCTTGTCTCTAAAAGCCCTCTTAACTGTGCTACAAAAACATACCTGGAATCTGGAACCTATCTTCCTGCCCAGTGGAAGGTCATTCCACTCGGGTCATCACTGAGATATGCTCAGGCCAAGTTGATTTTATGCCCCTATTCCAAAGGTGTGAGTTAGCAGCTGGCATTTCTTATAGCTGACATAAGTTCTGTTTATATCACAACTGAAGTTTAGATTTTGAGGATAATTACAGAGCGATTCTGTGCTTTTTTCAACAGTGAATCCATTTAAGCTAACCTCCAGATCTATTGTCTTATTATTTAGGTAACATTTCAAAATGTTGAATTATAAGAGCATTATGTAAATACATACTATTGTAAATACATTGTCAAAGATAATCATTCCATGTAAATCTTATATATTTATCATTTTTTCCTCCCTCCGTCTCTTCCACTAACTCTGGCTATTTTTTAAAGGATCTGAAAGTCAAACTAAGAATATATCCAACCATGCCTCTTCCTCTCAAAAGCTCAAAATATGCTAGAATTTTCTTCCAACCCAAGCTTTTGTTCCTAAACTTTCCTCTTATTGCTACTCTTATATTCAGAAATAGTGATTGGAGACATAAAGCAGCAAAAGAGTAGGAAAAATTGGATTGGGAAAACCCATCTATATATACAGTACTTATCTAATTCAGGTCGGAACATTTTATCATTGTGGGTAAAAGTTGGAGAGAAGTAGCTGTAAACACATATGTCCAAATGCTCCTTAGAGATAAGTGGTCCAAGGTGTGTATGTGTGTACACGTGTAAAAAAAAAAAGTCAAGATGATTGCAGGAGACCCTCTACCATTCCAGACAAATGGATGTCCAGTCTCTTCTTGAAAACCTCTAGTGATGTAGCACCCACAATTTCTGGAGGTAAGCCGTTCCATTGATTAATTGTTCTCACTGTCAGGAAATGAGTTCTAGGTTGGCTCTCTCTTTAAAGATCTTCTACCTGTTATTTCTTGTCCTGTTCTCAGGTGCTTTGCAAAATAGGTTGACGTTGACCCCTTCTCTGTGACAGTCCCTCAAGCACTGGAAGAATGCTATCTTATCACCTCTAGTCCTTCTCTTTGTTAGACTAGTCATACCTAGTTCCTTCAGTCGTTCATTATATAGTTTAGCCATGATACCCCTTATACTTTTGTTATTCTTCTTTGCACTATTTCTAGGGTCTCAATGTCTTTTGGGTAATGTGGTGACCAGAATTGGATGCAGTATTCCAAGTCTGGTCTTACTAGTGCAGTATAAAGCAGTACTATCACTTCACGTGATTAATACTCCACCTTGTTTTTATATGTGATACCCACCCCCGCTTTAGTATAATCTCATCATTTACTTTCACTAAATATTAAGATATAAATTATAGCTGATGTCCAGAGATCAATGCACTTTTAAATAAGCTCTATATCAGCTACAGCAGTTGTTATCATCTTGACCATTTCTTTGGCAAATTGAAAAACTATTTCTTCAACAATGTTTTACTCTTAAAGTTATATATTTGAATGAAAGTAGTGAAGAAAATCTACTATATTATTTGAAAGGCTCTTCTACACTTTGATATAAAATTGAATATGATTGTCATAATTTCCTGCATACAAATCTCATTCCTTTGACGCCGAGTAGCCATGTGGTTAATGATCCCACCATTATATGACCATAAGAATTCACTCTGTATTTCTTACCTGGAATCACAATCTTACCTGGAGGAAATCTCACTGCATTCAACTGACTTCACCCCTGAAGAAGACTATTTAATATTGTAAGCTAAGCTTACAATTTGTGATCAAGCTTCTGAATGTATTGGGGATGAGAAGGAATTGGTTTATTTTAAACTCAGTGTTTAGGAATGGGGTGAAGGGCATAAACTCTGTGATACTTTGCACTGAATATCTGCTTTGGAAAGTTGCCAACCTTGTGATCTTTTCCTGAGACCTGTCAAAACGCATTTCAGGATATCAGGAGATATCACAGGGCTAGCAGCTTCTCAGTTATACTCTTCAAGAGAAGACAGGCTGTAAGGTGGTTTAACTTCTATCAAAAGAAATGACATCTCTTCTTCACAAGAGTTTTTTTCACAAGAGAGAGATGGCCAGAAGGAAGCTATTCTTAGGCAGGCCTGAATTAAAGATAATTCTTGGTAAGTTATTATTATTTTAGTTTTTTACAAGCTACAGTTATCATTATTTTGGTTTAGTGGTTCCTTTTGGCCACCTCACTTTAGGCAGGCTGCCTATTGTGGCTACTGTGGTCCTTTGTCTACAACTTTTCTTGTAAGTTGAGCTCATATTGATTGGAAAAGGCTTGCTATTTTAGTTAGACAAAAGTTCTGATTTGCCTTTCAGCAGAAATTATCCTTCTCAAAGTGTTTAGACCCAAAATAGACATATCTCTTTATTTTTTAAAAACAAATAAAATCAAATTACTAAAATATAATGTTAGCCATGGTGGCGTAGTGATTAGAATACAGTATTGCAGGCTAATTCAGCTCACTGCCAGGAATTTGATCCTGACCAGCTCAAGGTTGGCTTCTTCCTTCTGAGATCGGTAAAATGAGGATCCAGATTGTTGAGGGTAATATGCTAACTCTGTAAACCACTTAGACAATGTTGTGAAGCATTATGAAGTGGTACGTAAGTCTAAATGCTTTTGCTATTGCTATAATTTTCATGCCTATGGCCTGGTTCATACATAATCCTAAAGTGTAATGTAACTTGCTTGACTTTGGCTCAACATTGTTTTTGAATCCATCAATTATGATTTAAAGTAGGGCTATGCATGGCAAATGGAATTGCTACCCTGGTCTTAGAATGATCCAAATCCTTTCTCCAAAATAAATAAATACTGACAGAGTGGGAAGGAAAGATTTCCTTTTTCCTTTTTGTTGCTGAGTTCATTTCCCCCTATCTTCTTTATCCATTAATTCCAATATATCCTTAAACAACTTAAAATTTCATGCTTAATGTAATTGGTAGATAGAGGAAATTTGGGAACGGTGGGTGGGGGGAGAATACAGTATTCGTAGAGAAACCCATAGCATTTCCCATAGGTTTCCTGATATAATTAAACACCAACACATTCATAACCTTTTCAGCACAATCAGTAACAATCAGCAACACCTTGCTGGATATATGTATATATTTATAAGCTTATGTCTTAGTTAAAAATAATCATGTAAAATGAGTCATAGATTTCAGCTACTGAATTGATAAGATGAAGAAGGGGGAGCTTGGTTCCATATCTGAATCAACATATAGCTTTGTAATCTACAGCAAAGGTTGTTCATGATATGCAAGACACTTTATGATAGTCTCTTTCAGCTTCTGATACTTAATTGCTGCGTTTGGTTTGTGGAGGGGGCAGAGAAACCCCAGCCTCCTTCCTTTTCTGGTGGTCCTTTTGGTTTTAGAGGGTTACAGGATGAGCATGACGGGGCTGAGCTTGGGAAAAATCAGGCAGCAAGGCCTCTGGAATTCATTAATCTTGTTCCTCACAAGCTTGACCACCCCTTAATGACAATGATATGATAAGAGTTCGGTTTTAAATACATCCTGAATTGCTCCCTGCCAAGGAGAGAATGCAAAAAATAGTATTAGTTTTTATGGATAAAACTATACAAATGCAATCTTGCAAGGAGCAAAACTGAGCAATTGAGACTAAGACACACTTTTCAGGAACGGTTACATGAATAATGTCTTCTGAAATTGTATCACATATTCCAATAGGTTTAGAAATGTTGTTATCTAAAAAAACCATAGCCAGGCATAGCAGCATCTACTGCAAACCACAATAATACTAAATGATGTGTGATTATGTCATTGCATAAATGCTGCAATTTGTACAATTATCCTGATGTCTGTGGCAAGTATGTAAAATCTGGCATTGGAGATCTCTAAAAAAAAAAAAAAAAGAAGAAGATGGAATCCTATTCACAGATTAATTATGGACTTATATTAGAAAAAATCTTGGAAGCAAGACTGGAACTTAAAGAACATATTAGATCGCTTAGATTCAAGGAGGACTCAGAATTAAAAATTGAAGCTCAACCTTTGATTGACTATGATAGACAATCAGATCTACAACTTAATGAGATGGATGGAATACATTTACAATCTATTGAATCTACTGAATTTATTGAAGAGGAAGAGGACACATCCTACATGATGGATTTCTTTGATGATCAAAGGCAGAACTCAACTAAAACATTTACAACTTTAAAAGCAACAGGATTGGACTTCCAAATACGAGGCACAAAAAACGTTGACAACATGACAGTACAGACAACACTGGATAAAAGAGAAAAAGAATATGATTGGACTCAATGGTGGGAAAAGGCCTTTAGCCAGTTACTAAGATGGGAGGACTTAGAAGCCCTGTTGTGGAAACCTACCTGGCACAAAAAGAAAGCTAGAATTAGATTTAAAAATAAGAGTTAAAATTTTATTTGATGGGTAAAAAGGGCTTCTGGACATTGATTGAACTAATATTTTTGAGATCTTTAAGGTCACTTTGGTATGAGTCAACACTAGATTTAAATTATGGATTTGAGTATGATTTGGAATGGCAATAAGAATAATTGGAAAATTTATAATTAAAGGAGTTAGATTGAGATTGAGACTGGTGAAATATTATTGATATTTTTATTTATAAGAATTGAATGGTAATTAGTGAGATATTAAATGGATTAAACTGAAACAATTGAGGAATCTTTTAGGGACGTGGACTGATCTATGAAAATATTGGATAGAATATATGAAATAGAATATAGTTGAGAAATATTAAGATATAATAGTTATATTACTTGTTTATGATAGAAATAATTATTGTCCTATTATTATTATTATAATGTTATTATATTACTATGTCTAATGAAATAGTTTTAAAATATATAAATTCATGTTTATTTACATAATATGTATGTGAAATATAATAAGAGATATAATTTGATTGAGAAATATAAATTGAAATTGGAATAATAGAGGTGAGAAACAATTTATATTTTAGGAATGCTCGAATTGTATACCATAAGAGGGAACTTTTAAAGTAGTAGTTTAAATTGTATATGTATGACTGTATTTTTTGTTGTGTTCCCTGGAGTGCCCTATCTCCACGATGTGTTACAAGCACTTGGCTGTAAAACAAACAAAAACTAATAAAACTTGTTATGATAAAATCTGGCATTGGAATCATATGTCATGGTGAATGTTCCATCAATGGCCATAGATTCTTTCTCTCTTTCTCTCTCTTGGACAGACATAACTGTGCTTCAATTTAAAGAGAGTGCCGTCATAGCCAAAACTATGTTAGACTTATCATTAGGCATTAGTCTTAATGCAGAAGAACCTTTCTGGCTTGGCGGACCAGCAGGGGGGGGGGAGAGGGGATGCACTCATGAGCACGATTGCCCGCTGCTTGTGCAAGTGGAGCTGCACACATGATAGCCCACTGCTTGCATGAGTGGAGCTGCACATGTGATCACCCACTACTTGTGCAACCTGGTTCTGAATAGGCCACGGCCCGGGGGTTGGAGACCCTGTCTTAATGTATTCCATTGATTTCACTAGATCTAATTTAAACATGACTAAACATGGCTTTAACTCAGTTGACCTGGTACAACTACTTCTGTACTGAACTGTTAACAAAGCAAATTTAACTGCTTTGCAGAGATGCTGCATGTGTAATTATTACCAAGAGAAATATCCTTGAGGAGGACAATATAAAGTGGTAGCAGTAGACTATGAATAAAGTTATGTCCATCCTTCTCTGAGAGACATATTGATATCTATATTTTTTCTTGAATGTTTCTGACATCTCTACCAAGATAGGGGTTCCCTAGAACCAATCATACAAAGGATAGTAGGATGCATTTGCAACGGCTCTTCCTTACTCTAGCCCCTGTTTAAAACCATCTGATTTGGCTGCTCTAGATTGTGCAGTAAGTCCTTTGTACAAAGAAAATACATTGAGAATTAAAGAGCATAGAATTTGCTAGGTAACATTTCCTATTCTTAACTTCTAGGAACTTAATTAAACGAATGATGCTTAATATATTGTAGCTAAAGCAATCATCAATCCCACATGAATCCTAGAAGTGAAGTAGAGGTCAAGGCTATCTAAATCATTAACCTTTGGTGAGAGAGACATAATTCACTGCCTACTCTAAAAAATACAGCATTTTAAAAAATAGTGAACAAATTAACAATTTAAATGAAAAAGACAATAAATTCACATTTGGGAAGCATGCATGCTATTTCATTTTTTCTTGCATGTTTGCAATAATGTTGCAGCATATTAAATATTTTATTAGCTTTGATTTTAAAGAACCACAGTGACAAGTTGTACAAGCACTGGCCTTTTTGCCTGTTATCATTGGTTTGAATTATTCTATAGGATGCCTGCATTTCAAATAGGGGTAGTAAAAAAGTTAAGATGGCACCACAATTTTGTAATTGAAGCCCTACCTTTTTTTTTTTTTACATGTGTTGTGTGTGATACACAGAAAAAGAATCAGAGCTTCAACCACATAATCATGGCCAACAATTTGACTTTTTGATCTCCCCTACAAATACTCTAGGTATAATTTGGAGATACTGCAATGGAAAGTGTTGGTATGGATGATTATTTGTAATGAACTCTGAAACTCCGCATGTGAAGAAGACTTCTTGGCATGTGCATATAACTGAAGATCTTCCAGTGTTCTAGATCATGATCTATACTGCTCAAAACAAAGGGAGAAAAATGAGGGATTCAGGATCTATTGGTTGTTGGGACAAAATAAATACAAAAATCTGGTTTCAATAGTATTTATTACAATTACTGTTGAAGCAGGAATAGAAACACCCATACCCTGTAATTTTCCTAGGTACATTATGCACAGTAACATTGTTCAACATGACAAGTAGCTCTTATGGAGGACCCATGCATGTTTTAGACTAGAGCTAATTATTCAAGAGGAAGTCAGCTTCTGATCATTCATACTCCCAATAGCACAATAGCTGCATCAATGTGGCAGAAGCTCATGCTACATCTCCATACTACAACAGACAGTGATAATTCACAAATGAAGACAAATATACATGTCCCAGGATAATGTTGCAGGATCCAATCTGGGTCAGTCACTGGAACCAGAGGTTTAATCTTCCAAGCTTTTGGACTCATGCTGGAGCCCATCCTCAGGGAACTTCTCTGTGTGCTCTGGGCTGTTCTCTGTGTGGTATTTATATGGTGGCTGCTGTGTGTAGCTTTTTTAGATGTAGATTGGGTGTTGATGGCTGGCGATTAAGTCATTGGCTGTTGTTTCCTTGTGCTGCCACAGCGATAATTCCATGTGGAAAATATTTACCAGGGGTTGCAACATTGTTCAGAGGGGTTATTATATTTGTATAAAAAACATTTCAAGTTCCATCTTGATACATATACACGGAACTGTTATTTATTCCAGATAATTAAATGATCCATATAGAGATTATTCATTCCAAAGAAAAACAGACACTATCTGATTTATATAAAAAAGTGATGGTTGTTAATTGCAATCATGTTGCAATAATAATAAGCATGCAAGAAGTGATAGTGCCATTTCTGCTTGGATTACCATGTTATTATGTGGTTAGTGTTTATCAGTTTATCCATTGTGGTTTTTCATTTTTTCTGATCTCTTAGATTTTTCTGTAGAATATCCAGAATCATCTTGGTTGAGTTGGGCAGCCGTACAAATGTTTTCTGTATGTAATAACCAGAACACATGCTTTTGAAATACATGAATTTGGTTTAATTTACAAATTAATGTTTGAACATTACTGAAACTCATTTCCTTCCTTACTGAACCCTTATTAGGAGCACTGAACAAATATAATCCACAGCATATGTTGAACCCTGGACCAGGTAGTTAAGGGACCAAAGTCCAAGTGATCCTTTGCTGTTTTTGCAGGAATGCACATTAGAATTTCACAATGAAAACCCACACATAAAATTCAAACCATGTTTATAATGTGAGATGTATCTCCAGTATGTATGACTTAATGAGGCACAGGTTGTCATAAGGTGGAGGAAACAGTGCCATTTGAATGGCTTTGAAAAACTGCAGTTGGATTTGTTTCCCTAGGATTTAAATTGGTAAATTATTTGAATTTCTCCACCCCTAGGTGAATGATTTAGATGGCCTTGACCCCAGTCTGACTGCAGGGATTAATGTGGGATAATGATTGCTGAGGCTATCACTGCAGCCGGCATCATTAATTATCTTTATTGATTGTAGCTTTCAAAGATAAAGCATTATGCTGACTGGAAAATGCCCACTTCCTGCAAGGTCAAGGCGAAAATAGGGAAGCCAAATAATTACATGAACAAACACAGAAAATAAAAATCACCTCTTAGATAATTGTGTAATTAAGATCCAATTACAACATTTAAGCCTTGTTTACAAAATGACAGGGTTTTTCTTGTCAAGCCATTTTCCTGAGAACTGCTCCACTACGTGACAATTGCATTATAGCAGATAACTGGAAGAGCAAGCAGAAAGGGAGGTTGGGAGCAGCGTGGTGGATCTCTGCTAAGCTGCTCCTGCATTTTGATTTGCCCAATCACTAAAATGCAAGGAACACAGAGAATCTTGTTTAAAACTACTAATGACATACTACTGTAAATCAAATGAGTTACATGGAAAAAGAAACATTGGCCCTTACTCCTATTATACTTATTTCAGGTGGGGGGGGGGGAGATTTTCAAGATAGCCCTATGATATTCCCATACAAAATTTCATTTACCCCCACCCCCAAATATCATTTTGTTGCAGGAAGAAGCTCAAGTTTTTCAAGATATTTGGCTGAAAATTCTGCTGTTAAAAGGAAAAACAGTTCAACCTGCAGCTCCATTTATCATGGTTAAAAGAACAAGAAATCTTTAAATATATGTAGATGTGTTTAAATAAAAGGAGGCACTGAAGAAAGCAAGAAAATCTATTCCAAGACTGCCTGATAATAAACAATGCTATAAATACTTATAAATAGCATAAAATGATTCTGGGAAAATTTATGTAGAAGCAATTACCATTTGAGTTCACTTGGATATTTAAGTGAATATCCACATGAGCATTTTAAAAAAATTTTTTGGGGGGGGGCTATATAAAAACCAGCTGACTACATCATTTTGGGACTTATTGATAAAATAAAGACCTCAAGTTTTAAGATATGCTTATGTTTCTTTTTGGAAAATTGTCTCATATTTGTTCAAACATAACATTGGGTAAAGAAGTGACGGGACTCTGTCATTCAAATAGAAACACTTTTTATATTCACCTAATTAGAATTATCCAAATCTTAACATTTGTTTCAAGAACCCAATAAGTCAAATTATTTGGGGTGCTTAATTTTTTTTTCTTTCTGCTATAAAATATTTTAAATCTTGAAATAATTACCCGGAATGTAGATGTGACTAACAAAAAGTAGCCAGTCATCTAGTCTACTGCTATTCTAGTCCATCAAAAATATGAAATGTATGTAAATATTGGTCCCTACTGAAATATATTAATGTGAAGTTGCTTCTTTGGAATTTATTTACATAATTGGAAAATATAAACATTTGATATAGAGAAAACTACTTTGTACTATATGAGAATATGTAAGCTGATACTTTCTATTTTGACTGGGAGCAATTTATTCTGCAAATCTATCCTGGTTTTTTTTTTTTTTTAATAAATTGATAGAACCCAATGAGATTAATTAACGATTGGGCTGTTAGGCAAAAATATTCATTATTAGTTATACTCTGGTAATTTTAATTGGAAATATTAGAGACTGAATATGGTTGTTTCTGTTTGCAAAGTATATGTGCCACTGATTATTCCAACTTGTTGTCCTCTTTCTAACCAAACCTTGTTACATCTACTCACACCTTCTTCTAAAATCCTTCCTTTTCACTTTCTCTCTCTTAGTTGCTATTATAATCCTTCCTAGCAGAATCTAGGATTTAAATATTAAATCTTTAAGATCCTTATATCTCCAACACTGCTTGGCTGAAGAAATGGTTTGGATGGGGTTTAGAAAACTGAAGCTCATCCCTGGCAAGACAAAAAATATTGTATGTAAGAAGAACCTCTATGCATATGTTCAAGGTCTAATTTTTAACATTCAAGAATAGAAGTCTTCCAAAGTACTGATATTGTAACCTCTCAACTATGGAATGTGCAGCCTAGAAAAGTTGATTGACTTCAATTGATGGATCAATGACATGGCATCAAATAGATATCAACTCTTAATTACCAGATAGATAGCATTTCTTCAAGATGATGTATCCAACCTGGTCTTTCAGGTCTTCTAGCAGAGCACCGATGATTGGTGAAATTGAGTCCATCTCCCCTGCTACTGGTTATCCTTTTTTCCTAGAATTATGCACTTCTTTATAATTATATTTATTATAGAATGATGTTAATACTTATTCATATTTGGTGAAAATCCAGCTGTTTAATGGTTATATTTTAATTTCATATCATTTATTAATCATCACAATCTCTGCTATGTCAACATTTTACCCTGTAAAATGCTTTAAATCCTTCATTTATGGAATTAATGGATTTGTTTTAGTATTTTAATCTGTACTGCAAATATTATATTCCTCAAGCTTATGTTTTACAGGTGGTTTTCAAAAAATGTGTTTGAGTTGTACACATCATGAGCTCCCTTATTATGGGACAACTCAGGAATGCAATAGAATTAAAATTAATCAAGAGGACATATATACATAATAATGAAAAATGTTAATAGGAAAATTACTATTGTATTTAGGACTGATTTAAATATAATAAAAATTGAATAAGTCAAGCTGAAGGTATTTTATTATAGTTATGTCAAAAATAATAGAGTCAAATCTTAAAGGAAATAAACCATAGAAAATATAGCCATTTTAAAAAAGAGGACTATGTGGGGTATTCTTTTTCTAAGACTGTAGTATTGATTTTGAAATGCCCCCCAAAATAAAAGATGCTGTAGGGCAGTGGTGGCGAACCTATGGTATGCGTGCCAGAGGCGGCAGTCAGAGCCCTCTCTGTTGGCACGTGCGCCACCACCGCCAGCAGCAGGTCCATCAGGCCGCCACTGCTACCTGGAGCAGGAGCCCCATCCAGCACAAAGGAGGCGAAGTGGCCGACTAGCAAGCTCGATTAGAGGTGGTAGAGCAGAGGTCACCAACCGTTGTCGATTGGTGGACTGGAAGAAAAGGGAGGGGGAAGCATTTTACATGTGTGCATGCGCGCACGGGGCTGCGAGCACGCACACGCTGCAAATGGGGCAGGGCTAGTGCCTGCGTGATGCTCACTAGCCCTGCCCCATTCTTGCGTGGTGCAGCGCCTTGTATCTGCACCCCGTGGCACGGCAGCGGCCATTTTTGAACCTTGCAGCACGGTGGCCCATTTTTGTGCCCCCGGTTTTTGCGTGCCAGAGGCGGCACTCAGAGGCACCTCCCTGCCCCCCCCAAGGGCACCACAATGCTGATGCAGCCCTGGCACTTTGTGAAAAATAAGTGGGTTTTGGGTTGCAGTTTGGGCACTCGGTCCCTAAAAGGTTCGCCATCACTGCTGTAGGGGGTATACATAATGCAATATGACTTGGGTGACCCTCAAGTTAAAGTACTCTCTGAGATACAAATGTTCTAAATACAATGCATAACTGGACAAAGGAAATTGAGAAGAGACATGATTTGATGTTATGGTGTTTTGAAAGATGAATTCCAGATACTTTGATTTATTTCTGTTATAGAAACAGTTTCCACTGATGGAATAAAAAGGATGGATACTTTTTACAAAATAGGGCACTTCTAATTTTTCACCTACATAGTTCAGATGGTTTCTTTATCAAGGAGAGCTATAAACAAATTACAAGGTAAAATAAAAAGTAAAACTACCCAATTGAACTTGATAGTTATGGTAGAATATTGGTTGACGTGTCTGTACCATTTTCTTGGCAATTATATACAAATACACCCATAAAAATATTTGTAAAAATTTTGTAAAAATTGTAAAAATTTTAAATAGCATATTGTTTTTCAAATGCCACCATGTAAAATAGCAACCAAAGGTCTTGTTTTTATTTTATGCACTGATTGTTTTAAGACCATTTCCTTGGCTAGAAGATTTTCATGGGACCACCAAGTCATGATTGATGTACTATTGGGTATACCAATGGTAGATGATTATAGAATACACTATAAGTAAATTTCTGAAATAGAAGGTTAACATTCTACAAATACAATATGATTACATTTGTTTTTAAAAGGAGAATAAAAATTATGAATTTCCTAACCATTTCGTTCCACTAAAGTAATAAAGGATTACTCTAAAGATAAGAATATCTCTTAATGAAATTTTCTCTTCCACACGGGTACCTACCTATCTTTCAAATTTGTTTGGCTGTATAAGAAATGCAGAGAGGAGAGCAAGACGTTATTGAAAGAAATTATTATTAAAATTAAACTTCATTTTAAGAGAACGCATAGAAACTGAAACATTTTTTTCCTATGGAAAATAATATAATTTTTCTCTCTATTCTCTTTGAAAGTCTAAACCATTAAGCAGAAGAAACCCAGCAAAAATAAATAAATTAAAACAAAACAAAATAAATAATAAAATAAATAATTAAAATAAATAAAATAAAATAAAATAATAAAATAAAATATAGTAAAATAAAATAAAATAAAATAAAATAAAATAAAATAAAATAAAATAAAATAAAATAAAATAAAATAAAATAAAATAAAATAAATAAAATAAAATAAAATAAAATAAAATAAAATAAAATAAAATAAAATAAATAAAATAAATAAAATAATAAAATAATAAAATAAATAAAATAAAATAAAATAAAATAAAATAAAATAAAATAAAATAAAATAAAATAAAATAAAATAAAATAAAATAAAATAAAATAAATAAAATAATAAAATAAAATAAAATAAAATAAAATAAAATAAAATAAATAAAATAAAATAAAATAAAATAAAATAAAATAAAATAAAATAATAATAAAATAATAATAAAATAAAATAATAAAATAATAAAATAAATAAAATAAATAAAATAAATAAAATAAATAAAATAAATAAAATAAATAAAATAAATAAAATAAATAAAATAAATAAAATAAATAAAATAAATAAAATAAATAAAATAAATAAAATAAATAAAATAAAATAAAATAAAAAATAATAAAATAAAATAAAATAAAATAATACAGGTATTGGCACATGATGGACTCTGATTCTCTTTGACACCTTGTGCCAGGTTGAATACAACTCTGCTAAATGATGGAGTGATCATGTGATTAAAAATTATTTGAAAGCCATCTAAGTGCTTCAATTTTTGGCAGAATGAAGAAAAATCAACTATTAAAAAGGAGTTTGGCAAGAAGGCCCTTCCAAGACTAGATACACAGAAAGTTAACATTATTCACTTTGTGGAGAAGCAAAGCAGAGATAATACATAGCAAGAGGGGGTAAAAGCTTACACAATAGCACCCATAGCAACAATTTCTAAAGCTAACTTCCATCCAAAGAGCTACTCCAGTCCTAATGTCCGTCCCTTGATCTTAGTATCATAGAACACAATTCAATAAACGAGGGAGAGAGAGGGCCTCCTGCAAGGACAAAGAGACCCCCCACTGATAGGAACCTATAATGGCAACTTATTGTTTACAGTACAATGTGAAAGGGAATATACGATACTGAAGCAAGGAAAGGTCGAATGAACAAGTTATCCCATCACCCTATTCCTTTATTTATTGTGCAACACAGGCCATTAAATATGGTGTTGGGGGAAAAAGAGTTGAACATTTATGTAGGAGATTCAAGAAGAAAAGTTCATGTCAAGCTATATGTGTTTCTTTTTTTCCTCTCTCAAAAGTTCAGAATCCAAAAGGCACATTTGAACTGTTGCCCCACGAACAGCAATAGTTTCCCATTTATGATTTGTAAAAATCACACCAGGCAAATCAGAAGAATGCATTTATGTTCTGTATGTGAAAAGAGCTTTGATTTTTTTTATATTGCGCCAGCTCTTAAGTGCCACTGCAAAAGGAATTAAACTTTCCACACCTTATTCATTTATTCCAGTCATTTGATCTGATTCCCAACTGAATGGCAATATTTTGTAAAACAGACCATGTCTAAAATCAGGTGATTCTTTTCCAGCAGCTTTTGTGAACGCATTGCCCTCTGGACTAGAACTCCCATTATCCCCAGTTTGTATGGCCATCTGAAGAGTCTCTGGCATTCTTTATTGATACTGTTAATCCCAATCAAACCAAACCCCATATAGTGTTATTTCAGATGCAAGTGTCCTAAATTTTAAGAGAAAAGCAAGCAAGCAAATAATGGCTGATTCTCTGCTTTTGGAACTATGAAACATTTAAAGGGCATTTGGGAAAAACTACCTAAGCTTGAATAGTTGTTACTGGAAAAAAAATCAATCCTTAGTTCAATGAGGCATTACACTGTCTCATTCTCATGCCTCTGAGAAGAAAAAGAAAACAAATCCTTGATTTTGGTAATTGCCCATATAGATTTAGTTTTTTGCCAAAATCACTTTAGGGCCTGCCAAAGTTCTAATTTCTGCAAGAATAACTAGTATGGAAGATGGAGGATAGACCAGATGGGATTCTGGAATGAATTCCTTGAAATTTGTGTCAAATCATCTCCAGGTATGCTTAGTGCTGTTGTGATAGGAAATTTGATTGATGAGGTTCTTGGATTCCATGCCTCCATCAAGAAAACATAGTAGTCAAACTGGGATAAAATCATCACAAAGTTACTAACGACTAAGCCCCATTGGAAGAATTTATATCTTCCAATATAAATAAACATATTTAAGATGATTCCCTAGACTGCTTATTTAGTTCTGCAACTCCAATGTCTTTTTTTCACATTGGAAAGTGAACGTATTAAAAAAATGCACAAAATTGGCAAAGGAAAAATAAATTATTTTTCGTTTTCATTGAGGAAATGCCACCAGGAGGGTTGATAACAAAGTTCTTGCTCTAACTAAAAAGAAGGAAAAAATAAAGAATCTATGCAAACGAGAGCTGCGACTTTACAATAACCAGAATGGCACTCCAAGGACACTGATATTCTGTGGTACAAAATAAATGGACCACAAGTATTCTGCTGGGTACTAAAGTGATTTAACTATAAGCCTGGAAGGATTCCATAATTTCAAATATAAAAGAAGGCTATGCTGTCAGTACTGCATAAATTGCTAGCCTCTAAAAAGCTTTATTTTTAGATGATAAAGATAAAATGGAATATTTTGATGAGATAAGGTCTTTCCCTCCTTCCACCCAAATTAATTGTACAATTTAATAAACTAACAGGTGGTTTCACTTCATGCACAGCAGATGTTAGGCTGAATGAATGGAGTCCCCTCTCGTGATCATCTTATCCCCATGCTATTCCTTCCTTTATATTAGTCCTTTTCTTTTCTCTTTTCTCTACTTTTTCTGTTTGATTTATGAGCAGCTACAGTAGATGCTTTGTCTGAATTATATGAATATTGATGACAGGATAGTGTTGATTTAATGGAACCAATAACTCTTGCGTCTTTCTTGAAAATGCTCTTTTCACTACAGAGTATAGTTTTCTACCATGATTTCAAATGTTTACAATGGGTGTATATGTGTATATGTCTGTATGAGTGTGCATTGTGTGTATATGGGTGTGTATGCATGTATACTCACAGTTTGTCTTCATGTATGTGTGATTTTGTGCATTGCAGGGGGAGAGGTAGAGCAGATGCAGATAAGCTGTCTCCATTCCCTCTGCCCAATATTTTGAGCAAATTTTCCCAGGTTTTTGATGAGCAATCCAGAAATTTACTGTCTTATAGTTGAAAGTGTCTGGGAATCTAAAATATCACTTGTAATTGTAAGATTTCTAATGTGCCATCAACAATATGAACATCTCATTCAGAGATTTTGACTGGTGTTTAGCATTTCCAGGAAGGATCATGTGACCTCACCCAAATTCATTCCAAGCAATTATTTTTCATCTCTATCTGGGATACCAAAATATTTGCTTCAGAGTTATTAGTTTCTTATCTTTTTTGCAACCTAATTGTAACAGATACCAGAGGTGAACTTATGTGGTGGGTGATAAACAACTATTAAAGCTGTGCCAGCTTATCCCAGGGAATAGAGAGGGCAGTCTTCTTCCTCTTACCCTTTTTCCTAATGCCATTGTGAGATTTTTAAAACAAACTTTCTTGGCAAGTAATATGATAATTACTTTCTCATGGCATATTAATACAGATATAGGCATTTATGTGTCAATGGTATGTTACATTTTAAAGCACGTCTCAAGTGAAAAAATTTAAAGATGCTGTCTGATCATAGAAAACAATAATTTGTACATAGTTTCTTGAAAAGGAGAAGGCCAGCCAAAAGTTCTAGTGAAAATTTGTGAATGAAACCAAATGTTTCATTACTTTCACCTAGTGCAGGGGTAGGCAACCTTGGCTCTTTTATGACTTGTGGACTTCAACTCCCAGAATTCCTGAGCCAGCCATGCTGGCTCAGGAATTCTGGGAGTTGAAGTCCACGAGTCATAAAAGAGCCAAGGTTGCCTACCCCTGAATTTCCTAGTGTTTCCTGAACTTAAATTTAGAAACAGAATATACCACAATTCACTTGTTAAATAGTTTTGTTCACTTTTTGAAAGTGTCTTTATATATATTAATAAAGATATAGGTATGAGTATTCTGGAGACAAGATGCAAATAAATACTGAGCAATCTCTCTCTCTCACACCCACCCACTTCTTTTATCAGTCCTCATGCAATTTGATGAAAGTTTTCATTTTTCAAGTTTTTCTCAAAGGAGACATTTCTGAGGCATCCTAGCAGTGGAATGTGGTGATCCAGCAACTATTTAGTTACAGACTGCATGTGAATATTCTGTCCTTCATTAGCAACAAACTTTGCAGCTTTCCTGGCCTCTTATGCCCCCCATTAAATCTCAAGAGATGACACCAGAAAGGATCTCCTTCCAGTAGAATTATTCAAAGGATGACATGGAGGCTGTTAAGGAACCTCTTTTTTTGATGGAAACAGCAGAGTCACAGAAAACACTGCTGCTAATAGTAGCATTATCTGTTGGTCCCCAGAAATAAATTAGACTCAATACCATGAGAAATTCTCACCGGTCCTGAGGCAGAAAAACAGGTTTTTGAAAAAATTGTAAAAGCAAATGTTGGCACAGCATTATTAGTTGTAGCTACTCTATATTCTTTATGAAATTCTCTACTTTTAATTTTGAAGCCTTCTTTTTTGTAGCCATCGTACTTTTGTGTGCCTTGCTCAGGTATTCGTCCAATTATAGGGGGACCTGAAGTTTGGAACAGGCATGTACAAAAGCCTTGTCTCACATGCTCCATATGTGAGGACTCCTTGGAAATGTTTTTACCAGCATATTTGTCTGATCGGATTTAGAAACATCGGTGCAGCTATAAATTCTAAAATGGATGTCAAGCAGATTTTTTTCCCATGAAGAGGGTGATTACAAGCCTAAAGTATATGATATTATTGTAATTTGTAACTTACATGCATGGCTAGAACCATACCTATTTATTTTCCTAATATGTGTGCCATTGGAGCTTGTTCATAAATTTGACATCTTCAGATATTTGACAGAGAAATGGTAATATATTCTAAATAAAAAAAAGGAAACCAGATTAAAACTTCTTCATCTAGCTCAGGATTTTCTACACTGAGTAGGAGAGGCTTTCTGGGTTTTTTGGTTTCCCCCAGCTCTATCTACAGAAGCTACAGATTAAATCTGACTCCTTCTATATGCAAGAGAGTCTTTCATTAACCTGAAAGCCTTTCTCTTGGAAATATGCGAAGTCTGCAAGAAATGTCACAAAGATAGGGAAAAATGGATATACCTGGTTGGGATTTAGAGCTCCTTGTTGTCAGCTGCTTTTAAAAAGCAACTAATATAGTTTTTGCATTGATCGGATTTTATATTATGCTTTTGAAATGTTATTGTTCTGTTCTTGACCCAGACATGAAGACGAGGCAGTTGATGCAAAAAGATGTTCTTTATTTGGTACTTGCACTGAACAGAAGCATAATGAAGATTGAACAGAAACAACAGGAATCAGCTACTAACAACAACAACCTGGCCACACTGGCCACTCCTTCTTATATTCCCTAGCCAGGGAATGCTCAGCCAATCGATGCAGGCTATTCTCCCGCCTCGCGCATGCGCACGAGGCTGGAGACAGCCTGTCTGGGTCCCGGGCAGACATGTGGTCTGTCCGGGTCTCTGCAACGGTCCCGGGCAGACATGTGGTCTGTCCGGGTCTCTGCAACTGTTTCCAGTCATCCTGGGCCTTGCTGAATGACTCAGCAAGGCCCAGCCTCTCTGCAACTTTCTGAGCCTTGCTGAATGACTTCAGCAAGGCCCAATACATAACACCCCTCCCCTCTTGGATTAAACAATACATACATACATTGTTTAACCCTATATACACAACAATATCAATCAGGCCGGAGGGCCCATTTTACAACAGCCTTTACTTTACAACCCTTCCCCAGTTCCTGGGTGAATCCACGTTCTTTTCCCTTTTTTAACAATATGTACACCTCAAGGACCTCACAAGGGATTAACCGGTATACACAGCAATATAACATTGGCCAGCCGGCCTTTATACATACAACTTTTATACAATAGGGCCCCTTAGAGACCTCCATCTTCTGTACTTGCTTGGAGGACTCTTAACCCATTCTGCTGCGTGGAAACAGACTGGGTTTAAGTACAGTTGTACTTATTTGAGGTAGGTGTTGCATAGGCATAAGTGCCTTGAGTGCCTTAGGTGTTACAATAGGCATAGGTGCCTGGAGTGTCTGCTAGGTGTTTCAATACCCCAGGGCTTTTCCTCAAAAAGCTCAGGTGTTCCCCCTGCCAGCTGACTGGCTGGATCCGCTAGACCCAACACCAGAGTTCCTTGGGGGGGTTGAATTCCCCCAGTCCCTTGACAGGGTGAAGTTCCCCGGAATTCCCTGGGACTCCTCTTGGGAGCATTGTCCCTTGAGCCCAAAACCAGCAGCAGGAGTGCCTGAGTGGCCCATGTACGGGGATTTGTCCCTAGCCAGGGACCTCCCCCATCTGGAGCTGTCCCTAGCCAGGGACTGCTGCCAGAGGCAGGAGCCATCTCCATGGCAAGACCCCTCTCATCTGGAGCTGTCCCTAGCCAGGGACCGCTGCCAGATTCAGGAGCCTTCCGTGGCAAGACCCCCATCAGGAGCATTGGCAGATATGCCCTTGTGGGGAGACTGTGCTCCCCCAATCATAATCATAAGTGGGGTTCCCCTCCCCCCCAAGAGTGGAGCCAGGGGAGGAACCGTGCCCTGGAAAATCCGCCAGCGTAACTGGTGGATGTGGCGTCGGAATGAGCCACAAGATGGAAAACGGACTTGGATTTCTCCCATTGAATGAACGCCCTCTGATCAGAATGTGACCCCATCGCTTTCACATCCTGAACGTAGGAGCAAGAGGAGAGTGTATAAATTGTGCAGGAATGCTTGCATGAGGATTACATGCAGGGTTTAGCCTCTGTAACCTTAGCAATGGTAGGTACATGATAATACAGGCTAAGTTGGCAGTATACATTCTGCAATGGTGAAAACCCTTGTTTTTCCCCATGACTTCACTGATGTGACTCTTTACAGTGACTAACACATGTTCAACATAGGCATTCTCTTTAGTACAATCAGGAGATGGTTTTCCTTTACAGTAACATGATACATACAACCAAGTGTTAAGGTAACCCCTTTATTGATGAAACCACTTGGAGTCCCAAAGGTGCCTGCAGCCACGATGCCTGTGCAGCCACCCGGTCTGGGTGCAGCCTGTCCAGCTTCGTAATGCATCTGCGACCCCCAGCAGAATTCAGCTGGGCTCTTTCTATAGTCCTGCATGGTGTGGTGCGGTGTGTGAGAAGAAAATCAGCTAACCTGTTGATGCCAGGGTCCTTGAGTGATTCTCTTGCGTGTGTCTTTGGTGGTGCGCACCATGCGTTCAGCCTGACTGTTTGTGGCAGGATGAAAAGGAGCAGATGTGGCATGCCGGATCAAGCTGTCTTGGAGAATGCCTGAAACTCAGAAGAGGTGAATTGTGGACCATTGTCTGAAGCTAGAACATCAGGAAGGCCATGGGAAGCGAAGATTCCTCTAAGCACCTGGATGGTCCTGGCAGTAGTGGTGGAGGACACAGGAACGACCTCTAGTCACTTGGAATGGCCATCCACAAGGAGGAGGAAGAATTGCCCCTGAAAGGTCCCAGCATAATCTACTTGGACACGTGACCAATGAGTGAGTGTCTCCTCCCACCTATGTACAGGGGCCTGGGGCATTTCTGGCCGTGATTGCTGGCACACTTGGCATCCCTGAACCTGGGCCTCGACGTCTTTATCGATGCCAGGCCACCAAAGATGGCTGCGCGCAAGCGCCTTCATCCTCACTATTCCTGGATGTCCCTCATGAAGAGAGAGCAATACTCTAGTCCTCAATGAGGCCAGGATGACTACTCTGTTGCCCCACAGGATACACCCTTTAAATGTGGACAATTCGTGCTTCCTGCGCCAGAAACTCTGGAAATTAGTACCAGGACACGTGTCAGGCCATCCTGACAACACACATGTCAGCACGCGTGCAAGCGTGTGATCAGTGGCAGTTTCTGCAGCCACATCCCTAGCATTGAGGGCAGATTCAGGTAGGTCCTGAATAGACAGAATATGTATAGCAGGAGCAGGGTCTGCCTCTATTTGCTTTAGAGGTAACCTATTCAGGCCAGCAGCATGGCCCATCTCAGTGCCTGATTTGTGAACCAGGGTGTAATCACAAGCTGCTAAGAAAATAGAGCATCTCAGCACTCTAGGAGATATAATGTGTGGGGGGTTGTTTGTAGGTAATAACAACCCCAGCAAGGCTTGTGCGTGGGGACTGTTTGTTAGTAGTAACAACCCCAGCAAGGCTTGTGTGTGGGGATTGTTTGTTAGTAGTAACAACCCCAGCAAAGCTTGTGTGTGGGGATTGTTTGTAAGTAGTAACAACCCCAGCACAGCTTGTGGTCAGTATAGACCGTGGAATGGCGGCCATCGCATTCCTCATGCTGAACTCTTAGCATGGCCTTCCCTTGCCCTCTGACTCTTGAAACCTGAAAGTCAGGGAGGAAAAACTTGGAGGGCCTGAGCTGGACTCGTGAGCCCCCCCTGGAACAACCTGTATTAAAGGTGTCAGCAGCAATAGGAACAGCGGACCTTGTGTCCAGCCCCATAGCCAGGGGAACTCCCTGCAACTTAACAACCATGCGCAGTTGTGTCTTAAGGGGCCTGTGAGTCCCTGTTTTACACACACCCCCACGGGACGCGCAGTAACCCACCCTGCATTGGCTGGGGACCATGGTACCTTTCAGAGGCAACTCATTAGGGGGCTTGTGTATCTGGCGACCCAAGCAGGCTGATGCGATGTGGCCTTGCCTGCCACATGCCCGGCAACAGCAGAAGGAGAACGGCAGTCGGCTCTCCTGTGGCGACCCCCACAGCCGAAACATCGAAGGGATGCAGGTGGTGGCCCTCTGTGCTCTTGCAGTCTTCTTGCAGTCACTGGTTGAAGTCTGTCCTCGGATTCGTCTCCGGAGGCCTCTCGCACGACTTCTTAATGGACGGGGACTGCAGCTGGAGGGTTCTTGGTCGCGAAGTGTTGGACAGTGCTGTGCCCGATAGCCTCGTCCACGTCTCTCGCCGCAAGGAAGGAGGAAGGAATGGGAAGGAGTCACACGAAGCCAAGCCCACCTCCAGTGTTTGCGTACTGGCAGGTGGCTGCTTCTCCAGGATGCCGTACTTCTCGGAGAAGGGGTCCCACGAAGCCAAAAGCCCACCTCCAGCGTATTCGTACTGGCAGGTGATTGCTTCTCCTGGACGCCGTACTTCTCGGAGAAGGGGTCCCACACAGCCGAGCCCGCTTCCAGCGTCTTCATACTGGCAAGCGGTGGCTTCTCCTTGATTCCTTCCACTTCAATTCGTGAGAAGGGGTCCCTTGAAGCCGACCTCACCTCCAGCGTGTGCATGCTGGCAGGCAGTCGCTTCCGTTGGACGCCGAACTTCTCCGCAAGGAGTGAGAAGGGGTCCTTTTGAAGCCGAGCTCACCTCCAGCGTTTTCATGCTGGCAGGCAGTCGCTTCCATCGGACGCCGAACTTCTCCGCTCGTCAGGCCTTTAGATGAATAGGCCTAGCAGCCTCGTAGCAGTCTTCCGATGCGGCGCATCCCACCTTCGTTGCCAATGTTCTGTTCTTGACCCAGACATGAAGACGAGGCAGTTGATGCAAAAGAATGTTCTTTATTTGGTACTTGCACTGAACAGAAGCATAATGAAGATTGAACAGAAACAACAGGAATCAGCTACTAACAACAACAACCTGGCCACACTGGCCACTCCTTCTTATATTCCCTAGCCAGGGAATGCTCAGCCAATCGATGCAGGCTATTCTCCCACCTCGCGCACGCGCACGAGGCTGGAGACAGCCTGTCTGGGTCCCGGGCAGACATGTGGTCTGTCCGGGTCTCTGCAACGGTCCCGGGCAGACATGTGGTCTGTCCGGGTCTCTGCAACTGTTTCCAGTCATCCTGGGCCTTGCTGAATGACTCAGCAAGGCCCAGCCTCTCTGCAACTTTTTGAGCCTTGCTGAATGACTTCAGCAAGGCCCAATACATAACAGTTATGTTCATGGAACAACAGATTTTGCACTAACAACAACAACAACAACAATAATAATAAAGACCCAATCATTTCAGAAAATATATAAAATCTCTAGTAGTTCTGTTGGCTGACCTTGAGAAACTGGTATTCTTGGTTTACTACTTTTTCAGTGAATAATTCTGAGATCTGCCATCAGTCCTCAGGGACTGATATTCAATGAAGCCTAGATGAAGAAAAAGACTGTTTTTTTTATTAAAAAAATGAAATCTGAGGATTACAGTTTGAGAAGTAAGCTGTAAAAACTCATGAATTCTGATTACACTTAGAAAACCTCTTCAGACTTTCTTGATGAACCTGTTACAGTGTCTGAGTAGGAACATAGATGATGGAGCATCCATCATATCCTGCTCCCTTTCCATTGTAAGCTTTTGGGGATAAGACTAACGTTAGGCAAGAACTCAGTAAGTTTAGAACTACAATATATATTTCAGTTGTTTGGTTAACCAAAGGAAAAATCAATCTCCTGGCTTTTAAATCAATGTAGGACAATTATTGCTATAAAAGTAAATGTCGCCTTGTACAGTGTGTACTGCAGGTATTATTAAGACTATATTTTTCTAGAAGAAATATTGGAGAAAAGAATTAGATTCTGAACTTCTGCGTGATTTGGCACAGGAAATAATGCATCATATTGTCTTACAGTGTGGTACTCGGCACTTATTCCCATAGTGTAGTTTGGATCCATTGAAGTGATCCTACTGAAATCAATGAGATTTACATTAATTTCATTTGTTCTGGCCTGGGTATGGCTAATTTGAACTCAATGCAATATTCTTAAGATTATAGTATAAAATAAGAGCACTTGTCCAACTTTTATTCACTATTATGACTTTTTAGATATACATTAACGTACATATTAATTGATTCATCCAGGCAATTTAAAACATTCCTATTTCACTTAGCTTTTGGCACTTACAAACTGTCTGATTGATATTGATTCTAATATATACTCACCAACAAATGGGTAGTCAAACTGGTAAGCTCTGGGAGTTTTAGATTTCAATTCCCATGAGCCCTAGCTTGCATGGTAAATTGTATTGGATGAATAGTATTTTGGGCTCACAGTTCAAAATTTCTGACTGCACACTCAGGTAGTAAAGTGATTTGATATTTAATTGTTTAAGGTAATCTACACTGAGAAATATTTATTATATTTATAAACCAACTCACTGTAGCGTCTCTTCTGTTGTATAAAATCAAACACAGTACAAAAAACAGTACACAGTACAATGCATTTTTTAGAAAAGGAAGTGGAAAGGAATTTATATAGCAAATCTTAAACTACAAGCCTTACAAAATCTGGCACACAAGACTGCTTTTCATGATAAAATCAATATGAAGTTGGCCCTTCTAGGTGAATTTTGTGGAAATCTACTATAAGGATTTTTCAGTCATTAATATAGCTTGACTTTTATTTTGCTGTGTTCTTCATTCTCTATTTAGATTGTTGATTTTATTATTGTTGTATTATTGTTATATTACTTAAATTGCTTTATGTTTTATATTTTGGATGCCACCCTGTGTCCTTTGAGATGGGGGCAACTAAAAATATTATAAACAATTATTTTCTTTTCCTTCCTTTAGTTCCTATGAATTTTCTCAATATTAACACAATAATTTTAAAGCACTTTTACATCAAAACCTATTCCCATTTATGTGGCAATAAGGGTCATGGAATTCAATAAGAATGAGTAAATATATAGAGAATTGTGCTTGCTATTAGTTCCCAACAGAGTAGAGAAATAGTAGGGTGTGGCAGTGGGTGATAGTGTGTAATTTCATTAGCATTGCAGCTAAATTTAGGCTATATATACAAATCTGTGTGAATTCTCCATTTCCAAAACTATATTAAAAAAATCCTGTTATAATCTTAGACTAAGTTGACTTTGCCAAGGTAGAACAGCCCTAAGGGCAATATTTTATGCTGTTTTAATCAGTGACATAGTTTTTAATATTTTAATTTATGATGGGAAAGTTTCTGATAAGCAATGAATATTTTTTATTTGTAAATACATGTCTTCAGAGTCATGACATTGTCGGCTTGCATTTATTTTCTATAGAAACTTTCTCTAGCGGTTTGCTATAATGGATCATTATTTCTTGGCCAGACCAGATTTAAATGCAGTCCAAGTGCTATTCTTCAGTCACAGCTTTAAAGGATTAAAAACAATTTCACTGGCATTTGTCATCTTGCCTGATAGACAAGCTCATGTCAGTATTATCTCCCACACTGACATCCAGTTTCATCTTTGAGGTGAGAGAATAAACTGTTGACTAAATGGATTAGCTATAATGTAATTCGTGTTTTATTCAACAAGTTTTCTTTAAGTGCACGTACTAAGATATAAGTAAGTAGTGCTTAGAAAAAAGATACTTTTAAAAATTGCTTTGTTGAGAATTTTACATTCATTTTGTTTTGCACAGAGATAAACCTGTTTAGTAAAGGAAAACTTGACCAAAATAAAGTCATAGTACTATCATGAAATATTAAGAACAGTTTTCTGCTTCAAAAAGATTCAGGTAAATATAAATACAGATGGAACCCAATCCACCAAGAACTGCAAACTTCTTCCCCTGTCCTTGCAATGTGCTTTTAAGGAGTTGTTGCCTAAATCACTTGCAGGGTGCTGAACAAATTTATTACTGTAATATTATTATAGAAATTGGTGAGTATATTATATAATATATAGTTCTGGATAAAAAGTGGATTAACCAAAGATGAACTCATGTGCCACCAGCTGGTGACTCATTTTCCACCATTACTTCAACTAACAGCACTGCCACGTTAAGCAAGTATAAAAAGAAATATAACATAGACAGTCCATGGTTTAAATGTCAATTTGGATGGACTGACTGGATAATATTTCTCCAACGGAGGACTCTTAGCCAAATCCCAGAAATTAATTCTCTTTATACCTTGAAGTTTCTAGTCCCCCTGATTTGCTTCAGGTAGTTGGCATAGCCTTCAGAGCAGACCAGGGAGGAATCTGTGCACATGTATTGTACGTATATATGTGTGGATTTTGTATACATATCGATAGTATTATGTAGTTTGAAATGTATAACTACTCCTTTATGAGTAGATCTTGTTTTATTAATGTGCATATACAGAAACAATGTTGTGGTTTGTTTCATTTAGATTCATGCTCATATGGCAAACAAGACTGGGGAATAACAGTATTTTCTTTATATGTGTGTGAATTGAAAAGGTTTTTTTTTTTGTCACAACCCAATTCCTATTAATTTGATTTTATGGAGATTCTCTTTTCATGAGGCAACTGGACTTTCTTTTTTCTCTTTGAAGACATTTCGCTTCTCATCCAAGAAGCTTCTTCAGCTCTGACTGGATGGTGGGGAATGGGAAGAATTATACTCCTGCAGACAGCTGTTCATTTGCATTCTTTTAGCGAGTCATTAATGCTACCTGGAGGCTTATCTGTGTCTTCAGGGTCACCTAAGTAGTGTAAATGGGTGTGGAGCCCTCTTGGAACTGTTGAAAGGATTGTGTTGTAGACTGAAGATAGATAATGTCGTATCCCTCCCCCTCTGTTGAGAGAAGGCTGTTCAGTTTTGACATAGATGGCCTCTTTGACCCCTCTTTGAAACCAGCGGTCCTCTCTGTCCAAAATGTGGACTTTGCTGTCTTTGAAAGAGTGGCCTTTGTCTTTTAAAGAGAAAAAAGAAAGTCCAGTTGCCTCGTGAAAAAGCACCTTTGGGACTATTGAAAAATACTGCAATCAAAGGATGTGTGTTGGACAAACCCAGGCTTTTTGATTAGTTCACAAAGCCATGGCACAATGTCTTGTGTGCAAAAAATATTCTCCACAAATATGGATAATTTTCAAGCTCCTAGGAAAGGTGAAAGCTGTAATTCTGTAACTGACAGTACTAGATTATATTCAAATTATAAACCTTTGAGGGAAGAATGAGTAAATAATATATAGACCCATGATGTCCTTTTCTAGTCTAGTCTGCAAGGAATGGAAATTTTAAAGAAAAATAAAATCTGCAGAATCTAGATAGTAATAGTATTGCTTGTTGGCTTGCTTGCTTGGGAAACCCTAAAAGTATCCATCCCTTTTCTTGGCCTGTTTCTCTTTCTGTGACATTGTCTTCAATTCATTAGAACAAAAGAAGCTTCCTATTGTTTTTCATTCATCATTGGTCCCTAGCCAATGCATCTATCCTTCTGAAATCCTTTAGGCTTTTTCCTTTTGCAGATCTTTGAAACTGAATATTATCAGAGCTTCATTTGAGTCTTATAGATACGTAAAGAATCTGAGTGAATAAATAACACCAAAGTTATCAAAAATGTGATGTGACAGTGTGAAAAAGGAATTTGTCTCCTAGTTAAGGAGTAACTAGGGCCAGTTGTGTTTTTTGGCATGTTATAGGGTGAGTTGGACTAGCCAATCCTCATATTACACAATGTTTGCTTCCCTCATCACTGTGAAATTCTTACCAGAAAGATTCTAGAGATACATCATGCCCCTCCTGGAAAGAAATTTGGGGAGGGGGAGAAGGAAGAGGAGAAAGAGGAGAAAGAGGAGGAGGAGGAGGAGGAGGAGGAAGAAGAAGAAGAAGAAGAAGAAGGAGGAGGAGGAGGGAGGAGGAGGAGGAGGGAGGGGGAGAGGAAGGGAGGGGAGGAGGAGAAGGAAAAAGAAGAAGAAGAAGAAGAAGAAGAAGAAGAAGAAGAAAAAGAAGAAGAAGAAGAAGAAGAAGAAGAAGAAGAAGAAGGAAGAAGAAGAAGAAGAAGAAGAAGAAGAAGAAGAAGAAGAAGAAGAAGAAGAAGAAGAAGAAGAAGAAGAAGAAGAAGAAGAAGAAGAAGAAGAAGAAGAAGAAGAAGAAGAAGAAGAAGAAGAAGAAGAAGAAGACATAACTGATGCCTAAAAATCTAAAAACACTATTTCTAAAGTTCTAGGGCTTCCCCCATTCTCATTCAGAGATATAGTCTTGCAATGGTGAAATTTTGGGACAATAATGAACCTCTCCAGGATGGGCTTGCTGTCTAAAAAATTGCAAAGAGTAGCATAAAATCATCCAGATAATCAGGACAACATCCAGTGATCTTCAGGGCTTTCTCACATTGGCTAAAGTCAGTGTTCATGACTTTACTATTACAAAAAAGGGGGGGGGGACCAAAAAGCAAAAAAAACCCAACACTGGATAAAAATGTGATACAAAACATTCAGGCAAGTCCATAGCAGAATGGCTGATGAACATTCACTTGGACAATGCCCTGAGTCACTCTGTGAGGGAGATGAGTGATGTCTAAATGTAACAGTAAACAACTAACTGAATGAATGAATGAATGAATGAATGAATGAATGAATGAATGAATGAATGAATGAATGTATGTATGTATGTATGTATGTATGTATGTATGTATGTATGTATGTATGTATGTTCTGGAATGGCAAATTCAATGTCCAGACCTAAGTAAAATGATGTGGCAATGACTGAAATGAATAATTTATGGTTAAGACTCTCAAATTTTATTAAGCTGAAGGAGGAACTGGCAACTATTCAGCAACAGAACTGTTAAAAACTGATCACCAATCATAGGAAGTTCCATTGTAGTTTTACAGTTAAAGATGGCATAATTAGTTTACCTTTTCACATTTCAAACTTACATATGCTAGACAACTTTGTTTATGAAATAAATGATTCAACCTGAATGTTCTTTGTTCATTCCACTACCCTTTATATATCAGTAGGACTCACATAAAGCTCCATACCATTCAGTACAAAAATTGAAAAGGGGTGAATACCTTTTCACAGAAATGTATATCATTTTCGTAGCAATTGCTAAAAATGTTGGGGGGGGGGAATGGGGGAAAAATAAACTGTTCAAAAATTGGAGGTTCTCTTTTCACAAAAATCACCATATCTGGCCTTCTGGAATCTTGCAGTTTTGTTAGCTCTGTTCTGTGCACCATTTTCAACAAACAATTGTCCAAATCAGAATACAGGATAAGAATGTCCTGACTCTCAAACATGTAGGTTTGTGCAACTTCTGTATTACTGCTGAATCTATTGATAGGCAATTGGTTATAATCCAATTATGAAAACAACTGGACGTTTTCTTTAAAAAAAAGCTGTTATGAGCAGCTATAAATCTCTGTATTGGGGTCAGAGCCTGATTTTTGTCATCTGTGCATTTCTCCAATTTATACCAGTCTAATTTAGTTATAATGAGGCAACTCTGGTTACTTTAATAATAATGGAAACAAAAGTGTCTGATTTTCTTCTCTTGACCCTAGTGATGGAAAGAGATGTGTGGAAGTATCTCAGTGTGAAGGTTGCAAAGGATCTCTGATATAAGACTGATCTGTAATTTAGTATTATAACCAGAAAAAAGTGTACTTTTACTCAGAAAAAAACACACACAAAAAACCAGTCTTGCGTATATCTGCATTACATTTCCTTCATGTGGAAGCTGTAACTATTTAGAGTTATAGTTAATATTTAAACACATATGAATTTATTTAATTGCCATACTATGCAAATGTTTATGGTGGATATCAAAGCTCTTCAAATTTTAATTCAAACATTCAAGCTTTGGGTTGAGTTTTCATAGATTTGCCAACAGCTTCATGCATAAACTACCACTAGGGACACTTTGACTACCAAAATACATTACATTATACCCCTGGCAATAATGAATGGCCAAGATGGTTCACATCTGGGTGCTTACCAGAATTGTTTATTTAAAAAATGTTTCCAAGAATGGACATAAAACACAAATGATAGATTGTTGTAACCCATATTTTGCTTAAAAATATGGTCACTTGGCTAGAAATAATGACCAACTACAACTGGGGGTGAATAGGGAGCATCCAGTATTACTAGAGGAGGTTGAAAAGATCTTCTAACTGGCTTCACGTCCAACAAATTAGCTTTTCAAGTAGTTACTGCTTCTGGTTAGCCATTTTGTTAAATGGCAAATCTCTCCTTCCCATTGATGCAAGTTTGTAAGAATGATCATGAAGTGCTCTCCTAATTCCAAACATGGCAACTGATGAGAAGACTGGAGAACTCTGTTTGATGATCTGCACTCTGCATTTAACAATGAGCTATGAGGACTAATGGGATTGATGCTGCTAAGGTAGGGGTGTCAAACTCGCAACGTCATGTGATGTGTCATGACGTATCGTGACTTTTTTGCCATTGCCGGCAATGGGGTGGGCGTGGTTTTGCTATGATGCATCCGGCCCGCGGGCCAGCAGTTTGACACCCCTGTGCTAAGCAATGCAGTCATGTGACATCCCATTTTATGACCTCACTACTTAGTGATGGAAATTCCAGTCCCAATTACTTTAAGCTAGGACTACCTATAATCACTTTCAGCAAGGTTGCCATCTCCTCTCTGTGCTTTAAAACCTCTTTATTTTCCAGAAGGCTGAAATAGAGATAAGGAAACAACTTTCCTAGATATGTTCATAATCAGTTGGGGATGGGGGGATGAGAGTGGAATAGCTGAAAAGGTTAAAGTAATGAAAATCCCAAAAGGAAGCAACTATCACATCCTGAATGTTAGTCCCACTAAAACAGCACACTTAACTTGATGGATTATTAGACCAAGATAGTCTCCAATCACTACTAGCCATTGTTTCTACTTCCTTAGGTCAGAGGCAGGTATCTTTTCCTTGATAGAGTTGGAGAATAATTTTCCATGCTGCAGATGCTCTTTATCCAGAAATCCAGACTTACTATTCATGGGAAGGCTCTAGAACAGGGGTGTCAAACTCGCAACGTCACGTGACGTGTCGTGACATATCGTGACTTTTTTTCCATTGCCGGTAATGGGGTGGGCACAGTTTTGGCATGATGCATCCGGCCCGTGGGCTGGCAATTTGACACCCCTGCTCTAGAACCTGTTTGAAGGTTGATAGAAAAAAAGAGCTGTTCTCAACAAGCTTGTTCTCCTCCCCTCCAATCTGGTTTTCTTCTGTTTCTGGGGGTGATTCTTGCATTGTCCTTCCTCAAGTGTTTTCTGTATCCTATCCAGGAATTCTTTATCTTCCCTGATAAGCTGAAGGGTAAACAATTTTGTCTCTAGCCCCTTTATCTTCTTTTCCAAGAGGGCAATCAGTCTGCACTTACAGAACTGGGAGCAGTAACTTGAATAAAATTGTTTCCATATGGAATCATGGTTTTAAGAGTTGGGGCTTTTGCTCAGTGGGGGGATGTATGATTATATGACAATAATCCATCTCAATGAGGACCAAATGGGTAGTTTATCCTTCAGAAGTATTGTTTGTGTTTTTGATATGTATTTACTATAAGTAAATATTAAGTAATTCAATTCAGCTGACAGGCATATTAAGACACACATCTTTGTTGTTCTATTCAAAGTCCAATCCTGGCATGAACAAAATATATCAACATGCAAAGGCAGATTCATTCTGAAATTAAATCTGTTAAGCCTTGTTTTCAAGGAAGCACTTAAACAAAGGGCCGCTATGATGGGGAACTCCCAGCCAAGATCGTGATATTTGTATCCCTGTAAAATCAAAATAAAGCAAAGGTTTTTCTAATTTTATAACTTAGGGTTTTTTCCATTATACTCTCCAGGTTTTCTGGAAGAATACAGCTCCCACAATTTCCAGTCTTGGGCAAATCTAACTAGTTCCCAGCTTAAACTTACTTCAGAAGGTTGTGGTGAAAATCAGTGTCATTCAGATCTGTCTAGCAGAAGTTATGCAATTCATAGCTGTATAAAAACCAACTTTTAAGTATGGATGGAGATCTGGTCAGCTTGGTCTGGTAAAAAATTGTTACACGTGATACACCTAAGCCCCCCCAAAAAAATTTCTTGCTTTTCTTTTTTTCTTTCTTTTCTTTCTAGAAAAGTTGACTTATCTGGGAAGACTGAGAAGAAAAGTCCAGAGCATATCTGAGATAAATTCGTCTTCACATGTACAAATAAAACCGGAGCTTATAGCATATTATGGGATCATATTATAGGTTTTCTTGATAGGCAGCTTACCCAAGGGCAGCAGGTAATATATAAGGTTATACCTTATATGGAAGGTATAATATGGAAAATAATATATTTTCTATTGATTTTTATTTTTGTATTAGAATTTGATGTGCATAATTGTGGTTTGTGGATAAAAGCATCTCCCTAATTTTTGTAGGTATTTAACAGAGTAGGATTCTAGGCCTAAAATTGTTTTAGATCATCCCAGTTCCAAACTGAAAACTGACCCATGAATTTAGGATTGCAGTTTATGACTCAACTAGAAAAACTTTTAAAAATATTTAATCATCTAGTTCAGGCATGTCAAACTCACGATGTCAAGCACAACATATCGGGACTTTTTCCCCATTGCCAGCAATAGGGTGAGTGCGGTTTTGGCATGACGCATCCGGCCCGTGGGCTGGCAGTTTGACATGCCTGATCTAGTTGTATATAGCTAGTCCTCAACTTACATCCACAACTGAGCCCAATATTTCCATTGCTAAGCAAGGCAGTTGTTAAGTGAGTTTTTCCCCAACTTTTTGCCACAGTTAAGTGAAACACTGCAGTCATTAAGTGAATCCAGCTTCTCTCATTGACTTTGTTGCTAGAAGCCAGCTGGCGAGGTTACAAATAGTGATCACATGATCCTGGGATGATGAAACTGTCATAAATACATGCCAGTTGTCAAGTGCCTGAATTTTGATCACATGACCATGGGGATTCTGCAATGGTTGTAAGTGTGAAATATGGTCATAAGTCACTGTTTTCAATGCCACTGTTACTTTGAATGATCACTAAACAAATGGTTATAAGTCGAGGACTACTTATACTGAATCAGCAAAATTAAAAAGATAGAATGTTAAAGAAGGCAAATAAATATTTCTAAACTAAACTATGTATCTCCATTTGCATTTCAATTTACGTTTAGTTGAACTGCAGTGTTTAGAGAATATATACTGAATTTGTGATAGTATGATGATGAAAAAGAATCATTTATTTGCAACTTTAGATGACTATGTCTTATTTTAATGGCATTGTGACTTGTTTCATTTTTGATACAATCTGATTAACTATTTTTATATTTCTCATTTTGGAGGCTAGTGAATTATTATAAATGATTTTTGAAATACATTGCTGCATAATTTATTATTTTTTCCATTTTACTGTTGTAAGTCGACCAGAGTAGCACCACAGCAAGATGGGCTGCAAATAAATTTAACAAACAAACAATTTAGAAAGCATTCCTGAGTTCTTGAGGACTAGCATGATGTTCAGGCTGAGCCTCCCCATGCTCAGCCTGGAAGACTGAATTGATTCTGAGCTGATGTTCTTGATAAGAAGTTCCACTGCAGGAAACAAATATTGTTGACCAACTCAGACTATATCTTATCTCTTATCTATAACTTTACCCTCTTACTTTGAAGCAAACTGAACGATCTGGAAGTAGGGAGATAATTCAGCTATACAGATATTTTAGAACACAACTAATAATTTAATCTCTCAAAGGAGATAGAAAACAACTTCTTGAGAAGGAAGAACCTGACACAATAGCTATATGTTGACAACTCTACACTGAACGACATGAGGAAAAATCAAACTGAATTGCAAAGCCTGATGGCAGATATATATTTGGCAAGGAGATATAAAAGGGATGGTTTTTCCTTTGAAAAATAACAAGTTGTGTACCTCCATTAGGTATGGAACTGAAGGCATTACAGAGGGCGCTTTGAGAGAGCTTCTATGGTAATTATCCTGACACAACCTGTAGCTAAACTCATTTGTGCTGTTCAGTGTGCGCCACTGCATTTTCACATCTGACTAACATTTACTAAAGCAGGCACTCCATACGCTTTGTTTAGCTTTGAAATAAAAGTAGCAGGGATTTCTCTTTGGATCAACGGATTCTCAGTTTGACAGAACAGTGGGAGGAAAAGATTGCAGACTGTTGTAGTTCAGGCCTTTTAGAGTCATGATCCCAGAACATAGACAGGTCTTTTCCTTCCCTCCCTTTCTTTTTAATCAAATGGAAAAAGGTGTGTTTGTGCTGTGGAAACACCCCCCCCAAAAAACAAAAAAATAAAAATGCCAATTGAATCCCAGAAGGCCTGTTCTGTTTATACATGGGAGATATCATCATCCTTTGGGGAATTATCAGAAAAACAGAGAACAAAGAACTGTTTTCTTTGACGATAAAGAAACAATATGTGATAAAGTAGAAACGTATGTCTCGCTCTAGTATGTGAATTCTAGAAGGTTTTAGTTGACTGTCATTGCTTCTTGTCCTGCCTTCAGGAGCTTTGGTGAATAGGTTGACCCCCTCTTCTTTGTGGTGGCTCTCAAATATTGGAACATTGCTATCATGTCACCCATTGTCCTTCTTTTCATTAGACTGAACATACCCAATTCCTGCAACCATTTTTTATATGTTCTAGCCTCCAGTCCACCTGTAATTACTCACTACACCAGCTGACTACTGAGCTTTGATTATTGTTCTGGTTAGAGCAGAAGACTGGCAAAATCTGAGATTAGGCCTATATTTGCCCATTGACCTGGTTTAGTCATCATCCAATAGTGTATGCTACTTCACAAACTTGTTGGAAGAATAAAATAGACAGTGCTGAGGTCATTACAGTGAGTGTGCAAAACTATTTGGTCCACCATATTTATAAAAATGCAAAGCAAGTACTGGGTTTTTTTCAACGAGATTTGGGATTTTCTCAGGTAGGAAATAAAATGCTAAGGAATATTTAACATTTTCGATCCTCCCTGTTAACATGTTATCAGTCACAGGTCCTTTGCAACTTAGATTATAAAATTATTTTTGAGAAAGGAAATAAATGTTAAATTAAATGCAAGGTCATTGTGCCACATGACTAACATATTTTCTAGCCTGTTTTACCAATATTTTGCTGCTGGACAGAACATTAACAGAAGGAGGACTCTTCAGTGATGCATTATTAATATGATGCTGGATTAGATGTGGCAAAATTTAATTTACTAGATATTTAACTCTATAGCTATGTTTTGATGGAAAGGTTTGGTCTTTACTTTAATGAGTATGAAGGAAAGAATGTTAATAGGTTGCCTTGAGACTTCCAGAGGCTTTCAAATACTTTTATATTTATATTTTGATATTATATGTAGGAAGGCAGCTGATTTTTTTTAGAAGAGAAAGAACTCTTAAAAATTGAGAGCACGATATATGGGGTATGGAAAAAAATAATAGGATTTCTATAAGTGAAGCAAATCAAAGTCAAGCAAACCTTGAGATATATACTTAGGAAACTCAGATGCAATATTTTGACATAAAGCTTTGTTTTGTATTAATTTTTTGGATGCATTTAATTGAAACTATCCCATATCTAGATAAGAAATATTCTAATTTAAAGGAAAGAAATAAGGAAAAAAACCCAATGCATTCAGGTAAGTTGCAAATACGAAAATATTTATTTTCCAATATCTAAGGGGCTGCCACAAAGAAGAGGGGGTTAACCTATTCTCCAAAACATCTGAAGGCACAACAAGAAGCAATGGATGTGTTAAAAGAAAAATCTTCATCAGGGTCCAGTCCAAGCTGGGAATAAACAAAATGGAGACTGCTTTAGAAAGAAGGTTGTAGTTTATTGAAGAGCAGAGCCAGACAGAAAGATGGCTCTGGGAAAGCTGATCACATGTAGCTGGGAGTGGTGGGTTTTTATAGCTTCTGGGGCTTTTGAGGTGTTTCCTGTTCCTGTTTGAAGCTTTGTATTTCCTGTGTCATGTACTTTGACCTGAGTCTGAGTGTGCCCTTTTGGTATTGGACTATTTGAGGACTATAAGTCCTCAAAGGTAATGTCTTTTAGAGTTTGGGTGGGGTATGTAGATTTTAGGGGTCTTTGTCTTCCTAATCTCCTCAGTTTATAGCTGGAAGGCTCCAATCTTTCTGAAAGGATTATTGAATTTGCATTTCTAAAAGCTGGCCTCTGCTGAGTTTTCTGCTTGGGAGAGAGGGGCTGGGCCTGGTTTCTGTCTTTTTAAAGATCTTTTCCATTATTCCTTTGGAGAAATATATTCTGCCTTTTTAATATTCCCCAAAATATTTCTTTCTCTGGATTCTTCCCACAGATGGAAACTAATTAAGGTGATAACCAACCTAGAATTGAGGAGAAATTTCCTGACAATTAGAACAATTAATCAGTGGAACGACTTTCCTCCAGAAGTTAAACTGGAGGTTTTTAAGAAGAGATCGGACAACCATTTGTCTGAAATGGTATAGGGCAGGGGTGTCAAACTCGTAACGTCACATGACATGTCGCGACGTATCGCAACGTTTTCTCCATTGTCGGCAATGGGGTAGGTGTGGTTTCGGCATGACGCATCTGGCCCGCGGGCCAGCCATTTGACACCTCTGGTATATGGTCTCTGCTTGAACAGGGAGTTGGGCTGGAAGACCTCCAAGGCCCCTTCCAATTCTGTTATTCTATTTTTATTTGATAAATTTATATAATCACCCATATCACATGGATGACCCTGGATTGTTTGCCCAGATAAAAATCAAAAACTACATAAATGATCAAACAACAACAAAAGGCATTTAAATCATTAAAATCCTAAAACATAATTTGTAGGAGTATGACATTCATCTTACAAACTGGGAAGCCATTTACAGGATCCATAGTGCCATTGGATCCCCAGGCACAATGGCAAATATCTTCAGGGACTTCCAGAAGGCCAATAGGATCAGGGCTAATCTAACTCAGGAGGAATGCCTACTACTGATACTCAGAATACTTTATTTATTATTAATTTTATTTGTCTCCCACCTCACAATTCAAGATGACTCTGACTAGCTTGCAAAATCCACTATACTAAATACAATACAATACAATACAATACAATACAATACAATACAACACAATACAATACAATACAATACCATGCAATGCAATACAGTACAATACAATAATATTTTAATTATTATGAACCAATATCCAAATGTAGCAATGCACCAATTTTTTTCTCTCTTCTGGGCTGTCATATATCGAGAGGTGAGCCCATTTAAGGCTGGGACAGTTTCTGACTTTTCTAGAGAGAAATTCAGAATAGGCCAAAAACAAGCATTGATGGTAAGATGACAATAACAGAAAAAGAAGTTGCATTTTTCTCTTTTCATGTGCTACATAATTCTTCTCTGTGATTCTTTTCTTACTGCAATGAATCTCAAAGCTACAAAAGGAAATAGATATAGGTTTGAATATGTTGTTTAACTAAAAATCTATGCTGAAAAAGAAATAGTTATAAATCTAAAAGGATGATTGATTTGATTGTGGAAAAAAATTACAGAATTAGTGAAGGATACAAGAGACAACTTTATATCATCCTCTATTTCCCCGTACAATGTTGAATGGAAGTTTGGTTGATCACTCAATAAATTTCTACCACTAAAGGACAGACCTGAAACTCACTTTGTCTAATCCTAGATCAACTTTTCCATTAATACCTCATTGGTTTTCCTACAGAAAGAGCAGAATTTTGTTCCTCCTTATATTTTGGCAGATATGGTATCTGTCTTTTTTATAGTACTCTAAACACTGAATTGTACATGACAATTGTCATTCATGTCTAATTATTTCATAGAAATCCTGCCTTATCTCATGGAGTTTACAGAATCTGTTCCAAGTGGGCCATTTCATCTAAGATTTGGAATCTGGCCCAATTCAGCTCATACCACTAATGGCTGGTTTTGCATGTTCAGCTGAGTGATTGACAGCACCCTATTCAGGAATTATGGCCTTAATTTTAGTCTTCTTCTGATAAGTTAATAGGTCCTTTTATCCATATGAAAAATAATTTTTAAGCTTGTCTCAGAAAATAACCTTATAAGCACCAAATAAATGTCACAAAGCAATGAATGGGACTAGCAGTGGCCTCAGGTGCTAGAGAATGAAGTACTGAAAAACTGTAGACACAATGTGTCCTACAGACTCTTCTGGAATAAGTAACCTGGAGGGCTTCCATGTATTAAGAATTATAATTCTCTCCTGATTTGGATACATTTCCCTGCAGCCCATGTGAACCCTCCCCTCCCCAAATTCTGCTATGCTGCCTCATCAACAAATTGTAAACCACCCAGATTCACTGGGAGTCAGACAGCAAATACATTTAATAAATTATTATTAATATTTTATTTGGTCATAACTAATAACTAATTCTGTTCAAGCAAGTCTCATTTCATCAGGCCCAGCAGAAGGGGCATGTCTCTACTAACTATTATCATCTGATGTGACTAGGAAGAGAGTTTTTTCTGCCACAACAACTGCTCTTTGGAACCTCATTTATGTAATTATCTGTTAATCTAATTAACCCAATTGTGCATCTGTGTTAAACTGTTTCAGTCAGCCATCCTGGGCTATATAATAGAATACAGGTAGTCCTTGACTTACAACAGTTCACTTACCGTTCAAAGTTATAATGGCACTGAAAAAAGTGACTTATGACCGTTTTTCACACAGCATCCCCATGGTCACATGATCAAAATTCAGACGCTTGGCAACTGGTTCATATTTGTGACACCTGCAGTGTCCCTGGGTCATGTGATCAACTTTTGCTACCTTCTGACAAGCAAAGTCCATGGGCAAGCCAGATTTTCTTAACAACCATGTTACCGACTTAACAACTACAATGATTCACTTAACAACTGTGGCAAGAAAGGTCATAAAATGGGGCAGAACTCACTTAACATATGTTTCACTTAGCAACATAAATTTTGGGCTCAGTTGTGGTCGTAGGTTGAGGACTACCTGAACCCTCAATCAAAATAATTCCATTTGTGAATATTACTAATTGCTATAATAATTATAGCATTGAATTAGTTTATTTGGTAAGTTATTGTATTTTTCATACATTTGTTTTTGTTCAGGTAATATATTTTTGTCTTTAATTCAGGAACTCAAAGGGCTGTCTGTAGCACTTTTTCATCTCCTTCCATAGAAGTATCTCTGACCTACACAGCAGAGAGACGGGGGAAATAAAATGATCCAACATCAAGCAGTGGGGTTTCACGGCTGACGATGAACTTGAAGGACATTGTTGAAGGGTAGTTGTCTATTTGTGCATATTTATTTTAAACCATACATGTCTATATTTTAATGGAGGCAAATATTGCACATGAAACTGCATTACACTGAAACAAACCATTGGTGCATCTGATTCAGTTATGGGTTGCTTCCCATAACTGTCAACTGATAAATCTCAATATAAGTTTTTGCTAGCTCTATTACATAATTGTTCAGTTGGATGCACTGGTCACTGATTGAATCCGGAACCTTGTACATGAAAGAAAATATTTTATATATGAGTGATGGGCTTTCTCAAATGCATGTTGATTTTGATTCCCACAAATAACTCTACAGACATACCTCATATCTTGATAGTTGCTGAACTGCTATAGCCATTCTGCAGACCACTGAGCAGAGCATTCTGGGAACTTCCCGCTCTATGAGCTGTATTCTAAAAGGCAGTTTTCTAAGGACAAGCAAATGATTTACGTTGCTGTATGGCATTTTATATCTAATTCTTGTAAACTCTGTGATTATAGAAGGAGAAAGTGACAGTTAAGTAGGAGGTGGGTGGGATTTATTTTCATATTATGTATTTTACAGCACATTTGGTTCATAATAAATCCCACTAAACTGACCAGAAGAGAGACATACAGGTGATGAACTACCAATGGAGCTAGATGAAACAGATTATGTAGACTGAGTAGTTTTTAAAACTGTTGCTCATCCCTCACATCTAGCCCTGAACATTTAATGAGATCAAAAGAAACCCATCCAACAAAATACTTCTTGCCGGTTCTTTCTTTTACCTTCCATCTCTAATATTCACAAATATTCATTAATGCCCCATAAATATATTGGATATAAAAATAGAGGATATAGGATAGCAGACATCTTAATGTTGCAACAGAGCTATAACAAGCTTGTTACCAGCTATTATCAATTAATATTCCATGTAATTTATTGTACAACTGAATTTGGGTAAGTAAAATGTCGATATATCTTATACTGTCATATAATCATTGATTCCCCCACTGAGCAAAAGGCCCAACTCTTAAAACCATGGTTCCATATAGAAACATTTTTTATTTAAGATACTGCTCCCAGTTCTCACACAGGTGTGAGTAGAACCAAGCTGAATTCATCACCCTGTGGTCTGGCCCTGCTAACTTTGATAGATTAATTCCACTGCTTGGAAACAGAAAATACAGCAGAAAATGCTGCAGTATGGGCTTTCACCACGATTGCTAAGGGGAATGGGATATGTCTGACCTAGAGATATGCTGAATAGAGCTACTGAGATAACAATCTTTTAGGAACACAAGGATGCAGTCTGTGTTGTGTAATAGCTGGGAGTTGATTGTCTGTTTCTCTAGGCAGTCAGAGGTCTTGAATTGCTTTTTCCTTCAAAGTATTGTGCTTTTAACATCTTTCCTTCACTAATCCTTGAGGGCAGATATGAAAACACAACGACTTAGCCCATATGGGGCTGGAGTTTAGAAACACTGCCCATGTCCTACTCTACCATCTTCTTTATAGAGACAATAACAGAATCTTGATACTCTCCAATACAAAAACTCTCATTTGCATGAACGTTATCCACCTGCAAACAGAGATTCTAATATTTCACAGTAGCAGCAAAATTGTGTTTGGGAGCATGTTGAGTATGACAGATACAAGGAAGAGCACAAAATAAAGTAAGGTAAGAATTATGAGAATTTATATTGTTTTGTGCAATTTTAAATTGGCCTGTAATTGTAATAAAGCGACTGATCATATGACTGATAACCAGGTTTATATCTTAACTATTCTAATATTTTTATACCTTATGAATTCAGTATTTTTATAACATTTTTATTAAAATTTTAATTACACCAATAAAAGATAATTCAAATTTAAAGAAAAGAAAAATGGAAAGAAAGAATAAAAGATACAAGAATGCAAAATGGAATGAAAAATAGAAAGAGAAAAAGAAAACAGCTTCCCAGACTCATGATAAGTATGAAAAATTTTACTCTCTCTTACTATCTTTACTATCACTTCATAGTAACAAATATTTTATAAAACCCCTCTTCATTCCATAACTCAACTCTTAATTATGGGCAAGTTCAATAAACAACATCTTTTCCAATCTAGGATCAGTAGAAAATCCAAATGGAGCTCTAAAATAACTCATTAAGAAATTTAAAACTCATCATTCCATATCTTGACTCATAACGATCAGCAAAACCAGTACACAGTGTCTTTTCAATTCAGATGTCAGCAAATCTAGAAAGATCCCCCCCAAAAAAACACAACCTATCCCATTTTATCTCTGATCAAATAATCCAGCTTTATATTCCTTTTTTTTACAGAAAACATCCTTGTTCTTTAATCCATTCAAATAATCATTATCACTTGTTTCAAATTTGTTCAGAACTTTAACAAAGCTATTTTGTAATTTCAGCCCTGAGCTACATATATTCTCCTTTACTGGTACCTCTTTTGTAAGTCCGGCAGGAAATTATTCCAGTTACTCTCTTGAACTGGCATTTTATTTCCTTCTTAAGTTTTAGAGCCTTATCCGATTTTTTAATGCATATCCAGTGATAAATTCTTGTTGTTCTCCATAATCACGTCGAACAGGTTTTGTTCCAAATTGTTTTCTGTAACAACAGCTTCTGCTGTAACAGCTTCTTCTGGGAACAGGATATTCATAAAAACACACGACATAACTGATACTGTTGATTCAAAGTCCCATTGCCATTCCTCCACAATATCTCTGAATGCCATTATAAGTTACTTATCTTGTTATGTCTCCAATATCAAAAATATTTTTTCTTTCCCTGAAAATGCACCTATTCTTAAAAATTAGTTTCAAAATCTTAATATTCAAAATCAAATTTTCTGAGCCCTTAATCAGATTAAAACTTTCTATAGCCAAATTCTTGTCTTACTTTTTGCTCTTTATTTTGAGTTCTTAAAACTGGTAAAGGCACAGCTTCATTTTCTTATATTAAGAACTGAAGGCATTCACCTGGTATTTTTCTTTTGTAGGTGTCTAACTTTAAAGCAGCTTATAGGCAATTTCTGAAGGAGGTTAGCAAAGGAAGTGTGAACTGTGTGTCCATTAAAGGCTCTAATAATGGCTGGAGCAAAAATGGCAAACATTATTTTTACAACTTTGTCAGTGAGCCCCTGAATTAAGGACCCCCACCCTCAATATATTCACTCCACAAACTTTTTTCTACTAAGTAAAATAGTATATTGCTATTTAAAAAATGTTTCATTTTTTTAATATTGAAATGGAGGATTTCCCCAGTGAAACATCAGAATGAGTAGCCATCCCCCTGACTGTTGCCTGCTTCAGTATTGTGGTTGGTGTGTGTGTGCTTGTCAACAATAAAATAACAGAATGTATAAAGGGTTCTGTCAGCCACACATGCTCAGCTGGCCAGAGTCATTTTGTGGTTGAGATGGGCAGCAAATACATTTAATAAATAAATAAAATCCCATCCACAGGAAAGTCAAGAAGACAAAATGATAGAGAAATGAACAAGAAATGAAGCAAGAAAATTGCCCATCAATGTTCTAGGGGTTGCCAGCAGTCTGGACTGAAGCCTTTAACATTATTGGCAAATCATTTTAGTTAAGGCAGGTTTTTCTAAAATCAGTTTAAGCTTAAGTTGGTATGCACACACAGGACAGGAGCAACGTAAAGATGAACTGCAGTTATAGCCAAAGGGAGGAACAAAGAAGTGCCTTGTTTGTTATCACTACTCCTAGTGCCATTGGTGGTCAGGATGATAAAAGTCAAATATGATGCTTCTAGAACTGCAATTCCAGACTTCACTCAAGGGTAGGGCAACTAGGAGTTCATGGAGTTTGTTTCCTCAGAAGAACACCTTTTAGGGTTCCTGAAACAATATAAAAATGTTTTTTTGCCATAATATTATACAAATATAATGTTCAAAAAAAGTATATTTATTTTTCTGGAAATATAGTTCAACAGATATTAAGGTTCATCAAATATCAACCAAATAAAATGTAGTCATTACCTTCCTACTCCAAACAGTCTTATAACTCTATGAATTTAGGCCCAACACAAAAGTTCCAGTTTGGGGAAGAATGCTTTATTTGCCCGAAATAAATTCTTTATGAAATATTTTGCTGTTCCTTCAGATTCTTTCTCAATGGATGCCTATACATTTCAGATCTTGTATGGCTATTCCATGGTAATTTATCTTCTTCTTTCCCTCTTATCTGAGATGGCAAACCTCTTTCTCATCCAGGTCCTAAATCCTTGAAGATACTGTCTTATGGGTTGCATGGCAGAGGTTTCACAGCCTAATAAGGTCCGGGTTAGTCATAAATCAAATCTACTTACAATCATAGTTGCTTGTGAACTCATAAATCAGACTATAATGTCTGAGTTGTGAAGAGTCAGGCAATGACAGGGTCTAAGACAATTTGAGAGCGAACTCCAACAAGCAGTCTAATGAAGTCAGGAAATTTTCACAAGCAAGCCTCTTATAATTGCTAGGTTCAGTCTAGGGATCTGCAAAGGCAGGTACCAACCAGATCAGAACAGGATATGCCAGTCAGGCCAGGTCTGAACTGATTACCAATCTGAATTGATCACTGATGGGAAAATGTAAAATTGGCTGCCAAGGACTTTGTATGATTAGGTTGAGGACCATGTGCATCCCTAGAACAATTCGCTCATGCTCTAAATATCCTTTGTATATTGCAGCTCACATGCATCCCACTGAATATGCATTTGCACATAGCTTCTTGAAAAGATGTAGACTTCTGAAGACCTTCTTGGAAGCTATACATTACTGAATATTTGAACCTTTTATACAGGATCTACTAGGGTATTGGGAAAGATGCTTTGCATGGCCTCTTTTCATGAGAGATCTGTGCTGCTCAAAGCATTAAGACAACCACACTCCCCCAAAGTAGCTCAGCATGGCTTCTCCAAGCTTTCTCTAATTAATTATCTGTAGGAGAGTATGTTCATGCAAGTATATATCATGTAGAGTCCCAGAGAAAGCATTGTCTGGGCATACACAATTATGTGCAGACAGGTGGGAATAGTCTTTAACAAAGGCACATGAACTTCCGAAAAGATATAGCTGCTTTAATACTATGGAGAGGTGCTTCTCTTGTGCCAATGAACTTTGTAAAGCATGTCTTTTGAAATCTAGTGCTGAAATCTATAGTTAAATAAATATTTCTATGATGATTTTTATACAGATTTAATGTTGGCATTTTCCATTTAATTTTTGAATCAAAAATACAGTTAATATGTCATTATGCATTTTTCTACAGCAGTTGTGAATTTCTGTAGCTGTAAAGTAAACTATCTCGAGTTATACTGTTATAACGTATACTCTTTTATGTAGCTTGGTCTTGAATCAACAGTTAAGACCTCTAAAGTATGACAAAGACATGCAAACCTAAAACGCCTAAAATGGTTGTTACACTGAAAATGTCTAACTGATTGTTCACCTCAAAAACTGGTATTTAATGCTTTTTGTGAGGCTTGTTCCTCTTTCTCAGGCCTTGTTAAATCCTTATCCCATCTCAATCCAGAAGAAGAAAATGGCTGATATTCTGTATCTCTGGATGCTGATTTGTCTTATGCCATTTTGGGCATGAAATGAACTTGAGATGTCCCACTGGTTTGTCTCTGTCCCATGTCAGACTTGTAAACTTATTGGAACCACCGAGTCAATGATGTTCATGTTTGTGCGATTCAGCATGTCTTACAATGTCAAGACTTAAATACAGATAATAGAAATGTAGCATTTTGGAGCTCTGTGATGTGAATTAGTTTATCATGGTTTACTAATGAACTAAAATTAAATATATATGTAGTGAGAAAGAAATGTTTCCAATGCTTATGTAAAGTGAATTGAATGAAAATGATAATATTCCATTATTGCAAATATAATACAATATTCTTTTTTCCCTGTAGGTAAAGGAAAACAAGGTTTGATATCTTTTTTCAGTGATAGAAGTAATCTCATTTGTTTTCAGGCAGGAGGGCTTTCCCTCTAGAAAATTTATGAAAAGATAAAATTAAATGGTAATAAAGATTGTCATTCCTTAAGTACATTTTTATCAGACTCATTCTTTTTTTAAAAAATGAGTGTCTTGATGCAACAATGTTAAAATAAACATTTGCCAGTTTATGATAATTCCATACATTTTTGTAATTCTCCTATCAGATATAAAAAGCCTCTTTCAATCTAAATGCACTCGATGTTGGTGCTTTTATAAAATAGAATTTAGTTTGGGTTTGATAAGTCTTTTTTAAACCATTCCCAGACTCTTATCACACACATTTACTAGACACACAAAGAGACAAAATAAGAGAATAGCGTTTATGTGCATGTCTATTTATGTATGTATGTATACGTTCTAACATAATACACTCACGCAGAGAGAGAGAAAAAGAGAGACAGAGTGTGCACCAAGGGCTCATTTAATTAATGTGTCTAATTAACCACAGGAAAATTAATGTTATTTTGTAGCTGCTCCATTGGTTAACAATAGCAGAAGGAAATGTCAGCTGCATTACATATGAGCTATGACTATTGCTTTTCCAGAACAGAAGGTTATCTCAATCTTGCTTTAGTGGTACATGAAATTTGATGTCTCTGTCAATTTTGGGCCAGCAATCTATGTGATTCTATAATTACTTTTGCCACTTTGCTTTGGTGTAATCATTCATTATGAGGCCATGCTTATCTTGTCATACCTTTGTGTCATTAGCAATGCTCTAATGCATTAGTGACCAAACACAGGTTTCCCAGGCAAGTGATTAGAGCCGCTGCACTGCCAGCTCTGTGAGTGATGCTTGAAATATCAGAATTGTTCTACTAATTTCCATCAAAATAATAACAGCGAGATGTCAGCGTGAAAAACTGGCGCAGATCAAGCAAGGTACAATGTCTGGAAATGGTGTTGATCTTGACATTGTAATGTCTCCCTTCTGGTACAGCTTAAATGAATTAAGAGCTCATTGCCTATTTCTTTCCACATATAACCTCACACCTTCGTTTAAAAATATAGTAGTGCTACATTGTTGTGGACAATATCTAAAAAACATAATTGCATTATAGTTTCCTGGGGTCAGGAAGAATTTACCAAACTGTTATATGCACCTGTGCACACACACAAACACTTACACAATTGTTATCAAATGTTTTTATTATGCTGTTATCACTATGCTGCCCATGCATTTAGCCCCCAAAATGGCACTGGAGGAACAGATGGCATAAAACTGATGAAGCTGAGCAAGTATAGTCTCAGAATGCCTCCAGCTGGATGGCTGCCAATAAAATTATTTGTCCTGCTTTCTTCTTTTCCTCCTTAATGAATTTTGTGCAGTAGGGGAAAAGAAAAAAATGAAATGATAGGAAAAATCAGGAAGATTGCAAGTGGAATATCATAACATAATAAAAGTTGGTTCTGGAGATACCAATAATGCACATTTGTGTTGACACTATTCTGAGCTGGGATAGATTTTACCAATATCTAGAGGAGGCCTTCCATTATTGCATCTTGATAAAGAAAAAACTGTGCATATGGTCAGTTGTTGCCATAATTTAGTCATTGCTAATGGTTAAAAAAGGTTTCATGTGTGAGTGGAATAATAATTAACCTTTTCCTTCATTTTGTTTACTATCTGCTCTGTTGCTTTGACATTAAACATCCTCTCTTATACCCAGTTTTACTTCTCTACCCTATGCCCAGTAGGAACTGTGGTAAGTGCCGGATGGCTGTGAAGGAGTGGATGGACCAGGATGGCCAGCTGAATTTGAACAATATGGAGTTACTATCCTCTGGTTTCTTGGACATTCATGTCATATTTTTGGATAGGGTTGTACTTGTAGGAGAAGAGCAAGCTGAACTGGATGGTGGGGTTAAATGTGTCATCAGTTTGGAAAGATTACATTGCTACACGAGACCTAAGTGCACCCCCTGTGAATTCCATTGACCTTTATCTAGTGCCAATTTAGCCTTGACAGTTAGTTGACTAGATTCTTCTGTATAGGTAGCAATAATAAACTTTTATGTACTGTGAACTCAATGAATACTCCTGGTTATGTGCACCCAACAGTACTCCCCTGAAGCAGCGTGTATTTTATTAAGGACTCGTAGTTGTAGTACACTATTTCTGTAATATTTGTAATGCTTTTGATCATGGTAAATGTCAAGCGCCAGGGAAATCAGAACATCCAGGCAGTTCAAACGGGTATAAAAATTTATTGCAAACTTAAGCTCTCTACAAGAATCTAAACTACTAATGGTCAAAGCAATTTGGAATTCAAGGTGGGCTGGACTTAGATCTCTTGTGGACGCAAAGGGACTCATGATTGATGATGTGTTTGACCCCTCCCTTGGGCTCAGCTAGGTCATCTCCTACAGTAAATTGATGTGAAGTAATCTGGATATTAAAATTAATTTAAAAGCATTCATCTGTATAGCAAGATCTCCACTGACATAACCTAACTATGACACAATATCCTTAATTTCCCATGCCTGCAAAATAATGCTTAGGATCACCCAATGCAGGTTATAGCTATATATGGAAAAGGAAATTGCAAAAGTTCAAGCTGGTTTTGGAAAAGGTTGTAGAACAAGAGGCTTTATTGCTGATGAATGCTGAATAATTAAGAAAGCCAAAGAAGGAAGTTAATATATGCTTCACTGATGTTAGAAAGGCCTTCAGTTGAGTCAACCATGTCCACATTTAAAATGTAGAGTTCCAAAAATGGAAAACTCTAAAACATCTAAAAATTGTCCCCTTGTGAAACCTATGTATAGGTTTGGAAACCTGTGGAGGGAACATAGCAAAACAGTCTGAATCCAGGTAACACAAAGTAATGATGCAAGGTTGCATCTTCTCTCCTTATTTATTCAGTCTGTATGCTGAATGTTTATTCAGAGAAGCTGAATTGGAAAAAGAAGAATGTTTTTAGTACAGTTATGCTCAGTTTTAGTTTTCTTTACTCCAGATTACATAGAGCAGTGATGGCGAACCTTTTAGAGACTGATTGCCCAAACTGCAACCCAAACCCACTTATGCATCGTCGAGTGCCGGGTGGGTGTGGCCCACTGGCTAGGTGTGGCCAATTGGGTGGGCGTGGCCCATTGGGTGGGTGTGGCCCATTGGGTGGGCGTGGCTGCGGTGGTAACGGCAGACTGGGTGGGACTAAAAAGTTCAATCAATCAATTCCAACTTTGCAAGATCTTTTTTTTCCCCGCGAGAAGTTGAAATTGACTGATTGAATCTTTTTTTTTTTTGCACACGGCGGCGGAGGCCTAATGTGAAAAGGTTTTCTAAAACCCAGCTGAAGGCCTAGGACTGGGGCGAGGGCGCGCGTGCCCACAGAGAGGCCATAGGATCGCCACCACTGACAGAGTTTCCAGCTAATCACCATTTCTCAACAAGTCTTCCCCATTTCATGCCATAAATTCATGAATTTCTAACATTGTTGATTTCCATCCTGCATCTCTTCACTGTGAAGAGAAATAACACTATCTGCTTAAGCAAATTTCACGCAAGGTCCTTGTATCAGATCTTCTTTCAGTGCAGAAACCCTGACATGAGTCCTTTTGCTACTATGCTAAGAATCTTCATCAAATCCTGCCTGTTTATGTCCTGAAACCACGAGAAAAAGTGTCTTTTGATTCTTATGTACTGACCAGCATTACAGAAATGAAAAGCAAAACAAAACAAATAGAACCGTTTTAAAATGCCATTTATCCAATGTGCATTTTCAACCTCCTATACAAAAATGAAGAAAGAACAACTCAGAAATGAATAAACTTAAATTGAAGACACACCAAGTTGCATAATTAAATAAATAAGGTGTGCATAATTTATGCACCAGATAAATTTTGCTGAATTGCAGTATTTTCCCCCTTAATGCATTTCCCTTATTGTTATAATAGGAATTCAGTTGATGCAGTACAATATATGGATGCATAATTATGTTGCATAAGATTATTTTATGGGGTTGTATTTTCATTGGTAAGCAATACATACAAAACACAGCCAAATCCATTTACCATTATCTATATTTCAACTATGCTCGCCCATACCTGCATTTTCTTCCAAGGCTCACTTTTTTAGCAGCATGATTATCTTATACTTTCTCCAGCCCATCGTTTTAGCACGTGGCACATAACCCTTAAAATCTTTTGTTAAAGAAGTGAATGTCAGTGAGATTATTCTAGTTCTGTTATTCTGTTCTGCTCTCAGGTAAGTGTAGGTATCTGCTTTTACAACTGCCTTTCTTACTACAGCTTGCAATATAATATCCCCCAAAGTCCTAGATTCCTGCTTACCTTCCTTCCTTGTCCTTCACACCATCCATGTTTGGTTCTGTTTTACCAGTTTCCCTAAATAGACTTCCCCTCGTCTTCTTATTGTGGACCAAACTGTGAGACCAGGGATAATAAGAGAACGTCAAAAGAGGACTTCTCCATCCATCACTATGGTTTTTCTATCACACAGGTTTTTTTAAGTCTAAAACACAGATTAAAATACAATGGCATTTAATTTTTAAAAGGCTATAGAAAGAAACACAACTACATCCTGCAATATCTTATAAACAAAATTAACAGGGGAGAAAGAGTGGCTAGTTTTGTACAGTTATACTATAGTGTGAATACTGTAAACCCAAATTATCTGAGTTTATACATTGAGCTAACACTAGAAGTTTTACTTGTAAACCAAGTTGTGCTCTGTTGCCTACTGTTGCCTTTCCTTCCTTCCTTCCTTCCTTCCATATGACAACTATTCACCATGCAATTCTGCGTGGCAAAACAATTTTAAAAAGTAACAATATAACAAAAAAGCAGTTAAAACATATCAGATACAGCTCCTATAATTATAACCATAACTGCTGAAAACTAACAGTATATTTTTCTGCCATTTTGAGGTGGAGATAGATGAAAATTGTAGCTTGAGTCTTATAATAAGTATGACAGCACTCAACATTTCACCAAAATATACTCTACCCATGTATAATGTGGCCCCACTCTTCTGTAGTTCTCCTAAAGTTATATCTGATTGTTCATGACCAAAAGACTGCTCATGCTTTCCATGTGCCATGACCTGCGACTATATAATGGCTGTGTTGCTACAAGATGCTAACTTCTCCAGCCCCCACTCTTACACACTCTATATTATACTTTAATGCAAAGTGTTTTGGGGATGCCTGCAATGGAAAAGCTTTGGGAGATACGGACATTTCTAAACTACAATTTATTTCTTTTTTTTTTCAAATGATTAAATAAATTTCTCTTAACAGTCCAGAGCAATCCAGAACTATTCCAACAGGTGATTTAAAAGACTTAACCATTCTTTGTTCAGGTAAGGATTATTGATGATGGAATCCACCCATAGCAGTCCAGTGTTTTTTGTTTTCAGAACAAAGTAAGATTCAGGTTTATAAGTTAGTGATCAACTGGGCACCAGAACCATTTTCACCATCCTTGTGCATAGCTAGCTCTTTGACTGCAGTGGTGGGATTCAGCCAGTTCGCACCAGTTCGGCAGAACCGATAGCTATTTTTTTGTTGCCCAGGCCCAGAACAGACTTCTGGAAGCGGCATCCACACAGAGAACCAGTTGTTCACATATTTGAATCCCACCACTGTTTGGTTATTTATTGAAAAATGTATATATTTTCTTTCCGCCTGAATAGCAAACCTCAGCCATTTATCAAACAAAGATTAAAGACATGGAACAGTGTCTTTATACAGGTTGTCCTCAATATACAACAGTTCGTTTAGTGACTGTTCAACTGAAAAAAGTGACATATGACCGTTTTTCACCCTTATGACCATTGCAGCATCCCCATAGTCATGTGATCAAAATTCAGACTCTTGGCAATTGACTCATATTTATGATGGTTGCAATGTCCCATGTCATGTGATCACCTTTTGCAACCTTCTGACAAGCAAATCAATGGGGAAGCCAAATTTACTTAACAACAATGTTGCTAACTTAACATCTGCAGTGATTCACTTAACAACTATGGTAAGAAAGGTTGTCAAATGGGGCAAAATTCACTTAACAACTGTCTCGCTTAGGAACATAGGTTTTGGGGTCAATTGTGGTCATAAGTCGAGGATTACCTGTATATATGTAAGAATGTGTGTGTGTATAATGGAAGAGCAGAAATGTAACCATAAGGCAAGTCACCTGTAATAATCATTTTTACTTGACACCACACTAAATGGATGGATAGCAACTGAATAGCTATGCTGAATATGGAGTTCCATAGCCAAGCAACCAGAACAAGACAGCCGGATATTCATAACTTCAAGTGATTATGGCAAAAGTAGCATTATCTTCCTTCATGGCTGAACCTGGCTGGTAGGATCAAATGGCAGAAGTTCGTCTAAAGTATCAAGATTATCAGAATTCCAAATATCAACCCACAATATGACAAATGTAAAAACTGACATTAAAAGGAACATGTTATAGTCCTTAAATTAAATAGCCATTATGGAGAAATAGTAACAGCAACAATCCAACTTACCATAAATTTCATTTTTTTTTTTTTTATTAAATAACTATAGAGCAGACACAGGTCGCTTAATTCAATACCTTGATAAATATTCAGTTCATTTCATGAAATGAAATGAAAACAATGTCTCTTCATTTTATTTTTAACGACTGATCTTCTGTCCACTAAAGAGCATCTTTGTTTTTTCAGTCTATCCACTGAACGAAGATTCAATAGCTTCATAAACAGTATAAAATGACTAAGTTTTGCAAGTAACAAGCAATTTCCTTTAAAGATTACAATATAAAAGCACAACTGGAGAAAGAGAGAGAGAGAGAGAGAGATCTAATTTAGCCACTGCCCACAATCTACTTCTTGAAGCAGCTTCCCAGGGCAAATTCAGGGCAATGCCACAACAGTCGTCTCTTTTTGGAAGTGAGTCCTTGTGGGCAATTGGTACACTTCCAGATTTTAGCAAGAATGTAAATATGGAATGAATAAAGTTTTTCTACATTTTCTTTTGCAGTCCTTTTATAAAGAACAGATTTTCCATAGAGGAAATTTAAGAATATATAATACTGAGAAACTAGACACAGATAGCTTTTTCCCTCGTGCTGAACATCTAATTCCCACAGTACTATCTTATGTATATTTACTCATATAGTATGGCTGTATTATTATTATCCTTCTCATCTTCTCTACTACCTGCTGCTATTGGTATCATTATTATGATTATTGTTTCTCTGTTGTTTTGCACATACACTGAGTGCTTCTGCACCGGAGACAAATTCCTTGTGTATCTAATCACACTTGGCCAAATAAAGTATTCTATTATTCTGCTAATGTTGCAGCAATTTTTACTATAAATAACTGGTATTTTTGCCATAATCAAATGGCCCTGTTATGCAGTGCAACTTTTCTTCAATTAGCTCTAGTTTTCTTTGAGAAACAATTATCACAGAGCCCTAAAATAACTTTTCCCCAAAGAGATGTGTATCATTATGATGAAAATCTTTTATGTCGGTTCCTGAAATTGTACTTCCTTGTAAAAAATGGCTAAGCATTGATTTAATAAATACACTTGATTTGTGTATATTGTTTAAATTAGAAAAAGGCACAGCATAACTTTGGTTTCCTGTAGGGACACTGTAAAATTGTGGATTTTTGTTTTTGTTTCATTTGCAGTCAGAATGATCTTTCACAAAATAGAAAGGGGGGGAGGTACATTAGCATTTGGTTCACATTTCTTTTTTGGATGGCATTCTTTTGAGTGATTTCTAAAATAATCTTTCTTCTCATGGCATCTGTAAACATCTAAAAAAAATGATATTTGATTAAGACCAACTGCAATGGCTGGCTTAAAAAAAAAGAATCCCAAAACTTTAGGCAAAATGGTTGCTGCATTGCCATCCAAATGTAAACCACATGGAAAGCAGATGTTGTAAATATGCATTGAGACAAACATCCATTGACATTTCCTCCAGCTAATGGGCTTTTTCTACATTACATGCATTCAGATGTTCTTTCCCGTTTGTAATGTTGACACTGAGTATTTGTACAGATCCTTTCCTTCTCTGCCCTGATACCAGAAGCAGAACCTTTTTATGATTAGTCTCTCTGCTGAATTTTCTAACACCAGATGAGTGGGGATTTATCGTAATAGCATGTGTTTTGTTTCCTTTATTTCTCCCTCAGGAGAAGCACTTGTCAGGTCAGCCCCCATTTCTGAGCCTGAAGCCATGCAGAGAAGGGAGATCGTGTTTGCCTTGTTCTGAAGGAAGCTTTTCCTGCCGACGGCAGTGATCACATAGATACCTGCAGGCCAGGGCCTCTGAGTCATCAGTGGGTGACCTCACTGACAATCCACAACCACAAAATGCAGCTTATGAAGTTCCCGCTAAAGCAGTCAGGCCAGATTGAAGCAGTGCAATGTCAATAAACAAAAATGGACACGGTCCAAGCTGAACATTTCCAGAAGAGCATGTAACTAATTTCAAAGAATAATGGTGGTATAAAGCTCCTTGAGGAATGTTCAGAACACCATTACCTGAAGCACTTTTCAATAAAATCCAAGGTACTTAATGGAATTTTCTCTTCAGGGCTCTTTCATCTTTTAATCTGTAATAATAATAATGGCTAGGAACAATGTAAAATTTAACAAGCAAATGCATTTTGTACTTTTTCATTGACAGCCGATATCCCAAGAGATGTTTTGAATATGTTCTTCTGTGTTTCTAAACAAAACCCAGAAAAGCAAGAAACTGAGCATTATTTTCTAGAGGTTTTTAAAAAAAGAATTCTAAATCTCCCTGAATCCCTTTCATTTTAAAGATAAGTACATACTAGCAGGCATTTCTCTTATTTACGTGATATTTAAAATAGTACAAAAAGAATATTAAAGTATACTAACATGTATATTTCTGCAATAGCCAGAATTTTTTTTTGAACCAGGCAAGGAGTTATACTGTCTTTAAAAGAATATCATAGCAATATTTAGCAATATTTTGCTAAAATATGAAAATAGATCAGACTTGCATTTTATTTTATTATTTCATATTTTTAAAAGGAAATGTGGACATTATTTGCTTATACCATTTTTCCAGCCATGCTAATTACCTAGTATTCCAATGCAATCTTAACCGAATATATTGAGACACAGATATTATTACTATTTTGTATTGCTTTGATCTCCATATACCAAAAAGATGCACCAAAAGATGCATTTAGAAGACACTCTATATAGCATCTTGGCCTAAATAATTTAGTCCCTTCTGCCACTAAGCTCTCCTTTTTTAACCTGATACCTTCCAAATGTATTAGGATTACAAATCCCAGAGCTTCCCTAAATTATAATTCAAAACTAGAAATTGAGAGCTTTAGGTGCAACTAATCCTGAGAATACCAGATAAGTGATAGACGCACTGAGCTGCTTATTTTTAACCTAGCAACATTGAGGTTATTGAGAAAATACGATCATTGACAGCCTGAACCCTGGAAAATGAAATTTACTTTATTACAGAAATTAGCCATTGAGCACACAGCCAGCCATGAGATGGATCATTGGACTTTCATTGTCTCTTCAAATTTTAAATAGGACTCATTTTCCATGTGACATCAAATTGAGTAATAAACTCTTAATGTGGCAGAGAAAACTTCGAATTAAAATTGAGGGAAGGTTGTTATTTAAACATTTTAAGAAATAGCATGGTAAGAAGGTTCATATAATTCAATCTTTTTTGTGCTAGAATATTTCCCCCCTAATAAGTGTCAAAACAACGATAGAAGTGGTTTGCCATTTCCTTTTTCTAAAATGTCTATAGAGATTCTCAGTCATCCAGGTCATAGTTGTCCCAAAGGTGCTTTTTCAAAAGGCAACTGGACTTCATTTTTCCTTGAAGATATTTCACTTCTCATCCAAGAAACTTCTTCAGTTCTAATTGAATGGGGGAGAATGGAAGGATATATATTCCTTTCAGTCATCTGATCATTAGCATTCATTCAGAGAGTCATTGAGGCCACTTGGAGGTTTATCTGTGCCCTCAGAATAGTGCAAATAGGCATGGAACCTTCTTGGTGAATGTTTTTCTATAACATTATTTTCAACTTCTGAATATAAGTAATTTGGTGGTCTTCCAAAAAAAGTATCACATTTTCTGTTTCAGATGACACCTCCAAGCCAAAAAAAAAAAAAAAAGAAAAAACCCAAGGCTACAATATGCATTGATTTAATCAATAGAATTGGTTTGTGCCCTGACCTAGGGCAACAGCTATTGTAAAATCTTGCTCTCTGCAAAGAGATTTAGCTTAAAGGACATCTTTGCAGTATAGTACATCCTATATTTTTTTACTACATCTTGTACAACTGAGAGGAATTACATGATGGCTAACACATAATCCACGTCACTGCAGGTTGCAATTCAAAATGCTAAGTATGTATTTTTCTTTCTGTAATACAAAACAAAAAAATGCTGTGCCATATTTTAATGATTGTAATGATTGAATATTTGCTGCTTTGGGGCTCAATGAAAAAGCAGACTCATAAGTGCAATGATAATCAGCCCTTAACATGTCCTAATGAACAACCTTGGCATTGAAAAATAAAACACACAGAGATTTAAAACTAATTATATGCAAGCTATGGTAACAGATTTATGTTACAAGCACTGAACTATGATCCTCATTTATAATAACATGCTTAAGGGAGGGGGGGACATCTTAACAAGACAGTTAGCCCAGGACTACGAGAGAAAAAACAAGCTTTTGTTTTGAAATGCTGGTAACTGTTTAGTTATTTATAAATAGCTTGAACAAGAAGAAAAGGTCTGGAATTAAAGTTTGATTGGAACATCATATGAAAACCTCCATCCTCATTTAAGTTCTTTTGTTGAGATACATCTTAAAAAGGATATTAGAAACTACTTTAGGACACAATTGTATAGTTCTAGAATTTTATGGAGTTGTTCTCTTTATTGCTTATAATAATCCCACTAATTTAAGTTTTGAGACTGTAATCATTCTGGAAATTTAAGCACCTATTCATTCATATATAAACAAATCATTTTTCTGGAGCATCTTCCTGATCTGTGACATTTAAATAACTCCAATTCTGGGAAGTATTCTCAAAACATATATAGAACACCAGGTTGGACAAGGATGGTTTAGCATATTAGTACATGAACCCTGACAGCCACAAAAAAGTCTTCACTGTCTCTTCTCTGCACAGCTGCTTTGTATCCCTATTCTTCAAGCAAATCTTCATTGTTGAGTTCTATAGAGATATAGAAATCACTTGTAGGAATTAATAAATATTACTTTGATTTTCCTATAGGTGAGAATGGACTCTATAATATAAACTGAAGATGTGTGAAATTAATACTCACAATAGGTAACGGTAAACATTCCAGAATTTCTAATGCTTTTTGTACTCTTAAGACTACATCAGCAGAAAGATTGGTGCAAGTCCACAAGGAGCTAAAGATGAGATCAAGCGTTTTGTACTACAAAGCTACATAGACATCCTATCCATAGAGATGTGGGACACCAGATTTTGTTGGAAGACAACTGCTTCATCCCTAGCCATAGGCTATGCTGCTGGTTGCTGATAGGAATTAAAGTCCAACAATACGAAAAGATCTAAGGTCCATATGAACCCTATTTTTTCTGTTTCTGTCATGCTATATTTTTGAATTCTGAATTTCTTTTTCCTAGTTTCTCAGCCCCATCATTTCTACTGCTCTTTTTCTACATCTCAGATCATTTGCTAAGATGTCTTTAGGGAGCTAACCATATGGCTTGGCTTCATCTCACATTTAGATTACTCAACCTATGGGGACGGTCATGAGATAGCTCACTGCATATTTAATATATATAGAAGCAGCAGCTAAGAGAGAGATACAATTTGTGAGATCCTCCAGTGTTCAGAAAAGGAAGCTACAGGGAAGAAAAACAGTTTTCTGACAGCCTTTTGCACACAGTTAAGTAAATTAAATTAACTAATTAAGTATCCTTTGGGAACAATCCAGTTAATGAATGCTTGGCTTAATAATTATTTCTGAATACAGTTAGGCCAGGCACAAAAGTAAACAAAATGTGATTCTGTCTCCTTATTAATCTAATGAGTGATTTACTAAGCATGTCTGTTAAAATATCACTGAAATTATATATTTTTTGTATTGATGATAAAACCATAGAATATGTTTTCTGACAGATGGACTCTGGATATTAATATCAGAATATGGCAGCTGGGGAGAAATGGATGAAGTTGTGACTCAAGGCCAAAGCAGCAGTGTTCTATCAGCTCCTTATAAATTCACTGATAGTGGCTTGACTTCTCTTCCTCAGATATGTTTTGGATTCAGCAATATTTGCAGCAAGACACACCCATACAAAAATGATAATATGTGGACAATGATATCATGATACACTTACATTTTGATGTCTGACACAAGTACTCCTTGCCCTCTGCACAGATGTCCAACCATAGGTGCCTTGGTCTGGATGGTGAAAACTGGTAAAATATTTATTATCCTTTAAAACAAGGGTTTTTTTAAAAAAAGAAAAAAACAGTGACAAAAGCAATGGGCAGAATTACTACTTGCTAAACCCATTTGGCTCATAATAATTAAGCTAGAAAGTGTAGTGAACAACTACTTTGCCTTTTCAGTAACAGAGAAATTGCATGGGGCCAGGGATGTGAGCAGTAAGCTGAGATTTTTTTACAATGAACACATATTGTGATGCCACAATAATCCCTTCCCTTTAGCTATTGGAATGCAGGTACAAAAGGGGGGGAGATGAGTTGTGGTATCATAATGTACATTTCAATATTTGCCTGCCGTGTTCTTCCTCCCTAGCAGATGCATAGGGCAGGCCTATTTTTTTTAGCTTTTGGGAACCAGACGGCGTGGGATCCTCTGAGCCTACATCAACTCATGATATCTGTCAATGGGCACCATCAGATTGACTGAAATAAACATTTATTTATTTATTTATTTATTTATGCTACTTATGTCTATGTTAGTTCAAGCAGTTGAACCTAAATGGCTATTGGCTCAACAAATTCTTCATCATACTTTTACAACAATAATAACAATAAAATCTTAACACCATAGTACTGCTCATTCACCTCAGGGTAAGTAAACATGTAGTGTTGGAGTTCTCCTCATCTCTTCGGTCCCCGAAGGCTGCATGAAACAACCTGGTCATTACTAATTTATGGAATATTGAAAGAGAGGGAGCTGCTCTCAACTCGGGAGACCCAATATTCTACAAGGGAGAAGACCAATCAAAAACTGCTCACTTCTGAATTCCATCCTCTGCACCTCATCGAGGATGGAGAATGAGCATCCATGCTTTGCATGAAAATCTCGTATGCGCCTCTTCTACTTGGGCTAGGAAAGCTCAAAGAAAAGAGCCATATGCCAACACTACAAAAGTTGAAAAGAGGAGAGATTACTACTTAGAATAGAAAAGAGCTGGAAGGGACCTTGGAGGCCTTCTAGTCAAGCCCCCTGCTCAAGCAGGAGAACCTATACCATCTCAGACAAGTGACTGTCTAACCTCTTTTTAAAAATCTCCAGTGATGGAGCGCCCACGATTTCTGGGGGCAAGCTATTCCACTGGTTAATTGTCCTCACTGTCAGGAGGTTTCTCCTTAATTCCAGGTTGCTTCTCTCTTTGATCAGTTTCCCACCATTGTTTCTTGTTCAGCCCTCTGGTGCTTTGGTGAATAACGTGATCCCCTCTTCTTTGTGGCAGCCCCTCAAATACTGGAATACTGCTATCATGTCTCCCCTATTTCTTCTTTTCTTTAGATTAGGCAAACCTAAGTCCTGCAGCCATTCTTTGTATGTTTTAGTCTCCAGGCCTTTGATCATCTTAGTTGCTCTTCTCTGGATTTTTTCCAAACTCTCAACATATTTTTTGTGACATGGTGACCAAAATTGGCTGCAGTATTCCAGGTGTGGTCTTACTAGGGTTTTATGAAGCGGTACTAATACCTCACATGATCTTGATTCTATGCCTCTGTTTATACAACCCAGAATTGTATTAGCTTTTTTGGCTGCTGCTGCACACTGCTGGCTCATGGTTAAGTGATTGTCCACTAGGACAGGGCTTTTCAACCTGTGGTACGCGTACCACTTGTGGTACATTAACAAGTGGCAGGTGGTACGCAGCCCTGCCTAGCCAAGTGTAGTGGGGGAGGGAAAGAGCCAGTACAGGCAAGGACTTACAGTGAGAGAGTCCTCTGGAGCTGCAGAGTGGCTGGGCAAGACAAAGGCCCCAGGCTCACTTCTGGCTCACCCTCCCCCATGAGAAAGGAGGAGGAGGGGTGGAGACCTATAAAAGGAGGCAGTTTGGGCAGGAGAGGGAGACAGAGAAAAAAGCAGCAGCCTTGGGAGGAGGCGGAGTCACCTCTAGCTGCACCGAAGGGGAAGAAGGAGGAGGAGGGTGGGGGGGAGAGGAGAGGAGATCAAATCAAGCAGGCTGGCCATGAGCTGATTTGCAACTGCTGTGGCAGCCACCTGTGCTGGCAGCAGCAAACACAAGAAATGCAGTGGGGGAGGGGTCGCCCTCCAAGAGGAATGAAAAGCAGCAATGGCTGGAGGTGAGGCACAGAGAAGGGAGGGAGGGAGATGGAGAATGGAAGGATTCTTATGTGCTTTTGTGACTTTGAAGTTCTGGGATTTGTGCAATGTGGGCTTTGTGTTCTTAAGGAGTGTTTGGCAATTTCTATTTGGCTGATGGCTGATGTCTCATGTTAGCTTCTATTGCTCTGCTATTGTTAGCTGTAAGTTTTGCTGCAAGGGATTTTGAAGTATTTTTCTCCTGAATGGATTTTTCCTGTAGATTCCTTTACTTATGAATGGAGCCATTTGGGGAGGCTGCCTTAGCCGGCAGCCAATACTTACTACATTTTTTTTCTTCCTTAAGTGCCGGCTGCCGGCTCCTTACTTTCCTTTCTAGCCAGTAGCTAATTCTTAAAGGGGAATGTGCCTTTTTAAGCTAGTTCACTCAGCAGTTTGTCTTTTCTGTTTCTGGAGGCTTTTCCTTGTTTGATGAATATATGGAAGAGAGAAAATATGGGGGGGGGGTTCAAATTCTTCCTTCAGAAGGAGGTGGGCATGAGAAAGAGGGAGGCAGGGAAGGAGGGAGGGAGGGAACTTAGCACTTGGCCACCAGCAGCCCTGCCATTGACTTTGCTTGTCAAAAGGCTGCAAAAGGGGATCACATGACCCTGGGACAGTGACCATCATAAATATGAATCAGTTGCCAAGTATCCAAATATAAATCACATGACCCTGGACATGCTGCAATGGTCATAAGTGTGAAAAATGGTCATAAGTCATTTCAGTGCAATTGCAACTTTGAACAGGGGTTTTTTTTGGTCGTCACGTTTTTGACACCTTGCTAGGTGGTACTCGAATATTGCCATATCCTAAAAGTGGTACAATCGGTGAAAAGGTTGAAAAGCCCTGCTCTAGGACTCCAAGGTCCCTCTCACAGTTGCTGTTTTTAAGCCAGGTCTCACCCAATCTGGACTTGTACCTTTGATTTTTCCTGTTCTCCACATTGAAACTCATTTTAGATAGAGCCCATTGGATAGGACCCATTGTTCGAGTTTGTCAAGATCTTTTTGGATCCTGAGTTTGTCTTCCGGGGTGTTAGTTACTCCTGCCAGTTTGGTGTCATCTGCAAATTTGATGAGTTCCCCTTCAATCCCCTCATCTAAGTCATTGATGAAGATATTGAAGAGTACTGGGCCTAGGATGGAACCTTGTGGTACCCCACTGCTTACTTCTCTCCATGTGGATGTAGTGCCGTAGTACTCTTCTACTTGGGCTAGGCAAGGTCAAAGAAAAGACCCATATACCAACACTACAAAAGTTGCAAAGAGGAGAGATTACTACTGTTTGTAACATTTAAAAATATAAAATGTTTTCGTATGGAGCACATGCTGGAGGTGACAGATTAGTGATAGATCCCACGTTCTCCCTGCTCATTCTACTCCTCCCTCCCCATCTTTTAATTATAGCTGACAATTTGTATTTTATAGTATTTTACAAAAATTTATGCATGTTTCTGCATTGTTTTATTCTTTTTTATCATTGTAGTCTGCCCAGAGTCACTTCTTGGTTAGAGAGTGGGGCAAACAAATTTAATAAATAAATATCCTGAGATGTAATATGCAGTTCAAGTATCAAAATACATACTAGAGAGAAAATACAGACATGGTCCCCAATTAGAAGAAAATCTTTTTTTTTTTTCAAATTTATATGCCATTTTATCTTTTTCAATGAAATTCTCCAGTTTTTCCTCAGTGACTGTACATTTTGTGACTGACCTCTCTTGATCCTGCTTCTTCATTGTACATTACTTACATAAAGCATTGGTGAAGCATAAGTAGAGTTGAGAGGGAAAAAAAGGTGAAAATGCAACCCATCTAATAGAACAGCAGCAGCAATTAGGCAAACGAGGAAACCTACTCCCACACTCAGAAACTCTTATGTGGGACCACACAATCTCCTTGATCACTAATTTTCCATCCATCTTTAAATTACATTTAAGGCACAAAATGTTAGTTTTCTTTTCCTTATCACCCCTGGGTGGTTGTGGCACAATAGCTGGCAAAAGAAAATGAGCCCTGAATCCATAAGAAGATAGCCTTGTGGTTAGATAAGTAAGATTCCCATAAATATTTGAGGCAGGGTCTTAATCCCTTTTACTTTTGTAAAGGCAAGCATAAGGTTCTTATGACACTACATTTCAACCTTTTGTTGAAGAGTATTAGTTCAGGTTCTGCTTAATTCATCCAATTGTTTCTTGCCATCCATATATATATATGGATAAAATTAAATTTGAATTATTGATTAAAGGATAAAAAAATCATAGAAGGCCAGTAGCGTGAGTGGAATTAAACTGTCCTGAGATACACTTGGGAATAAAATGTGGCAACCCCTTTTTTTACTTCAAAAGAGGGGGGAGAGAACAGACAAGGGATTCTGGGTAACCTTGAATTATTTCAAACCTCAGTCAATCATTTCCAGTTCTCTGTACAATTGGGAAATTGTAAAAAAAATAATCAATTAGGAAACTCTCCCCAAATGCTAAAATTAAGTCTTTGTCCAATTTCAAAATTTATTCCATACAAAGTATGGAATAAAGAAACAGAGAATGGGTGGAGTTGTGCTTTTATGAGATGGATTTTGAATTAAACATTGTCTCATGTTCGAGAGTTTGAGTAGTTTAAATTCATTTACCCTCCCCAACCCACTGCTTTTTGCTTCCTTAGATACTATCCAGCACCAGAACCCAGACTATAATTATCATGCAAAACAGCATCTCCCAGGCTCATTAATGCATTTCAGACTTTAAGTTCCTTGAAGTTCTGACGATTTTAAAATATTGATACTCATTCATAGCATGACTTCCTAGGACATAATGATATTTATGGGCTTGAACATGGTTGAAACAGCTAAAAAAAGAAGGACCATGTCATAAGTGTTTACTCTTGTGAAAAACTATACCATGTTAATATATGCCAATTTCTTAAATTCTGTTAGCAGTTGTAAGGCAGTCAGATACCACCCATGGGATTGTGTGCCCTCATGAAACACAATTACAATGAGAATATCTCATTATCTCATTGGCTTTAGCTTACTGTTCTGTTACCATGGTTTCAAATACACTGAGGAGTCTGAAACTAAGAGTGCTGCTAACAAAGAACATATCCTTGTACAATGACATCAGATCATGTTAGACAGAATAGACTTAATTAAATACCCCCTGATGTAGCCCAAAATATATAAGTTGTGTATACCTTTCCCCCCCCAATAAGAAACATGTTATTAAAAGCAGCTGGGAAACAGACACACACATATACACAGAGAAAGACCCACACAAATACATACAAAAAGAAAACTCTTGTGGTTATTGAAAATTAAATGTATTACAACCATTTATTGCAAGAAATCTATCACAAGCAAGAAAATAGAAACATAATGGATGGATCAGATAAAGTGAATGATGTATATTTCCTTGGTGAATATAACTTGCTGTGGATGAAATGTGCACCATTTTTATTCTGGTAATTTAGACACTGGCATTCAACATGGAAGTATAGGGACATGCCTGATTCATTATAATATAGCCTAATTTAAGAAGACACACTTCTTGGACTATAAGTAAAAAGTGTATATAACCTATTTCAGGAAGAGTGTAGTCCTTTGTCTTTACATTCATCTGTTACCAACAAAAGACTGCTTTTTCTCGTAAGTTTCTAACTGTGCACTTTTTAAAAACTCATTTAAACTGGCAGTACATAAGCACATGTACCAAAGTACTTGATTGTGGCCATTGGGTTTTTTTTCTTAAATTATAAGAAAAGAGGCCAATTATGGGTGAATGTGTACCATTCCATATGGTTCATGCTATATGTCAGCTTTCCTCTGTCTTGTGACTCACAAGATGTACTTGGCATGCTGGCTTGGAATTCCTGTAGCTCTTATTGGTTCATATCCCTAAAAGCGGCAGTGCTCTGATTTATCTGTCTAATCCAGTGAGTTACCCCTGCATTGTTTTTAGTAAGGCCCATAATATTATTTAAAAATTAGACTGTGCAACTCTGCAAAAAGATGGGGGTGCTTTAATATTTCAAAAAGAGGTGCTTTGAGAAGACGTCCATATCTTTTTTCAAAGGACTTGCATTAGCTTTGCTAAAATTATTTTTTTTGTGGGGGATGGGGGTCATTTCTGGAGACAGAACAACACATGGATATTTATTTCTTGCACAGATTAGATTGTCTAAAACAGAGGTAGGTTGCCCAGAATCTGTTGTACATCATCACCATCAGGAAACACCCACAGAGAAAATGCAACATGCATAATTTAGCCAAATTTCCCATGTTTTTGTTTCAGAGTCATGGCATTAAAAATTCCACAAATCATTTATTTACCCTGGAGGATATCATGTGACATAATGTGACAATAATGACTTCCCTTGTGGTGTTAATTGATTTTGTCTTGGTAGAGAAGGCAATTTGGCATCCATAGCAGTTTCTAGATCATGGACTTACTGATTGTCTGTCTAGGTAGTATTACTGTTAATGAAGAGAAAACACACTTTCCCCTTTAAACACAGTATGCTAATTAAGACAGACAATAGTGAGCCAGAGGTCATTTATTATTTTTAAAGAGAGAGTTAATTATAAATGGGCACAGAAATACAAAATGATTGTAAATTAGTAAGTATGATTCTGAACTCATAAAATCCAGTGTCATATTCTAACCATCTTAACATTTTAACATGTGAATAATTAACAGTCTGAAGTTGAACAATTGCCAGCTTGTAAAAGGTCTGATTGAAAGCAGCATTTATCATCTGCCAAATGAACACAGCTCATTAGGTCAACAATTTTTAATTAATGGCTTTCTGGTAATCTAACATATTTTTAGCATCATGGATTTAAAAGCTTGTAGTTGTTGTTGGTTTTATATTTAATCTGCACAATAATTAAAAACTGTGCCTAAGCTTAAAGGATTTTCATAGCACTTGAATAACTGTTAGAAAGGATGTGTCATTTCATTCAATTTCATTTTGGTACATTTAGAAATTTTGTCCCAGCTCTCTCGGCAACCATGGCAGTGAACATGCGGGGGGGGGGGGAGAGACTTATTTAAATGGTCCTTCCCATGTCAAAAGCTTCCCTCCCATCGAAAAGCAGACAAAAACATTCTAGTCTAGTTTTCTGATTGCACAGTCATCCTATTTGGTATTATTATTATTATTATTATTATTATTATTATTATTATTATTATTATTATTATTATTATTATTATTATTATTATTATTATTATTATTATTATTATTATTATTATTATTGTTGTTGTTGTTGTTGTTGTTGTTGTTGTTGTTGTTGTTGTTGTTGTTGTTATTCAGGAAAATTGAAGATTGTTGAACATGAGTGTCAGCTCTATGAGGTAGACCATGCAGAAAACATGACCAGATAAGCTAATGCTACTTGATTGTAAAGTTAGGGTTAGGGTTAAACAGAATCTTGCAAGTCTGAAAGTATATTTTTTCTCCCCACCCCCACCCCCAGTCTTCTTTTCAGCCCAAGAAAGTAAAGAGGGTCTCTTTCACTGGCCCATTTCTGCTGCAGGCTAAGCTGCCTTTTTCCTGACTTTTCCCTTTTTGCCCTGTCTCCCAAGGTCATCCCCACATACTATTATGTTCAGAAAATGCCCCATCAGGCTACCTGAATACTTTAGATGGGGGGGGGGGAGTTCCATTTAGATCTTTGTGAATTCTGGGAATTGGAGCTTCAGTACAACTGGAGGACTTTAGAAAAACATAAAAACAAGGCAGGTAAAACACATATGATTAAGATATCCAGAAAAATATTAATACATTCACATCAAGAATGTATTGATTATCCTGCCTGATAAAAAGAATCTTTACCAAAGTTAGTGAGTGTAAAAAAAAACATTATTATACATATTTTTATGGAATCTGTTGTGGGGGGTAGGAGTGGGCTTCTGATGTCCTTCAGGCTTGTCTTCCAGTAATAATCTTCTGGATTATAGTCATACTATAATCTGTTGCAAAATTTATTATAGTAAGAATCCAACTAAAGCAACCCCATACAAAAATAATTGCAATAGATCATGAGGAAAGACTTCAATAACAAATAAATGGATGATTGGTGTGTAAATCATCACAGATCTGGTTGGTAGCGGAAAACCACACAGAGAATGATAGACTTCTTATACCAAAATCAGAACTAGTGTCCTCCAAAGGAATAATTTTTAATGATTTCTTTCTTTCTAGACTTATAATCTGTGGTGTTATAACTATTATATTGACCCAATGAGCCAATATTGAGCTGGACTGGGATTTTGATCCTTAAGTATAGCTTTGCTGCAGACAGAATGAGGCATATACACCCATGCAGCTTTTGTCGTGGTGGTGTGTGTGTGATGGAGGTGTGGAGGTGGGGCTAGGCTTTAATGATACGGATTCATAATTTATCAATAGAGTGTGTAAGTGATCATTTGCAATTTTAGGTGCACAGTTTCCTTTTGAAGCTCCCACATTAATGTTAATAGGAACAGTGCTTACATTAAAAGGAGACCATCCCCCTTAGGTGTTTAACAACTGATTTATCGAGGCCTTAAACTGCATTGTGAATGTGACTTCTTTCACTTACCAAAATGACTTTTTTTATGCTTCTGTTATTTCAGTTGCAGAGCAAAAAGAAAAAATGAAAGCGGAGAACCAAATTCTTAATAATCTGAGAAGACACCATGATTTAAATCTAGCTTTGTATTAAACTAAAAATAGGTCAATAACCAAACTATATAGAGCCATATAGCCACAGAAGGAGCAACTGCTCAGTTTACTGTTTTTCCTTCTTTAGCTTTGAAATCTGCCTCCTCCCCATATTATGTTGAAATGAATTTTGAATCTCTTCTCAGTTCCATATTTTCAGTCAAATACATTTTTAAATAACTGTTCGAGAAAAACAAATTTCCTGACTCTTGATTGGAATTCGTCAATTTAACTTCATTTGCAACATTAAATATGGACTTCTGCTATTGCAATAGCAGATATGGAACAGAAGGGGCGCTCCAAGTGCTGCCCTCCACTCCTGCCCAAGAGTTATTTTAGATAGCAATTCAAGTTGCAAAATCCACTAGGCAAAGTAGTTTTTTGTAATAACACTATTAAAAGAGGGTGCGATGGCTCAGTGGTTAAAGATGCTGAGCTTGTCAGCTAGAAAGCTGACAGCCAGGTTCAAAACCCAAGCACAGCACAATAAGTTGAGCTCCCGCTACCTGCCCCAGCTCCTGCTTCCCTAGCAGTTTGAAAGCATGCAAATGTGAGTAGATAAATAGGTACCACTTTGGTGGAAAGGTAACAGTGTTCCGTGCACCTTGGCGTATAGTCATGCTGGCCACATGACCATGGAAATGTCTTCTGACAACACTGACTCACTCGGCTAAGATGAGCACTGCCCCTAAAGTCAGACACAACTGACAGGAGAAATCTTCACCTTTACCTTAATAGCACTATTACATCCAACCAAGGTTAAGATTTTCAAGAAGACTGCACAAATAAGACCTAGATGAAAACTACGTAAAGCTGGATGTAATGAAGTATTGTTTCAATCCTGCATGGGACTGAATCTAGGAAGTTCTTAGTGTCCACAAAATACTTCTGAATAGACCTACCTGTGCAGGTGCTTCCCAGTGTAAACATGCAGTTGTTTATCTTCTTGCCCTCTTTTTCTCCCTAAAAAAGAAATCTCAGATCTCAGTAATTCTCTCTAAAAAAATAGATTCCACAGATTTTAAGTTGTATTACCCAAATCACTAGAAGGATTACTTCAAGAAATATTGGAACTTTTCAGGAGTTCTTCCATTGTGTAACTACATTGCATATTTTTGTCGCTTTGCCTGTAACTATCCCTGTATCTTCAGCTTTTGAAGCACACAAACAACTCTCACCATTCAGCAATGGAAAAGAGCTGATAAATGCCTTGCTATGATTTATGGTGTGACACCATAGCAAGGATAGAATATCTCTCCTTGACAATGAGTTCATTTTAGTTGTCACTAATATCGGAAGGCTCTGAGCCAATCCCTCCTCCCCGAAAGCCTACCTAGAAAATAAACCAAATACAATATCAAATGTATACAAAAGAAAAGCAATGGAAATAAAATGTTGAAAAACATGTACTTACCCAGTTCAAATCTTCTATTACAACAAGCCCACAGTTCCTCCTTTTCTTGATGGAATAACCATATCTTTGCAGATAGTCCTCAACTTATGACCACAACTGAGCCCAAAGTTTCTGTTGCTAAGCGAGACAGTTGTTAAGTGAGTTTTGCCCAATGTTATGAACTTTTTGCCATTGAATCACTGCAGTTGTTGAGTTAGTAACATGGTTGTTAAGTGAAACTGGCTTCCCCATTGATCTTCTTGTCAGAAGGTTGCAAAAGGGTCGTGTGACCCTGGGACGCTGCAACCATCATAAATATGAGTCAGTTGCGAAACATTTGAATTTTGATCATGTGACCATGTCCATGCTGCCATCTGCTATGATGAAGGACAGAATACCATCCAGATAGTAAGAAAAAGAACAGACTGGATCTTTGGGAATTAGAGAGGATATTTTTTCAAGGGGGGGGGAATTACAGAGAATCCAAACTATTCAGTAAGCACAGCTAAATAACTGATTCCTCTGAACCAGTGAGTAGATAAAATCTCTGTCTTGGTAAATTAGGAAACTCAGCAAAAAAGGACAATGACAATTTCATAATAATCTATAGGACAGTGGTGGCAAACCTATGGCACGCGTGCCAGAGGCGGCACTCAGAGCCTTCTCTGTGGGCACGCGCGCCATGCCCCAGAGATGGCAACCGTCCCTCTTCAACCAGCCACCTGCTAACTCGCCGAGGTCCCATGTGGCCGGATGCATCCCAGCACCCATGCGCTCGCTGGCCTCTGTGTGTGGGGGCCGATGGTGACAGGCAGCAGCCGCCCCGGCCCCTGCCTCGCCTTGCCCTGCGACAATGGCACCCCCGCCCTGCCTTGCCTCACCCCGCAGGATGAGCCTCCTGCCTACCGCCCCACCTGCTAGAGACCCCCTGGATCTCCCCCAACCCTGCCCAGCCCCCACATGCATCCCTCCCGACGAGCAACATCGAGGTGATCACGCCCACTTGGCCACACCCACCCAGTCTGCCATGACCACCACAGCCACGCCCACCCAGTGGGCCACGCCCACCTGGCACCCGGCGATAAATAAGTGGGGTTTGGGTTGCAGTTTGGGCACTCGGTCTCTAAAAGGTTCGCCATCACTGCTATAGGACAAACTCCTTCCAGAAGTAACCAGAATTCTGGGACATCTGGAAAACCAGATTTAGCCATTGGCTGCTTAAGAAATTTTCCAAAGAAGTCAAGATATCTTTGAGCTTGGATGTAACTCTTACTAAGAAAAAGGAAGATCACTTCTGTTTTGAAATTTTACAGTTGAAGCCATTTGTTGGATATAAAATAAATAAATGAATGAATCTTTTAGACATTAAGCTGAGAATCAGGGTTGGGATTGCGGAGGGGGGGGCATTGTGAGGAGTTTAAAAGTGGTGGGCATCAAGCAATACTGGTTTCTCCTATTCTTCCCACCACAGCCCTTCACTACCAGCTACTGCTTCCCACACAAGATAAGATAAGTCCAGGACATAAAGATGTGGAGAGGAATAGTCAGTGATGTTGGTAGAAACTAGACTGACCCATATTTCCTTTACTTTTTCTTATCTCCTGCCTTTAATTTCATTGTCTTACTATTTCTTGCTCCTTTTCTATGCTTTGCATAACATAGTTTCTCCCAAAAGAGAATTTCATGATGGGTACTTTAAACTGAATTTGGAAACAGATGAATTGTCATATTATGAGGAGCAATATTAAAGTCCCAATTAATAATCTGTCATCCAGTTTCAAACTACTTGCAGTTTCTGGGACATTTTCAAAGGCAGGGTCTTATATCCCACACTCTAGTAATCCACAGCTGCATGCAACCTAGGGTGTAAAGTATTATTATTGATTTTTAAAAAATGCTCCAAGTGCACATCAATGATTTGTTCAGTTGCAAGCTAAATCTTTACCCCCAGAGAATGTTGAAGAAGATCGAGTTTAACGTTCAGTGAAAAACCCTTCACAAAACTGCATATATATTTTTTGTCCAAAATGTATACCGGAGAACTGAAAGTAGCTAAATTAATATTAACCCAATATAACTTTGCAATATATGCTCTTATACTCAATATATGCTCTTATACTCAATTAGGGAATTATATATTCAAAGCTCTGGACAATGTCTTGTCATTACAGAATGTCACTAGTTTACTGGATCCTTCTTCCTCTTTTTATTTATTTTACTTTTATTTATTATTTTATTTATCAAACTGGTATGTTGCCCATCTCTCCAAGGTGACTCTTTTCCTCCAACAAAGAAAATAACCACTGCATTTGAAAATATCTTCTCTTACTGGAAGTTTACATGATCCATTATGTACCAGTTTCTATAATTTTTACTTGCTAAACACCAGATATAAAGTATTACCTACTCTTGTTCATGTATACCAAAAACAGGAATATATGCAGTGTGACTGTGATAAATATATGGTAGTGGCCTGACCCAGGCACATTCAACCACACAATCACAATATTGCCTTAATGATAAACTTTGGAAGTGGCAGCAGTGGCTGGGTGTTGGAAAATAGGCTTCAAAAAAGCTGGGTAATTTCCTACAACACATTGGAGCATTTGGCATTCATCTCTGTAAGTTTCTGTGCTAGTTCCTACATTCCCAGCAAAAGAGAAATGTATTCTTTCCATTTAATCATGCAAGAGGCAGAGTGGTCAGAATGCGCTGTACAATGAATTATGCATTTCAGCCCACTTGGGAGTCGATATTTACCATATCACACTGAAATCCATTATGTAGAACAAACATTCTATTTATACAACAAGTTGCAGAACTATTCATTTGACTAGCTCCAGGTTGGAAGACAAGGCAATGGCACATCCCATTGCCTGCAAAGAAATTTTATATTGCAGCATAATTTTCTCAGAGCACAGGACAATGTAGTTATTTCAAACAACAAAGAGACATGTTCTAATTACAGACAGTGACTGACAGGACACTATTTTCCTGTATATTAGGCTAGGAGTGCTTAGTCCATCATTTTCATAGCTGGCAGAAAGGCTGGGTATAAATCTGACAAACAAATGAGTGGTGGTAGAAAGAAGCTACTAGAAGACTACAATGCAATGATTGTGTTGCCAAAGTTTTTTCAGTACCATAGCATTACATTGTTGTAATAATCACAATTTCCATTTTTCTTATCAATGGAATAACATCAATATGAAAAAAAATAATTGCCACTTATAAAGCTAACAGGCAGCAGAAGCAAGGTAGAGAACAGAAATCTGAAATCCCATTAGCTCCTGGTTTATTGCTGTCAATAAGCCTAGAATTTAATTAATTGTGAAGGGTTAATACCACTTTACAATGCCTTGGGAAGGCCACACTTGGAATACTGCATCCAAATTTGGTCACCATGATGTAAAAAAGATGTTGAGATTCTAGAAAGAGTACAGAGAAGAACAACAAAGATGATTAGGGGACTGGAGGCTAAAACATATAAAGAATGGTTGCTGGAATTGGGTATGTCTAGTTTAATGAAGAGAAGGACTAGGGGTGATATGATAGCAGTGTTCCAATATCTCAGGGGTTGCCACAAAGAAGAGGGAGTCAAGCTATTCTCCAAAGCACCTGGAGGCAGGACAAGACGCAACGGATGGAAACTAATCAAAGAGAGAAGCAACCTAGGAGAAATTTCCTGACAGTTAGAACAATTAATCAGTGGAACAACCTGCCTCCAGAAACTGTGAATGCTCCAACACTGGAAGTTTTTAAGAAGAGACTGGACAGCCATTTGTCTGAAATGGTATAGGCCAGGGTTTCCTGCCTGAGCAGGAGGTTGGACTAGAAGACCTCCAAGACCTTCCAACTTTATTATTATTATTATTATTATTATTATTATTATTATTATTATTATTATTATTATTATTATTATTATTATTATTATTATTATTATTATTATTATTATTATTATTATTATTATTATTATTATTGGCAATAGAAAGCAAACCAAACAAGTCATGTTCAAAGGTGTAGAGGAATCAAATTCACAATAAAATTACAATATTAACTTGGATGAGCAGAAGCCTAGTTTAATATACAATAGGATTGGTTAATGTTAATTATCAGTATGAAAAATAATCTTAAATTTATTTAAAATTTTATAGTACAGATTTGTCCAAAGAAAATAAGATGTTCTTTGAGCCCTGGAGGAACAGGATAGCTATGCACATCTATACTCCATTGTTGATTGGCCTTAGACAATCGCAGTCTTTACCCAATGAAAGTGTTCAGTAGGGTAGAGTGCATCAACTAGGTATTTCCCACTTGTCTTCACTCATTTTGTATGTTATTGCTCACTGCAGATCCTTTATTGTTTTCATTAATAAAATCCATGATACTTTCAGCCATCCATGTCACCTTTCCAGTGTGTAGATAACAAATTGTACAGAATGTCAAATCCCCATTCTGTGTTGATAGATAGATAGATAGATAGACAGATAGACAGACAGACAGACAGACAGACAGACAGACAGACAGACAGACAGACAGACAGACAGACAGACAGACAGACAGACAGATAGACAGATAGACAGATAGACAGATAGATAGATAGATAGATAGATAGATAGATAGATAGATAGATAGATAGATAGATAGATAAGATAGATAGATAGATAGATAGATAGATAGATAGATAGATAGATTCAATAAGGGTAAAATGCAAACTCCAGTCTAAACATCTGGATGACTGTGCAATCAATTAATAATAATAATAATAATAATAATAATAATAATAATAATAATAATAATAATAATACGAAGAAGAAGAAGAAGAAGAAAGAACAACAACAACAACAACACACAACAACAACAACAACAACAAAACAACAACAAGAAACAACAACAAAAGAGAAGAAGAAGAAGAAGAAGAAGAAGAAGAAGAAGAAGAAGAAAGAAGAAGAAGACGAAGAAGAAGAAGAAGAAGAAGAAAGAAGAAGAAGAGAAGAAGAAGAAGAAGAAGAAGAAAGAAGAAGAAGAAGAAGAAGAAGAAGAAGAAGAAGAAGAAGAAGAAGAAGAAGAAGAAGAAGAAGAAGAAGAAGAAGAAGAAGAAGAAGAAGAAGAAGAAGAAGAAGAAGAAGAAAAAATCTGGATAATGGACATGGCAGTACCTGGAGACAGCAAGAAGAGATAGCAAGAAGAGAAAAAACTGGAGAAGCAAAATACAAAGACTAGCAAAATAGAAATAGAACAATTGTGGCAAAAGAAAGCAAAGGTAGTACCAATAATAATAGTCTCCTTGGGTGCAATCCACAAACAACAGAGCATCATTTGAATTCTATCAGCATTGACAAAATCACCATCAATCAATTGTAAAAGGCAGTTTTACTTGGAACACTTTGTATCCTGTGACAATACCTTTAATGCCATCAAACATCAACATCTCTTTATCCCAGGGCCTTGGGAAGGATTTGATAGGTGGATAAAAAAGCCAAATCCAGTCTGAACATCTGGCTGACTATGTGATGAACCATAACTCAGACGTTACCTCAATATCAGATGTTACTTTAATAATCTTAGATCCTTGGTTCCAACTTGAATTATTAAGCTTCTATCAGGCTATGAATTTAATTGTAGATTACCAATAATAATAATAATAACAACAATAATAATCCAATAGCAGCCACAGACTAATTTCATGAAGTGTAAAATAAATCAACAAGGCAATCAAGTGATAGACAAGTGGATAATACTGATTTAATAAATATGATCTCTGCCCTCTATAAATGCCTATTAATGTTGATTTGGTTCAGCTAGCTTCAAGCAGGTGCATTCATGATGAAGAGTGACAGCCAAGGCAAAATGCATGGAAGCGTTTGGAAAACAAATGCTATTCTTGGCATATTCACAAAACACTAATTGGTTAACAAGCTGGAGCTCATGCAATGCCAGTCACAGGGCTTTATTTTCCAGAAGTAGTGTGCTTGGTACATATAAGTCCCAGCAGCAATAATAAGCTAAGTTCACTCACCTATGACAGTACTCCCCCAAATGCTCATGTCCTTTTTCCAGTTAATATTTGACAAGATTATGAACAAAAATGCATTCCATTCATACTTTATAGTAGTCTTTCACTTGGCTGATCATTTAAATTTTCTCTCAAATAACATTCTCTCTCTCTTTCTCTGTGTGCATATGTGTGTCTGGGTTTAACTCAAGAGAGATATTTAAGTGCAAATTCCTAATTTATATTCCCATTAACAGAAATTGTTCAATCTTCAAAATATACAAGCGCTTTGGGGATTATGTTCGCAATGTAATTTTTGCTAAAACAGACATACCGACTCGCCCTCAGTCAAACAGTAATTCCCAACTCAATTTTCAGACAGTTCTTGCTATAAAAGACAGAACATACTGAGTAACGTGTATCAGCTGTACACCTTAATGAACACTTCCCCACATGCTACAGATGAAATTTAGCTCTTTCAGGCTTGTGTAACTCTAGCAGGTAAATTAGTGCAGGTAATCCTCAACTTACAACTACAATTGAGACCAGAATTACTGTTGCTAAGCAAGGTGTTCAATTTTACAACCTTTTTGCCATGGTTGTTAAGTAAATGCTGCAGTTAACTGGTTGTTAAGCGAATCCCTCCATTGCCTTCACTTGTTGGAAGATGGCTGGGAAGGCCACAAATGTTGATCCCAGGAGGCTGAAACCATCATAAATATATGCCAGTTACCAAGCACCCAAATTTTTGATCACATGACCAAGCAAATGCTGCAACAGTCATCAATGCTGGTTTAATACTTTCAGTGGGATTGTAACTTCAAATAGTCACTAAATGAATGGTGGTCTGTCAAGGACTACTTGTACTTAAAGAGAATTTCTGTTATGTAATCCTGCAATACCAGGAGAAGATATACAGACTATTACAGATACATGACAACGTCAATACAAAGTGATATTTAATATATTATATTCAAGCCAAATCTTGAAAGCAAAATTTTAGGAAATGAACCCTATAAAGTTTGGGTGCTTTCTAACTCAATGAAGTGAAGGTTTATCATGTTACAGGGACTTTGTGGACATTATCCAAGTCATAGGACATAATCTTGTGAATTTTGTTTCTTCTTTATGAGCACAGAAGAATTTTATTTCCAGACATGGAGAAAGCTGCTAAAATCCCTCTTCTCCAACTTTTTTTTTTTTTTTTAAGAAAAGCTGTAGGGTAGGTATGTCAAACCCGCAACGTCACGTGACGTCGCGCGACGTATCGCGACCTTTCCCCCATTGCCGGCAATGGGGTGGGCGTGGTTTCGGCATGGCGCATCCGGCCTGTGGGCCGGCAGTTTAACCTGCCTGCTGTAGGGTAAGCAATGGGCATGCTTGATTTATGTGTATTTAGCCAATAGTTAACTCTCCTACTGGCTATGTGAGTAAGCTACAAAGGTGGCTTAGGTTATATGTATACATTGACACTTCTATAATTCATACTTTTATGCCATATTTTGTGTCTCTCTTTTTCAAACTTCCTTCCTTTATAAAAACGTACTGGGAAAAGAAGCAATTACTCTTGCTAGAGATCTAAACGACTTCTCACAAAAGACTTTGAAAGTAGGCCAAAAGCTGGATGAATTTAGTTTAGGACTTCAGGCTACAATCCCTGATGTCGAGCAAATGAATTTCCTAGAAAGGTGGTCTTCCTAATCTGACTGCAAATCCATTGTATTGATCCAGGTTTCTTCCTTTCTTCCCATTACTTAAGTTTCCTGGACCACCTTGCAAAGTCTTCATATTAGTTTCAGAATGCAAGAATTATTGAATGAGAATTTTTACAGCAAACAGTTCTGTTGAAAGATACATATAACATCACAGCCATATTAGTGTTGTGTGCACTACAAATGTTTTTGAAAAGTTTCTCTCTTTCTTTTAGAATTTGTACCAATTAGAAGTCATCTATAGAGTATTTAACTATGGCTATTAATATGGAATTACATTAAATGTCACCAAAAGAAGAGAATATTTGTAGCTCAGGGTTGAATTGTGGAATTCTTGGTGCTCTCTGAGCTTGGTGGTTTTCTTGCAGACATTTCATTACCCAGCTAGGTAACATAATCAATGCTCACACATGAAATGTATTTATGAACAGAATAAAAACATTTTGGAAGTTCATTAAACTATTTTTTAAAAAACCCTGTCTCTCTCACCCTCTCCCTCTCCCTCTCCCTCTCCCTCTCCCTCAGAGTTATCTGAGGCTTTCTAAGAAACATCATACAGACTGTGTCATATGAAAAAAACAAAGGAAAACAAAACTGAAAAGAATTTTTCTTTTTATACTATACTTGCCAGACTGAATGGTTTGTTCACAAGGATTACAAATCAATCATACTTTCCTATTTAGGGTACTTTTAGCAAGGTAAAATTAAGTGCAAGGAGATCAGCTGATGAAATGCTTTTCATTTCAAATGAACTGTAAAATGTTTACATATACTAAAAAAATGTTTAGAAATCCCTGGTCATACTTGGACTTGAGATCTCGCAGGATTTGAACTTATCTTGTTTTCACTGTGTAGTGTACAACATGTAGAGGTACAGGCTTAGCCAAAGACTAAAAAGTGAAAAATATCCTCTTTCCTACCCTTATAAAAAGACCCAAATTACAGTAAAAACAGATAGAAATAGATGTTTACATTATTTAAAATTGATACAATCACAAATGAAAAACTACATTTATCTAAGTTCTGTCCTGAAAAATTGCCATTACAAAATTGTACAGATAATATAGATTTCATTATCTGAATTGTTTTGATCTCTAGCAAAGTAAGCTAATTTTACAAGCAGTATTAACTGCTTTGATTTGTTATTACAGCTGACTATCAAAAAAACTCCTTCATTTGAACAGGACTTTTCCACGCATGATGTACCTCTTATGTTGGAGAATCTCTCATTCAGTCTGAGATTTGATCACTCTTTACCTGGAGAGCAGGGGATAAGAAAAATGAATGGGAGATTCATCTTCCTAATCAGGTGATGCCCCATAATTTTATTCATACAATCTAATGATGATCAATAGTTTAGTGTGATGTCAAATTTCTTTCACTTCTTCAGTTACATCCCAAACAGAAAAACTCTGCAAGGAACATAAAGAAAGAAGGAACAACTATTAAAAAGCCACTCCCTAAATCTTCCTGCTTTACTTTACTAATACCATATGATCCCTCTTTCTCTCTTTTTTTTTCCTTCCCTAGAGCAGACATTTTTTATAATAGGAACGGGCTCCAATGCTTTGTTTTATACGATATTTAAAAGATCTCTGTAGGAAATAGCAGCCTTATGAGCGATTCCTTGTTGCAAATATCTTTCTAGGCCTTATAGCCGATCCCTATCATTACACTTGTCTCCAAGCTAGGAAGCATTAACAAAGTTATTCTCTTTCATTCTTTATTTCACTGAAGTGCTGGTAAATGGAAGTGGCACATGGCATGTGTGAATACTAACTTAGTATAAAATTTAAGTAAATGTCAGGTCGATTCAGACTAAAAAAAAAATATCTCTTGGGCTACAAATTAGTGATGAACTAGAATAAAAGCTGCCCCAGATGCTTAGAACTGTTGATGTCATTGAATTTCTCAGTGTATTAAAAGTTGAGCAGAAATTTTGGGTTGGATGGAACATAGTTGAACTTTTCAGTTATCCCCTTAAAATGTTAGAGATAATTAAAGAAGAGAGCAATACATGTTTAAAGATGTTAATGTGACTGTATCAAGCTTGGGAAAAGAAATGCTCTAGTCCACGGGTGTCAAACTCGATCACATCACGTGACATATCGCAACGTTTTTGCCTTTGCAGAGCCGGGGTGGGCGTGGCCTGTGTGTGACGCATCTGGCCCACGGGCCGCCAGTTTCACACCTGCTTTAATCAGTGTAGCATTCAATGGAAAAAATTCTTAATACATAGAAATGGCCTTACATCTGCGGTATCAGGGCTCAACCTCTCATGCCTCCTGAAGCTGTCAGGAAAGGTAATCCTTCAGTTTCAGGTTAGATATCATTAATGTTGATGATAGCTAGTTGTACATCTTGATCCTATTCTGATCACTGTTGTTGAAGTCTTGTCACAGCATCTGGAGTCTGTGATGATCTGTATGGGGAGGAGCAAGCTCAAGTTCACTCCTGATAAGGGCAAGAAGCTGTGGAGTTTTTGGACAACCTGGTTCCATCTTCAATGGGGTGCATTTCCTACTTAGGACTGATGTGCACTTTAGAGGTCTTCCTAGAAGCCCAGCTTCTTCTGTGGTAGCTATGGCCAATGAGATCCCTACACAAATTCATCTACTGTACCAATTGTCTCCCTGTCTAGACAAAGATGCCCTTGAGACAGCATGCAACTTACAAAGTACCCACCCATACTCCCCAATGTCCATCTGTGACACTCCCCCATGCCTCCATACTCTTTACCTAGGACTCCCACCTTTTGCCACTTAACTCTTCTAACTCCAGTTAGAACTGAAGAAGCTTCTTGGATGCAAAGTGAAACATTTTCAAAGAAAAAAACCAAAAAAGTCCAGTTACCTTTTGGAAAAAGCACCTTTGGGATAAGCAGGAAAAACTGCTGTTGTTCAATTGCCTGAAAGTTTTGTCTTCTCATTTGCTCCCAAATGTTTCTGGCTATCTTTTCTTCTTGATGATTGTCACACTCAGCAAGAAATCTTATTCTGTCCTTGGTTGTATTGCTCAAGGAATGTCATGATGGATCTTTACTTGGATTATCCAGATCAAATTATGGTTACTATTTTTTTTTTACTTTATTGTATTGCCTTTCCTCACTACCTTTTGAGACAATTCTTTGCTTACATTTCTTTTTAGTCATGGCTTCTTACCTGTAGGTTGATCTGTCATCAGGAAGTATGGTATCTATAGAGGCTTTATTGCTTTTGATGGATTCATTTTGATTTGTCTATGAACTTGTCAATCATTTCCAGGAGCTTGGTGTTTGTTTCTGTAGGACTTGTGTACTTGTTCCTATTATTTTCTTATCTCTCCGAGTTATTCTCCACTGACCTTTATGTTTCTGGTTTTTGTCAGCCTTACTCTGGCCTTATTTCAGTTTATTTCAGACTTTTCATTCATTGTTTCCCTTACGCACTAAATTAGAACTATTAGGTAGTACTCAACTTAGAACAGTGCATTAAGTGACAGTTCAAAGTTACAATGGCATTTAAAAATGTGACTTATGACCATTTTTCACACTTATGAGCGCTGCAGCATCCTGGTGGTCAAAATTCAGCCGCTTGGCAACTGACTCTATTTAAGTCCCAGGGTCATGTGATCACCCTTTGCAATCTTCTGACAAGCAGAGTCAATTGGGAAGCCAGATTCACTTAACAACCATCTCACTAACTTAACAACAGCAGTGATTCACTTAAGAACTGTGACTAGAAAGGTCATAAAATGGGGCAAAACTCAGTTAGCAACAGAAACTTTGGGTTCAATTGTGGTCATAAGTCGAGGTCTACCTGTAGCTTAATCTAAATTTCCATATTATACAGAGCTTAACCTAAATTAAATGCAACATATGCTGCTTCAGGATTGTGCGATATAGTATGCAGGATAGGTTAAAAGCACAACTGTGCACCACCTTCAGTACAGTTTGTCCCTATATGTGAGTTATCTAGTTAATTAATTACAAACCCTTGAGTTAAGAACAGCCACTGGTTGGTAAACTTCAACAAATGTTTACCAACTTGACCTTCCTCTACATCTCTTCCAAGGGCATTCTGACCTGACCCTTCTACTTCAGCCACCTCGCCAAGCACAATTATTGCTTGAAATCAGGCATTGTTCCCTGGGTAACCGTGGAATCTCATGAAACAACACCCCAGATGTTAGCCCTCTACATGCTAGCGGAACTGAAAGATCTAAAGACTTCTAATGCATCTGAAACAGAAAGTCTGCATCTCCTGTGTCCTAGAATGACATAATCTGAGATGCTAACATTGTATTTGAGACATGAAGAGGAACAATACATATCTCTGAACAGAACATTTCACACTTTGGTGCCTTTAACACCATGAGGATGTTACCCGGAACATAATAAATACGGGGCTAAGATACTATTGTATTAACAGCCATATAAACTTGGTGAAGATGTGCACTGCAAAGATAAAATCTGTATACGATTAAAACTCTTGCATCTGTTTGTTTGCACCTTCAACTGGACAAAATTGGAACATATAGGGGAGCAATAATTGAACCAAGATAACTCAAATGGGCTAGTTTATAGTATGCCAGGCCCAATGACATCTATGGGAATGAAATTTGGGGAAGCTGTGGCTGTTTTAGTATCACCACACTTTCCAATTACACTTCCCAGAAACCCATAGATTGCATGATGCAAGGGAATATGGGAGGGGTGTATCTCCACTCATTTCTTCCCCTCCCGCCTTCTTTCCCACATCCCTCTGATCACTGCACCCAATTGGTTAGTACTAAGGCCTAGTGATTGAGTGGCTATTGGATGCTTTGGAACTAAGGGTGAAATTTGAAATCTCTTAACAGTGGTGACTGGTGAGGGAAGGATGAGGGAACGACTAGAATGCCTATTGGTGAGGTAGGGCTGGCTAGGGGGCATCAGAAATCCACAGCTGAACCTTCTTTCTTCTTTTTCCTGGAGAAAGGGGGTCTTTGGGGACATGCTGGAATGGGGAGTGAGGGTGCAATTTTCCTTGCAGTCTGGGGGTCCCTTTGTTTCTCCTCTCCCAGTAAAGTGGCAGACAGTTCCACAGGGCAGGAAAGGAGGAGGAGGCTTCATTGCAGTTCTCCGGAGGGTCATAAATGGAAGGAAAATGGTGCAAGTTTATATTATATGTAGAAAGAAGAATGACCCAACTGATCATGAGTTCTTTAGTAAATAATAATATGGAAAAATGTTTAGATTTTTTGGAGGTACAATTCATGTTTGATCATTCTCTTTCTTTGTTTCTTTGTATTAATAAAAAGAGATTTGTTATGATCTTTTACTAAAAGATTGCACTGAGTTCTCCTGTAGTTAAAATTTCCTTGTGCCTCATTTCCCCTTAAGGTCAGTCTATGTTTTTATTTTAAAGTCTTTTTACTTGGAATGAAGTCCTTTCAAAAGTAGGGAAAAAAGGAGCAAAACTTGCTATTTGGATCTGTTCATCATTCAGCGACATTACTTATCAAACACATTAACCTATTTAGTACTTTTTTGATTGATCCTGTAATTACGAAAATTTGTTTAAAGTTGTTATACTACCTCCTTATTTGACACAATATGGCACAATTTTGTTAAAATATTGAAAACCAAATAAGACAACTGCAGCTGGTAACGTTTCAAAGAGATATCCCCTTTAAGATGAAATCAATCCTGTTTCAAGTTTATTCCCCTGCTTTATGATGGAGGCTCTAGGGGTATATTTTGCTGGGGAAAAAAAATGTCTTTTTGATTTTTGAGAAAGTCTTTCGATTAATATGCAGCTGTCATGGCCAGGCAAATCTAGATCTCCTTTCATGTGGCTCCCCTTTCCTGAGGCTGCAGCTACTGTCTACCTCTGCTGGAGAAGCACCCGTTCATTTGCAACCGGAGCCCTTCCGAACAGGTCATCACGAAAGGATTCATCAACTCATATTCATTTGAAACGTGTCACCCGAGCCCTATTTACCTTAACTGAATCCACCGCGTTTGCTTACAAGGTTCAACATTAATCCTTTAGCAGGGACTTCAGCTCATTTTAAATGCAACGTTATGCCTGGGCAGGAAACCAAATGCAAAGTATATTTTATCCCTTTTATCCTTTGTATTATTGTTATTTCAAACATATCTTTTGAAAACACATTTAACTTGCAGACCATATACAGTATTCTTTCTAGGGGCATACCACTGAATAAATAAGCACTGGTGGCTGTATGTGGAGTTTACATTTATATACTCTACCGATTTTTTCCTATAATTTGGAAACACACACATAATACACCCAGGCTGAGGAAAATGGTGAGTTCCCCATATAGTGAGAATAAGGGTAAAACAATCAGGGTGTCTCTTCTTTGGGAGAAGAAGGCATCAAATATGCTCTGTTTTGACCATTTTGTAATATTTATTTCCTAGGTTCAGTACAGTAGTACAGTTTGGCAATTTCAAAAGCTTAACAGTGGATTATTTTATTTGTTATAGGAAGTCGTACATCAAACCTTTTGGGATTAAGACACCTGCTATTCTTCCACTGAGTGAGTTTCAGGAAGGGTATTTAGGAAGTGGTCAGGATATTATTAAAGATTATTTTATTTGCGAGCGGGAGAGGGGTGGGCACTTTGGTGTATTGGTTAATGCATCAGGCTAGAAACCCAGGGACTGTCTCTCCTTAGACAGAAAACCAGCTGCGTGACTTTGGGCCAGTCATTTTCTCTGTGCCCTAGGAAGGAAGCAAGGGCAATTCAAATATGAGCCAGCAGTGTGCTGCAGCTGTCAAAAAGGCCAACACAGTGCTAGGCTGCATTAACAGAGGGATAGAATCAAGATCACGTGAAGTATTAATACCACTTTACAATGCCTTGGTAAGGCCACACTTGGAATACTGCATCCAGTTTTGGTCACCACAATGTAAAAAAGACTCTAGAAAGAGTACAGAGAAGAGCAACAAAGATGATTAGGGGACTGGAGGCTAAAGCATATAAGGAACGGTTGCTGGAATTGGGTATGTCTAGTTTAATGAAGAGAAGGACGAGGGGGGACATGATAGCAGTGTTCCAATATCTCAGGGGCTGCCACAAAGAAGAGGGAGTGAAGCTATTTTCCAAGGCGCCTGAAAGCAGGACAAGAAGCAATGGATGGAAACTAATCAAGGAGAGAAGCAACCTAGAACTAAGGAGAAACTTCGTGACAGTTAGAACAATTAACCAGTGGAACAACCTGCTCCAGAAGTGGTGAATGCTCCAACATTGGAAGTTTTTAAGAAGAGACTGGACAGCCATTTGTCGAAATGGTGTAGGTTTCCTGCTGAGCAGGGGGTTGGACTAGATGACCTCAAGGTCCCTTCCAACTTTATTATTATTATTATTATTATTATTATTATTATTATTATTATTATTATTATTATTATTATTATTATTATTATTATTATTATTATTATTATTATTTGAAAAACCTTGCCAAGAAAACTGCAGGGACTAGTCCAGGCAGCCACTAGGAATCAACACTGACTTGAAGACATGTGCATGTGAGCACACACACATATCTATGTATATAAAAATATATGTATGGAAATGTCTTTGTGTACATATACATACATACACACACAAAAAAACACACATCTATATATACATACATAAACTTTACACAAATATAATGTACAAATATGTATATGCATACACACACCCACAATCACACACATATGGTACCTATACATACAAACATATATGTATGTAAATATATGTGTCTGTAAATATAGCATAGGCAGAACAATGTTAAAAAAAATACACTCAAACTGACTCAGTGACCTAACACTCTTTCTTCTTTAATACTTCTAGTAATTTCCAGCAATAAGGATTATTCTTTTAACCAAGGTACTATGGTACTAACTTAGGTCTAAGTTAGGAACATGTAATTTTCCAGCAATACTCCAAATTCATCAGCTTACTATTGGTGAAGATTCTAGGAATTGTAGTCTAGCAACATCTGGAGAACACAGGTTTTCTCATTTCAACTCAAAGTATGGGATTCAAATGAAATGGGAAATAGCGGGACAACCCCACCCCACCCCCATTTTTCAGGAGTATACAAGAATTTGTAGGTTTACTCCGATGATCAAATGCATGCAGATGTTGGTTGTCATTCATAGCATATGCAATGCTTTCTTCCCCTAATATATAGCAGAAGGATACAATCTCTTCATAAAATTCAAGATCATCATTGAATTACTACTAGTTAATATGTAATTCTTTTTATATTTCTTATCAAGGGAACTGTCCTTTTTTTTTTGTAAGATGACTTTGAACTGGTCTCTGAAATGCTTATTTAACACTGATTTTTTTTTTTAATGTTTTATTGATTTTTCAGAATTACAATCTTTAGTGCTTAGTAAACAATGTGTTGTCTGGGTTCACATATTTAACATTAACTTCTTCAATATAAATCTGTTCAGTACTGCACAATCCAGTATTTTTCCCCTGATCCTCCTATCTTCCCCATATTTTTTCCATTTCCCCCTCATTATACAGTTACAATTCTTGCTGATATTGATGTATACAAAGTTAGATATAAACATTCTCGTCATATTTTACTAATATTATACAAATAACAATAATATCAATTCATAAATCAATATCCTGTTTTTCATGCTCTTGTTAAGGTTTGACTTCCCATCAATATTTGAAATATCTTTGTCAGTTATGACTTTCTCAATATTAATTACATTTATATAGCTAAAAGTTTTATTCATACCAGCCATCCTCTTATTTTCATATTTCCCATATCAAAAAAAAGAAAAGAAAAAAGAATGCTATTTTAATTCTAAATCATATCTTTCATTATAAAAGTCTAATTATATCTAAGGGTCATCTGTTCTTTTAATCATATTCAAACAAATATTTAAACATATAATGCCCCCTCTAATCGGTCAAATCTTCTGTTTTTTAAATCTAACTCTCGCTTTCTTTCTTTGCCAAGTAGCTTTCCAAGCCAAGGCAATTAAGTCGCCCAGGAATTTTCTTTCTATTTTTGTAAAAGTTGCTTGGCATGAGGAAGACAGCTGACAGCTCTATATTCCATTTTTTAAAATCTTATTCCTTATCATCAGGTATATTTTGCAGACCTAAGGGGTAAAGTGTCTTTTCTATTTTCGTTGTTATGGCTAAGTCTTGCAGTATTTTATTTATATATGGTAGTTTATATTTCCCTTCTTTTATCTCTTCCATCTCTAGGTCTATTTCCTCTGCTTCATCTTCTGATTTCTGGTTTATTTGTGCATACTTTGTAGCCGTTGTCTGGGAATTTTCTAGTTGTAGATTTAATTTGGAGATTTGCTCATTTATATTATCTAAATTATTTTTAGTCTCATTATGGTTTCTTTTTGTGTCCTCTTTGTGTGCGACAATTGTTTGGTGAATTAGTTGTAGCATAGAACAGGGCTTTTCAACCTTTTTACCGATTATACCACTTTTAGGATATGGCAATATTCGAGTAACACCTAGCAAGGTGTCAAAAACTTGGTGACAAAAAAAACACCTGTTCAAAGTTGCAATTGCACTGAAATGACTTATGACCATTTTTCACACTTATGACCATTGCAGCAATAGGGTCGTGTGATTTATATTTGGATGCTTGGCAACTGATTCATATTTATGATGGTCACAGTGTCCCAGGGTCATGTGATCCCCTTCTGCAACCTTTTGACAAGCAAAGTCAATGGCAGAGCTGCTGGTGGCCAAGTGCTAAGGCGGGACTTCCTTCCCTGCCTCCCTTTTTCTCATTCCCATCTCCTTCTGAAGGAAGAATTTGAACCCCCCCCATATTTTCCTCTTCCATATATTGATCAAACAAGGAAAGGCCTCCAGAGACAGAAAAGACAAGCTGCTGAGTGAACTAGCTTAAAAAGGCACTTCCCCTTTAAGAATTAGCTACTGGCTAGAAAGGAAAGTAAGGAGCCCAGCCGGCACTTAAGGAAGAAAAAAAAATGTAGTAAGTATTGGCTGCCAGCTAAGGCAGCCTCCCCAAATGGCTCCATTCATAAATAAAATCTGCAGCTCCAGAGGACTCTCTCACTGTAAGTCTTTGCCTGTGCTGGCTCTTTCCCTTCCCCACTAAACTTGGCTAGGCAGGGCTGCATACCACCTGCCACTCATTAATGTACCACAAGTGGTACGCGTACCACAGGTTGAAAAGCCCTGCCATAGAGTATATTTCCTTCTGAAAGGTGTTTATTTTTTCTTGAGGCATCATTCCTGGAGATTCTCTAGTATCACCAATCTTAATAAGAGTAGAACAAAGTTTCATCTAATTTTCTGGTCGTTATGTGTAGCCTTTATAATCCAATAGGTTCCAAAATATGGGTTCAGTCTTAAAAGCAATATTTTATAGTGATCTTTTGTCTCAGGTGTCCAAGAATTGTCGGTCAGGCAAGGTTGTAATCCACAATGTTCAAAGTGTTCAAAATGTTCAACCACCCTGAAAACAGCTCAAAAGTTTCTTCCAGCCAGACATAGTCAAAAGTCAAATTTTTCTTTCTCACCCAATAGTTCTTGAGATTAAAAGTCCAAGCTCAGTAAGTATTTATAGTCCAAGAAGGTCAGGATGATAAGTATGTGGCATGCCAAAATATTTTCCTTTATTGCCAACTGTTCTCCATTAAGCTAGGAGTCACCAAGCAGCCAGGAAACTAGTGGTAGTGCTATACTCAAATCCACCACTAGATGTCATTCAAAATCCATTTTCCACTCTTAAGACAAAGGATTGATTTCTTATATTTCATCTCAATGGGTTTTTTTCCAAAGAGAAAATCTTAACAATTATCTCAGTTCTCAAATTTATCAAAACTGTAGCTTTATATTACTTCCACTTCAGTATTATGTATTTCTATCCCCCATAAAAGAAATTAAAACGCCACTTCTGTTCACTTTCGGAGGGTTTTTTTTGCTTCTTGGGAGCCTTTCCCAGGAAATTCAGTTGTAAAATAATAAAGAAGGGATCAATATTCTCACCCAGTTCCAAACACGCTGTTTACGATCTGCTAATTAGTGCTTTTCTTCTTCGGTTGTCAGCAGCTAATGGCTGGCCACAGGAATGTAGCCAGTCTTTCCCCTGCTGGTTTGGAGGGCTTTCCTCTGATCGAACGGAAAGACCATGCATCTTTTGTCTTATTGTATATATTTAAAGCATATATTTTAGGGGCATATTTTAAAGTAGTTATTTATGGTACCATTTGCTGAAAAAATATTTCCTCTGTTGCCAAATAGCATGTACCATTAGTCATTACTATAGGCAGAAAGAGCTGGGACTGTACGCAGATTCCATTCTGCATAAAGATTTAAGCCATGGCTTTTACTATTACTTTGGTCTCATTCTTTGCTCTTTTTCTGATATGGGGAATATCCCAGAAAACAAATAAGGAGAATTTTTTTAAATATATTAACATAATATATAATAATAGAAAGGGGAAGTATTTATTGTTACTGCCAATAATTGTATTTAATTATTTGTATAGCTCCCCATCTTACCCAAGTGATTCAATGAGCCAATGGATTTGGCTCAGCCCAGCTAAAAATCATAATTTGTCATCTATTTGTCCATGTTTTATATACTGTATTAACAGTAATATAGTTAGCATTACCATTTATGAATGTTATCCTTGGCTATGGTTCAGGGCTGTCAGCTTTTTGTAATGTAATGTGTTAATTTTGATCTCTGACCTGTGGCTGGATGAAGTACTAATCACATGCAAGTAGTGTTTATAATGTTGTGCATTAATACATATTATGAGTTGTCGTGCTGCTTATTAAGACAGAAGGAATTATAGTACTTTACTGTTAACAAGGAGTTAAAGATATTCCTGAGGGTTTCAAAGAGCATGTTCCAGCAATATCAAGCACATTGTTTTCCAATATTCCTTTGAAAAGATTGCACTTCCTAATAGCTCTAAACAATGTACAATGTAAAAGGATTCTCATTTATTTCATACAATAGATAACTGTGTCATTTAATTAATTTTAACTAAAGAGGAAGGATCAGCATTCACTAACCACCTTTCCTTTGGGGATGGGCATGAAAAATCCTTGTTTTATTCAATACAGCAGAGAAAGAAAAAGACTTAGTAAGATATCACTTGCCCTGGGAGAAAAATATTTCAGTTTGCATAAGTTGTTAGTGTGCCACAGTACTTAAAGATATGAAGGAGGAGGAGGTTCAAAGCCAAAGTGGCATAGTAATTAGAGCGTTGAACTAAAATTACAAGAAAGCAATGTGCTCATTGCTAAGAATTCTGGAAGCTGAAGTCCAGAAATCTGGACAGTGCTATGGGGAAAATCGATTAGAGAATCTGGATTCCAATTTCTTTAGATAACCTTTAGCCAGGGTCCAATTTTCATTCTAACTTAGCATTCTAACTTGTACCATTTGTACAAGATTCCAGCCATTTTTTAACTGTTCAATTTTTATTAAAACTAATACAATGTTACTGAAGGATGTCTTGAATCTTATCTGTGCTCTAGTGGTTGTACATTTTATGGAACTTGTGTTAGGTTTCAGTATTATGTAAAAAGAGCATATATGGAAGGACAGACAGTTTCCAGGTTAAGAATAAGTTCTGTTTCTAAGTCTCTCTTTATACAGTGCTCACAAACCAGGATGTATTACTAAAAATGGAGGGCAATGTTCTCCTTGCTTGGATCGATGAATTGCTGAAGCTGTGTAATGTTTTCATAAACCACTAAAAAGTGGTTGTATAAAAAGTGAGTGGCTTTAGCAGTTCATTGGCCCAGGTGGCACAGTGGTTAGAATGCAGTGTTGCGGACAAACTCTGCCCACAGCCTGGAGTTCAATCCTGACAGGGCTCCAGGTTGATTTAGCCTTCCATCCTTCCAAAGTCGCTAAAATGAGGACTCAAGCTGTTGGGGGCAATATGTTGACATTGTAAACCACCCAGATAGTGCTGTACAGTCCTATAAGGTGGTATATACAGCAAGTCTGTGCTGTTGCTGTTGCTACTGAGGAAGGAGAATGCTGTCCACCATTTTTAGCAATAGACAGTAGAAGTATGAATCATTCATAATTTGAACATTCTTAACCTGGACATTGCCCATAATTGAATGAGAAAATTTCTAAATACCGAAGATATTATTTACTTGGTATAGATGTGGATGTAGCGATATAGATGAGATATTTGTTTCCATGTAGCTATCAAGAGATTTTATGTTCCCTTTATCCTACTAGTACTGAATAGACCGTATTTCCCATCTGCATTTCAATAGGTAAAAAAACATTCAAATGAGAAATTCCTGAGTATATACCATTTTTTTCTGAATGCATCTTTCAGTTTGAAAATCTATTGCAAAAAAATTATATTTAAGTGAAGAACTCTGGAGAACTCTGTATTATAACAAAACATAAACAGCTTCACCGAAACATTATTTCCTCCTATTTTACAAGCAACCCAATGTATTGCAATGTTTATATACATACATACATAAATCAATATTACACTGAATTATAAACTAGCCTAACACACTTGAGTTTCTATCATCTGTTAAAATATAAAACAATGACAATGAAGATTAGCATTTATCAAATTAGATAAATAAAGATGTTTACATGACCAGATTCAATGTGTGTGTGAACCCAATTCCCACTGAAGAGGATCCCACTTCCTCTGGGGTAACTGGTTACAATGAAAAAACATCTTCACTCAAGATTTTCCCCCAAAACATTCAGCCACCATCTTCTTTTCAATAACTTTAAGCCATTATTCTATATCCTGCACGCTGGAATGAAAGAGAGCAGAATCTGACCTTCTACTTGTGATGTTTACTCAGGTTTTTAAAGAGTGCTCTGATATCCCCCTGAATCTGCATCTTCAATCTTTCTTCATGGGACTTAATTTCTAGGGCTTTGATCAAAGACTTCTTAGTGGTTTCTCTCTGAATTCTTCTTAACTGTGGTACTCAGAACTGAGCTCATGCAAATTAATGTCAATCTAATAGTTCCATGATTTGGAATTTATATTTCTGTCATGCAACCTATAATTTGATTTGTGTTTTTATAGCCACACTAAACTGCTGACTCACCTTCAGTTTGCAATCAGCTACTATTCCAAGATAATTTTTACAAGTGCTATTGCCAAAGCAAGTGTCCCCCAACCTATACCCACACATTTAATTTTTGTTTTCTAAATGCCTAACTTTGCATTTATATCAATCAAATTATATTGCTTTATTTTTAACCTGTTCATACAGCAACGTATAATTTTGTCTTCTAGAATGTTAGAAGATAGATGTTCCTCACTTTCGTCTTACCTATACTACTTTGAATATCAATTTCTTCTAATAGCTAATAAATAGCAAACATTTTGCTTATTAGAAAACTGCAAATTGTAGCAAAGAAAAACAAGAAAGTCCAGTTGCCTCATGAAAAAGCATCTTTGGGATAACTATGACCTGGATGACTGAGAATCTCCACAGACATTCTAACTTGTTTTGCTTCAACAGTGTTTGAGTTTTGATGAAAGTTACATGGCATTCCCAGAAGGTTTGACACACAAGTATTTCCTCTTCATTTTATGCAGATTTATTAGCATAACAGCAATATATTCATTTTATCCACTTGATTATATTTTCCTTAGCTAAGAGAAAGTTTTGACCTTCTTTCCAAGATGACTGCCACCTCTTCAAAAGGACTTTCTATATATTTTGTAGTTCTTTGGGGTCATATCTGCAAATGAGATACTTGGTAACTTTGCCAAGACCATTAAGGTATCTTCCTATATCCATTAAATTTCTCCTATTTAGACCTCCAATAATATTACCAATACATAAATGCTATTATTCATTTTTCATCATGAGGAATTATTCATCCCTGATAATAAAAAATATCAAATAATTTAGCATGTTAGTCCTAATAGAGCATTCTAATAAATTAGAGCAGCCAAAACATTGAAAGAAACAATCTTTGTAGGTTAAACAGTGTTAGCATAACAGTGGCAACAAAGGGAAGGTAGGAGTAGACTTGCCCTGAACCTTACATTGTAGAAAGTCCACCCTGAGGAATAGTGACAATTGATGTCTTTTATTAGAAATCCAGTTTTCCCATGTGCATCTTCTTGAATCCAGGTGTCTTCTGATGATTCCCTTGGAGTTAAGATGGGTTATGACCAAGATAAATCTTTCAACAAAGGTCTTGCATTGCTAACTTTGCTATCCTTTTCATATTCTCAGCCTTTTACTCACTGTGAGTACAAGAAATGTTTTTATCTCATTCATGCTGGCTTTATGAGATTTTAACATACATCCTTGTTAAAATGAACGCTTTTAAATAAATTGTTAACCATTTAATATTTGGCCCCACTTCTCAGGCATGGGAATAATAATATATAATGTCTAGAAATACATAAGACAAAGATAGGCATTAGGAACTTAATTCTGTCTATATAACATCCGAGACTTTTCTCACATTAAATCTTGAAATAATGCTCTAATGTCTATTGTCGTGTGTTTCTAACGAGTATATTATATATAAACTTCATAGCTGTCTTCCAGTGTGCAACGATATTCTCTGATAAAAATTTTATAGCTGAAGTTTCATATAAAGACTGTGTTGTAATAAAGGTTGTGTTTATTTTTCCTCCGTTTTAAGAAAACCCTCTTTTGAAAAAAAGACAATGCTTAGAAATGTTTACAGCACACATGGCAACCTAATACCCAGCAGCCTGGAGGAATCTGTACCCTTGGCTTACTCGTCCCAGTAGAATCCATTTTTATATTATGGAAATTTCTGCAGACCTTAGGCTATGAGTATTGAACAACTTTCACCTTTTGTGGCTTCTCACTGACCTACGGAGCAATATAGGGGATTGTGAACATAAAAGAATAATTGACAACCATTATATTACTCCATGAGATTGCTTACCCATGTGGTAAGGAAAAAACATTCAAATTTACAATTAATTAGGAGTATGTTATTGAAGATAAACCTTTGGTGCATTAGAGAGGGTCAGAAAAATGAATATACTTTCTCTGTCAATTCTTATTTTGATCTTTCTCAACAAAAGATGTTTTGGTTCCGCATTAATACCACAATCTCATTTGCAATGTTTTTGTCTACCACAAAGTTATTTTTATGGTCAGGCCAACTATTTCTGTAGGCAAGCTTACATTATAGATAATATTGTATATGGATGATATATTTTCTACTTGAGCCCAAAATATAAGCTTTCCAAAGATTCTTTACATGGCCTTTCACTTACTAATGGAAGATGGTATTCTTAGAATAGTAATTATTTTTCTTCATTTTATATTATTAAATCTGTCATGTGAACTATGAATTCAGGCCAGCCTAAGGAAGTTCATAGAACTGAATTTATTTATTTATTCATTAAATTTATTGGCCGCCCATTTTATCACAGAGAAATGCTTATTTGATAATAATATCTTATTTGATATTAATATCTTATTTTAATTATTTGATACAGTTTAGTATGTTATTAATGGATTAGTATTGTTCCAAAACTTCAAAACTCATAGATATTTCATATATCAACAAGTATGCTGTAAGTAACAGTAGAGCTTTAATGGAAAAATGGGATCACAGTAGGAGCAATGAAATTCAACAAATACCTAGATTGGGATTGAAATTCTGTAAAGAAGTGAGGATACAAAATTGAGTTAGAATGCCAACGTTATTATTTTTTATTTAAAATATCTCCAGCGATCTAGCTCTAGTCTAGATAGTTCCTCTGGCACTATTAACTGAAAGCATTTGCAGGAGCTCTCTCTCTCTCTCTCTCTCTCTCTCTCTCTCTCTCTCTCTCTCTCTCTCTCTCTCTCTCTCTCTCTCTGTGTTAGAAAACTGGGAAAACTGAAGGCACCTATGCTTCTTCCTTACCTTCTCATTTGAGACTTTTCCTCAGTGTCAGCACAACAGAGTTGCCAATAAAACAGCAACTTTGACATAGGTGTGGGAGGAGAAGGAATGAGGGAAGAGAAGATGTATGTTTTTGAAGCTCTGCAGGCACCAGATAACAGAGCAGTGCAGCAGTAAAATGACAGAAGGTGTGTGTTATCTTTTTCTTTCAGAGGGAGTGGACTGTACAAAGGAAACAAAAGTATAGAGGCCAAGCAAGAAAAAAACACAACTTGGAAAGGTACAAGAGCTCTACCCACTGGCTGTAAAAAGTGACAACAGAAAAGAAAAAGTAGAAGAAATCTCAGAGAGGGGGGGAGGCAGAACAGGCTATGTAAGAAGAAAACAGTGATGTATAGTAGTTAGCAATACTGGTAGACAACAACATTGTAGAGTATGACTATATTACAGAGATAATTATAATTGTAACAGAATAAAAAAATAGTAATAGAATCTAGTATAGGAGTAATAGGAAGCACTCATATTATGTATGTATGCATGCATGTATGGTTTATAGATCCCTTCATTTTAGAAAATCAAAAGTTTATCCTTTATAGGGAGATATAAAAGAAACTATCTGGTCCAGGGCCCAGCGCTTGTGTGTTTTTTTTGAGTCTGGGTCAATCTAATTGGGTATATGTTCAAAAAAAGCCCATTGTGTGTTGAGGGCAATAATGGACGCAATGATTCTGTAAGGTTCCACATATTGGTTTTTATTTTAATAAATCCACACCCTCTTTCCTCTGACAGGCTTTCAAGTATTGGAAGACTGTTCTTTTTCTGTATAGACTTTATTAGTTTTTATAGGGTTAGGAATAAGGTGGGGTCGGGGTTGGGCTTGGGATTTGGGTTAGGGTTAGGGTTGGGGTTGGGGTTGGGGTTTTTCCAAATAACATTCTCAATATTTAGCAAACCGCATAATGTCTGGGTTCGTGTGTTTAACAAACAATAATGGATAATAGTTAATTATCATAAACAATATGTTAATTAATCACTCAATAGCCTTCTTCTTGCTAATATATATTCAAAATTACATATCACATTCCTTTCTCTCTAACTCGTTTTTCTAGCCATTGATAGAAATTATCCCATGTTCTAAAGTACACTGAGTCTTCTTTCTCTTTTATCTTTAAAGTCAATCTATCCATTTCTGCACACTCTAGAATTTTCTTAATTAGTACTTCTTCAGCTGGTAAGTTTTCATGTTTCCAATGTTGGGCAAATACAATTCTTGCTGCCGTTAGTACGTGTAGTATTAAATATCTGCAATCTTTCTCATAATTCGCTCTTATTGTTCCTAACAAAAATAATTCTGAATTAAAGTCTATTTGTTTTTTAGTCATTTTTTCCAACCATAAATGTATTTTAACCCAAAATCTTTTTGCTTTAGGGCATGTCCACCAGATATAATAATAAGTACCTGGTCTTTGTTTGCATTTCCAACAGTTGTTTGAAGTATTTTTAAACATTTTTGCTAATCTCACTGGTGTCATATGCCATCTGTAAAACATTTTATATAAGTTTTCTTTATATGCCACTGCTTTAGTTAATTTAATATTTCTTTCCCATAACTTTTGCCAATCTTCTAATTCTATATTATATCAAAAGTTCTTTGCCCATGTTATCATTGTTTCTTTTACTTGTTCTTCCTCCATCTTTAAGTATAACAGAAATCTATAGAGTTTCTTAATCAACTTTTCATCTGTTTTTAGCAGTATCTGATCAAATTCTGTCTGTTCTTTATAAAATCCCATTGTTTTAACATCTTTTTCATATCTCGTTTAAATTTGCAGATATGGCCACCATGCTAGATCAATACCTTGTTCTTGTAAATCTTGTCTGTCTTTCCTTCATTGTCCAAAATATCTTTATAAGTCACAACTTTATCGTAGTTAATTAAATTTGGGTAAGCAAAAGCTTCCATTGTTGAAAGCCATTCAGGTATCTTAATATAAATTTTTTCTTTTATTTTTTCCCATTCTGAAAGAAGTGCGTTCCTTATAAAATGATTTTCAAAGTATCTATGTATTTTATTCTTCCCATACCACAGAAAGGCATGCCAACCAATTTGTAGGTCATGCCCCTCTAGGCACAATAGTCTTTTATCTCTAAGCATTATCCATTCTTTAAGCCATGTTAAAATAGTTGCTTGGTAGTATAACCTCCAGTCCGGCAGTCCAAATCCTCCACTTTATTTCGCTTCTTGTAGCATTTTCACTTTAATTCTAGCTTTTTTTCCTTGCCAGATAAATTTCAATATTATTGTATTCAGTTCATCAAAAAAGGCTTTTCCCAGCCTTACAGGAATCGTTTGAAATAAAAAGAGTATTTTTGGTAAGATATTCATTTTCACTCTTGCTATTCTCCCCAACATTGAAAGTTGGAAGTTTTTCCACTTTTCCAAATCCAATGTTATTTGTTTTAGCAATCTTACATCATTATCTTCTTTTATTGTTACACATTTTGCTGTTAGATAAATTCCCAAATATTTAACTTTTTTAACTATTTGAAGATTTGTTTTTTTTGTTAGTTGATTTTTTTGTTTTTTTGTTAGATTCTTTGTTAGCACTTTAGTCTTTTCTCTGTTTATTGTCAACCCTGCCACTTCTCCAAATTTTTCTATTTTCTCCAGAAGTTTGGTGCTTGTTTCCAATGGATCTTCCAATATAAAAACCAAATCATCTGCAAATGCTTGTAGTTTATATTTTTCATCTTTTATCTCCAGTCCTTTAATTTCTATATCTTGTCTAATGTTTCTATTCAGTACTTCCAATGTTAGTATAAATAGTAATGGAGATAGTGGGCATCCCTGTCTTGTGCCCTTTTTAATATTGAAGTTTTCTGTAAGATCTCCATTTACAATTATTTTGGCTGTTTATTTACAATAAATTGTTTTGATTACATTTATAAAGTTTTTTCCAAAGTCCATTTCTGCAAATTGCTGAAACATAAATTGCCAGTTTACATTGTCAAACGCTTTCTGTGCATCAAGGAATATTAAAGCCATCTGTTTCCCTGAATGAATAGTACTCTAACACATCAAGAATCATTCTTAAATTATTTTTTATCTGTCTTTTAGGTAGGAAACCATTTTGGTCTATATGTATAAATTCGATCAAAAATTTATTTAGTCTTTCTGCCATTATTGAGGTGAAGATTTTGTAATCTACATTTAATAGTGATATTGGTCTATAATTTTTTATTTGCGTTAAATCAGAATCTTCTTTGGGTATTAAAGTAATGTTGGCTTCAGTCCATGTACTTGGTATTTTAGCCTCCAGGAGAATTTCATTACACAGTTCTTTCAGGATCGGACTTAATACATCTTGTAGTGATTTATAAAACTCTGCAGGTAATCCATCTGGGCCAGGAGTCTTATCCTTTTTTTGCCTTTTTATAGCCTCTATAATCTCCATCATTTATATTTTTCCATTTAATATGTTTTGAATATTCTCTGGAATTTTTGGTAAATCTGCTTTTTTTAAGTATTGCTGTATTTTTTCTTTTGGAATTTCCTCTGCCTTATAAAGTATCTCATAATAATCTTTAATTTTTTTTTTAATTGTATCATTTTGAAACTGTAATTCACCTTTTGGATCTTGCAGCTTGTTTATCAATTTTTTCTCTTTTTCTTTTTTCAGTCTATATGCTAACCATCTCCCTGGCTTGTTGGCATTTTCAAAGAAGTTCTGTTTAGCCCTTTTAATCTGTTGAGCCATTATTTCCATCTCGGCTAAATTTAGTTTATGTTTTATTATCTCCATTTGTTTCTTAAGTATTTTCTTTTCTGGATCTATTTGTAATTCTGATTCTAACTTTCTGAATTCTTTTTCAACTTTAACTGTTGTTTTCTTTTCTTTGTTTTTTTTAGCGATATAAGTTATAGCCAACCCTCTGAAATATGCTTTAGCCGTATCTCACACATTTTGAAGCGATGTTTCTTCTTTCTTGTTTATTTTGAAGAAAAAATCCATTTCCTTTGTCGCTAGTTGTAAAAATTCTTTTTCTTTCAATATAGATTTATTCAAGGACCATCTTAATTTTTTCTTAGTTCCTCTCCAACTCATCTTTATTGGGTTATGATCTGCCCAAACATTAGTTTCTATCTCAATTTCTTGTATTATCGTATTAAGTTCCAAAGATATCAGTTCTAGACCATGATTTATGTCTATTTGAGTAAAATGTATATTGTAATTTCTTTGGATTTTTCTCTCTCCATATATCTTGGATACAGAGTTCTTCTGTTATTTTAAAAAACGCTTTAGGTAATATATTTCCTCCTTTTCTCCTTGTTTGGCGCTTTTGTAGTCCAAAGTTCCATCTGTTATTGCATTAAAGTCTCCCATTATACAAAGATTTTGATAATTTAAATCTAATATTTTTTTATATAGTTTTTGGTAAAATTGTTCTTATCATTTGCATATATTGCTACCATCAGTATCTGTTTTTGATCCATCATTATTTTCACCATTAATATTCTCCCCTCTTCATCCGCGTAGATTTGTTGGGGTTCATTGTTTCTTTAATGTATAAAGCTATTCCTCTTTTGTTTTGAAGTGCTAATGCAAAGTGAAGTTTACCAATTTTCAGTTGTTCTAACAACTTATAATGTCTCTTAATGTGTGTTTCTTGAAGACAAATTATATCCATTTTTAATTTTTGTAATTGTGTAAAGTTTTTCTTCTTTTTGAAGGAGAATTTAGTCCATTTATATTCATTGACAAAATCCCACTCTCCTCCATCTCTTTCAATTATATCTAGGTTTTAATCTTCTAGTCGATCTTATCTGTCTCTGATCTCTTGGTCTTGCTCCTTCTTCTGTATATGTGTTTTTAATTTCTTCCTCCTCTCTTGGTTTGACTGCTCCTTCTACTGCCATTTCTTCCTGTTTCTTTGTTTCTCTCTTTGTACCGGATTCAGGGTCACCTCTTTCCAAAAATGTTCTATGGTTGTCAAAGAATTCCATTGCTTTAAGTGCTGTGTCCAGTCTATATCTTTTCGTATCCCAGTAAATTAAAATCCCTTCTGGAATCAGCCTTCTGAAATTCACTCCTTTTTCAATTAATTTCCTAGTTAGAAACTGGTATTCTCTTCAGGATTCTCTTATTCTCCTAGGAATTTGTTTTTCCTACAATTCTCCTACAATTTCTTTTTCTTTGTATTTCAAAGGGTCTCTTACTCTTCTCAAAATCTCATCTCTTGTAGATCTTTTAAGAAATCTAACATGTACTTCCCTGGGGACTTCATTTCTTCCAGCATAATTTGAGTTGACTCGATAGATCTGTTGTAATTCTCCTTCCATTTGCTGTTTCCCAGTTCCTAATGCGTCTGCCAATAATTTGGTTATCAAGCCTAGGAGATCCTCTTCCTTATCTTCCACTATATTTTGAAATCTTAAAAAAGTATGAGGCTCTTTCCATCTCCACCCCAGCTATCAAGTCTTCTAGTTCTTTATTTATTTGGATCAACTTCTGATTTTCATCTTTTAAAACTTCTAGTTTCTGGTCAACCTCAGTTGATTTATCTTCTATTTTTTGAATTCTTTGTTGCTTATCTGTGATCATCTGTTTAAAATTTTCAAATTGAGAATCCATATTGTTAATCATTTGATTCATTTTATCAAAATCACTTTTCAACTCCTTATGGTTTCTCGATGTAACTGCCATGTGAGTAGCGATTGCCTCTTGAATTGCTTGTAGGGTCACTTGAGTGTCTTTTTGGAAGGTATTAGCCTTTTCTTGTTGAAGCATTGTATCAATTGATCTCTGATAGACTGGGCTTGCAGAAGCCGAAGAGGGAGCAGAAGATCCTTTTTTTCCAACTTTAGATAAGTTAGGAGTGCTCATCTTTATCTTTAAATCATACGTTGTAATCCACCAAGTAAGTCAAAATTTATAATCCAATAGGCTCCGAACAAATAGGAGAGGCAAACAATAAAAATAGTAAATAGTAAAAAAGAGCAAAGGGGGAAAAAGAAAAAAAAGAAAAAAACACCAAAATTTGTAATCCAAAGTATTCTGTTTGGAGGGATTTCTTGTTATTCACTCTTTCAAAACAGCTTGTAAAGATTCCAGGTCAAGCTGTATTTGTAATCCAGGGAAGTCCGATGACTTCAAACACAGTTTTTATTTATAATTGTAATCCATCCTTTAAGACAGGGCAATCCAAAAAGAGTCTTTCTTTTCCAGCCACAATCTTCAGGAGTTTAAATTCCAAGGACACCAAAATGTTTAAACTATAAGCAATGTCTGGGCATACAGCCAAGTTTTACTCCAATCAGAGCAACTCAGTAAAATAAAGACACACAAAAAAGCAAAACTGCATGTAGTTCTCAGTTTTGCCACTCGATGTCATTAGATGTCTATTCCCACCATACTTTGAAAAAGTTTAAGAAGTTAAAAACCCGATGGTTTCCAAACAAGAAATAAACAAAAAAGATTTATAAAACCAAAAGTTTTCCAAGTTATCCTTCTTTTATGCCTCAGTCATCTTCACAGTATTGTTATAAGTCAGTTTTAATTTCCCCAAAGCTTAAACCACTGCTTATAGTTCAGGAGGGGGGTAAGGAAAAATGCCCCCCTCCCTGGAGCTTGGGGATTTGCTTTTGAATGCTGTTTCCCAGAACCGGTATTTCCACTTGTAGAGAGATAAGGAAAGTAGTCTCACCCAGATCAGATGTTTTGCCTTCTGCTTTAAAATTCGTTGTCTCCGATGATCAGCTGCTTCTGGCAGACCGCATGGTCCCGAGGGCTCCTTCCGGTCCCGAGGGCTCCTTTGGATCAAGCGGGCCAGCTACCGCTGGCCCACGATCTGCAAAGTTTCACCCTTTGGCCAGTCGCCTCTACGGGATGACTTTCGGTCCTATTGGACTCCCCAGCTGGTAGAAATCGGGCTTGGGGAAGGGAGATGGGGAAGCACCCATCTTGCAGCGACGTCACCGGAAACTCTGGAAGACTGTTCTTGTATATCCTCTCTCCTTAACCGTCTCTTCTTTAGGCTGAACATATAAGAACTTGTGCCAAGAGAAGTTCTCACTTTAAGAATGGAACAAGAAGGTAACACTCATGGTTGTCTTAATAGCAGGTTGAGAGTGAGATAGGAGTGACATCATAAGTTTATATGCCTTAGAAGTGTTTATCCAGGCAGCCTTGGATCACAGTAAGTGGAATGTGAGGATGAGCCTTTTGTCTTCCATATAAACTAAAAAATGGGCTATTTCAAGCAAACCATTGGGCAGGAGAACCCTGCTGAGTGAATGCAGGGAGAAACTTAATTCTGGATAATTTATGTATTAATTTTAAACATTTTTTCTACAATTCTTCAATGGGCATAATATTATACATACTTGCCCACCATGGAATGTTCTTTTAGGCTAAATTTTATTCAGACTATACAAAGGAAGAAATAGTAAGCCAAAGAAATTAATATCATGAGATAAGAAAAAGGAAAAATAGCTGTGAGAGGGATCTTGGAGTCCTAGTTAAATATGAGCCAGCAGTGTGCTGCAGCTGCCAAAACAGCCAACACAGTGCTAGGCTGCATTAACAGAGGGATAGAATGAAGATCACATGAGGTATTAATACCACTTTACAATGCCTTGGTAAGGCCACACTTGGAATACTGCATCCAGTTTTGGTCACCACGATGTAAAAAAGATGTTGACACTCTAGAAAGAGTACAGAGAAGAGCAACAAAGATGATCAGGGGACTGGAGGCTAAAACATATAAGGAACAGTTGCTGGAATTGGTTATGTCTAGTTTAATGAAGAGAAGGATGAGGGGGGACATGATAGCTGTGTTCCAATATCTCAGGGGTTGCCACAAAGAAGAGGGAGACAAGCTATTCTCCAAAGCACCTGAAGGCAGGACAAGAAGCAATGGATAGAAACTAATCAAAGAGAGAAGCAACCTAGAATTAAGGAAAAATTTCCTGACAGTTAGAACAATTAATCAGTGGAATGACTTGCCTCCAGAAGTTGTGAATGCTCCAACACTGGACGTTTTTAAGAAGAGACTGGACAGCCATTTGTCTGAAATGGTATAGGGTTTCCTTCCTGAGCAGGGGGTTGGACTAAAAGATCTCCAAGTTCCCTTCCAACTCTATTATTGTTATTGTTGTTATAAGAGTAATTTAATCCAATACTACTCATTATGCTTCTCAATACTTTCCTACCCTTAGAAACAGTCCTTGCGTTTACCACATTTATACACGGTTTCATGCACTGTGTTCTGTCAACTTCTCTCACTGCTGCCTTTTTGAGAATCTCTTCAATTTTATTCAGTCAGAACATTTCCCTTCTTCTTCCTTTCTATCCATTCACTCTTCCAATCAGAAGTCTGCCAAAAGTCTTCCCAGGGAACATCTCCTTGCAAACATTGAATTCCCTCTTTCAGCTTTTCCTTTATTTAAGGAAATAAAAATGGTGTTCTTCAAATAATCAGGAATGGATGTTTTCTTTTCACTTATGTTAAACAAATCAAACAACAGCCCTTCAACAACCCACATGCATATTTTAACATTTCTCTAGCTACACTATCTGCACGGGTGGCTTTCAATGTTCCCACTTCTTTAACATTAAGATTTTTCTTGGGCTCTAACCTGAAAGCTTACATTTCAGTCCAAATCTTTGATATAATTCTATCATTCCCATAGAAGCCTCTAAAATACTTCTTCCAGTACAGGTAGTCTTCGATTTACGACCACAATTGAGCCCAAAATTGAGGCCAAATGGGGATGCCGGGATGATTGTAAATGTGAAAAACATTCACGAGTTACTTTTTCAGTGCTGTTGTAACTTCAAACGGTCACCGAGTGAACAGTTGTAAGTCAAGGACTACCTGTATTCCCTTCCAAATCATTTCACTTTTATTGTTAATTCCACTCACATTATTTAGCCTTTTCATCCACTTCAGAACTATTTTATTTCCATTAAAGTTGTTCTGCACTTTTACTAATTCATTTCATCTTAACAGTTCCTCACTCTTTCAGATCATATACTTTGCATTTTTTTTCTTCATATCCTTATTATACAATACCTTTCAGCCCCATTTTGTGCAATAATATTCTCTTACAAACATAGCCTCTTTCACTTCATGATTACACCGTTCTTCCTCATATTTTGTATCACTGTAATTCTTCGCATTTCTGTGGCACAGGGTTAGATTTTTTTTCACTCAGTTCTAAATACCTTCCATATTCTCTCTCCATCTATTCACTTTCCATTTGAATCTTTCAGGAGATCTATCTGCCATCTAATATTTTTTCATACAGGATATGTTTTATTTATTTGTTTGTTTGTTTGTTTATGCATAATGGCATACAAGGCTGGGGAGTTACAATGTTATGCACACAGTAGTAATCCTGGCAGCTGACAGTCGCTAGTCCACCAGTGTTGCACTAGGACAAGATGGAGAATTAGCTTAACACTGGCTGGTTTGCAGCATTCTCAGAGGAAGTCACCTTATCCAGGATTTTCCTCCACCGCTCCTCCTCCAATCGTGTCTGGGCAGATTCAGCATTGGTTCCAGCTGCCCGTGCAAAATGCATTCAGTAGTTTCCGATCACCAAAATGGCTGTACCTATCTATCTACTTGCATACAATGTTTTTGAACTGCTAGGTGGGCAGGAGCTAGGAACAAGAGACAGGAGCTCACCCTGTCCTGCAGAACTGGACTCGACCCACCAGAGTGATGATAATCGCTCAGCACATCCAGAATCATTAAGCCTCTGCACCATCACATCTCCCCCATAGACACAAATCTACTACCATTCATTTATTCTTTCCATTTCTTATAATAAAGTCAAATAGCTTTGCTTTAAAAAAAAAGTTTGGTCATGTCTATGCAAAGAGACTCACTGAGTCACTCAGTGTCACTCTTTCTCAGGCACACTATGGATGCTACTTTGAGCTCCCGAATGAAAGGCAGGATATAAATCTAAGAAAGAACAAAAGGGAGTCTTAGAAAGCATTCCTTTTTTCTAAGCTGATATTCGTCAAATATTTGCCATTCTCATTCATTTTTGTATCTCCAAACTGCCCAATCATTCTTTTCTGCAACTATTCACTTTAATCCAACCATTCTAATTTCTTTTACTATTTTCCTTTTACACCATGTCCCTTTTTCTAAAGCCCAAAATTTGTAACTACTAAAACCTCGTTTATCCCATATTCAGAACTTCTCATCTTACCAACTACATGTAAAAGACACATATAATATATTCACTTACTCAGGACATGCCTCAAATTAAGGCAATTATGTTCAGCATTCTTACTCTATCATTACTTCGATACTGCAAGCTTCATAAATGATGCAAACCAGAGATTTGTATGCAAAACCAGTAAACTTTATGAATTTATGACATGTCTTTCAGTATCAAACTCTAGAAGAGTATGCAATTTAAAACAATAATTCAATGAATGCAGTGAGCTTATAAGATGGGATATACATCTAAATAAATACATGGAAATAAATAAATAAATAAATAAATAAAATTAATACAACCAATGTATTAAAATGCATAACAACACAACTCCTTTTTCTTTTTAAGAGGTACGGTATCTACTGCTACTGAAAGCTATTGTTAGTGTTGGTGAGCTTCTTTTGCTTTCTCTCTATATGGCATCTATTACTAAAAACGTCTTCTTTCCAACAGGCCAGCACAATATTTTGCATACAGGTAGTCCTCAACTTACAACAGTTCATTTAGTGACTGTTCAGACTTACAAAGGCACTGAAAAAAGTGACTAATGACAGTTTTTCACACTTACATCCATTACAGCATCGCTATGATCACGTGATTAAAATTCAGACACTTGGCAACTGACTCATATTTATGATGGTTGCGGCATCCCAACATCACCTTTGGAGTCAATGGGAAGCCAGATTCACTTAACAACTATGTTACTAAATAACTGCAGTGATTCACTTAATAACCGTGGCAAAAAAGGGTTGTAATATGGCCAAACTGCCTCTCTTTGCATAATTATCAGTAATGAATAAAATAAGGGAGAAAAGACAAGGAATAGAAAGTTAGAAAGTGAATTAAGGGGAAACTGAGCACTAGATAATCTAGAGATGAGAAAAAAACACTACGCTCATACAATTTACCAAGATTTCTTCGTAATCTTTGAAAACCACACATAAATTTAATGACATGGATCCACACCGAGTTATAACGGCTAAATAGGATTTGTTTTTTAATCACTACATCCTATTTGCTTCAGTAGAAGCATAGAAACATGGCTGGGATCATAGTCAAACTAAAAATTCACCAATAAACCTTGGACAACATATAACATTCCCATTCTAAGACTTATTATTCTTTTAATTCTTACATTTATTTATCTTCTCTTAATCTGATAGTCTATTGTGAAAAGTAAACTAAAATTAATTCTAGATAAGAATATTTAATATTATATTTATTTATTTGTTTGTTTGTTTATCTTTGAAAGTGCTTTTTATTGCTGATTGCAATCTTTGTGTTGTGTTCTAAGAGCACATTGCATGTTCTGATATGGGTTAGTTGCCCTAGACTATGTGTAATTAATAGTAATATTTATATTTTAAAGGATCAATATCAGTTCTTGACCTCAACATACAATATACGCTATTACTACATCACTAAATATGAAATGAACTATAATACATTTGAGAGACAAACCACTTATATCGAACCCAGTTAATACAGATGATATTTTATTATACCAAATGAAAGCAGTGTGGTTCCATTTAAATACTACAAATAAATGAAAGGTATATTGAAAGATTTTTCCATCTTTAATTTACTGAAAGCATTGAGGAGGTTAATCAGTGCCCTCAGTGTGCATTATCCTTTCTGAAGAAGTAAAGCAAATGTTTATGATTGAAGCTCCTATGCAAACTGAACTAAGAATAAAAATAGTATATTAATGTAGTCCAATTACAGTGTGTGTATGTGTGTGTGTGCATAATAGTACATATAAGAAAATATACACTATAGCTCAGAATAAAGGGAGCTATATTTCACTTTTAAGATGCTACCTCATAAATCTTTATTACAGGCTTTAGAAACATTAATAGTGAGCCCACAGAATATCCAAAACCACCATTTTCCTCAAGGCTACAAGATAACCTTTCGACTTACAAAATTTTTCCCATATGTACTAACATAAAGCATGTGTTCTTTTATTGACTAGACAAGAAATACTTATCAGAAGATTTCCATTAGTTAAAAAATTAAAGTAAACCAGTAAAAATCGGAATTAAGTTCAGCTGATAAATTAGTTCCTACTGCATGGACAAAGACCACTGTACATGGTAGGCCAACATGTAGGTAGGCCTCTACAACTGTACATTGCAGATCTTCTTTGACTATTTATACATTTCATCAATATACGGAGTGACTTTTGAAAAGGAGAGATTATTCTATATCATTATAATGTACTCATTGGTTTTCATTATTCCATTGCAATTGTAATTCCATTACTTCTATTGGCTCCACTGTGTTCAAAATCAACATTTTTGGAATGAGGTGCTTTAAACCAGCAAAGGCAATTTCAAGCATAGTCTGTAGAGAAACAGACGGAAACTAACTCATATTAATGTTCCTGAATAGTTGAAAAATGATTTACAGCCCATTCCTAATATCAAGCAAATGTTTGAATCTGAACACATTCCACATGATATGAGAACAAGAGAAGAAACTAGAGATCATTACCTTCGCCATTTGCTCTTGCTTCTGAGACAAGGCTTCCTTCTGTCACAGAGCTATTATGCAAGAATAAAGAAGCACATACTATTAAAAAAGTGAAATGAGGATTTATGGATTGAAAAACATGAGAATTTAATAAAGGATTGAAAGGATTTCTGGAAGATATAACAGGGAGGGTGACAATGGCTTTGTCAATATCTATTGATGAGAAGGTCAAACGCAATTATTTTTCTTACCTTTAGTTTTTTTCCTATATCTTTTTCTTTTCTTTTTTCTTTCTTCTCTATCTTTTATTTTAGATTTGTCTTTTACTTAATGAAAAATGTGCAATAAATATATATAAATAAAGAAGCAGGTACCAGTATGGTAAATCAAGTAAATCACCAGTATGATTAACAAGAAGAAGGAAAAAATTCCTTTTTTGGGAATGGAAATCTTGCTAATAAAAGAAATAAAATTGAATACATGTTTTACAAAATAATTGCAAGCAGACAATAATGTATAAAAAAATCCCTATGAAGAGCTGGCTATTAATATTAATAAAACTGACAACAAAAACCCACCATTATTTGAATGCCTTAGGAGTAGAAAACCAGCTAAACTGTGTAGGGTTTCAGATTCCAAGGCAAAAAGGGGCTTTGGAAGACCTAGATTTTTTCCTTACTATTATGCATCTGCCAAGCAAAACAAGAAATAGTCTGCTTGGTTTGCAGTCTCTATTATGTATGTGCCAATGAAATTTTGCCCTTGAGTATCTTGGGTGCACAGCCCTACTAAGGAGGGAATGGTAAAGTTGGATGATAATAAATAGAAAGCACTTCTGGTGCAGAATTATGGCAGGTTGATGATGCTTTTCAAAGGAGTGGAGAGGCATTGCAGCCGAGAACATCCATTGGAAAAGAGATTTTGGATGGCGGAATCTCCTTGGATCAAAAGGAGCTCATGAGATAAACCACATGCATTATGGATGTTCCTTGCTAGTAAGCTGCAAAAATGGAAAGGTGGCCTGGGAGCTGAGCAGCTCAGAGTCCCAGGATTCCATCTATTCTTATCTGTAGCCTATAAGGACATTAAAATCTGCCTTCCTCATTTCTTAATTACTTTTGGAAGTATTTTATCTAGGAACTCAGAGAGATTTCTTCAGCAGTAAAGATAACATTCCTTGCAGTCAATTTTTTTGGAATTACAGAGCAAAAAGCTTAATAAAGAGATTTATGAAAGTTTTAAACAGTTATTTCTTTACTCTTTATTTCTATTATTTTTACTTTTAATGAAAGTGCTTTGGTATAAATTTGTACTGAATCAGTTAAAGAGACCAGACCTTCATTGGAAAACTTTTTGTTTATTTTTAAAGATTGCATCTAACTGGCAAACTCTACATAAAAAAAGATATAGTAATGAACTAGACTGTAATGTTTTGTTGCCATAGAGACATGGCATGTGTTGTGGTTTGAAGTTAAGGAGAGCTATTAAACTGAAAGTATTAAAGTACAGAAAGATAAAAAGGATTTTAAAAGATGCTTGCCTGTACCTTTTGCCAGCTTGAGATATTTTCACTTTTGGATTATAATATACAATGGCAAGCATGAAAAAAATGGCAAGAGAGGCTAGAAGACATCACTAGAACAACAGGCAGAAACAATAGTTACAACAGATTTGCTTCAGAAATTATTTGAACAAATGGAAAAAAATGGGGAAAAAGAATGAATGAAAGACTTGTAAAGTTGAGAGAGTGAAAGAAGATACTAAAAGATGGAAAGTTCTATTAAGCAAATATCTGGAGACGTAAAATACAACAGTGAGAAAGTGGAAATTTTAGAGAATAAGATAGAAGTTATGAATAGAGAATTGGAAAAAGAATTAGATGAAGTAGCCTTATAGATACTGAGAGAAAAAGAATTTTGAAATTCAGAGCTGTTCCAGATGTTTCAAACAACAATATTAAACAAAGGTTTATTAAAGTGTTGGCAAATTTTCTGGATTGGAAGATATGGAGACAGAAATTGATAAAGTCCATATGATAAACTCTAGATTTGCAAGAACAAGAAACGTCCCAAGGGATATTTTGGTACAGTTTGTTCCAAAAACACAAGGGATCAAGCTCTGCAGCAGCATTTAATGGAAGATTAAAAATGGATAATAGAGATATAACTGTTTTGAAAGAGAACCTTATCAGAATTTTAAATAAAAGAACATTATTTTGTAGCTGAAAAATTAAAACAGATTCCATTTCAATGGGATAAATTTGAAAGTGTGATTTTTATTATTTTTAAGCAGCAGAGCTTTAGGCTGAATTCAGGAACATATTCATCTACAGCACAAGAAGAGAAGTGCTCCAAATTTCCAGTAAACAGTTGAGTATCTTTCTTTTCATAGAAACTAGCCTGAGAAAAGCCCTGAAGTGGGGCAGGGCTGTCCATTCTTCTCCAAGTTCTGAAGTAGCAGATAATCAATGTAAACAGTCCAAATTGGAAATAGTATCATCTTAAGCCAGCATATTATGCCTCAGACAAAAATACTTAGGGTGGGGGAAGTGGGGAAAAAGAATGTTAAGTTACAAGAGAATCAGTTTGGCTTTCAAAAAATAAGTGTAACCCCAAGTGAAAAAACTGACATAAATTCAGCAAGATGGCAAAATAAACAATGCCTGCTATTCTGAAGTTTCAGAGGGTATTCATCATTGTCAAGACTTTCTGTACAGTATAACCATTACAGCACTTCAGAAAAGTGGCAGGTCATCTCAGTTTTTCTATATTTCTATATCTTCAGGATATTCTTTTCAGACTTGGGGGAAGGGACCAACAGTACACAGAGAGAAAGCTAAAGCATTTATTCCCCTCTTTGGAAAGCAACTTCCCCCACCCTTAAATCTGATGTCTTAAAATAGGAAAATATTGATACTTACAGGACAGCAGGAAGGAGGTAATGTCAATCATAGCAACATCAAAATGGGAAAGTGTATCTTTTTGCCCCCAAAATATTAGCCCTTTGTCCTCATTAAAGCATCAGAGTTACCAGATATATTTCAGCTCTTTTCCAAGGTAACATAACAAAACAGCCATGATTTGAGCAAGGAAATTGCTGTGGAGTGGTCAAATTAATCTCTTGCTGCTGAAAATGCAATACAAATATGTATTGTTAATAAATAAAATACAGAGCTCCAACAGTGAGTGAATACTCATATTCGCCAGAATTATCAAGAACTGTAGATCTTGAGAGAGATGCCTAGAGTAAAATCACTTTAATTTTGATGGGATGGGAAATTCCAGAGTGGATTTAAATATTTTTGGAGAAATGCCAAGGGCAGCCAACAGGGGAGGAACAGACTAAAATTCCTTGGAGAGAGAGACAGAGAGACAGAGACAGAGATTGATTGATTTCCAAAGTCTTGGTATTACTGTTCAATAAAACTCCATCTTAGCTAATCCCCATCTAATATTTTATATTGTGAGAGGACATGAAACAGAATTTCTAAGGGAGAACTTCAACCAAAGGTAAGTTGATATGGAAACAGACAATTCTTAGTAACTTGGAACCACACAATTTAAAAGGACCTTTCTCAAACTAGTGCTAGTCCAATATATGGGACTTCATCTCCAATAAACTCATGTCAACACAGTCAACATCCAAGGTTCATGGGATTTGAAATTCCTTATATATAAAGGGTACCAATTTACCAAGTCATCTTTCAACATCCCCTTCCTCACTTGGTTGATGCTGGGGTGATAAAATTGGAGAAGACAATTATATATATATATATATATTGTCTTCAACTGCTAGAAGAAATGCAAGATATGCTTCAAATAAATGGGTCTGAACAAAATTTAATTTAATTTAATTTAATATCTCTGGTGTGGATAAAGCTACTTAGAGTTTACCTATAAGTTTTTGCTCTTCTGAATAACAGCATCTGCTGAAAGACAACCTCAGTCCTTCCCTTTTCTAATGTGGCATTAATGAAGTGACATTGCAATTCATTCTTGATTGTATCACCAGTGAGCTCCAGGTTATTGGAAACTGTGCAATTGAGCGAGGTTGGAAAGATCATTATTCCCTTCTGTATATTAATATTGATAATGGAATTCTCTTGTTATTTGGGTTATCGCTCCCATGCTATTTTCCCTGCTGCATAAATACTTTGCACCAATTAACTTGAAATATGTGTTCCCTCTCTATAGCTGCTGATACAGTTCTATAAAAAACAAGTATCAATATTAGAGCAGTTGCACCACCAAACTCTTGCATTGAGAAAAGCACCTGTAACAAGATGAACGCATACATCCATAGATGAATAAAGAAATATATCTATGTCTCCTCTAATATGTAGCTTTTCTTTCACCAAACTGAATTACTATAATTATTTCTGATCCCTGGAAATCATCCACCCTCTTTTTATCAGAAGTATCCCTTTTCTCTTTGATTCACTAAAAATCTCCAATTCTTCCAATTACGAATTGCTATAGCTCAGGGTTTTTCAAAACTTTCAAGACAAGTGGACTCCAGCATGCTTGAAGTCTACACAACTTAAAGTTGTCAAGTTTGAAAAGCACTGCTCTAATTCAGCTTTAACAGCTTTTCATTCATGGAAGGGCAATTTACGTCTTGCACTAGAATGTTATGTGAGATAAATTAAACTCAGAAATCTCTTGTTCAATTTTTTTGTACATGGGATGACTGAGATTTGCTTCAAAAGTTATCCACTATGTAATTCTGTGTGAAAGTTCTTTTTCAAGTTATTGCAGAATATAGTAGCTAGTTATTATTGTTTATTACATGTTTATGCTGCCCATCTCCCCTATAAGATTTACAAGGTGGAAGCATATTGTGACTGCAGCTCCCAGAATTCCTAGCCACGATTCCAAACACAGAATTCTGGAAATTTCCAAAATCTGTAAAGCATTCCAGGCTGAGGATGACCATTGTAAGCTGTTATAAATAATATTTATATTGCAAATCTGTCTACATTATCAGGTTTACAAATACCTGTAAAATAAATCTAATTGTGGCACCACTAGTCCCATAAATTATATTATTCAAACATTAATCACATGTCATAACACATATAACTCTTTCTGGTGTTTGATCCCAGTTATTAGAAATACAAACGGCATATTATATGGCCATCTTTCCATTCAAATGACTTATTCATTGACACACTAAAACTCAATCTCATTTTAAACTAATAGTTTGAAAGCTAAGCCATCAGTGTCAATTAGATTCTCAGTCACTGAATAATTACACTGCAATTGGCAAGGGTTAATTACTACTATTGTAAATGAAATGCTATGTGCGGGTCTGAGATGTGCTTGAATTGTTTGGTAAGGTGAGTTCTGAAGTTGTGGCTCTTTTTCACATATTTGGAATAGTCTATCAATTCTGACAGTCCATCATTTCTGTGGAGACTAGAGATTTCTATTTTAATTACCATTTCCTTCCTTCTAGTAACCAAGAAACAACAAGAACAGCAACACAACAGTAGTACTATCCATTTTTAAACCACTTAACCCCACTCCCCAATATGACCCAAATGAAGGCTTTTCTTGCTTGAATATATTATCTTTATTACAAAAATAAAACCGCAACAATATGTTCAAATGTTAGGAGCAACATTCAGTCACTTAGGTGTGAGTGAAAATAAGATTAGGGTTTAAAACATTTGACAAATGTTTTCCAGGCAAATCCAAATGGCTCTGCTACACTACACATCCTATGACAAATCATCTGTTGTTTTGGTAAGGTTGCTATAGAAATTAATTATTGCATTCTTTGGTAGCTGGCATTTCTCAATATACAGGAACAAGGTGGTGCTCTGGAAGGAGATATTTCCAGCCTCAAAACTTACTCCTAGAGGTCTCTTTCTGAATGTGCCCACACTTCCACTTTGCTGGGTTTTTCCCCATCAAAGTGAAGTACCGTGTTTCCCCAAAAATAAGACCTGGTCTTCTTTTTTTTATTATTTGCCTCCAAAAGAGGCACCAGGTCTTATTTCCGGGGGTTGTCTTTTCCACAGTCTTACCTCGCAGCGGTAGCACCAACAGCCCCACCCCACTTGCCCACTTTTTCTGTGGCTGCTCACTGCCAGTCGTGCGTGTCAACCCCAGCCTCCATTTTGCTGTCAGAGGCCTTCAGGAAATGCCTCTGCAGCTGAGAATGGAGCTCTGGATTGACATGTACGGTGCCTCCCAGCCTGCATTTCAAATTTTGAATCTGTAGCTCAGTTCTCGGCTGCAGAGGCCTTTCCGGAAGGCCTCTGATGGCGAAATGTGGCTGCAGAAGAAGTGGGCCGGCGAGGCAAGGCAGGTGTTGATTCATGGGAGTCCTGGCTGCAATGGTAAGTGGGTGCGGGGTGTATGGGGCAACTCCACACACCCCACTCCCGCCCTAGCTTGATTTTTAGGCATGCACCTCGCCCCAAAACTACGGCTTATTTTGGGGATAGGGCTTATATTAGGCCCACCCTCCAAAAAAATCAAGTTAGGGCTTATTTTCAGGGTAAGCCTTACTTTCAGGGAAACACGGTAGGTGTGTAGAGGCATGTGTGCAAACAGACAAGGTGTCAGGTGCAAGATATAGGGAGTAAAGGCTAAGTCAAAAATGAGTACAAGTTTATTGCATGCTACCTCTAAACAAGAATCTGAACTACTAACAGTCAAGGGCAATTGGCAGTAGATAAGAGTCAACATAATTCAAGGAGGGCTGAATTTAGATCTCTTGTGGGCAGGAAGTGACTCCAAACTGATTATGTGCTTGGCTCCTCCCTCAGGCTCAGCCCAGTCATCTCCAAAAGAAGGCTAGTTTCTGAAGCAGCCAATGGAAGCCCTAGAAAAACCACAGCTGCTCTAACAAGGAAATCCTTCATTGGTATTTGTCCAGCTCAATTGAATGGTTATACCTTCTTCTGTTTTCTTAAGACTTAGGCAATCTCCACAGATTTGGCCCAAGGATTAGAAGTTTCCAGTGTTTGTTCTTGGATATAATCCAGTTGTTTCTTCCCTTTCCCAAGTCAATGAGAAAGGCTGAGTGTGAAGATGTGGTACAATGACATCACAAAGTATATAGGCATAGCGAGTTGCAGCTTACGTATCTGATAACTTCCTGCATTCCATAGGATTAAGGCACTTGATCTCAGGTTTTCTAAATATTGATGACCCTGATCTTTTTTTTGCAGGGGGGGGCATCACAAACCAAAACAATAACCTCATTTGGTGTGTAAAAGAGGCCAAATAATTTGAAAAAAAATCATTGAAATCTTTAAAGCAAACTGCAACAATATCCATGTCATTAAAAAACCCTTCTCAAATTTGTCAATTTGAGCTTCTTTCTCTGCACAAATTACCATTCATAAGTATAATTTGTCTGATTTCCACATAAAGGTTTTTTTTAAAATTTTCAAAAAGTTTACAGTTCAATTTAAAAAGTGTTAGTGTGATAAAAATATACATTTTTATCATATTTATTTAAAAGATTTATATGGCTGTCCATCTTAAACACTTATTCTTGCCTAGTGTATTTGTGTTTTTGACATTTTTAAAAACGCAACAAACATTTGTATATTCTTTTCAAGGATCTAAGGGAGTTTTGCGCAGATAATTTTCTTCAATTTTTTTTATATATGAAAAACTCCTTTGTAAAATTCAGAAAATTGTGCTCTCAATATAACTAGGTTTCTGTTTGGGCCAGAATTCAAAAATAACTTTAGGCTTGAATGCAAACTAGATTTCTCTCCCTCCTCTTATGCTTTCTAAATAAATTCCTTAATGAGAATGAAGTGCTCTCTAGAAGTTGAATAGGGTGGTTATCTCTTTTGGGGGTATATTGCCTAAGATGTAAATGGATTTTCTTTCTGAAGCTCCCTTTTGCCCACAATAGCAACAAAGATTATATTTCAGAGAAGGGGTGGAGGGCATACAACAGAGGCCAATGCAATAGCTTTTGGTGGAGGTCATGTCAAGGGTGGTGCTCATCTTTTCCATAACCTGTTCACTGCATACTAGGCAATTCATTATGGTGATGTGATTGGTCTCATTTAACCATTAAGGAGGACCTGGGAGATTTTGTTAACAAAAATGTGCTGAACATCTTGGACAAAAATACGACCAACTGACAAACAGTCAGCATCTTTCCATGTGTGTGGCATGGCGTAGCTGACGGACTCTTCTCAACAGAACAAGAGAAATATATCTCTTTTATTAATGTAGTGGAGGATTTATAGGCAGAATTGCTTTTCTCACAACTAAATAGCTTGAATCTCTTCATAAGCTGATCTGCCATTTCAGAATCACAAGTGCTCCATCTAGTGGTTCACCATTTTCTTTACCCGCCTTTCAGTCTGCTGTTTCTTAGTAATGTTTTACAATGATTCTCCATTAACTCACTGAAGGTGTTGTTTGTTTAATAAAACGCAATCTTGATTTTACATTTGTAAAGAGCTTCAGGAAAAATACAGTTTAGCCCTTCATCTTTCATATTATCATTAAAATGTCTTGTGTTTCCTACTTCACTTGCTTTATTTGACCAATAGGAATTATATTTACGACCTCACAAAACAGCCTAAAACATTACTTACACAATTATGGAAGGTTAATATTCACCTGTAGGACAGATTACAACAATTAGGATCCAAACTATTCAAATGTGAACAAACTGTTATGTCCCTCTAAGGAGCTTCTGCCTAATTTCCACTCTACTTTTATAAAACTGGATTCTAATTTTAGTTTACCTCTTCTTTTCACTCTTAATTAAAATACTTTTTTTTCCTGCACCCAACAGATACAAATCCTGAATGGGAAACTAGGCTCCAATCCTTTTAAATCCCTAATGTTTGTAGTAAGAACACTGTCCTATTCACCAAGGATCCAACACCAGGGTGTATCCATCAAGGATTTGGGATGGTTTTCAGGTTGCAAAGGACAAACATTCTGTCAACATCTGTCATTTCTAAAAATGTACAAATCTAGTATTATGAAATTTCATAATTGATGGTAGACATTAAAAATAAATATCCAGAAGGAAGTGTCCGAAGCCAGAGATTAATCTCCAAAGTGCAGAACTAAAAGTGAGATTAACTTTCTAGATAAAATAAGGTTAGTGTAAATGGAACATACACAAAATAAACCATTTTTTAAATATCAGCTAAAGAAAGAGATGAAAATGTTGAAACACAAAAAGGACAATATGCTTAAAACATCAGTCCAAAATTTGATCCAATAATTCTTCCAGTCATATTTGAAATGGCATTGGAAGAAAAAAAAATGATTTAAAAGATTATGGCCTTTTTTATAGGACTGCTCGGTATACTCATCTCCTTGCTCAAATGATGCAAAACTTCAGCTGGTATTCATTGTAATCAATTTGTTTCCCTAGGATTTAGCTAAGACTAGCTTCTCCATACAAGGGCTGGAAGTTATTCCCCTATACCTCAAAAAGGAGACATTCTTAAGCAGCAATCAGTTTTACCAAGAAAGAAGAATTTTAAGACTGCATCACATATTCACCTATTTTAATTGTCAGGGCAAAAACAAAAGTATCAGGGAGAGGAAACTGTTTTATTTATTTAGATGCTGCCTATTTCACCTAGAGGCAACTCTACCTGGCTTAAGCTATCACTCAGATTTTTCTCCCTTCATCTTTCTTTAAAATTGTAATTCATTTTTCTCAGCCTCAATTAGGGTTTATTTCTCCTTTGCAAAGTAATCTCAGCCAGCCAGCAGTGAATAAAAAGACTTTGTGGCATTTGACTGTTGGTCAGATTTGTCTGTGTAATGATGTCAAGGGAGGACAAATGAAGTCAACTGAGATCAAAGGACTGACCTCATGATCTCAGCTGCTTAGATGGTGTCACTCAATTCCTCAAGTTTATCAAAAGCTGGATTGCTTCTTCCTATGGTTAGAAATAGTTAGGAAGATGTTTTATCTTAGCCCTCTATTCCCACAGAAACCACTGGCAGATGAATAGACTACAAAATGTCTTGATGAATGCAGCTTAGAAAAACATAGTCTACTATTAAAAATTTCAGATTGCAGCAATCCCTTCCAGCTAATCTACCTCTAGACTAGGGAGGGCTAAAATAGGAAAAAGAATATTACTGGTCTTGAGAGAATTAACAAGAATGTTAACTAATGCTATTTCAAATAATTTTTCCTTCTTACAAATGTATTCAGGTATTTTACTTTTTGGTTGCCAAAATTTATCAGTGTTAAGAAAAGTGTGTGATCTTCCAGAAATATTCTCAGACAAAAATCCTACTCAATAGCTTACGTATCTTATATTCAAAACAAAATTCTTTCATATAAAATGGAAGAAATGCCAATTTATGCAGCAGAAGCTACAGCAGCTGCAGTGTTTAAAAACACAAAATTAACAGCTGTTGACAATACGATTGTAACAAGAAATTTATGTCATTTCTTTAAATATATAAAATATTTTTTTTTTATTATCTGTAATGCTTAATGCTATATTTTAATGTACATGTCACATAAGTAAAATCCGTGTGATAATCCAGCTGATTTACCAGCACATTGTCTCTTAATATAACTGTGACAAATATATAATAACTCAATGGTCTTATGCTGTTGCAATTTAGAACATCTCATTCAATATTCACTGGAGACTGGAGAATTTGTTTTTAATGATGACCTAAATTGTAGCCTGCCACAAAGTTGCATAATACATTTGATGACACAAAACCCTAAGTAAACAAGTACCACACAACCCTAATTGGTTTTGGTAGAGAAGATCTGCCAATGTGTAATTCGTGTTAAAAAGTCTGGTAAATAAATGAATATGCAGTTATTGTAACTACCTTATCACATGCAGTCCTAGGAGTGGAACTGAAGAGAAAGAAGCTTCACCAGTTACACTGATAAGCTTCCTAAGTGAATGAACAATGAAATTTTGAGCAGGAGACAGCTTACACTGATTTAGTCCAATTAAGTTCAGTAGGATTAGAGCCATCTAAGGTGTCTGAGAACTACCCTAGAGATCGTCCCTGGGCTAACTTGAAAGTGTCAAGTAATGCAAGCTGTTTTAAAGATATTATCAAAACAGACATTTCCATTTCTGAAAAGTTCATCTTCCCCCAATTTCAAAAAGTCTGCCTTAGCAATGCACAGAAATCTTTTCAATATGTCAGAGGCCAAGATCTGCTGATGAGACAAAAAACCTTACATTTTTTCTACTTTAGATGATTTTTGCCTTTCAGAAATCAAATGGAATGTTGAGAACTTGAAAAATATTGATTTACTGACAGTTGTTGAAAAGAGCAGCCAGGGTTGGAAAGGCTTTGTTTATTTCCATTATTATTGGATGAACTGTTTTTATTTGTCTTTCATGAATTACTGAAAATTCAGACAACAATCTTCAAGCATTTGATTATGCATTTGCTGTTTTATTTCTTGCTAGTACAGTGCAGAGGGCCAAAGTCTGAATTATCTCATCATATGTTTATATCCAGTTTGAAATGTTTGCAAGGAAAAATAAACTGATGTCTTCAGATAGGGTGGAAAATAATCTCTGCCCTTCTACCATCTGATTCTGCCTTGCAAATCCTTTCTTCTTACTTCTGCATTCTGAATGTAACCACCTGTGAGCCACATAAATCCCGTGAACTTAACCATGATCAGTCTGTACCCTGCAGGACCACTCCCCCAATCATGCAGCATGTGGTGCTAAACTTTCAGTCCATTTTTGTTTGTTTGTTTCCAAAGGATGCTGAAAAGCAATAATAAAAGCCCAGAGGCATCCATTTGTAAGGCACCCGTTCTTTCCTTTAAAAATGCCCCCCAATAACTGGTCCCGAAATTTGGAGTCAGTCACTCCAATGATGTCATAATGTTGCTGGTGCCACTTCCTAATAGCCTTCAGAATCCTTTAAAAAAAAGGGAAGGGTTCCAGTTATAAGAACATTTTGTATCATTGTGTAGAAATGCTATCCAAGCACAATTTCACCGAGAGCTTATAAAATCATTCAATTTTAAGATTGTTGCACTATTTACCTGAGGATAAGTGCAACTGAACACATTAGGGACTTATTCCTAAATAAACACACCTTGGATTGTTATTCTACAAAATGCTTCTTATATTGGGAAGTATTGATGGATGTATTCCTCTTGGTTTCTTTTTCCTCTACTAATTTTCTCCTGCCCTGAAGTTCTATTTTATTGTATAGGCACCTTTCCCAATATTTATTATATTTACTACAAGGAGTTTATAGACGGGAATATTGTACGGTTTTACTTCCCTACCCACAGACCTGCAGGTGGGGAGCATAAGGCCCAGACAGAACCCTTGGAAACCTTGCTGAAATGTATGAATGTTTCTGTAGTCATGTTGTATGTCCATATTGCAGTATTTTATGAAACTGACATTTTTGCAATTGCATTGCAATTTATACTCATTAACAATTGTGCTTGCATTAAATTTGCTTTTGGTTGAACTGGATTGCTTGCACACAAACACACAGCAAAAAATAACCATATAATTTTTAAAAGTGGATCTATACTACTTTTCCTTTGCTGCTTGATTGGTCTGTCCCAACAAAAATCCTAATCTTAATCTCATCTATCTCCTTGCCATCAAAACATTCAATTGCTTTCTCTAGCATCTTGCCTTCTGGGTTTAATGTGTATACCCTCCCCCAACCCCCAAAAATTTTACTAGATATATGGAACTATTTAGGCCAAGGGTGTTAAACTGCTGGCCCGCGGGCCGGATGCATCATAGCGAAACCGCGCCCACCCCATTGCCGGCAATAGCAAAAAAGTCACAATACGTCACAACATGTCACATGACGTTGCGAGTTTGACACCCCTGATATAGGCACTCCTGACAAACTGAAAGTTTCAGTGAATTCCTAAATGAACAGAAGCTCACAAACTGTCCATACAATATGACAACTGCAAATCTGCAAGTATATTTACTATTTACAGATTCATAAGAAAATGAGACAAGAATACATTATTTTTCTATGTGGACCAGATTTAATGATAAGCTTTATTGAGTAAATGCCATACAGGATTGTATTCATAAGTGAAGCTTTAGATTCATATGAGATGACAATGGAATGTATGAATGCAAACATTTATTTAAAGTTGGTTTAGAAAATATATAAGTAAGTGAACAGGGGAGGAATTATGAAATATTTCAAATATGTATGAAGGTTGGTTGCAACTGATAGCAGTACAAGTTTACATGAGTTTAATGAAATGCTTAGTGTAATGGTTCAACACATCCATGGAGAACATGTAGTGCCCCCTTGTGGTGTCAGAAAAGATCACTCGGTTGAGATGTGAATGCATCCCAACCAATCTGCACATTTGTTTCCTGTCAATCCAAATGATCTGCTGCAAGTACTGGATGAATGACACAATAAAGAGACTGGATCTAAATATTAGTTTATCAGAGACTAAAACTCTGTGTTAGAGGAGATAGAGGGTACTATCCACCATTTACATTCAAATAACCAGTAAATGTTTCTTTGACACACAAAAACTTTCAGAACACTTTTTCTCTCCTCCCTTTTCTAAACCTCTCCCTTTACTTACACATCCATGTTCTGTATGACTGCTAGCAGTTCTGGGCTACAAGAATCTAGATCAGGTTTTGCGTTTCTTGGCTGCCATCTACTGGTCCTCCAGAATGGAGGTGTATATGATAGTTCTAGCTTCTACATACATTTTCAGAAAACTCCCACTGGACTGCAGTATACACAGAGAATACACCTCCTCCCCAAGATAGATGGAAGCAAATTGTCCTTTTCTGCAATACCTCCTTCCCTTTCCACTGCCTGCCTTCCTTTTAGAGAAGAAGGCAAGAGCAGTTGTTAGCTAAGCCAGTGAGAAAATGACATGTACAGAAAGAGACTTTTCTGGAGTCCAATGATGCCACGTGGACCCAGTGTAAGGAATTCAGCTTAGTCAGATGTTCATTCTTTGCTGACTGTCAGTATTAGGTTTACTCTCAGAAACTGGGAAGATTGGAGACCAGGCAGTGGATACTTAATGCTTTTGGATCTAGCAAGTTTCTCTTAAGATGCACCATGATCTCCTTTAAGGCCATGGGCAATGTCCCCTTCTACAGCAAGGCATTAGCAATCTCCCAGATCCAGGAACTAACCATTTCCCCAGCTGCACAAAGGAGCCAGGAAGGACAAAGATCCAGCCCACTGATGAGAAAGGACGTCTTAGTGAGCACCCTCTCCACCATCAGAGTAGGCCAAAATGCATCCCAGAGGACATCACAAAACAAGGCATTAGCCTAGGCTTTGCTCATGTGAAGTCAAGACTCAAGTGAATCCGAGTGATTGTATTAGTAAAAAATTGATCAGTGGCCAGGTAGGAATGAGAAGTTAGGCACCATAAACACAGCTGCTGACCAACAACCACTGACATATAAGAAAATGTTTTTTATGGAGTAGGTCTGAATCTTGGCCTGAAACTATGCTGACATCTGATTTATTTTTTACTTTTTCCAGTGATGCTTCAGACATCACTTGTTCTACTGCATCTCCCAGAGCTTTCAGTAAACCAAGAAACCATTCAGAATCTGAAGCCTTGGACATGGGATGGGATGGGACAGTATAGAATAGATTCTTTGGTCAACAAAAGTAAGAGTTTGGTGCAGTTTGAGGAACTATTTTTGCAAGCTGTTTTGAAGTATTTCCTTTTCTGGAACTTCCTTGTCCTTACAATCATGTACTCAGCCATTTTGACAATATTGTCACACACATTTGGCAAATAATTAAATCATCTGCCATTTTCAATTGACTATATTTATTAAAGAACCAAGGAGGAAGAAGTCAGATGCTTTAAGATTAAATAAAGACATATATGTATCTAAATCAAACTTACCAGGAATTTGAAACCTAAAACAGGTTTCAGAGATGCCCTGGGAATTCACAGCGTGGAATGTTCTTGACTTGTCAATAGTTCAAGGATAAAGGAAGATCTCATACTTTCTTCAGGGATGGGTAATATTAACTTCCAGAACAAGACTGAAAGTGCCTACCTAATCAATACTTGGGAAAACCTGGTAATGTTGATATTCCTCCAGGTGATTTCTATTTAGGTTTAACATAAAGTTGAGGTTTGGGAAATAAGAAAGAAGTCAGTTTTGAACATGTAGTAATTATTTCTTTTATTATTTTTTTAGTCTAGTGTAACTGGGTTGGAGACCTCTAAGCATGTTCTTTGTCTGAAGACAGAGGCTAGTAAGAAATAAGGAAAGGTTGTGTTTGTCACAAAACCTTGCATACTATGATGATGAAATACTGAACATATAAAAACAGGATTTATGTTAGGTTAGATGCAAATGACATTTAACTTAAATGACAAGAACATGGGCAGCACAATGTTTTTTAAAATATTTTTGGATATTAATTTACTAAGGAAATATTTCTATTGTTTTGATTAGAAAGCCAAGGTAAACCAAGATATCTCTGCAAGGTAAAGACTTGTGCTATTATTTTGTCCAAAAGGGTTTTACAACAAATCTAAACATAAATTGAATTATTAACAATTCAATCAAAAAATCCAGTCTGAAATGAAAATAAAAAAAGTCTAATATGTACCTGAATATGTTGAACTTATTAAAAAAAGATCTTTTCCCATTACAGGAGAAATGCCCAAAGGCAACATAATCAAACTCAAGAGATTCATTTTTTTCTCTACCCCGCCATCCTACAGACTCTACTCTTCAAGTATGTATATGTGCTTAGTTTAATGTATTAAATTAAAATTCAATATTAATCAAAAGAAAATGTTTTTATACACAAATGCACACAGAAACGTAAAATTTGGCAGTATCATCCCATGCTGCTCAATATTTAATTCTTTTTAAAAAGTTGACTCAAACATCCCCCTGTACTTAATTCCAGCCTAAGCAGCAATACATAATAAAACCTGAGTCTCATTAGGATTAGAAGCAAGGCAACCATCCAGAGGAACCAGCTGCAGAAAACCACAGTTCAAAACTTGCTAAGCTTTTATGGTAACTGATAACAGCTAGCAAATTTTGAAATTAAAACTCAAAAGAAAGAGTATAGTTTTTCAACACAATGCTGGGATAACTCCAAAGCACATTGTAATTCTTTTAGCGGGACTTTAAAACAAACACTTGTGGAATTAAAACTGATATTTGCATTCAAAAATATGGATTCAAGTTGCAAGTCTCATTTTAAAATACTGAGCGCAGCATCTTTATTCCCATTGTTCAGATATTGGCAGGAGGAACCACAAATATTAGGAATAAGTACTGACAGAGATGGAGCACATGGGAGTTCTTCAGCCCTGCTGCCTGCCAGCATGTTGCTTCCAAAACATTCTCCATGGATGGATGTTGCCATAAGCCTCAACAGAAAGATTTTCTATTCCTGCGGAAAACTGTTCTTCCTTTCATGTCAGACTGGGACTTCCAGTGCACTATTACTGTGAAATGTGGTTATCCATCTAAAAATCATTATGAAATGCTAACTTCAAAGGAGTTATCATGACGGTTTCTTTCCCTTCTTCCTATGTTTGGTTCTTCAACAAAACAAGGGGAAAAAATACAGTACCAGAAGCATTTTAGCAAATGATATTACATTGGCCACGGTTAGCATGCATTACATTGTATAAATTGTCAAAAACTATATATGCAACTGTAAATTTATTTAACAATTAACACCAATAAAAAGGGAAATAACAATAACTGGTATCCAATGTTCCAAAAATTGGGTAATATCTAAGAGTTACAATTCTTAAAATCCAAGCAATGTACTCACCCTGAAACTTTTAGTTTTGGCTTCATTACTTGTTGCAATAATTTAAGATTAATCATAAATCAGCTTTAAGACTAATGTTAATAATATGGCAATCGCTTAAGAACCTAATTAGCACCATTCCCTGCTTACAAAGTTATTAAGACTTCAGAATGAATATACTGGCAGGGATCCAGAATTGATCTATGCAGATCAACAATCTACTTAACTACAGATCCAAGTTACTCTAAAAGAATGTGACACCAAAGAAATGTGCACATTAAGAATCTTCATTTATCAGCAAGGGTTCCACCTCCAAGGCCACTGAACCAAGTCTCTTGTTTTGTTGTCTGTATATAATGAATTGTGCAGTTATCTGGATGTAAAGTTAAGAGAAACGTTACTGAGGTCAAACAAAAACAACTTGAAAATGAAAATGGCATAATTTAAGAAAAATCAAAAAATTACCCTTACCACTCATATACAAAAACAAGGACATATACAAAAACAAATTCATATATACACTGCTTATCCCTTCTCTGGAGCTGGACAAGAAAATGTTCCTTGCTTCCAGGGCTGCAATAGGTAACTGCATGAGGATAAGAGAGAAACATACAGACAAACACACACACATGGAGGATGGGGGGGAGAGAGATATTTTCATTTCTGCTTTGAAATAAAAATATTGGGAAATATACATCACTGGGAAATATACAGGTCCTTGACTTACGACCACAATTGAGCCCAAAATTTTTGTTGCTAAGTGAGACAGTTCTTAAGTGAGTTCTGCCCCATTTCACGATCTTTCTTGCCACAGCTGTTAAGTGAATCGCTGCAGTTGTTAAGTTAGTAACACAGTTAAGTGACTCTGGCTTCCCCATTAACTTTGCTTGGCAGAAGGTCGCAAAAGGGGATCACGTGACCCTGGGACACTGCAACGGTCATAAATATGAATTAGTTGCCAAGCATCTGAATTATGATCACGTGACCGCAGCGATGCTGCAACGGTCGTGTGAAAAATGATCCTAAGTCACTTTTTTCAGTGCCGTTGTAACTTTGAAAGGTCACTAAATGAACTGTTGTAAATCGAGGACTACCTGTATAGCTTCTTGTCTTTTTGATACTTCTAGCTCAAACATAAACCCACTTAACTTCTATATTAACAGTTTTCAAAATAGCCTAGAGGAGGGAAGGGTATGATACTTCAGTAAACTTCTTTCTGCTAAGAGGGCTTGTTTGTAAAATCAACCAAAGAACACTCTTTTTATTGCTTTGCTATGAGAAAGAAACTATTGCAACAAGAACGCTGAACTCAACAAAATTACCTGCTACTAGCTGTTAGTATATAACAATTACAGCGTGGACAATAAGAAAAATGTATTGAGTTATACATTAAATATAACTTATCAGTAAGCACTGATAATTATTTTAGGAAGGATTAAGACAATGGGAAAGGAAAAACAGTTTGAATATTAAATTATATTTTAAACATTTTACTTATAATTACAAGCTTTCAAGTTTTACAAGTTTTCATCTTAACTAAAATGTCTGCATATATATTCTGTTCTGTAATAACAATCAAACTTATGCCCAACTGATCAGAAATCTGATGAAGAAAACTAGCAGTCCTCCTTATCAATTACTATTACATGTAAAACCCTGAAAATATTTCAGATAAATAGCTATTACTTTATCATTTGTCAATAAAGTCCTATTAATTTAATTAAGAATTAACAAGATTATAAATTTTCATTAGAAAAGGATACAAAAATATCTAGTAACAATACTCCAAAGCTCCCAATAAACCAAGGGAGATGATGCCAGAAATAAAGACTTATAAGGTATTCTGTTGCAGGCATCTTTAAGACAAGACTCAGGCCATATGTGCCGTTTCCTATCATGGCTAATGCAAACAAAAGATAAGATGTCCCATCTGTCGATCTTCTTTGGAACTAAAGGATAATATAGCAAAGCAGTGTTATAAGTAATTTATCATGTATTTGAAATAACTATTTCATGACCATTGTAAGCTTTTGAATTCACGTTGTCCACAGTTCCTATTCAACACAAAAATAAGAACACAGGAAGCTACATTAATCAAATATAGTGAAATTGGACATAGATGAAATTGGAGTCTAGTATGTCCTTCCTTAAATCTTCCAAAATTACAAAAAAAAGAAACCACCAATTGGAATCATTCTCATTTATTATTCAATATTTAGCAGTAATAAATTAGTGGTCATTAAAAGAATAGAAAATTGGGGTAGTATTGAAAAGATGACTGAGAAACTTGAATCCTGAATAAAAGCACTCAACATCACAATGTTTCCTTGAAAGGCTCCATTTGTAAAAAAATCATTCAAGATTAATCTCAAATGCAGATCTAGAGCCTTGCCATCTTTAATCTCAGGAAATTTTTAATGACTCAGCACAAATAATGAGTTCTATTAAAACTATCAGTTTTTGTTGGATACTGAAGAAATTGTTATAATTATTCCAATCCTGTTTCTTTTTAATCAGTGAAATCTAGCATTGCTCTCAATAAACTGAATCTAAATGAAATGGAAGTCCCCTGTTAAAACCAGTAAGCATTTAGCAAATTCAGCTTATTTCAAACATAGCTCAACTGATATTCCCATGGTAATTGCTCTGTTTGCTGATCATTTGCATAATTTTTAAGATTTTTATCTTTAAATTGCAAATGGATGATTTGTAATTTTGGATATGCAAATAATAGGTGTGATAATAGGTGTGACATGGTCTACAGTGATTTTAGAAGTGAGATTGTACTTGATCATTCACTTTATCTATGAATGTTATAGGTAGCCACATTATCTTCAGAACCAATAAACTTACATTTTTATAGAGCTGAGGAATTCTAGATCCCAAGTAAAACACACACGATAAATAGCCACAAACAAAGCCTGATGTTTCAACAATGCCGTGAGACTTCTGAAGAGTTAACAAATAGAAAACTATTAAAATTTGCAGGAGGCAATTCTAAAATAACTTGTGAATAGCATGCTAAATATTAAAACAGTGAATATGGAAATGCTTGTCAAAATTGAAAACTGAGTATTCTAAACCTTGGGGCTATTAGATATTTTCTATATAATTTGAGTTTGATACAATCATTACAAATACTTTATAGTTCAGACTTCCGGTTTTGTGCCGTAGTGCATGGCCGAAGGATTGCGGAGCTCCGCACCCCACGGCTAATTTCACCCTGCCAGGAGACCCTAAATGGGTCTAAAATTGTCCCGGAGAGGCGACAAAGAAAGAGGGGCGCCCCGATGATCACGGAACAACGGTGGTCATCCCGCTCGAACTAGGGGAAGCCCTCTAACCCAACAGGAGAAAGGTTGGCCACACCTCGGTGACCAGCTCAAGCTACTTGCAGCCGAAGTCCAAAGGCACCAACCAGAACAACGGTGAACAGCGTGCTTGAAACTGGGTGAGGAATTCTCCTCACTATCTCTCCTATTTTGTATCTGATTTCCTGGAAAAGATACCCACGAAGCAAAAATCCTCCCAAAGTGAGAAGGGAAGGAACTACACCCCCACCCTCCCATAGACGGAAGCGGCGAATTAAACTCTTATGGGGAACAAAAATATATTGAAACGAGGTTAAAAATACTACAGTCTGGACAAATTTGAAAACTAAGAAAACTATTAAAACTCTATACCTGAAAAAGTATTGATGAAATTATATATATATATATATATATATTATATATATATATATATATATATATTATATATATATAATAACTCTTTGCTTCAAAAGTTGGAAAATGAACAGCTACTGATACCTAGTGGAGGATTAGAGAAAACTATAGCTGCATTGATTCAAAATTTGGCAAGACGCCCAGAAATATCAAAAAACAGCTGGGAACAAAGCATTGGGCTATTTAATACAGAGTGAAACTATATATGTTTAGAAACTGTTGACCTTCTGGGATTATAAACACACTGAGCTGCATTTTTAAGTTTAAGAACTGTTTGCAGAGAAAGAAAAACTTTGGCTTTGGCTAATCTTCTACAGGGGAAGTTACTGGAAAGCTTTCAGGTGGTTAAACACTTTGGACTGAAATCTTGGCTGGCTGATAATCATCAGACCCCTGAAAAGAAGAACTGTTACAAAACACTGTTTTCAGTGGTGCTTTGATAATTGAAAATGTATTGGGATTACAAAAACCATATATAAAGATAAGAACTACACAAGATTTGGTTGTTTGGATTCTAAGATGGGCTGGTTTGATAAAGCTAATTAAAGAGACTATGGCACCGGTGAAAGACTACTTAGAGGAGGGAGACAAAATGGAGGTTGTATATTTATCTAAAAGTGACAGAAAACCACGCCTAACACCACCTCCTGAAGACCCCAACGTGGAACATCAGAGATCTGCAGGAATAATGACTCAAGACAAAGCAAATACATTCCAGGAGAAAATATATGCAATGTTGCAATAGATTCAAATGACAATTGTCTTAAATTATGATGAGATTAAAAACAACTTTGATAACATAAATGAACATATTTCTAACCTAAACTCACAATTAACGCTCAAAAAATGATGATAAAGAATGAACAAATAAATCAGACAATAGAATACAAATCAGAGGAAAATGACTTAAATATGACCTACAAATGAAGAGAACTACAACTTAATACAAACAAAAGAAAATCCACAAAATTTTGCTACAACAAAGGAAATAAAAAAGATGCTTTATCTTCCAGGACTTGAAAACAAACTTGAGGACAAAAAGAAAGATTTAACAAAATGGATTAAAGAGCTGTAAGGAGAATCATTAAAACGTGGGAGACAAAAAGTGAATATTCTACTTAATTTGTCTTTTTTATCTCCAACAATATCTACAAAAATACAACCTGGCAAGCTAAACCTACTGATTTGGAAAGCGACCTGGCAAAAGAAGAAGATTAGAACTAGATTTAAGAGATGTGATTCAACTTACCAGATAGAATACTATATGACTAAACACCTGTTCGAATACGGTTAAAAATATAATGTTTGGATATAAAGAGGCCCTATAGTAAGATTGCTAGATGGCATATTATATGATTAAATACTTATTTGAACATGGTCAAAAGAATAGACAAAGCTTGGACATAAGCTTTAGTAAGAGGGATATAAGCTATAGTAAGAGGGACATAAGCTATAGTAAGAGGGATAAAATATATAAGTAGTATAATACTTTTATAATATATGAAATGTAAAAATATTGAGACGGCGTATTTGAATGAAAAGTTTGGATATTCAAAGGTAATGAATTTTGAAAAAATTATGACTGATAAGAGTGGTTTCAGTACTGAGGGGAAATTAAGCTTAAATAAGAATCTTGAAAATAGGACATATAATGACTTAATGACTTCTATAAACACAACTGAAACATAAGCTGATTAGAAAAGATGTTATATGTTGATGTTATTGTTATATGTATAAATACTAGAAAAATGTTTATACCCAATTCTATATGTATTGAAAGTATTAAGAATTATATTTCTTTAATGTAGACAAAAGGAGAATATTGCTGGAAGAAGAGAGGATCAAGGAAATATATTATCAACTAACATATTGATCAATTATAGAAATTAATTATTATTGTTTTTAAATATATGAACCCAGACAACACATTGTTCACTAAGCACTAAAGATTGTTATTGTAAAAAATTAATAAAATATATTAAAAAACAAATACTTTATAGTTCATAAATATTAAGATAAGTACTCCCTCAGGTACAGTTCATCTTCTGAGGACTATAGTGATATGTCTACAGAGTTTTCTTTGCAAAATATAGAAAGGGTTTGCTGCTGTCTTCTTCCAGAATGTTTTTTTTTTCAACTTCCATTATAGCCTACAGTCATGGGATTTCCCATCCAAGTACTAACTAGCTCCATTTCTGTGTAGGGTTTTGTTTTTGTTTTGGGAGATCAGTCAAAGTCAGCTTGCCTAATGTATCTACATGGTAAATTTGACAGTAACTTAAAACAAGGATTTACCTTATTGGATCCCAAAATAGTATTCTGGACTTTATTTCTCATTAATAGCTGAGTAGGTAACAGCAAACAGAGTAGTAAACATATCATGACCCAGGCTATACAAGAATACTTCATTCCACCTTGAAAGACAAATGAAAAATAGGGCAAACAAAGTATTTGATTGCTTAAAAAAAACTGTTTGCAATATAAATGGTAGTATTCTAATATACTTGAGCAGCATAGGGTTTTTATATTGACTCAAATGGTTTATCATCATTGATCCTACAGGAGACATTTTGCAATAACCCTATGTAGCAGCAGTAATGTTTATTTGTTCAATGTCTAGTAAAATTTTAAAATATACAACACAAAAGTAAAATCAAAGGGATGAAATAAAATACCAACATAACAAGGAGGTTGAAAAGATGTAAGATAACCTATTATAATTACATGTTAATTAACTGGGCAGATGTAAATCTAAAATACTGCAATATATAAAATAAAAACACACGTCACCTAAAACATAGTAAACTGAAGTGATAAATAATATAAAAGTGGTTATTCCAGGGAACCAGTTTTGTCTTATTTTCATTGCGCAACTCAACATTTGGTTACTGACCAAGTAATCAAGGATTTTGAATCTTCCAGATGATTCACATACAAATTATCTGGCTTTCCTTGGAATTTAAATATTAGGGGAAGAACATAAGGAGACCTGAAATCCTTATAGAATTTATAGTGTAACAATACATGAAAAATAGGTTTGATTTCCTTGTAATCAAATGGGCAGGTATGCTTGGTTAATGGGGTTTTGAAGTATCTGCCTCGCACCAATGCAGATGGTAAAATATTATGCCCTGACTTGGAAAAATGCTATACTCAACCTGGGGAAAAGTTAAGATTTTGTAAGTATTTTGCTACTCCTTCTTTGTTGTATCCAATTTCTGTTATATATACTTTAGTTTCCTCATACCCTTTATCCTTTACTTGGTCATATCCTAAAGAAATTAGGAATACTCTGGAAAACCTGCACACTGCCAGCTTCTGCTCAGCAGCCTATTTCCAGGATGAAGGAAAATTATTCGTTAAAAGTAGAGGGGTCAGCCCAGCTTGAAAGAATCGGATTTTCAGCAATTAATTCATCCACTTCCTTCATCCCTGTAACCTGGATTATGGCATTCCTATCTTAAGCCTTAACTGGGTGTTTGCTGTTCCATTGGGAGCAGCATGGACTGATTTCAAGAATTTTGTTTGCACCGATTCCAGTGCATCCTTCTTTGCATAAATGACCACTTGTGCATTGTAAAAGATTTAAGCCAATGAACTGACCTCAAAAAATGCTGCAGGACTAATTGGTCTTTCTTTATCTAGAAAAAGCACTTTATAGTAATTGAAGATCTAAGGGTTAGCTACGTTACTTAATTCTGGTGCTCATTCCAGGTTCCTTTAGAATGGAAAACCACTGCAAAGTATTTAAACGAAATATGCTCTACTACGTCCATGATAGTTGAGTGTCTCTAGCAAAGACCAGAATTTTAGATTTCTCAAAATTTACAACCAGTTATTGCTGTCATTGTTCTTTTCAACCCTATATAGGGCTTGTGAAATTATGGCAGTTTCCTCAGCATGGAGGAGTATAGGAATTTTGCACCTTGATAGTTTAGAAGTCTGGGTTATGAAAAAGGTTTACCACTGAATTGACGTATATGTTCAAAAAAGAGGGGATAAAAATACATTCCTAATACATAGAACAATCAATATGTCACAGAGGGACCTTTGGGGATTACACCTCACTCTTATATCCTTATGGGAGACAGGAACTGCCCTTATGTCATTGAAATGAAGTAAGATCACAAATGATGTTAAATGTATGGCACTAATGGGATGTGATGTATACTTCCTTTTTGTTGGCTAATACATACAGCTGTTACTGTGGACAAATTCATGCTGTAATTTGCCAAATACAACAAAATATCCTTCAGCAACCAGGCTAGTGATGAGTTATTCAGGCTTTTAGCTTCATCTTGATCTTGTCAACATGTTTTTCTGCTGATGTTTCATGTACACTATTCTAAAATTACAGAATTCTAAATGCAACAATCTTAATCTTGCCCTATAACTCCATATGCCATTTAAATTTGCATAGTTTGGGCAGTTTGAAATGTCACATATAAATATTGAACAAATTACACATACTACAAAGATCTCATATGAAAACACTTACATTTTGTTATCTTCTGATTTTTTAACTTATAGTAGAAAAACTGAGATATCACAATTATGTCCATGTTAATATAAAAAATTGCAGTTACAGTCTGGAAAAAAGTAAAAAGAATCAAGCATAATTTCTTATATCAATTGATAGAATATATAATAATATACATATCAAAAGTTTTACTCACTCAGTCTTGTTCTTTTCTTTTTAGAGAAGATTCAATAAAAAGAACATTCAAAAGTGCATATTTATGTGTATTAGCCATCGTCAAGTGTAATACAGCTAAGTTTACCTGTATTGGAAGTTGATTTGTCAAATAGCACCCAATAAAATTGGTGAGGTCTCCTGCAAGCCAACACAGCAGAAAACCCAAAGAGAGTGCTTGCTCCACTTTTCCATTCTGGTAGGCTACATAGAGTTGACTGGGGGGAAAAAAAACAACAGAACTGTCCAGCAATTCAAAGTTCATAAAATGCATGTCAGTCAACTCAGATAAAAGCAAAAATAAAGGCAATATAGAGAAGAAAAGAGCCCTCTGAAATAGAACTGAATAGAACCATATAATATTGACAGTAATTATTTTCAGAGTACAAGAAATACCTTCTCTTGCAGGTTATTAATTAATTTGTGAAGACAATTAGTAGTACAGGTAAGTTCTTGACTTATGACCATTCATTTAACAACTGTCTGAACGTTCAGCATTGAAAAAAAGTGACTTATGACTGCTCTTTCCACTTCTGACCATTGCAAGGTTATCAAAATTTGGGTGCTTGACAGCTGGTTTAACAACCACAGTGATTTGCTTAACAACTGTGGCAAAAAAGATGCTATAGAATCAGATGCTGTAATGACTGTATTGCTTAGCGCCAGACGTTCCAGTTCCAACTGTGGTCGTGTATCGAGGACTTCCTGTATTCATGGTGTACAAGCAAGGAATGAATTTGTTCCTTCTTGTCCTGTTTTGTGGCAAAGTCCACTTATTTTGCACTGCACTCACCTCCTTCAAACAGCAAAGGTATTAATATATTCTGCTATTTAGGTCTGAGAGATAGTGACTTGCTCCAAGTTGGCTTCCATGTCCAAGGAAGGACTAGAACTTGGGTCTCCCCATTTCTAGTCCAGCCCCTTAACTACTACACCATAATGGCTTTCTATGAGCAAAGCATGGAAGTTAAGGGATTATTCATTAGGATTTCATGACTGAGAAAACATTGAGCTATTGATTATTCTGGCTCATCCCACTGTGGAGGTTTTTCCCTCAAAACACACATAATCATAACGTGGAACTGAGTCCAGAAAGAGCCCCAGTGAATACAGAGCAATGCATCCCACATATGCCAAGAATGGTTATTTCTTGATTTTCAAAAAATAGTTGTGTATCCATTTTTCCTCCAAGATAAAGCAGGAGGAAACATTGTGTCCACTGCTCTTGTAGGAAGAGGCTTCAGATGACATAGATTGGTGTTTTCAAGACACAACCACAATAGAATAATTTATCAACCATCACAGTACCTTAAACAGAAGAAACATGCTGCTCTGGCTAATCTATTTATAATATGTAGAAAGAAACAGAAATCCATCAAAGAATAAACCAAACTGGCAATTTCTGAGTAAAGCCTCAGGCAAGATTGCTCATGTATAAAGCTGAAAAATACTGAAAGATTTAAACTCACGGCAGTGCAGCAAACAGAAAGCAGGCAATGGAGATCAGTCCCAGCAGAATGCTCCAGTACTCCCATGCATTCCTGATACATTCTCCAAGAAGATGCCAAATCCAGGGTGTTCCATTCAGACACAATTTCTTAGCCTCTACTGGAGAGATATTTAAAGCAGGGGGATGAAGCTGAAGAGCCATCTATTCAGGTTCAGGGATATTACTTCAAATTTGGCTCTGCTCTGAACCCCATACAAATCCTTTTATCAATTTTGAATATGTTCTTTCCCTTGTCCAAGCTCCCACACAGAGAGGGATAATTTGCTTCCAACCTCACAGATGGGCCTGCAATTCAAACAAAATAACACACCCAGCATGAATACATCAATTTAAAAAGACAGATCCAAATTATTCTATTTGGACACATATGAAAGGCAAACTCAAAGCAAGGAAAATATTGTAGACGTTAACCCACAGTGCTTAAACATTTTTACAGATTGAAGTTGGACATTTTTGTACAGTTATTGCTCATTTTTAAGTCCAACACAAAAGTTTAAAAGGAGTTTAAAGCTCTTAAGCATTCAATCTGGCAAAAAAATAAATAAAACCTGTGGTCTCATAGTTAATAAAATTATATATATATGGAAGCCAATCAAACAGACTTCATGGTTGTAAACAAGAACCAGAAGACAGCAGTGGTGAAAAGCTGGGGAAGTACCAGGGCCTGAAGGAGGAACTAGAGAGGATGTGGAAAGTAAAGGCCAAGAAGGTGATGGTAGGACCATTTGGGCTGTGACACCAAAACTGGAAAAGTGGTTCCAACAGATCCCATGAACATCATAGCTCTCTGTCCAGAAGAGTGCAGTGCTAGGAACAGCCTAAATAACTGTGTAGAACCCTCAAACTCCTGGGCCTCAGGTAGAAATCCGAGACTGAGGAAGACATATACCTCTCATACAGGTGGGAAGGGAATTTTTTTTTGGAAAACAGGAATATTAGCAAATAGACATAACAGAAGAAAGGAAAAACAATCATCACATACGTTTTTATTTTTTATAATAATTTGCCATTTTCACATTATAAGAATGGATGCCTATTACTAAAACATTTAAATATATGGAATCAAACAACTGAGCTTTTTAAACAGATTTGCCACAGTTCTCCTGAGTTTAATTTACTACATTTGTTCTGTATGCGTATCATGTTGCATCCTTTTGACCATTATCCAAATGTTAATGGCATTGGAAGGGGGGGAGAGTGGAAAGAGAAAATTGCTATTTTCCTGACAGAAAGAGTTTGTTACTTCTTACTTCTTCCAATTCTTCTTTCCACCTAAGATCTTCCAATATAAAACAGCACAAGGCTCAACAGAGCAAAGCAGTTTCCAGCATAAATGCAATGTTCTCTCTTGTACAACCCTGGTTTATTTCATGCAAATCCTTTTCACGGAGTTATACCCTTTGTAAATATTGTATTTGGATGGAATATTTTATTTTTTTAATTATTATCATTTGTAAAGTTGTTTTGGAATAATTTCCAGATAGATAGCTTACTATATAAAACATACTTTGAAATAAATAAATAACTCTAAAAATAATTTTGTTTAGCTCATTTTTTTCTTTAAGATGCTACAAAGCTCTTTATTCTATTTATATAACTTTATTTTTTTAATACAAAAGAACTGATTCTTGATATAGAAAAATGTTTAACTCAAGGAAAAATAACCCAGAAATATTTAGGAACAAATATGCATTAGAATGAAAGATAAAATTTTAACCCTTTATTTAAGATGTGTTTATATTCTGTGTTTTAAAAATATGGAATCATTATCAGGTATAGGTTATATAGTTACAATGATTAATATGAATATCCTGTTTTGTTGTCATATATTTTACCTAAAATATAAATAAGAGTAGCTAAGGGATTTTAAAATTCTCCATATTATGTGAATACACATTCTGTGTAACTAATGTTTATTGAAAATTAAAGGATTGAATGTAACTTCCTAAAACTGAAACATTAAACTAACGAAATATAAAGGCAATATATCTTGTACTGAAACTTTCTAAAATTCATTTTATATTCAATATTATGAAACCAGAGAAAAGATTAAAATAATGACCTAACTCTGACCTGACCCTCCTCCCCAATCCAAGGGGATGTGTAGAAATGATAGGAGCAGGATGGTCCCTCAAATACCATGACTCCATGTCATGTAGGGATTTGTAGGTAATAGCCAACACCTTGAATTACATGTGGAAGCAAACTAGAAGCCAGTGCAGCTTGCAGAGCAAAGGTATAACACGGGCAAAGAAGGCACACCCCTAATTTTCCATACCCGTCCCCAGGCTAGACTTTCCAATTTCCAATCACCCAGAAGCCTACTTACCTGCCCCATCAAGGAGTACCTACTCAGAATGGCTTCTGCCTACACCACTCAACTGACCTCCTGGCCTATCCACACACTCACATCTACCCAACTCTCCTGCTCTCACCAGGCGCTCATCCAAACAGATCTAAGGGTGATCAGAGGCAAGGGTTATGCTTTCACACATCTGCTCTCTTCTGAATACTTGCCTAGTGCTAATTAGCAAAGTAGATATCCCAAATATGTATATAAGGTACTGTATATTTGAGAAACAGTGAGATGGACTGATTGCAGGAAAAACTGGGATCTTTCGCATCTGCAGTTTTAGATAGTACCTGTTATGTATAAAAGATAGGACTTTCAGGTATTAAATAGTAGACTTAGGATGTTGCTTCATTTTATCCTCACAATATCACCTCTGTGAGACAACTTGGTTTGAAAAAGAGTGACTGGCCCCAAATCACTGAGTGACTTTATACAGCTGAGGCCAGACATGACACAGGTCTCCCAATCTTTCTTCAATACCTCAATATAATTAGATTTACTGAAGATGAGATTTTGTTTTTGGAATATATCTGTTTTTACTAGAATGTAAAGATTATCAGATGTGAATCAATTAATCACCTTCAAATTGCTTCAGCTTGTATCCCATATTGCAATAGATATTGGAAAATACTGCTTATACAGATACGACATTAAATTTTATTTTAGTTTTGGAAATTTAAACAACAGACAAAACTTTTTTCTTTAAAATTATTTATTTTCTTTTAAAAATCTATAGAAACTCAGAGAATTTCACATCTGTATATGATGTTACAGATTATTGGCAATTTATTATACTAATAATAGTATTTATTATACTAATAGAGATCACTTTTTCCCTTATGTTGAAAAAGAGAATTTGAAAGCCATACTGACGTACTGTACATTTTATTGTTTGCTATTTAACTAAACGTATCTAAGTACCTTTATTATTCAAAGTCGTATTGTTAATTTAATTAATTTGTCTTATACTGCAATCTTCACATACAAATTCAGAATCAAGGCCTTTTGAGTTTAGTGGGGATCTTACTCTTAGAGAAGTGACTACAGTGTTAGAAAATTAGTACTTTTCCTTAAGTTTATTGTCTTAATTCCAACATCTTAAGAACTCTGACTTTAAAAAAAAAAAGACTATATTTTATCACCATTTTTTTACAGTTGAAATGGAGACAAAGAATGTGAAATCAGAAAAAAAATCAAAGTAAACAGCTGTAAAACTAAAACAGTAATACAGTGGGAGGGAAATCAATGCAATGTATTATTAAAGTAGAATACACTTCATTACCTCAGGGTCTGCATGTTCTTGAGAGGCCTCTGAGAAAACTCTAACAACATCAAACTGGTAGTGAATATTGGTAGAAATTAACATCTTGTATCCTTTAAGAAAAACAAAACAATTTGGTTTAGTCAAACAAACATTTTGATTATGATATCATATCTTTTCTAGGAGGATGCCCAAATTTATTCAGCGATATTTACACCTTAAATTTAACTGGACATCTATAAAGCTTAGCTATAAGCAGTATTAGAGAAAGCAAGCAATATTATTTATATAGGTAAGCCTACAATTCTTATGAGGCTGAAGGTCTGACCTTTGGCTTTCTGCCTTTACAATATCTCCTTAGATCCCTGTTATTCTGCTGTATGTTGCTAATTAATGTTTAGTCCATACCAGCAATTGTCAAGCAATGATCTTACTATAGCAAAATTTTCATACAAAACCTGTCATAGCCAAGGCTGGCATATGCTTTTAACCCAGTTCTATACCCTAACCTTTGAAGATTAACTGTTAAAAACAATGGTTTATATTTCAGGCAAAAAGATTCAAAAATAATCTCCAAAGTAAACAATTCCCAACAATGTAATTAACAGAAAAGAACTAGCCATCTCCTACTAGATATATATATGCAAAGAGAATGATCTGATTCAGACACTGTTTTACACCATAAATTGGGTTTTACAAATCAGTGAATAATGTATATAAAACATTATGCCAAACCCTCATAAGCCACATTATGATGCAATGCCATGTGTGAAGATACCTCACAATCACACTTTGCCAACAGGGAGCCTGCACAGGAGCTAATATCATACAGTAATCACAGATTAATAGAGAGACTGGCCCTTCAGCGTCCTTCTACCACTTCTTCATTTTCTTGTCATTGTAAAGAGATAATTAATCTTAGGCAATGCTACGGTTCCAGGTCAGCCGTTTTCAAATATCCATGGAAAGCAAGAAAGAATGGGTGGAAGGGGAAAAATGCCTGTTATCTCAAATTTGGAGCTTCACATAAAGATTTGATCTTTGAAATGGTGCCTATGAGTTTAGGAACAGGATTAATGCCTGGATAGATGAAATTCTGCATATTCACTAGCTATCCGACACTGAGAAATTATTCTGAATATATCAAAGGAAGAGCTTTCGCCTACAACTAAATTCTCCTCTCCTTTCTCAGCTTGGTGCCCTTCAGAAATGTTGGGTTCCCATCAGTGGTGGGATTCAAATATGTGAACCGGTTCTCTGTGTGGATGCCGCTTCCGGAAGTCCATTCTGGGCCTGGGCAACAAAAAAATTAGCTACCGGTTCTGGTGTGAACTGGCTGAATCCCACCACTGGTTCCCATCATTCTCTTAAGAGCAATAATAAAAAGATGCCAAATTTCATGTTTCTATTTCACGCTCTCTCTCTCTCCTCCCACCCCTCCACCAGGTGCCTTCCGGCTATGTTGGCCTTCAATTCTCATAACTGTCACTCTAGCTCACCCTTCATCCTTAATGGATGGGAACTGCGGGAACTGAAGTCCAAAATATCCGAAAGCCACCAGGTTGAAGAATGATGGCTTAAAAACCATCCTTAAACCAATGTAGGCTGATGAAGCGCTCGGAAGAACCAGGCAGATGTTTGGCTCAAGGCTTTGGGCTCAGTGTTTGGAGAGGTCAGGGATGGTTCTTATCTGACCCGGGAGAAGCCTCCTAAAGGCTGGCTCCGCTATCCCTGGTTTTCCAAATCGGTCTTCACTTCGGTCCCGCTGGCTGTTTTTCTTCTACCGCCTGCCCGCTTCCCCCCGCGGTCCAAACCTCCTCTCTCCTTCGACTCAGCCAACAAAAGCAGCGGGACGGCGAAGCGCATCCCCGCGGCACCAAGCGCCGAGCGGCCGTTTCCTTCCTTCGGCCGCAGCGGAGGAAGAGAGAAAGGAGGCTGAGGATTTGCAGCTCCCTCTGCTGCCCGCCAGCCGCCTTTTCGCAGGCGATCCTCCAGGAGGGGAGAATAGTTTCTGGTGTGTCTGTGTCTGTGAGTGTTTCGGGGGGGAGGTGTTTGGGGGGGGTATCTTGGGGCCCGGAAGTTCCAGACATCCCAGTCAACGTTTGCATTGTCCCGGCGCTGCTCTGTTGGGTAGGGACATCCTGGAAAAAAAATCTCCAGGTTATTATTTTATTCCCCCCCACATCTCAATTTAAGCCTGAATTTGCTTTAAAACGCCGCTCTCACACACACCCTTGAGTATTCTATGAAATAAAAAAAGATGAGGTATAAATCAAAGAAACTTCCTGACAATTCATTATGGTTTCAGTGCCTATTTCCATCCTGCCCATATACTTTTCCTCACGATAAAAGGCGGTGCATAAAACGGCTGCTCGTGACCAAGGAAATGAGATACTGCTTTGCCTTTGTTTGTTTTTTTAGAACATAACGCATCCCTATCAGTTACTTTGTGTGGTAGCCTAAGCACATACAGGTCCCCCTCCCCCAGGATAATATGAGATTCAGCGTATATTAAATTCAGCACACACAAAAAGTAATGAAATGGAAAAAAAATAAGGCATTGCTCCTAAATGTTAGATCTCTAATTATCTTCCACCAATAAGACCAAACAAACATATATCTGGATTTTTGAGAGTACCAAATAAACATTGTGGAATTGTAGAAAAAACAAGGAGGCCTCCAGGGAGTGATCAAGATGGCAGCTACAAGCATGTGATCAAAACCCTGCCTCATGATGTAAGCAAAAAATGGCAGGACTTCAATCACATGGAGGTGGCCACCACCATTACCTTATTACTTTGTTTATTGCTTTATTTATTACTTTGTTTGTTTATTTCTCAAATTTATTTAGTCGACCATCTCACCAAAGGTGACTGGATAGCATATAATAAATAAAAATTGTTACTATTAGTATTTTAATAAATTAAATTATTACTTTTTAATTACTATTTTTCTTTCCCTGATTAACTGAACTTTCAACCAATTTCTGGTGTTACTTTTACTTGTAACTTCATAAGACTAATGGTAGCAATTGTTAGGTGTGCACCTGTAGTATGTTCTCCATTGGTCTACCAGTGACACTGACCACTTGCTTAGATCGATAATTAAAATGACTTTAAAATTCATGGAACAATGGATCTAGCAGTGATAATCAGTTAAGATATTAAATGACACATTCATGCTGAGATACGCTTCCATATAGCAGATGCTGGTACAGAATATAAGGAATGGTAAAAGTTTCATAGATTTTGGCTGCTTATAGATTATTGCAAGCAATATTTTCTATGGTGTAACAAAGCAATTATTACTATACATGCTTCAAAATAATTTGGAAAATACTTCACATCCTGAATGAGCTATCAAATCTTGCTGATATTCATTAAAACTTTATTTTTCCAAGCTTCCACATGAACTTGAAAAAAAAGTCAAGATCATTATATATAATTGAATCAGGTTTCACTTATCATAATTGCATGAATAAATGCTCATAACCTTGAAACATCCAATCTTTGGATGTTTCAGTCCAAAAGCAGAAAAATGCTTCAGAGTAAGCATGAGCACACATGCTGTATCTTCCTTCCTTAAAGATTTTTTCTTTCTGAAATATTAAAGATTTTTTCCTTTCACCTGTTTTTTTCTTTAAAGAAGCCTCATCTTTTCTTGAAATGGCATATGGTGCATCATTTTTTTAAAATAAACATGACCATGTTATGTATATTGGTAAGCTTGCTCCTTAGTCTTACTAAGGAAGTTTGACTGACTGAAAATAATACAATATATTGCTTATGAATAAAGCATGTGTTTATCTGCTCCTAATCTTTTAACAGTCTAAATCTGATCAATGCAGGGTTTTCAATCAATACATCATTTCCAAATTTTCTGCTGAAAAAAATCCTAACAATCTAGTGATGCCTGTGATAATAGCAACTTGCTATATTTACCACACTTATAGCCATATTTAGGGTTTTTTTTAATAATCTATTTTCAATATGATTTTTATATAAACTTTGAACAACTCTAAAGTAGCTGCCCACCCACCCTCAAATAGAACCCTTTACCAGACTTCAGTCTTACTTAGGCCTACAATTCCTGGAACTCATAGCCAGAGTTTCCTGGGAATTCTTGTGGCAAAAACATTCACATCTCTTCCCATCAGCAGCTTTAAGATGCAATACCAGTCTTTAGAATTAGAGTGATAGCTGCACCAAGCTAAAGTGAAGAGTGAAGAATGGGAAAGGTACAGAATGGGAAAGGAGCAGTCAGAATGATGGTGCAGTCAGAATGCAGAGTTCGATCCTGACCAGCTCAAGGTTGATTCAGCTTTCCATCCTTCCAAAGTCGGTAAAATGAGGACCCAGATTGTTGGGGGCAAAATGCTGACATTTGTAAACCTCTCAGAAAATGCTATGGAGTGGTACATAAGTCTAAACTCTATTGCTATTGCTTCAGCCAACACAAATCATAAAAATATCTGGCATTTTTAAAAACAAAAACAAGGATCTGAATCTTGCTTAGTGTGGCACTTCTTATTAGAATAAAATGATTCTTTCACAATGATCTGGGCCCCTTTTTTAATGAGTATGGTTAAAATTCATATTCTGAAGCTTCATATGCATTTTTAACAAATACAGTACATGCAGAGAGCTAGATTGTGAGTGCCACCTTGTGAGTGAAAATGTGTGGGAGAGAGAAAGGATATGCAAAAAGGCTTATATCTGCTCTGAACTGTGTGGTATGTTTCTCAAAACATCTGGAGGCTGTTTTTCACATTAATGTTAATCAAAGTAAGACACCCAGTATTAACAAGATTGTTCTTAACATTAATTCTAGGAAATATTTTTAATGCCCCAAGAAAAAGTACTGCTATAAGAAGAAAAAATGTCTTATTTTTTTTATTCTCTGAAATAGATAAAATAGACTTTCAATAGAATAAGGAGTCATTATTGCCTTCTCATGGAGAGATACATAGATACATCAAGAGGAAAGTTGATATGTTAGGCCAGAATACTAACTTTATTACTAAGTGTTAAGTGCAAATCAAATTAAGTGACCAAGTTAGATAAAACAATCACGAGTCTGGAAAGAAAAATGAATTGTACATATATAGCTAATACAGGCAATTATTTTCTCTCTTAAAAATATTGTAAATATTTTAACAACTGTAAAGCTATCTGCAGTTGTGATTGGAATATTAAATAAGGACACAATATTACCTCTATAACCATTTTTATGCTGAAGAAAAGGGCAGGCAAATTCAATTCACTGTATTAGATTTCTAAAGAATTCCTTATATATATATGAAATGTTCATCTTTTTAAAAAAAAAATTAAGTCAAAGTTCTCTTAGTTGTATGTACCATTATTTTTAAAATGCATCTGATTTTATTTTATCTTGTGCACAGAAGAGCAGCTCGACCATTGCTCAGTCTAGCTCAGGGGTCTCCAACCCCCGGTCCGTGGACCAGTACCGGGCCGCGGCATGCCAGCAACCGGTCCGCATAAATAAGGAAAGCCCTATCCTCAGGATCCTGGCAGCACACAAAACCACGCCCTCTTCTGCTGTGGAAAAACCTCTCCCCATGGAACCGGTCCCTGGTGCCCAAAAGGTTGGGGACCTCTGGTCTAGCTCACTCAGCATACTGCAGTTGCTAACCAGATTCCTTTGCAAAGCACATCAATAAGGCAGAAAGTAAATAGCCCTAGCAAGAAATATTCCAAAGCATATTCTTTTTGAATCTGGAGGTGTGGTTTTCAAAAGAGTCATAATAGCAAGTGCAATAGATAAACATTTCCATCAGGTAATCATCTAACCTCTCTCAAAGCACCCTAACTGATTATCAGTAGAAGTGACCTCAAAAGTGAAAAGTAGTAAAAATGGGGGGAGAAGTAGCTAACAGAAAACAAAAGGAGTAAGAAGGAACTATACTTTGGCTTCCATTGGGCTGGATTTTCACTTCCGTTTCTCAGATCAAGAGAACTAATCGTCCACACGGTTTGCTATGGAAGTGGGTGGAGACATTATTAACCTGATTGAAGAATGATTATGAAGGTCCCGTAATGAATTTCAGAGTGCAGTATCATGTATTTGATGTACAGTAAAAGCTTTTGATGAGTTTGCACATTTCTAAAGTAAAATTAAATTTGGCTGAAATACCATTTATCTTTTAAAGTGTTAATCTGATTTATCTCTGTTTTGTGATCTTTCTCCCTAATGTACTTGACAGCAAAATTCAATCGCTTTTACTACTGAGCTGGGCCTGAAAGGCCAATGCTCAATTTTCTGTTTCTCAGTTTTTATGCAATGTGTAAACTTGGGCACTTGATAAATTCAGACCTCAGGGACAATGCTAGAAAGTTATATTGTGAATATGAGGAACCATTTCTTTGCTTTATGTAATAGAGATTATTGGTTTATTTTTTTTAACTTTATGAGAAAAATTGATCTCTACAATATAGTGGAAATTTAGACTGCTTTATTTCTGTTCAAGAAGTTTTGTATCATTTTAAGATAACGGCAACTTCAGAGAATAATAGTGAACTAACAATGTTTTTATCAGATAGGAAAGTAATGAGATAGGGTTAAGATGGCAAGGGACAACTTTAAGACAGCAAGGGATAAATATGGCTAAGATCTAAAGATTTGCAGTAACTATTGCTTATTGGGCAGCTTGTTTCTTAGGTAGACTTGTTCTACAAGAGTAAATGTTTTTGAGCAGATGTTTGTTCCTCTACCCATTACTTTGAGATACTTTCTACACTGTCAGATTGTCTGTCAATCTAGTTTAATACTATGTGCTCCAAATGACAGTATTTCATTTGCCATCTGAACCTTTTAACCAGGATGTTAAGGTTTGAACTAGGATTACAGATAGTCTCAATTTATGACTACATTTTGAGTCCAAAGTTTCCATTGCTAAGTGAGACAGTTAAGTGAGTTTTGCCCCATTTTACGAACTGCCTTGCCGCAGTTGTTAAGTGAATCACTGCAATTGTTAAGTTACTCACAGGGTTGTAAAGTGAATCTGGCTTCCCCACTAACTTTGCAAAAGGTAATCATATGACCCTGGGACACTGCAACCGTCATAAATATGAGTCAATTGCCAAATGTCTGAATTTTGATCACGTGACCATAGGGACGCTGCAATGGTTGTAAGTGTGAAAAACACTCATAACTCACTTTTTTTAGCACTGTTGTAACTTTGAACGGTCACTAAACGAACTGTTGCAAGTTAAGGATTACCTGTATAAGCGTGCAAAACATACAATCTACCCATGAGTTACAGATTGTCAACTTAAACTGCTTGTTAATGGTTACCCATTTGAGATATTGTGCAAACAATATCTTACAAAATTTTAGATCCCCTGTAGAAACTCTACAGAATATTCTGAAGTGGCAATATTAAGTGTCATTAACATACCTGTATTAGCAGCCACCTCACTTTCTTGTATCTCCTTTTATTTCTCTGCTTCTGAGCTGCATGCAGGGAGGGGAACATTCCAATTCCATACGAAGATATGGCATATGCATAGAAAATGTTTAGGTCTTCATTTTATTACAATATTATATATATGTCTGTCTCTGTGTGTGTGTGTATGTATATGTGTGTGTGTATATATATTTATTCCAGCAATTTTTTTTCTTTCCAACATTCAGTAAAATTCATCAGTTTTCCTAAGGGAATTTTTTTCTATTATCAATCTTCTTGAATTAAAAAAGAATCTCAAATTCTTGATGACACTATTAGCTACTAGAATTTGAATTCATATCATCCAAAAGGTGTTAATCTTATTCAATTTAGGCATTTTAACAAATCATATGCTTTGTTTTTTTTCAATGTCACCCTTAGCATATTTGTCTTAAGCATTAATTCTGAGGATATGCTTTTTTTAACACTGTATTCCTCAACTTCAATTTTTAAACCACAAAAATGTAAGAAATAAGTCTGTCAGCTCAAGCTGTTTATTTGTCTAGCATAGTGTTAATTTTTCCAAAAGTTTTTGCTTGCTCCTTTAAACTAGGGACGCTGAGGATTGAACCCATTAAAAAGAGTTTGAAGACGTCATTAGCTATCTAAATCAGTGGTTCTCAGCCTGTGGTCCATGGACCCCTAGAGGGCCGCAATATCATCACAGAGGGTCCACGAAGGTTTGAAGAAATATTATGATTTAAGTCTTGAGTTAAGACTTAATGGGCAATGGTCATGGTCCGTGGCCACAAAAGTTATTTAAAGGGGGTCGGTGGTGAAGAAAAGGTTGAGAACCATTGATCTAGATAACCTACCCCACAAATCAATAAATCAGTTGTACAGCAAAAATAGCATTCTCTTAATACTCAGGTAAATTTTACTACTAACCTTAAGAGTACTTGTGAATGTTTGTTCGAAGCAAGTAGTCATAATGTAATTCCTGAAGTTTTTTTTACGTCTATTAAGAAAAGGAAGCAACATTTTCATTTGTGAAGAATGCAGCAGAACTAGTCAAACATTCTGGTACTAAAGCATATATCTCAAATGACACAAAAGTTCAGCCTCTCCTCACGCCCAGTTCCTTCTAAGCAGCACCTAAGAATTCAGCAATCAAAAATTCAGTTTGACTCAGTTAATACAAGAGTGCTCAAAATATCAAGTATGCAGTTGAATTAACAAAACTCTCTGGACTGGTAACACAAGCAAGATAAAGGGTGTTTCTCTTGGCAGCTCTCTGTGCAGGTAGATAATTTCAGTAAGTAACTTGATCTTCCAACCAGAAGACAGCTGACTAGCCATGCTTTCAGTCTATCCGTTAGCAGCATTTGTAATACTATGCTTATACTTTTAATTGTTTAATATAATTTGATGTTACATGCACACTGAAAATTAATGCTGTTTCGCCCCATATTCCTGGCTAATTCAGAACTGGATCTATAATTTCCATGGAGTCATCTGATAGACTTCTGATTTCAGATTGCAGGTGGGAACAATATTTTAAAATTATAGGGGCATGTTATGTGTTTTATTTATGGTTTATTATAAATGCATGTTATTTCCTGCCTTAAGTTCTGTTAGGTAAAGAAAGAATATAAGGAATAACCAGTCAATAAACACTTTAAAAAAAATCTGGAAAACAATGTTGCTAATCTTAGATTAATGTGTCCATGGAGCCTTTTTTAAATTTATTTTTAAAATTGTAAGCATCTTCTGAAATATTATCAGTGAAAATATTGGCCCTATTATTGGGTTTGCCACTTTTACCTGGAGACCTTCTACTCAAAACCTGAGGTTTAAATTTAAAATACCAAAGGCTTATAGATTAATAATACATAAAATTAACATGGGCATTATCTGCCAACAAGGTCTTATTTACAAGCTTTACTTTAGCTTGCATTTTTAATGTACTTAAAGTAATTGCTACTGAATTGTCTGAAACATTTTTTCCAAGTAAATCAAGATTGTGCTGAAAAACTCTTTTTCCCTATCAGAACAAATTCTGGTATGATTGTACATGTAATCTCACTGATAAATTGTAAAGATGCTTTATAATAAACTAAATAATTGGTCTATCTAGTTCAAAAAATTGGCAAATGTTCCCCAGCATTTCTACAAGCTTCTTTCAAAGATGTAAGTCATAGAATCTGGGATCTTCCATCCACAGAATGTGAATTTTAATACTCTGCTTTAGCTCTTCCTGTCCCATTATTCAACCAATTTGGATAGCCTGGTTAAGAATTAATATATAGTTGAACACACCTATAGAAATATTGGTAATTTGCCTGCTAAGAAGTACAGTATTTTATTATCTAAAAATTAAAAGCAAATAATCAACAAATGGGGCTAAGAGATTATTTCTACATTTAGGATATGGATACCAATCACCCTTGGGAAATTAACAATTTTAATATGTCCACCTTACAAAAATTATTTCTCCTCTCAAGTATTTTTTTTAAACAATATTTTATGTGTTAACCAATTAATTTTAATTTTGGAAAGAAACCTGTTTCCACTGTCTTTGGAGTCATTAGCTTCCCTTTCCAATCAAAAAATACATAAGAATGCATCATTTTTACCTAATACTAAAAAAAAATTTTTTTTAAAAAAGAACAGTGGGTAAGATTAACTTTAAATGTTATGTTCATACTAAGTTTAAATGTTCTAGTACAGTGTGTTGACATACTCAATAGGGTGGAACGAGAATAAGTCATGCTTCCCCCCCCCCTTCCATTCAATCATGCTCAATTTGCAGAGACTGCCTGAACAAGTTTTCTTGGCCAGTTTTTTCAGAAGTGGTTTGCCTTTACCTTCCTAGTGCTGAGAGAAAGTGATTCGCCCAAGGTCACCCTTTGTGCCTAAAGCAGTGCTAGAACTCACAGTCTCTCGATTTCTAGCCTGATGCTTTAACCACTACCCAAACTGGGTAGTCATGATTTAGTCCCCCTGAAATCACTTAGATTTAAATTGATAATGAATGGTCCAGTGATTTTATAAGGTTTAGGTTAATTTAGCTATACTTTATGATGAAATGCATTCTTTGATCACGCAGTAAGTATATAAACTTACTGTGTGGGCCAAGGTAATATAAAGCAGTAAAATAGCATTTTAGAAAGCCCATACAATTATTTGAGAGTGTGATTGTGTCAGGCACATATGACGTGGGCGTCTTCAAAGAAATAGTCCCTACTTTATTGTGCTTCTAATGTTCTATGTGAATTTTCTCAGGATGTCTTTGACCTATTGAGTTTCTCAAGATTATTTTGGAGTCTGGGCCATTGTGACAATAGACTTTATCATGTTTATCAAATATGTAAGATTTCTAGACCTATTTTTATTTTGAAATGCAAATTTGGCACAATTTCAAATACTAGTTTTGTGGGCTCTGTAGCTTCCTTTTCTTTCAACCTCACATATTTGTATTAGCTATTTTTAACTTGTTTTGCTATTCCTAATAACAAGCTTCTGTGACTTATATTAACCTCTAAATGATCTTTGTTATGGTTAAAGTTTATTCATTAACTGAATTGAGAACCTCTCATCTCCTTTTAGAAGGGGAAAAATAACTCCTAACAGTATCCCTACGCTATTGTAACCACATTAATTCATACTTGCAAATCAACTTTGCTGCTTGATTCATTTCAGTTACAAGTTTAGCAATCTGGTTTTTAAATAGAGGGGTTAGGGAGAAATGTGGGAGAAGGTATTTATTTGCTTGATTCCACATGACAACGCCAGAATAATTGAATAAACTGTATGGTTAGTTTGACAAGGCAGAACGTGGAATCAGCAGCATCACATAGGAAGGAAGTAGGCCCGGAGTCTCTGACAGTTGTAATGGATTTTATCAGAATTTCTCCAAAGGCTGACCATTTTGTCTTGAATTATTAAACCTTCCCTCCCCCTTTTCTGTGAGGTAATGAACAACTGTAAACCAACATGCATTTGTATTAGCTTTTTTAAGAATGAATAATTAATTGTGTGCATGACACAGGAGATGGTTGGCTTCAAATGGCTGCATGTCAAAACCCATAAGATGATCTCTGAGGCAGCAGAAAATCTAACGGTAGCAATGAAGACTTGAAAGTTTTCAGAAGATGGGTATGCTATGGATATGTGAACTTGCTGTATCAAAGATGCTATTATGTTTTTATAGGTGGTGTCTGTAAGCAGTAATTTTTTGAAACACTATTAGAAGATGAAGTAGGTTCTATTTCATTGTAAGTAGAGATAAATTGTGCTGAATTTTCCTTCAAGGCTTCAGGGTACTATATTTATCTTTCACCACTTTCCTGTCCAAAGTACTGAAACATGAGAGCTTTAATACAGGGATAACTTTGATTTAGGAAAACAAAAAAGATATTGTCTTATAATGAAGTTTCTTTAGTAGAAACCCAGCTGATTATGGACAAAAGAACAGAGACACCGCTATGAAACTGAACTCAAAGTAAACTTTGACTGTTGAACTCTTTTGAGTCAAATTCTCAAAATCTTCACTTTTTAAGCTTTTCTGGAATACAAAGCTGTCTACAGATCTGGATCATCCTCACAGTTCCTAATGAGCAAACATAAACTGTAAGAGGTAGTATTATCATCACAATTTCATCACTAACCTCTATGAGGTTTGCCAGATGTAATCCCAAAGATCTGTGTTCTGCATGAAGGTATATTGTTAGGACTGCAACGTGGTGCAACATCCCATTTTTTATTAGAAGAATGAATATTGGATGATATGCAACATGCAAAAGTATCGCAAAATTTAACATTTGTGATTCTTCTATCTCATATGTACACTTGTTATTTAGTTGTCAAATTGCTCTTAAGGAACTACAATAATAGAACTTTAATGTCTTCATTTTTATTTAAATCCAGACAGTTGATATTAAGTTGGTTCACATTTTGATTTTAGTATCTTAAGTAGAGTAACTGTGTGAAAAGAAACAGGAGTACGGCACTTTTAATAGGTAAGCTATAAGTGCTGCAATGATCTGATTTACGTAGCTAAGAAAGATGCAAGAACCAAGTTCAGTGACCCCAATGGATTTAGTCAGACAATTCAAACTAGAAGTAGTAATATTTTTGTTTTTTAGGACATACTTTTGTTTTATCAGCAACAATAGCATTAAGTCTTATTGCATTCTTTGCATTCTTAGTGGATCAGAAAAATGCTGTAGATATAATTTATTTTCAGTAAGGCATTTGATAAAGTAGACCACAACCTATTACTTGATAAGATGGGATAGACAGCATCACCACAACTTCTCCCATTGATTTATCTATATATTTTAACCAAAATTCTTGGACCATTTTATTATATGCTCTTTAACTTGTTCTTCTTTCATTTCAAATTTCCATAAAAGCTTATACATTTTAGCAATCACTAAAATACCAAGCAATCTGCATTCCACAAAGATATGCATTACTTATTTATTTCTAAAGCACTTTAACATAAACATTTCATCCTTTAATCCATTCAAAAATTTCTTACATTAAATTATAATCCAGCTTTTTGCCATTAAATTAATTAAATTTAAATAAATTAAATTGTTATTTTACTCTTCTCTTTAATCCACAATGAAGCATCTTTCATCGGTGGTTTATTATTCTTTTATAGAATTTTTAAGAGAGTTTAGGCCAACATCTAAATAAGAGGGGTGTGTGTGACTAGGATTCAGTGATAAATCACAGATTTCTAAGACTTTACAAGGTTTGCTTCTCAGCTAGACCTATAGAAGATTCACAGACATGTCTATCCTAGAGGAGAATCTTTATTGTGGACAAGAATGAAGTCCTACATGATAGTTGATTGCCTGCTATTAATGAGAAGGTTGCATGAGTTTTATTGCCTTTACTTGGGGCTTCTTGATTCTATCTTACAAATAACCAGATATTATGCCTTGTGTCCTTGAAGTCAAGAAGTTGTATGTTTACATAATGATTGCCTCTAGCATGAAAATTGTTGGTTACTATTTTAGTCTTCACATGATAGCAAGTATATTATCTTCTAAATGGCACTCATAATAGGCATAAGGAAATTAATCAGGGAATGTCTTCTTACAGCAGCCTGGCAGTGGTTTTTTTTTTTCTTATGAGTTAGGTAGAACATAAATTCTGATGACATGATGCTCTCAGAAAATATATAAAATTGTATGTTTGACATCCATGTCTTGAGTAACATGAGGTATTCTCCAATCCATGACTTATAATTTTAGCAGAGAGAACTCAAGAATTAGTTTGGGAAGCCTAAGTAAAATTGGGTACTTAGGACTGCAGTGCTATATATTGAACACCAGGCAATATACTGAATGCTGGAAGAAGGAATGACAGCAAGAATGAGGGAGAGTTCATCCTTCCTTACTGTGATTTGGAACCTTAATTCTGACTGCCACAGTGGTGAGGAAACCATTCCATTATCTGATACAGTTTTACGTGAAGTTGCCCCATGCATATATCTAGAACAAAAGCTTCCTTCAAGACCTAAGACAGAATAAAGTGGATATGTTCTCCTTAAGGCAAAGAAAATTTCAGACCAGAAAAGATAAAAATGCATTTTTTGAAAAAATGCTCATGATGTCATACAGGCAGATAAAATTCTTGTTCAGTTAATAAGAGGAGTTATTTTTGTTGTGAAGATAGTTGTAAGTTAAGTATTGGGGGAAGTTTGAATAAACCACATTTGGCAATGCATTGTAATTCTGGAATGTTCACCTCTGACTTCTCTCCCTATGAAACTGCTAACTAAGACACAGCAAAAATATTTTTTTCCTGCCCTATTACTTGGCAAAACCTTTCTGGAAGAATGAAGCTCGTATATGAAATAATGTTTTCTGTGCTTGGATAAACAAAATAAAAATAAAGCAAATAATTAAAATTTAGAATGTAGATTTGCATGCAAAGGATTTTCTCTTTTTCACAGCCTGAAATGTATCTTAATGGCCATGACAGATCATTTTTACTTTATCACTTTCCTTTTTCTAGTTCTTCTAAGTGAGTGCCATATAGTTACAAGGGAATTAAGCTGGAAAAAATAAAACACAATAGATCACATCTAGCACCACTAGTTATAAAAAGAAACAAAATCTAGGTTTTGCTTTTGAATGCCCTCCCTCTTGTGTTTTAGGTTCCTGCTTCTTATCTAACTGATAATCCCATCATAATGGGTCTGTTTGCAATAATTCATTCTGACTTGATAGAACGCAAAAAAGCACACACATACAGAAATGTATATTTATCTAAAAACAGATAAAATGATTTCACAGTGTACAAAACATTTATTATTAATGTCATTAATTTGAAGATCTTATTTATAAATGTTTATAAGGGAAGGTATGAGTAACTATAGGCACACTTTGTATTCCTAGCAAATTTATTCTTTAGAGAAAGTGGTTTTCTCCACAACAGTTCCATTCATTTGGTTTCTTTAAAAGAACAATAAAAACTCATTGAGGTGTCTCCCTAGGAGAGGATAGTTTTTCACCAACAGAGAATACCCTTTCATCCACATAAAAACAAAATGCTCAAGTTGAAGGCCTTTTATAAAATTTTGTTTCAGGAACAAAGGCGTTCTTTCAGATATAAGGCTTCTCTGCTTTTAGTTCTTTCTGGTCACCTGATCAAGCTCTTGGTAACTTTTAGACTACTTTAGTCTGCATTCCTCAAATTCTTTATACTTGGCCGTGTAATTAAGAGCTTCAGGTTCACTGCTTAAAACGTAGATTCTATAACTTTCCACTTGTACCCTCAAATGCAAGACTAATGCAACAGTCAAAGCTGCACTCAACTCTGAGTCTCAAAACAAACCTCTTGTAGCTACAAAAAAAACCATAAAAGTCTTCATGTGAACGCTGTGGAGTCATAATCAGGTAAAACAGAGGCTTACAATTTGTATATATTTGCACAAGATTATTTTCTAAAGGATGGTTGGCAATATATACAAAGCATTTCTATTTTGAATGTGATATTTTTTCTACCACATAAATTGTATGGCTATCATTTCTGATTTTGGTGACCGTTAAACTAATCTACTAATATGTGCCATGTTTATTATAAAATTGTGCTTGTTCCAAGCAAGTTGTATAATCATTTGTGGATGACTATTTGGTATAAAAGTGGGGATAAGGATGGCAGGTGCTCAATTATGACATAGTAAATAATAACTTGTTGGTAAAGCATTTCTGGTCACTATAATCATTAGTACGGAGCATGGTGCTTAGTGTTGTTTTAAAATATTTTTGTACCAACAGCAAGTGAAACTAATGAAAGCTGTATAAACTTATTTTCACACTTTTGAGGTCAAACCTCAAACTAATATCTCAGGTGAAATATAGTTTGGAGATTTGTAATGGGATCAACAGAAAAAAGTTCTTGATGTGCCAAGAACCCAAGGATTACTTACTGTGAGTTTATGGCATTGATGGGGAATATGCAGTGGAATCTTTTTATACAGCATGTCTACCAAACAGGTTTACATTTTTCTTAAAATAATGGTAGACTATGAACACTATCCGTTTGTACACAAAAAGGAAGGTACAAAAAGGGGATAGAATTTTCAAAAATTAAATTTATACTTAGATAAACGTTCTTGAGGAGCTTGAAAAAGAAGTATAGAAGCTACGTTATTATAGTTATTCTTGCCCTGTGTTACCACTGTTGTGTGGTAAGAGCACATTTCAGAAATTACAAAGCTTTTACCCACTTGAAAGTAGGCAAACATGTTAATTAGCAATGGAATACACAATACAATATAATTTATTGCATCTATCACTTCTAAGTGGGCACAAGTCAAATGTAAAATATGAGATAATTCTAGTGCACATTATACATACATCAGGGCACAAGTAGAACTGGAGAGCGGATCCCTTTATAATACTCAGTCCTATGGCACATATGCCACAAGGCAAGAAATAGCTTTGCAGGAATACAACCCAGTTCACAGAATACCTCTAATGTTTTATGTTTCATTCAACTCATTGCATTCTCCTATTTATTTTCCTGCTATCTCATCCATGACTGAAAATATGCCAGCCCTTTGAGGGGGCTGTTGTTATTTTAGACTACAATATAGGCTACTTTGTGGACATAGGCTAGAATAACACAAACTTGCAAGCCTGACAGTGTTTCCCTTTCTTTCTGTCTTATACCAGAGAGAATCGAGGTAGGGCAAACTTAAGTTTATTTCTTATGCTTTCTTGTTTTCCTGGACTAAGCCCATGTTTTGTTAAAGGTCTCCATGCAACTTCACTAAAGCCATCTCTATGTTCATCCACAGAGTGTGTGTGTATCGTAGGGTAATGTTGCATATTTCTGATGAAGTGAACTTTTAGTCTCAGTAAAATAGGCCATAATAAGGTGATTTAAACCTTCAACTGTTTTTGCTGTAATTGATAAGACTTCTTTACTTTCCCAAGAAAGGACTTTGAAATGGTTCTGATTTCATGTTATCCTATGAAACCTGAATGCATTAGATCAGGGGTCTTCAAACTTGGCCCTTTTATTACTTGTGGTCTTCAACTCCCAGAATTCCGCATGCTGGCTGAGGAATTCTGGGAGTTGAAGACCAAAAGTCATAAAAGGGCCAAGTTTGAAGACCCCTGCATTAGATTGTTATCATTAGTGAGGGTTACTTTGCTACACATCACAGGTATAAGCTAATGGAGTTTACATGCCTTCATTTACTCTCAAAGCATGTGCAACATTTCTTAGACTACTTCTGGGCTATGCTCGCTTTTGTGCAAATCAGCGCTGTCACTAAGATAACCTGTTATTCAGGTGTGGATCACATAGTCGTTAAGCGAATCTAGCATCCCCCATCCACTTTGCTTATTGGAAACCAGCTGGGAAGGTCACAAATAGTGATCCTATGGCCCCAGGACGCTGCTACTGTCATAAATACAAGTAGGTTGCCAAGTGCCATATTTTGATCACAGGACCATGGGGATGCTGTAACAGTCATAAGTGTGAGAAGCGGTCATAAGTCACTTTTTTCTGCTGTAACTTTGTATAGTTGCTAAATGAATGGTTTTACGTTAGTTTACAAGTCAGTACATCAACATGTATTTTTAATGAGGTCCTTTGTTTTCCTCAGCTCATGGCCCAAAAGGTCTCGAGATTTGAAGAAGCATTTGTAGAAAAGGAATACCTGGCGCGTTATGGATTTATATGTCAACTAGCCTTAACTGAAAGAAGTGCCACCTACCTGATTTAATCTCACTGGCAGACTCAACTATGCATCATCTCCTAAGACTTGTTTTGGAACAGAAAGACCTTTCACGTGCTGGGGAACTCTTTTCTCTGGACGATTGTGAAATAGAAGGATGCCTATCCGAAGCTCTTGAGCAAATCAAACTAATTAGTTCATCTCCTGTAAGTAGAACCTTCCGTGCTCTTTGCAAAGCAGAATATGGGTCAGAATATGAGACTTCGCTGCAGAAGCTCAAGAAAATAGATTACAAATTGCACCCCTGGGAGCAGTTACAATTATTCTTCAGAATGACTGGGAAGGTAGCATATCAAGGTGTCAGCACCTGAAGCTAAAGGGCAACAGGAAGCAAAATTATTTGAAAATGTTTTCTGTTTGTTTAAATCAGAGTCGCCTCGAACCGTTAGAAAAGCAGCAAATGAATTTGATAAATAATAAATAAATAAATTGTTGCTATAATTATTCTTTAGAAGCTTTTTATTAAAATTGTGAATGTAATAATAATTCCCTGTTCCTAGGCAATGAGTGAAAAGAAAAACAATATTGAATGATGGCAAGGATAGCAGAATGTGGCAATAAAATTTAGAAATCAGGAATTATACAAAACATTTCAATGTTTAGGAAAAAATATTTTTCATACAAAGTACACTTGGTATCTGGCCTTTAAACTCAAATATACGTTTTAGTGTTTCTTGTGATAAAGGCATATGGCCCAAGTATATGTTTCAGCTAGATGACATAAATCTGATGAATTACACCAGTCATCAGATTTATACATCTTAGAATTTACTATTATTGAGAAATTTGGCAGACTAGCCAAAAGGGTCATTGGCTTATTATCGAATATGAATCATTTAAACCCAGGATTTGTATCTTTGACTGGATGGCTTACAACCTGACTTGAAACAATACATTTGGAGTAGAATAAAACAATGAATTCTATATTCCCTGGCCAGTGTTAAAGAATATTAAAATGATGCCCATGATGAGCATTTATTGATTTTCTCAAGAGGCTTACAGGAGAATATATGTTCCAATAATAGTTACTTATCAAGCATCTCTGTGTTCTACTTATTTTGATTTTTTTCTTTCAAAAGTACCACCCACTCAGCTATACACATGTGTGTGCCTACAGACACACACACACACACACAATCCCTTTCACATTTCAGCAGGAAACCTGTTGTAACTTTGAAATATATGCATGGAATAATGAATCCACCTAAGTCACTGCCATAGCTCACTGATACCACCGTTGAATTCAGTATTATTATAGATAGAACATCGGACAATGTGGAGAGAACATTCGCTATTAGTTTCCACTAGAGGGCAGCAATAATGCATAAGTGACCTAAAAGAACTTTTAAAAGTGATTTAAATGTTCAGAATGTGAAGAAGATAGGTCATTTTCCACAACTGAGAATAGAATGCAAACTTAATAGCAAATCTGTGCATTCTTCAATATCTCACAACTGAGAAACATTTTTTTAAAGAATAGCATTCATATTGCTGTCATGGAATAGAACAAACATAGCAATGAGTATTAAGGCTCACTCTTTCTAATAAGAATGTGTGGTTTAGGAAGAAGGAAGGAGTGTAACTGGGACGTTCTTTTAAGACAAGTGGGGAAAAACTAGGAAAACCTGGAGAGAGCTTTGGGAATAGGAGCAATGTCAGTAGTAAGAGGGAAAAGAAAGGGAAAGAGAAGAGGGATTTGTGAAAAAGTAAAACTATTGTTCTGTAAATAAGCAAGTGTTGTTGATATTCCTCCAACAAAAAACAACTTGTACTAGTTAATCTTACCATATTGGGTTAAATAAAGATATTCCTTGACTTACTATAATAATTGAGCCTGGAATTACGGTCGTAAATTGTTACAGTTGTAAGTCACCCACTCACTGGGAATTTTCTGGCCTTTTTCATGGCAGTTGTTAAGCAAATGCTGCTGCCCCATTAAGAAAATGCAGAGGTCATTAAGGAAATGACATGATCATTGAGTGAACTATTCATGTGATTGGTTGTTTTTTTTGCTGGAAACAGAAAAAATGCTGGAAACTGGCAAAAAATAATAATAATCACAAATCGCAAGGACATGACTGTGGAATGCCATGACAGTTGGTCAAGCTGACCCACCCAACACGTGGTCACGTGACCATGGAGGGGTTGACACAACCACTTACGACAGGTGGGGATGCTTTACGGGCCATAAAGCACCCATTACATAGCTGTCATAACTTTGAACAATCATAAAATGACCAGTCCCTAAGCGAGGACTACCTGTAAAGTTTTAATTGTTTATAATCAAAAGAAATCATACACACCCCTTAAATTCCAAAATACTATGCAAAGACCTTATTAAGAGAGAAGATAAAATCAGTAGTGAGATTTTAAATTATATTTACATACCCCAATAGCAAATTGGATTTATGCCATTTCCAGCTTAACAAATTTAGTTTCCTCATGGGCACGATCAGTTATGTTCATTGATGAATCAGTTATGATGCAGATAAATATCAAACATGATGTTCAGCCAAAGATGGGGGGATTCCTTCCTCCCTCCATCCCAAAGAGCAACTAAAGGAAATACCTTTTTCTATAGCAAAATTATACAATTCATTACTTCAAGATATTGTGGTGAGTGCTGACTTAGATGGTTCTAAAAATGATTAGATTAGGTAACGCTTCCAGTTGTGGCCCACTTTTCAGGAATTGATGCACTATTGCTGAGGTTTGGGAATAGGGACATACTCAGGCAGAGGCAAAGCAAATCCAATAAGCATCTTTCTTTCTTTTTTTTATTACTAGACATTTTACAAATTCAGCATTTGTCCGACAACTGAAGATCCAGTCTTGTTTGTAGTTAGATAATTTTTCTAAGCTTTAAAGTCTTTAAAAGCACACCAGTAATCTAATTACTCTTGTACAATTACATTTTTTTTCATTTGAAGATCTTATTGTATTTCTTCAGCAATCCCCTATACCTTAGACTAAGGTTCCTATCTCACAGTATGAAATTTATGCTGCTTTTTCCAGCTAAACTCCCCCAAAGTCACTTGCAGCCATGCAGAAGATGGAATGTGTGGTCTGGTGCTTGGGCCTGCTGTTGGATGGGATGTTGGAGAATCTAGTAGTTCTCCAGCATGAAGATGGAGAATCCACCAATGGGTTTAGACTATTTTCCTGCCCAATAAGACTAAGTCTGTCAGAGTTGTCACGCCTCCTGCTGGGCTTGTTGATCCCAGACACGACTTAGTCTTCGGCCCAACAAGGACACTCATGTTGGCTCTGAAGATTCTAGGCAGGTTGTATAGTTCCATCCCATTAGTGGATTCTCCTCGCATTTCACAGCATTCAGGGACGGGGAGCCCCAAGCTGCAAATCGCTAATAGCCCAGCCGATTGTCGGGGCTTTTCCCCTCAGCCGCAGTACTGCTGAGCGTCGGCCTCCGGGCTCGCTCATAGGCCGTAAAGCGCCGCTGACTACTCGCTTGAACTCCCCTTTGATTTTACCATCTGATCGTCGGGGTTTTTCCCCTCAGCCTCAGCGCAGCTGAGCGTCGGCCTCCAGGCCCGCTCACCGGCCGTCAATCGCCGCTGACTGCTCGCTCGAATTCTAGGAGCTTACATAGCTCGTGAATTGCCGTTCACAGCCCAGCTGAGAGTCGGGGTTTTACCTCAGCCACTGCACAACTGAGCGTCGGCCTTCGGGCCCGCTCACAGGCCGTTCCTCTCCGCGGCCTCCAAATCGGCGAGGAACTTCAGCAAACCTCCAGCCCTCTACAGCGAAATTCGATTGCCGCTAAAACGCCACGATTGCTGCCGCAATGTGGCTTATCTCGCTACGCAGCTAAGTGGCGGCCTCCGGACACTTTAGGGGCCGTTTTCCGGCGCAAACGCCACAAGCTCCAACCGGCCCTCTGCAGCAGATTGGAGACTCTGACGGCCTTCTACCTCGTATTCTTGGCGCACAAATCGCGGCCGCCATTTTAGGCACCCAGAGGCCTGACAGGCCTGACAGGGACGGCCCGACCAGGCAGCAGCCACTTCAAAGGCAAACAGGAGGCCGCTTACAGAGGCCATTGGATAAATCACCAGGCCTCCTCTCTCCATCCTTTGGAGGATATTAATTCAGGTCTAGGCCCCTCAGGCCAAACAGACCACCTCGCCATTTCAAGCGGCAGCCATTTTGCGGACTTGACAAAGCTGCCATTTTGCAGCATCCAAACTGCCATTGGCCATATAAGCTCAGATTCTGATCTGGCACAAACAATTCCGAAGTTAAACATGGAGAGGAATTCACTTCATAGCGTGAGCTTTTGGCCCCGCCACCACCACCTAGGCTCTGTGTGCAGGCACATATCACTCAGGTGATTGCCACCACCAATAAGGAGAGGAGTGTGCAGGCACATATCACTGAGGTGATTGCCAAAGTGTGTGCCGGCACTTGCCGATTGCGACCCACCCACTGGGTCTGGCCGCCACAAGACGCCTGGCCAACGCGCCACAGTGTGTCATTGGGCATTTTCAGCCTTTCGGAGCCTTAATGTGGGCATAAGGGCGATTAGATGAATCGCAAGCCCCGGAGCTTTTGCTGGTCATCAACTTCTGCTGTACTAGCAGCTTGGTAATCTGCTCCTGCTCCTGAGAGACAACAGGCCACAGGCCTCGCTTCCAATGGCTGACAGCGCAGCTCCTCAATCTGCGCAAGGCGCCCCCGGCACTCCCGTCTCAGGGAAGCGCAAGTCCTCCAAGTTGGAGGCAGCAGGCAACATTAAGGCTAAGGCCAAGGCTAAGGCCATTGCTGGCAAAAAGAGCTCTAAGGCCGTGGAAAAAGAGGCCGGTAGGAGACATATGGCTCTGGAGAAGCAGTTCTCCAGGGCGCAATGGCTAACTGCAGGGGACCAAGCACAGGTTCCCCTTGCCCCTCAGGAGAGCTCGCTCTTCAACCCCCAACCTGTCCCACCCGGTCCGCCAGACCTGCGGGTCATCTCTCCGCCAGGACCGATAGGCCAGGGTGCTAATCTGTTCACTGAACAGGGAATAAGCCCCCAAATAGTGGCTTCCCCGGCCAGATTTCAATCACCACCCAAGGCCACATTCACGCCCACAGCGGCTGGACTTCGCCCTCCCGAGCCTCAGGGGGTGGGACCTGAGCAACTCCAGGCGTTACTCGCCCAAGCATATGCCTAGGGCATGGCCTCCTCATTTTATCAGAACCCCAGGCCTGAATTTGTCATGCCCGTGGTGCCAGCACAATTATGGATGGAAATGCCGGAATATCCGAAGTCCATTTACTTGGACCATTCCTCCCGAACACGGGACTCTGGTTCCGAGGAGTATGGGTCAACTGACTTCCAATTATCGGAAGATGAGGAGACCCTTCCCCCTTCATTGGTCTCTTTGACCTGGGCCTGTTTAAGTCTCTCCTGCTGAAGGCCACTACGTCGGCCAACATTGACCCCGAGCAGGAAAAACAACCGACTGCCTCAACCAGCCAGGACCCAAATCCACTCTTCTCCGAACCTACGGTTACGGAGAGACACATCCCTTGCCCCCCATTTTTCCTAGAAACCATCAGGAAACAATGGGGGAGCCCGGGCACTCTACCAACACCTGGGGGAACAGATAGAAGGCTGATGACTGTCACCCCGGCCTTGTCCGATCTCCTGGAGGTTCCCAAGGTGGACAAACCACTAACTTCTATTTTTTCCTCCTCCACCATGTCAGGTGATATGTCTGAGGCCTTAAAAGCAGAAGATAGAAAGTCAGAAATCTCTTTGCACAGGTCTCACCTAGCATTGGCATGGTCGGTGAAGGCGTCCACATCCACCTCCTTTTTTGCCAGGACATCCATTCTCTGGCTCAGGGAGCTCCAAGCCTTGATTCCCCCGGACCAGGTTCGTGCCCATCAGAATCTGGGTAAGTTAGTGGCGTCGGCAGAATACACGGCGGACACATCACTTCATGCCGCCAGATTTTTGGCACGGTCCATAGCCGCTAATACCGCAGCCCGCAGGCTCCTATGGCTTAAGCAATGGCGAGCAGACTTGAAGTCGAAGTGGCGTCTGGCTTCCGCTCCCTACAGGGACGGACACCTCTTTGGGGAGGCACTAGACCCTTACCTGGTAGAAAATAGGGACAAACGCAAGGTGTTGGCCCACCTTAACAGGAGGCCGGACAGGCGAGCCACTCCGTACCCGCGGACACCGTCCTTCTGCCAGGGGCCAGGAACAGAGTTGGCCCCTTCGCCTCGTCCCTCTTTCCCCAGGCCTGGCCGCCAGCCGGACCGTCCAGCCCCCAGGCCTAGGCAACAATTCCAAAACAAGCGGCCCTTTCGGGGCACGGGAGGCCGTCCTTTCAGAAGAAACAAATGACTCAAGGACGGGCCTCCCCATTGGCGGCAGACTCACTTTCTTCTCACAAGAATGGGAGGCCATCATCACAGACACCTGGGTGCTCAACACCGACCAAGATAAGACTCATGACCGAGGCCATTCACCACTTGTTGAAAATCAGGGCCATCAAGCCGGTGCCTGCTGGCCAAACACATCGAGGGTTCTACTCCATTCTCTTCGTGGTCCCAAAGACTTTGGGAGGGTGGAGAGCGATCCTCGATCTGCAGAGCCTGAACTCTCATCTTGTCTACAAGAGATTCAAGATGCAGACGCTACAGTCCATCGTGGCCAGCATCAGAAGGCACGATTTTCTCACATCCATCGACTTCACGGAGGCGTACCTCCATATTCCCATCTTTCCCAACCATCGGAGGTTCCTCAGGTTCTGTTATGGGTCCCACCACTATCAGTACAGGGCCCTACCATTCGGCCTATCGTCCGCCCCGAGGGTGTTCACAAAGATCCTGGCTGCACTGGTCGCCCACCTAAGGCTGATTCTCGTCCAGGTCCAATGCTACCTGGACGACATCCTTATCCTGTCCTCCTCCCTACAGCAGGCCCGGTCGGACCTGAGCTTAACCATCCGGACCCTTCAGACCCACGGCTTTTCGGTCAATTTCCGGAAGAGCCTAACAGAGCCCTCCAATCGCATCCTCCACCTAGGAGCGATTATAGACACCGACCTCTGCATGGTCTACTTGTCCCCGGACCGCCGGGACAGCATTCGTTCCCTGATCAGACAGGTATGAAGGGAGCGGACAGTCACACTGGCCTCACTTTCCCAACTACTGGGCAAGATGGTTTCTTGCATGGGAATAGTGCCATGGTCCAGACTACACTTCAGAACCCTCCAATGGTTCTTACTCCTGTACCAGAGGCAGGGCACCAGTGCATCCAACCAGAGGGTCAGGGTTACATCCCGAGTTCTAGTCTCCCTTCGGTGGTGGACTTCCCCAGCTGTAGCCAGGGGCTCCTTATTCAAGGAACCGGACAGACTCACCCTAACAACGGATGCCAGTCTGTTCGGATGGGGAGCACACCTAGGTTGCCACTTAGCACAGGGGCGATGGTCGCTAGCGGACCTCAGCCACAATATAAATTGGCTGGAGCTCAGAGCCATACATCTGGCATTGCTTCGCTTCAGCGACAAGGTGGCGGGACAACATATCTTAGTGCTCACGGACAACGTTGCAGCAAAGGCCCACGTGAACCGGCAGGGCGGCACTCGGTCCACGGCCCTAATGACTGAAGCCCGGTCATTAGGTACTTGGGTGGAGACCAATCTCTCCTCCTTAAAAGCGGAGCACATATCGGGAGAGGCGAACCAACAGGTGGACTTGTTGAGCCGGTCAACATTGGATCACTCTGAGTGGCGCCTGCATCCCAATTTGTTCACGGAAATTTCGGAGAGGTTCGGACTCCCGGTGTTGGACTTATTCGCCTCCCCGGTGAATGCCCAACTCCAGAGATTCTTCTCCAGGTTTCCGTCTCCAGGGGCGGAGCGGACGGACGCGCTCCGCAGCCTTTGGCCCCAAGGCCTACTCTACGCCTTTCCTCCTCTTCCTCTGCTTCCGGCTCTAATCCGGAAGATACTGCAGGAACGGGCGGAGGTGATAGTGGTTGCTCCACATTGGCCGAGACGGCCGTGGTTTGCCGACCTCATGGGCCTTTCCATCTCCCCACAGTGGAAGATTCCCCCAGATCAGGTCGCTCTCAGCCAGGGAGCTCTGCAACACCCAGAGCCCCAGAGCCTACAACTAGCCGTCTGGCATTTGAATGGCGGCTCTTAACACAGGAGTCGTATTCTGCGGGTGTGATCTCCCTGATTCAGGCCTCCAGACGCCCTTCGACTAACAGAATATATGACTCCTTGTGGAGGAACTTTTGTACTTGGTGCTCCAGGAACCACCTTGACCTCTCGGCTGTCACTATCCCGAAAATCCTAGAGTACTTACTGGAGGGACTCAACAAGGGCTTGTCGCCCAATACCATCCGTAGACAGCTGGCGGCTCTGTCCACAGTACTCACGTGTCATAATTCAACACCTTTGGCCCAGCACCCAATGGTGCGGTCCTTTATCAAAGGCGCGACCAACACCAAGCCTCTCGTGGTTCATCGTTATCCCTCTTGGGATCTCCCACGGGTCCTGCAAGCCCTTACCTTGCCTCTGTTCAAGTCTATCAAGACCTGTTCACTGCAGTTCTTGTCTATGAAGGTAGCTTTTCTTGTCAATGTCACATCCGCTAGACGCATCTCGGAACTGGCTGCTCTCTCGGTCAGAGAGGACCTATGCGTTTTTCACAGCGATAGAGTAGTCCTCTGACTGGACCCGACCTTTGTACCAAAGGTGATGTCCTTGTTCCACAGATCGCAAGAGGTGGTCCTACCAAATTTCTGTCCCCAGCCTTCTCACAACTTAGAACGCCAGTGGCACAACTTGGACGTTCGGAGGGCGTTGCGCCACTATATCAAGAGGACTTCAGCCTTTCGCAAATCGGAAGTGCTTTTTGTCTCGTTCCAGCCTTCTTCCATGGGGAAGAAGGTCTCATCCTCTACCATAGGCAGGTAGATCAGGGCTTGCATTGCCAGAGCATACCAAGCACAGTCCTTGTCACTGCCAGGCCATATTACCGCTCACTCTACCCGCAGTGCCGCTACATTGGCAGCGTGGGCTACGCAGGCGCCCATTGGGGATATTTGCAGGGTGGCGACATGGTCCTCGCCTTCCCCGTTTGTGAAACATTACAGGCTGGACAAATTCGCCTCTGCGGAAGCATCATTCGGCCGGAGAGTATTCCAGCAAGTGGCATCGTCCAGTGGGACACAGGTCCTGACCGATTCCCTCCCGTAGGGACAGGACAGCTTTGGTATGTCCCATTGGTGGATTCTCCATCTTCATGCTGGAGAAGGGGCGTTGTCTTACCTGAATGCCTTTTCTCAGCATGACGATGGAGAATCCACACCCGTCCCCTTTAGGACTGTCAGGTCCTGTGTCAGGGGCAAAGAGAGCCAACACATCGGTCCATCATCAGTAGCTTCGCCTTCGTCGTATCTGGGATCATCAAGCCCAGCAGGAGGCGTGACAACTCTGACAGACTTAGTCTTATTGGGCAGGAAGATAGTCTAAACCCATTGGTGGATTCTCCATCGTCATGCTGAGAAAAGGCGTTCAGGTAAGACAACGCCCCATCCCTTCTTGTTGATACAGCTCTGGACTGGATGTTATTTCTACAAGCCTACTTCTTGAGGTTGCTATCACTGGCCATTTTTCTGGATTGCCAACACTCCAGATTTAATTTCTGGAGAGACTGTCATTGTTCTGGGCTTCTTCTAGTTCTTGAGGTGTGCCTACTGTTGTGATACCATTCTCCATTCTTCATTGCTTGTATACTCCTCAGGCAACTTTGGGGATTCAGTTATCCCTCACTTCTTCCTTTGCTATCTTGTTTCATTTGTCTCCTTTCACAGATCCTCACATCTTCTGCAGCCTGGCCCTTTTCTAAAGGACTAGTTTGTCTGATAGTCCAAGGATAGAATCCTTTAAATTGAAACACATAGAAGGGTACAGCTAATTCTATTGTAGTTCATTTTTTTAGCTATCCAGATATTTTAATTTTAAAAAGTCATTTAAGCACAAATTAGATTAATAAATACAATTTTCACAAGTAATCATAATGTTCCTTTGTTAAGAATCTGGCTGTTTTTGGAAACTAAATATTGGATTAGACTATCCCTTTCATTCTGATTTAGCAATCTGATTTACATAGCCTTATCATAAATGACATGTGATAAATTATATTTGAGTGTACCAATAGAAAACTTTAATTACTCTACAGTCTTTGAACTGAATTCATTTTTTTTGTATAAAAACAAGTAATTATAAAAGTACAAGATCAGAAAGGAAGGACAAGGGAATAAAATTATATTTACTTGGTTCATTATTTTCAGTTGTCTAACACAGAATTTAGAATTGGAAGGGTCCTCAGAGATAACCTAATCCACACCCCTCATCCATGCAGGATCAACTTGAGTATCTTTGATATCCAACATCTGTCTAAAGATCTCTAGTCTAGAGAAGGAGAACACAACATGTCATGATGCATACTTTTTCTTCCTGTCATAGACAGTCTTTCTAATTAATTTTAGATCCAATTGCTAGTGGGGTCAGGTCACAATAAAATTGGAAACTCTTCTGCTATTGGCAGCCAAACAGTTGCCAAGTTTCTATATTGCTGCTAGCATTTTCTATCCAGTTGGAAAATGTTCTCCACACTTAATGCTTCAGGGTGTGGAGACGAGGGTGGTTTATATAATATTTACATGTGGAACTTCAGTTCTATCAGGACCAGCTGGACTGCTTTCACTCTCAGAATGGCACTAGGTCTGTCATTGTTAACAGCATTCACTTTATTCCCCCACAACACCATGAACAATCCTGTGTCAAACCTTCTGATAAAACCTTTAAACCAGATATATTTCAGAGCCTGTTTCCTGTAACATAATGGATGGAAAGATTTCTGGAGCTGAGATGGTACAGGATTACTGTCAGCAGTGGCCATGGATCTGGATTAAGTCTCTTCAATAAAGCACTTTCATCCTGCAGCAACATAGCTTTTGCAATGGTCCACAGAACATCATAAATTAGACCACTTGGTGGTAGTTGATAACTATGAGTACAATTTCTATGATTTGTTCTTTAGAAAACTAATATACATAATCTCATAAATATTTCTATAAGAAATGTGCAGTGCTCAAATGATCCAGATTAGAGAACAAGGGCCAGTCGGTCATACTATTGAGTCCACGACCATCAGTCTTTAACCTCTAGAGTTAGCTAACCCCAAGCTTGGTTCCATAATGAATCTACATATTCATTATTAAATGTCACATGTTCCACCAAGCCATTGAATCGGTATTAGCAGCAGAGTTTCTGAAAAGATGTGTTGTTAAACATTGGACTAAATGCCAGCCATTGTAATCCTCAGCAGAGGAAGTACAGTCAGAATAGGTCTGTCTTTGGAAAGTTGCCTAACTCCTGGGTTTTTACTGAAATGCTGACCATCCTGTCTTATCACTGAATGCAAACCAGTGCAAATTTCTTGTCTTGTCTAACCATATTATCACAGGACCAAGGATTAGCTTCATTCTACATATTGTAAGAATCTCAACAGTCAAGATAGCTCAGGGTGGTGCAGCAATCACTGATTTCCATAATTTGGAATCATGGTACAATTGTTGTCTCTTTTCAACCAGATATCTAGGATTATAGCCAAAGAATAAAAATGCATTCTCTTTTCTCTTAATTAACAAAGGCTGTTTAACCACAGTAAGTGGTGGTCAACCTGCAGGCACTTCAGCCTTCTGAAGTATATTACTAGATTACAGCCTTCTCCATTGAGGTACAAACTGACATTTACTTTAATAAGCCACACAACAGCAGAAATGGTTGTGTGTTAGGATTAAAGAAAAACAACCAGCATCCACAGAGTAAACGTAAGCAAAGGAATCGTGCATAGTACCATCCAAAAGGAATTTAGCCTTAGGGAAAATGGCTTCATCAGAAATCAAGCAAGACTGAACATATCCAAAATAAAATCAGATCTCTAAAACACTAATTACTTATTGCCCCTAAGATGTTTATATGGATTCCAGAAAGAATTACAGTTCGTAATCTGTGAGCTTCAGGTTTTTTCTTCCACCCAGTCTGTTCTGCTCCTAGGAAGATTTGAAAAACAAAAAAACTTCCAGAAAACTCCTTCCTATATATTTAGCCAATGGGGCTAGAGGGCAACAATCAAGAATTTTAGACAAATGTCCCTCCTTGGATTCTTAGTGGGAGAAGGATTTGTGGTTACAGTTACTTATAAGTATGTTCTGTTCTAAAAGGGATCCCTGAAATGTGCACTGCTAGAGGTGCTTATTACATAAAGATACTCACTTCGTTATTGAAATTCCTTGTTTCTTATCTTGTTTCTAAAGCCAGATGATATAAACTTTATACATTATTAAGTTGTTTATCTAACTGTTAAACCTTTAGGAAAATTCTCACGGTAGTTTTATTAGAATAAAAATTCAAAAAAGTTAAATTATATGTAAAACAAACACAGCAATAATAAAAATGAATACACATGATAGAAGAAAGATCTTTTAAAAGGTAAAACCAGGAAGCAGAGTAGATTTTTCTGTTAAAGATTCTGACACAAAAAGTGTAGGATTTAATGTTAAGACAGCGAAAGGATAAATAAACATCAATATTTCATTAGGGAGAACATTCTCACTGGACTGGCATAGGCACCTCTTCCTGGTAACCATTCTTTTTTTTTTTTAAGATAAGGATTGCACCTTTCTGGCATATTGTGGCCATACTCCAAGAATTAGGCAATGTTAGGACAAAAACAGAGGCATAAGAGTCATTGATTGAGACAGGCAACTATAGAAATTGAATGAATGAATGAATGAATGAATGAATGAATATGAATAAATGAATGATTAAATAAATAGAACACTGCCTTCTTCAGATGTAGATATACTGCCCCTACCTTGTGGAATACCTTCCTGCTCCAATTCAAGAGTCCCCCCACTTTTCTAGCCTTTTAGAAGATCATCAAGATCTGTTTTTTTTATAAGATGCTGTGAGTGTATGGGTAGAAGGCACGGAGCTTGCTGTGGGGCATCCTAAGGGGGACAGTTGCAGAACAGGTTTATTGTTTTATTGTTTTAAATGATTTTATGGTTGTTGTATGTGGTCCCAGTTGCTTAAGATGGCCAATCAAAAAATCTAATAAATAAGAGAACAAAGAACTGGAGGAGTGTTTAGCTGCATATAGAAACATCTGATAGATGAAGTCTGATCCTGGAGACCAGGATTAAACAGTGCCAACCATGTTTAGTAAGAGGCTAAGAGCATCCTGTTCTTAAGGGAAGAACAGGTTGGGGATGGAATAGCTCTTCCTGTTAGAGCAAATTGATCCATTTGAGCAGGTTATTTAAATGCAGTAATTGCTCAAATATAGCCCATCATAAGAATGGCCAATTCTTGAAAATCCATAATGTTGCAATAAAACCTACACCTTTAACTAGGGGGCAGTAATACAGGCTTATGCCTTTGCGTCTCTCTTTAAAACCATATTAAGTATACAAGGGGCCACTTGAAATATTGTCCTTAAAAGTTTGGATGCAGCCCTGTCCAGACAGGTAAAGAAATTACATGGTCCCAACTGAGCACCAAACAAAAGCTGTGTATATTGCGCCATCCTGGCAAAGTAGAAGTATTCTAGTTTTGTCAGTGATTTTTGTGCCTTTCAGATTACCTTATTTTCATTATGTGCTGGGTTTGGCATATCTATGAAAACCATGGTCAAATGTTTAAAGTTTTTAATATGTTTTGTTGTCTGGCCATTTAATCATCAGGCATGCAAATTACAATCTTGGTTTTAATATAGTGTAGACAGATGCTTCAGTGCTTTAGTCAGTGAACCATCAGTCACAATGATGCAGCCTCCCTGCCAGTCTAAATACTAGGCAATATCTAAGTGTGAATAAACACCTTCCTCCAGGTATGGACTTTTGGACAGATATTCAGGTGAATCTTCAACTGCTATCATATTTTATCTCAATCAGGACTACCAGACGAATGACAACGACCAAGCAGTTGTGGAGATTTGTATCACTCGAATTACTTCAGCCATCAGGGAGACTGAATCCATCGAGAAGCATGGAAAAGCTCTTATTGATCTCTGGGAGTCGTGTTTAGAGCACAATCTGAAACCTTTTTGTAAAGATGAAGACACACCGCATGCAAAGATTGCCTCCGATATTATGAGCTGCATTTTGCAGGTAAGAAGGTTTTGCCGATGATGTACCTTTTGAGAGTATGTTGATTAGTTCGTTTTTGTAATAGGATTGCACACAAACAGTCTTTAGAAGTTCTCCCGCAAATTTATAAGTAGAAAAGTTGGGTGGATGATTTATTCAACTTTTCCCCCCAAGGGACAGAGAAATTGTCTAACAACTTCTCATGGACAAGATTCCTTTTGTGGATACAGTAGTAAATATCCTGAAAAAGGAAGATGGGAAAAGTTCCCTCTTGATATATTTCTTGAAATAGAAAGGAAGCATGGGAAATCACACACACACAAAAAATGCAAGATCTTCACATAGAAGATGGACACCATATAGCAAAATAAAATGAAGGATACTCCATCCATGAGAAATCCTCTGAAATGTTCTTCTCCTTTGGAAGAATATCTACAATAGTCTTTCTTTAATCAGATTTCACAAAAAGTATTTTCTTGGAATGTGTTCCACACTAGTCTGAAGCTGAAAAAAGGGTTTTAGATATGAAAATATACATTGTATCTCTTGGTTCCTCCTTAAAGATCTTGCAACTTTTTCTCGGTTCATAGACTAGCCATGTGATTTCTGAAAAAAATTGGGTTGAGTTGAGGAGCAAACATTAGTGCTACCTCAAGTGAAATACTTATTTTTCTGAGATTGTATGGCTACCGTGAAATCCTGGGGCGAAAATTCAGCTGATCCAATTGCTATCCATGCCTGCTTCTAAGAACCTTTTCAACTTCAGAACCAAAGCACTGGACATTCCTGCTATTTAGAAAACATTCTGGATACTACTTTGTAAATATGTGTTCAAAATCATATTATGTATTCTAAGTGGTCAAATATATTTCAGATTAATAATTTTCTGCTATGTGTTAGAAAACTCAGAAATTGGTAAGCAGAACTATATATGTGTGTCAATGAAAATGTCATCCCTCTGCTCAATTCTTCCAAACTATGTATGTTTCATAAAGATAAATGCATAGCTTGACAACTAGCCTTGAAGTAAATTTTACTGCACATTTTGAAGGTTTAAGAAGCACTATTTCGATGGTAGTCCATATTTCAATTAAGATAGGTTTCTGGAGTCAAATTATTCAATCATAACCTCTAATTAAATTCTATTACATGATAAGAAAGGAAGTAAAATCTATACATCAGTCATGTACAGTTTTACACCAATTGATACATTCAATATTATTCTAAAATTTCAAAACTGAGATAATTTGAAGAAAGACCAAATTCCACTACATATCACTACATATTAGCAGTTAGTTAATAGAACCCAAAGTAAGACAAGAAACTGAACCAAAAATGCATGTTTATTTATTAAATATTAAATATTTACTAAATATCAACTAGAAAGTCTTTTTTTCAGGCATTATATCCATAATAATATTTAGTTGTCCATCTAAATCAAGGAATAGAATTATAGTTAGTTTTAAACCTGTCATTACTACAGTTTGTATTAGTAATATTTTGGTGTTGTTGGGGTTTTTTTTTGCTCTGCTGGATAGTTCAGAAGTCATACTAAATGTTTATTTACCTTAAATTCATATTAATCATATTAAAATCATATTAATCCCTTTTCAAAAGGAAACAACATATCATAAGAACCTGGTTCATATCAATGGAGTGCAAGCTAAAACTTCTCAAGACTCAATTATTTTTATTCCAGCTTCAGAACTCTAGGATCAGGTCCAAGTATGCATTTTAAACAAATGTTAAAATCTAGGTCCTAAACAGATGTGGATTTTCAAAACAGTAGTTCTTTAATAAGTAGAACAAGATTCCATTGTCTCCATTTTACTCTAAAGGCTCTTTTGATGAATATATATTAACTACCATCAAATCAATTATACTTGATGAAAATATATGTGATCAAAAACTTACCCCAATTTTGTTAGGTTGTCTATTTTTATAATGTTATTTCTGGCATATTAAAGTAGAACATAGAAAACTCATGACCAGTTAGAAGTGTACTAAAAAAAAAAAAAAGTCAGGAAAAATCCAGGAAAGAGCAAAATAAGCCAGTAGCTTTAAGATGGTTTCACATATCAAGCTAGGCTGCAGTTCAGTTTTGTAGTCTAATCTTAGCATGCTGTACAAACTCAGCCAATGTGGCTTGTTAATCATGATTTATGATTTGGATATTGTGAATCCAGACAAAAGCCCTTTAATATTGATGGTCTAATTAGGTTTTTTTTAAAATCAATCAATCAAAACAGAGCTGGAAGGGACCTTGGAGGTCTTCTAGTCCAGCCCACTGCTCAAGCAGGAGTCTCTATATCATTTCAGACAAGTGGTTGTCCAGTCTCTTCTTAAAAACCTCCAGTGATGAAGCACTCACAACGTCTGAAGGCAAGCTGTTCCACTGGTTAATTGTCCTCACTGTTAGGAAGTTTCTCTTTAATTCCAGGTTACTTCTCTCCTTGATTAGTTTCCATCCATTGTTTTTTGTCTTGCCTTCTGATACTTTGGAAAATAAATTGACCCCCTCCTCCTTGTGGCAGCCTCTCAAATACTGGAATACTGCTATCATGTCTCCCCTAGTCCTTCTTTTCTCTAGACTGGCCATTCCCAAATCTTGCAACAGTTCTTCATATGTTTTAGTCTCCAGGCCTTTAATCATCTTAGTTGCTCTTATTTGCACTTTTTCCAAAGTCTCAACATCTTTTTTGTAATGTGGTGACCAAAACTAGATGACGTATTCCAGATGTGGCCTTACTGAGGCTTTATAAAGCGGTACAAATACTTCACGTGATTTTGATTCTATGCCTCTGTTTATACAACCAAGGATTGTATTAGCTTTTTTGGCTGCTGCCGCACACTACTGACTCATGTTTAAATGATTGTCCACTAGGACTCCAAGGTCCCTCTCACAGTTACTGTTTTTGAGCCAGGTTTCAACTAAACTGTACTTGTACCTTTGGTTTTTCTTGCCCAGGTGCAAAACCATGCTTTTCTGCACATTAAATTTCATTTTGTTAGATAGGGCCCATTGTTCAAGTCTGTCAAGATCTTTTTGGATTCTGAACTTGTCTTCTGGGGTGTTGGCTATTCCTGCCAGCTTGGTGTCATCTGCACATTTGACGAGATCCCTTTCTATTCCCTCATCTAAGTCATTTATGAAGATATTGAAGAGTACTGGGCCTAAGATAGAACCCAGTGGTACCCCACTGCTTACTTCCCTCCATGTAAATATAGTACCATTAAGGACTACTCAGTGAGTACAGTTTGTCAGCCAGTTACAAATCCATCTGGTTGTGATGCTGTCAATCCCACATTTTTCTAGCTTACCAAGAGGTAGGTTATGGTCTACTTTGTCAAATGCCTTGCTGAAGTCTAAATATACTATGCCCACAGCATTTCACTGGTCTACTAATTTAGTCACTGTCAAAGAATGAAATAAAATTGGTTTCTCATGATCTGTTTTTACCAAACCCGTGCTGGCTACTAGTTATAACTTTATTTGTTTCTAGATAAAGAGTCTTTCATTGGGCAGTTTAAAAATCTTCCCAAAGAATTTGGGAATTAAAGAATGAGGAAGGAAGAGACAACCAAATTTCCTTCTCTGACATGCTGATGAGAACTGCTTCAAGAATCTTTCTTTTCTAGTGCTTCCTTTCCTTAATCTCATTCCTTAAACTATGTTGTGATCAACTCCTTTGTCAGGCTCCTTGTCAGATTAATAATATTGATCCAACTGACTGACAGTTAAAGACAGACACTTTATTTTATTATTTATTAAATATATATGCTGCCCATCTCACTATCCAGAATGACTCTATGTAAATATAAAATTTATATTTCATCATTAAAGAGATAGATAGATATTCCACAGTACACCTTTATGTTTATATATCATTGTAGTAAAGGTAATTCAGAATAGCTTGTTTCTACACACCTGATGAAAACATATGATATTTTCAGATGCAATAATAAGAACACTGAAGTGAGTGTGTGTGCAATAATTTGTAATCTGTAATTCTGCAATAATCTATTTTTGTTCTCCCCAATAGAATTATAATCGCCCTCCCATCATAGCTTTGGCTGTCCCAGTTGCAGTGAAGTTTCTCCAGAGAGGTAACAAAGAATTGTGCAGGAATTTATCCAGTTATCTCTCCCTTGCTGCAATTAGCAAAGCAGAGTTGCTTGCTGAACATACAGAAATTATTGTAAAAAGCATCCTGCAAGGTAAGAAATACCTATACAGTACATTTTGTATTTGATTTGTATACTTCTACTTCATAAGAATTTCCGTATATTTAAAAAAGAATTGTTTAATTAAGCTGAGGGTGACTTCAAACATTATACATGTCATTTGGGGATGGGGGCCAATCAGTCAGATGGTGCAGCTATAATGGCTTTCTATATAGCTAGAATGTTCCTTAGAAGTATTTAAAGGATAATGCAAGTGAGCAATACTTGTTCATTAAACTATGATTTAAATAATCAATCAACATTTATTTACACCCCAATGATGATGACTGAGGTAAAACTCAATGTTCACTAGTAACAATGCCCATCTCACTTATTATTTCAAACTACCTCCTGATAGATCATCATCATCAACATCACCACCATCATCATCAACTTATTCCATATGAAAATCTATAAATGTGCAAAACAGCTAAAGTTAGCCTCGGTCCTTCCCAATTATTTTCCTTAATTTTTCTGACTTTAACCTATTTAAACCTAATTGTTAATACATACACTAAAGTGTTATATCTTTAACTGTACCACTATAAATTATGGTGCTCAAACAGGTAGTAAGAACCCTACCTATATGTAGCAGCATTAAAAAAAAAAGATAGAATCTGTAGTGAATCAGGGAAATGACCTTGAAGGGAATCAGCAAAAAAAAGTTATGAAAGCCAAGGTCCTTAAGGAAAGAAGATAATATTCAGAAGAGACTTGGCCAGGATTCTGCCTGATTCATTGGGTGGGCAGATAAAGTACAATCAGACTTGAGAGATTCTGTTATTATGGTCCATCTCAATAAAGTATAATTCTAGTCTTCCTGGGGAGTCTTTTTCCTAATGTAATCAACTCAAAGGAGTCTCACAGCATTTCACTTTGAAACTTTCATTCTAAAGAAACAAAAAGAATTACTGTGGAGAGTCTGTTATCTGTAGTCATGCTGGTTGAGAGATTATGTGAACTGAAATCAAATACATCTGGAGGCACCAGTGTGTTGGAGGTGCCTGTATCATATAACTAATAACCTATTTCAGTAAAATGCTTTATCTATTCAATTTGGAGGTCTTTGTCATTTTGCAATAATCTATGGTATATTTTCTTTTTGACTGATCTTTTTAAAACTGGTATTTATTTTTGGTTCAACTTAAGGCAATGTTCATACCTAGTGCTCCCACTTCTATTTTCTCCATAATAACAACCCTATGTGGTGGATTGGGCATAGAGAGGGGTGACTGGTCCAAAGACACACAGCCAACTTTCATGCTTATGGGAAGACTATTGTATTGTTTTTGAAGAATTTTTGGTACAACAAATGCTAACATGCTACTATAACTCCGTCATAATCTTCAGTGTTCCTGGTTCTGGTATCTATTTGTTTTGAGATTGTTCTGCTTCTAGAGACATGATTTTATAGATAAGAAATTCAACAGAAAGGGGCCCTCTTACATTCTGCCTTAGTGCTTGCTTTGTATTCTGAACACCCTAAAGAAAATGATATGTAATATCAATGTGATAAAGTATTTTTTTATTTACAACTCAATTTTATAAAAAATAGTTTCAATAAAGTCAATACAAAATCAGTTTATTTTACAATATAATACAGCTATATTAGTTTCAAACCAGAAAACTGCAATTATCCTCAATGCAAGGTAGGCTTCCAGTATTAAACGTTCCTTGGACAAGATGCTAACTTTATGAAGATGTACATACTTGTAATAAAAATAGAAAAACATTATTGCTTCAGAATATTTAAATAGTTCAGTTGCAAAATTCACATTAAAAAAAATAAAGCCTACAAACAAAAGGGTCCCATAAGACAGCACAGCTTCCTTCATCTTCACTTCTTCACTGTTGATTGACAATATCTTTGTCTTAATATGTAACATAAGCTTAAAGTGTACTCAGTTCTTACAGTAGTTTCTTGCTCATTGTTGACATAGAGCTCTTAGCACTTTAATTGTCTCTTCTTCTGCAGTTTTATTTTTGCTTTTTCATTTGATACCTGTTGATTGTCTCTCTTCACTAATTTTGAGAAGAGTTGATTTTGAAATCAATTCTACTCATATTTATGTCATTCGGTACTACCAGTCTGTAAAACTATTATTAGTTTCTATCTTTTCATTTCCCTGTAATCTCATTTGCTTCCGTTAGATCTCTTGAAAAGTTCTACTTTAACTGTAATTTATTAGAGTTATTTTTTCCGATCATCTTTTAAAAGTCTTTCCTTTTTCCTTGTTAATTTCCTCTATTACTGACTGTGATACCTTCCCTTATCTTTTCTTCTTGAAAGTTTGTGTTTAACTATAGTACATCCTTCTTTTTGACCAAGGCTTTCATCATTCATCTGTCCCTGCCTATCATGGTAGCTTGTTCTGAAAGCCAGTCAAACTTTTCTGCCCTGAAATTTGGGGGAGAGTTTGTTCCACTTCAGTTTTCACAGTGTCTCTTTTCTAATTCCATAATTCCTCAGATATTCTCTTGCATAAGTTAAGCATATTGATTTGTTCTCTGTTTTGATTTTATAGTCTGACTGTATGTCTCCAAATCCAATCTTGCTGGCACACCAATTTGACACCATATGAATTTGACATAATGTGTTCTATAATATACACTTGGAAGGGATCTGGCTGATTGGATTGCAATTCTTTTTCCTATATTATAATAAATTTTATTCTGATGTTGTCAATCTAGTGATGTCCATGTGTTATTTGAAGCAGGCATTGGCAATGAACAAAGAATTATCTTTGCAAAAACTATATTAAACTATTTATTGTATCATTGTGTTTAACAAACTACGCACCAGAGATACTACAGTCTTTTCTGCTGTTACATTTAGCACATCTTGCAAATTACTATAGATTTCCTTAATATCATCTTTTGTTGTGTTTGAAATAGCAGCACACATTTGTATAACAATGATGTTCTTTCAATGAATATATGCTAATTCTAATAAATATCAACCTATTGTTTATTGGTTTATAGCCAGTACAAACTTAGTGGTATTCTTTTGGGGTGTCATTGTCATTCTATCTCTTATTCATGCTCTGAATAATATATCAATATTAATCATCTGAACTAAGATGATCCATTGCAGTCTACCAATGTTCACTGATTCAGAAAATATCTAATTTAGCATGCTTCAGTTCCATTCTAATAGTTTCAAGTTTTGTTTGATCCATGCTTATTACATAGTTTTATTTGTCTTTGTAAAAGATAAACTTGTCTTTCCGTTCTGATTTTGACAATGACCAGACTACTTTGCCGCTTTGGTTTAGCCATATCCTCATCTATAGATTTACTAGTGAAAATTCACCTTTCTTTCCAGTAGCTAGGTTTTCCCCCCACCCAATCTTATTATCCAGTAACAAAAATTGCCTAAAGGATTTGAGCCATCTTCACATAATTTTCTTGGCAACAATCCAGAAATGATTGATTACTGTTTTCTTCTAGATTTCATTTTGACATTTTCTAACTTTCCTGGGATCTGCAGAACCCCACTCCCTTCAACTTCATTAGGGCTTATTTATAGCTCCACACTTCCCCTTAGATTTTATCAACAAGGATAATCCAACCAGGGGTTCCTGCTAGCAACATTTTCAACTGTCATTACAGCTATTGAACCTTCTCACCATGATACATGCTAATCATGTAATTCAGAGTATGTTCAAAAATAGTTTTGGGTATGATTAAGATATGTGCTTAGAGAATGTTGGATCCATATAGCAGTCTAGACCAGGATGTTTACATGCTGACTTTTAACAAGATATACTGTATGTATATTTTAGCTTTCATTATGGTAGCAATTTTAAATTATGTCCTACATACATGATTTCTCTATGAATGAGATTTCATGTGGATAAAATTCATTTTACTGGCTTAGCAAGTACTTGTTCTGAAAGCAGCTATAACCATTTGTGGACAGCTATCTCCCATTTATGACAGCACTGTTCTTTTTTACGGAATCTGGAGAGCAGAGATATTGGCTTATAGTAGTAGCCATGGCAGTCATCCAAAGGCTTCTTGCCATGTGAAGACTCATTCAAAGTTTCTTGTGTGAAGCAGAGAAAACTGGCTTCTGAATGTTGTTTATACCTCTGTTTTTCCTGTGGAAACTGTATCATGGACCAATTCTAAATATATGTATATATATATTCAGATTTTATAAGTTCTGTTTATTGGTTTGATTTTATATAGAGTTTTGAAGAACATTAATTCAGGGGCTAAAAACATACTGAGCCCCTCCATGCGGCAGAATCTCTGTAACTCCCCAGCCCACTATGTTGCCACGGTTATTACATGCATCTTCTTCAGATTGTCTTATTATCTCTTTGTCACTGAGGATTCGGTCCCAAATATTAAAGCCAGTTATTTTTCCAGAAAAAGCTAAAGATTCATTGAAACCGCCTCCAACACAGCAGCCATTCTTTTCCTGGCCAATCTGCAAAATTCCACCATCTGGGATGATGTGGTCTTCAGCTATTTCTGAAGAGGTGACCACAACCTTTCCATTTATCCATAAAGATACGGTTCCATTGACTGAACCCCAAGTACTACAGATGTGAGTCCACTCTCCAGAAGAAATTAATTTTGGGGCAGATATCTTGTTGAAATTACTTTTTACGGCGAGAACCACAGAGTCATAGTTCAGATAAAGCTGAATTTCATAGGGATTATTCTTTGTTCCATATGAGAATACAATAGTTTTGTCCAATGCTTCGGTTACCTTAACCCATGTGCAGGCAGTGAAGGAGAAGAATGCCATCTCACCAGTTGGATGAACACTCATGAAGATCTTTTTAGAACGCATTGGGAATAAAATAACTGTTTCACAACCTGTAAGAACAACAGAATGTAATTGTTATCAATTATATTCAAGGCTCATGCATATCTGGGATCATCGTAATGTAGTATAATTCTAAGTATCAGTTAAATTATATGTTGATTAATCAGGCAACTGTATTATAAGTAGCAATGGTTCTTTTGGATTTTAAGCAAATAAATTCTTTCACTTTTTGTAATATCTTTTAAGAGAGACAGTTTGGTATAGTGATTAAGACACCAACTAGAAACAAGAGACTATGAGTTCTAGTTCTGCCTTGGGGATGAAGTCAGTTGGATGATCTTAGGCCAGTCACTTTTTCTCAGCCCTAGGAAGAAGGTAATGGCAAACCACTTCTGGAATCTTAAACTACAGGGACTTATTCTATGCAGTTGCCATGAGTCAACACTAATTTGAAAAGACCAACAAAAAAAAATGCCCACATACTCCACAATCTTTGAAAACGGAAGGGAGCAAGGACACTAGGAATCTGAGACCATCTCATACTGAATTAGATAATCCTCTGTTCATCAAGAATTTATATTGTGATGCAATAATTGGAAAATAATTTTAAATAACATACTTTTTTGTTACATGTAACTAATCTCATGCTGATATCTAACTCTTTCAGTAAACCCCCAGGAGATTCCCATAGATTTTCCTCATTTACTTTCATAATTTCATAATTTCTTTGGAGGTCCATCTCCGTGCCATGTGGGCTGGGGTGGGGGAGAAACCCTTTGTCACTAATTTTAACTCAGAAACACTTTTATTCATGATGTGTGAATATATGTAAATATTTGGCCAATTCAAAAATTACATAAACATTGTTAGACTTTCTATTTGGCAAACAGCATGTTAAAGAACTAGAGTTTCCTAAAACTTGTGTATTTATTTTCTGATTATATACTATCATAAGGATTTATTTATTTTTCTGATTAGCATTTTCACTCATTGGATTTCTTTTTTATTACATCAAGGAAAACAGTTTCTACCTCTATATTTTTAAATTTATAAAATCCAATTTATGATTATTACGACAAATGAAATGCAAAATAAACAGAAATTTGTTAGCAAAATATTAGAGTTAAATGCATCTATAATTACAAATGAAAGTAATCTAATTGTTTTATGTGTGGGCTACATGCACCTCCATATCTATTTAAATTCAGCATGTAGAAATGAGGAAGGAGAAGAAAGTAGCAGATCTTTATCAGTGGAATAATTTATAGAGTATGGTTATAAAATATCTATCTCGATATGTATTGAAGTTTATCAGAGTGTTACACTGAATCCTTGGCTATTTTAACCCATCAGAAAAAAATACTTTATATCATTTTCCCATTTAAAAAAACCAATTATCTTATGCTACCCTAAAGTGAGAAGTTAGGCATTTTCATGGATTGAAAACTCACGGTCTAGAATAAATTTTCCTTGTCGTAATCTACCATTTTGTTCAAAAAAGACAACTGTTCAAAAATAATAAGATCTATAGGGCAAACAATTTGAAGCAATAAGAAACCGAAACTTTATTGAATTATAATTATACTTTCTGTGCTTACTTATTTCCCACCTTTATTATTTTTACAAACAAGGCAGCAAATATATCCACCATATCTTCCTCCTCCTATTTTCCCCACAACAATCCTGTGAGGTGGGTTGGACTGCAAGAGGGTGACTGGCCCAAGGTCAGCTAGCTGGCTTTCATGGGACTTGAACTCAGTTGACAATTTAAAATATTTTAATAAATGTGTGAGAGAGCAATCACAGGAAATTGAGATACAGCATGATGAATAATCAACAACATCACATTTTGGATTCTTTGAACTTGAAGTAAAATAAATATTGAAATAACAGCTGCAATAATTAGTATACTTTTTCTATTTTCTCATGCTGTGCTGGTGTCATATGCTTTGAGTTCTAAGAATGTTAAAATGCTTTGACCACTGAGAATAGGGGCAATGGGTCATGGAAATCTGCAGGAATACTTCTTCAAAGGGCAAAGAGCCCTGTGTAGTGACATGGCTTTTTAATTATCAAAATTTCTAACTTTATTATCAAGGGTAGACAAAATGAAAACCAGCTTTATAAGTCACCAACAATAGTGTGATCATAAAACCCCTTAAGAATACCTGGCAGAAATCCAAAATATGTGAGAAATCAAAACCAGTTGCTGAAAACTCTTTTGGAAAAAAAAAGAAAAAAGATTTCCAGAGGGATCTGTGGAATATTTTTTATAAAGTCAGTCTTTTTGTTCTTAATCAAATTATGAATTTCCTCCCCCTTGTCAAAACAAATAGAACTGAGTGATATCATTGGTCAAAACATGGCAAATTAAGAACAGGTCCTGCAAATTTGGTGGAGTTATGTTGGACTTAGCACTTCATAGATTAGTTCAATTGTGCCATGTATTTTCCTCCAAATTTTAGAAAAGACCAATCTTTTTATCCCACTCCTCCCTGTCTTCTGTAGCAACTAGTAATGGGAAACATGTGTGACATCATTCCATTGTGAGATTCCCTCTCTCAGGCAGTAGCCAAAGTGAAGTGGGGTTGGGAAGCTTACAACAATATGACAAAGCATACCACACATTTTTATTATGAAATGTTGAAAAGGGAAGGGAAGAGCAGATGGTTACTTGTGGCATGACTTTCTCACAGAAATCAAGATAACTTTTAGACTGATGGCTGCTAGCATTATCAAACAAAAGAAATTGTTCAACTATTCCATTCTTACCTCTCTGGTCGATTTTTCTGGTAAAAGCAAATATATAAAAAATAGGACGGGGGAGAAATAGACGTTTAAAGATGACATTCTCTGGACTTCCTATTAACACCATTTTGAAAATTTGAGAGCATAGTGCAAAACTTTGTGGGAAGTATCCAACAGTGCTAAAAGTGCTTTTTGGGTACTTTAGTAAAATCTTTGCACAATGAATGCTCAATGAATTGGTTTACCTTTATGACATGAATATAACAAAATAACATAATAACAGAGTTGGAAGGGACCTCAGAGGTTTTTTAGTCCAACTCCCTCCACAAGCAGGAGACCTATACCAATTCAGATAAATGGCTGTCCAGTTTCTTCTTAAAAACCTCCAGTGATGGAGCACCTACAACTTCTGAAGGCAAGCCTGTTTCATTGATTAATTGTTCTCACTGTCAGGAAATTTTGCCTTAGTTCTAGGTTTGTGTTTTCCTTGATTAGTTTTAATATATAGTTATAATATATAGTTATTACATATTATCATACGTAATAATACACAGTTATTAAGATTATTTGATGCATTAATTCTAGATATCTATTCTTGGCAAAACAAATGGCTGATCAAGAAGTATATTGTTAATATTTTCCTATTCTCTCCATTAAATCACTCAGGATCCATCAGGAATTTCTATAATTCCTTAGAGACAGATGTGAGCCTTTCAGGAAATAGCAAAATAATAACAGTATTTTTAAACACAGATTTTTGATGTGACTTTACTTTTAGAAAATTAATCAGTGTGAACAGTAGAGCATCATCTATATTATGCTTTCCACCACGTGCTAATCCAAACGTATTTCTTTTCAGCTTGTTCAAATTAAAATAATATTTTTCTGGAACAGTTGTAAATTAATGGAACTTAAAATTACTATCAAAAATTAGGATACTTGGCAATATAGGACTTTCTCTTTTCACTTACATTTGAAAGGGCCTCTAGATATTGACTGTGATTCTTACAAACTTTTGGACAAATAAATAGACAACACACAGCATGAGTTATTTAACCATCTGCTTATTTCTCAACACTGCTATATTTTTATAAAATAAAAGCAGTGATTCAGAATCATAGGCACCTGTTGCTTCAGAGATCACTAATCAGTCTATGGATTGTCACAGAATAGCAAGAACCGTTTTTAACTGTGGCAAACTCTTTTGTGTGGTTAATTACATGAGACTATGTCATTCTTTCTATATTATACCAATAGTTATTTAAAATCAGCCTCAAAGAACATCTAGGTATGAAGAATACAGCTGCCTTAAAAATAACAAGTTAGATTTAAATGGGGCGAGAGAATATGTTTCAAAGCTATCTAACATAAATAGTTTCATTATTTATCTTAGCATAAATCACGGCATGTTCAGATTGGGTATTAAAAGGCAACTGGAATGGTTCAGCGGAATCTCTGTGATATATGGCTGTGCAGTTGTGCTTCACAGAGTCTAAGCTATTCCACTTTCCTGAACCCCTGTGGAGGATCTGTTTATGCCCTGAAGCGTGAGAATTAAATTGATGAATAGTCTGTTGACATAATGAGTGAGCTCACAAGGTCAAATTGTGTTCAGAAGTAGCCCCTGAGGAATGCAGTGAGGGAATCAGCAGGTATGTTAGAAGAAGACAGAGCAGAGGAACAGCCAGAAAACTGAATTGATTGGGACTGTCAATGAATTATTGTTACTGGCTTTGCAAAATAAAAAAAAAAGAATGGAAGAGAATAACTACAAGTGACTTAGCAAAACTTCATCATTGCTTTACTAATAGGTTATCTATAGATGTTTTCGGAGCTTCTATTGGCCAAGTGTAATTATTCAATGAACATATTTTAAGCTACAGCAACATAGCTGAAGCAGTGAATACTCACAGTGACTTCCATACTACACTTTGAGTTTATATTGTTTGGCTGCTATACAATACAAGCCGGACATGCTCCCACCCAGTTCTCTCCAAATTTATAATAATAATGCCCCCTTCTCTATAAGCAAAGCATCAGGTAAGGTTGTTGAACAAAGTTATGGTTAACGTGGTTAGTTGGGAATGAATGTATAAGGCAATTGGGAAAAAAAGTCTGACTCACCAGCTGGCAATGAGGGCTTCGTGGTCTTCTTCTGAGATTCTTTTAGTTCAGCTTTTGTTTCCTGCAGCTCTTGCCACAGTGACTTCAACATGAAATTGCTTCCATGCATTATGTAGCCGACTCTACCTTCCTCTGATGAATGGCTCCGCTGATCACCCTCTTCGACTCTCCACTGCCAGACATGCTCAAGCTGGCTGAGTCGGTTGGAAAGATTTTGGTTTAATTGCAGAATGTCTTGGAGAATCTTTTCTTGCTTGATCTCATGAAGCATCCCAGACCTACCTCCAGAAACTCTGCCCTTTGTTATCATCTGGTCCATTTGGCTCCAGAACTGAGAGGTTGTTTTCTCGAGATATGTGGTGCATGTGCCAGCAAAGTTTTTCACAAACTGCAGCATTTCTGCTCTCAGCATCTGCAGCTCCACCTTAAGGACTTCATCCAGAGACTCAAGCAGCATGTTTTCCTTCATCTGGGAATTCTCAAGCATAATGAAGAGCTTGTCCCATTCTGTGTGTTCTCGCTGACAATCACATGAAATGGCTGAAACAGAGCACATAGTAAACATTATTCTACATTTGAACTTTATTCTCACAAAAGAAGCTGTTTAAAGAAATATATATTCCAAGGTTATTTCCATGCTTTCTTTCTCTAGAAAAGAAGGCAAGGGCATAAGCTAGAAATAAGGGCAGAGAAATTTTCCTGCCTTCTTTCTTGACTAAATGAACATTCTGAAACATTGCTATGTTTAAGTTTGCTAACTGCAGATTTTGCAACAATAAGAATATTAATCCTGCTGTTAATGCAAAATACTTACTTTCTTCAGTTGCAGGAATTACACTTTCTATTTCATTATCAAAATTCAGGAAGAAGAGATCATCATACTCATCTGTGTTCTGAGTAAATGAAGAATAACAGAGAGCAAAAAACAGAATAATAAAACAAAACATTTTTGGATAGAATTTCCCAACTGCTTCCTTAAAATTCTCGGTGTCTTAATCTCTAGCAAGACTGGAGCAGAGATGATTCTTAGAGAGAAAGCCCTTAAATAATACTGGGTGAATGCCTGAGCTTGAATGAATGAGTAATTCTAGTCCTGGTGCTGTAAGAGGAGTGCTTCTGGTTATTATTAATTTTTTTGGATGGGAACTGTAAGGAAGGGGGAGGTATGGAGATTGCACAATCCTGAACCTTGTAAGTCTGAATTGGGGGTGGATTAGTAAGGAGTGAAAGGGGGAAAATGATGGAAAGTCTGTTCTTGCAAATTGCAGAGCTCTTTGGAGGCTAGATTTTTTTTAAAAAAAAAAAAGTCACAATTTTAATGAAAAACAAGACCAATAAATAAAATGTCAATTTGCTGATTTAAAGAAAGGTGAAAAATTAAAGAGATTCTATCGTTCTAACTGGAAAGTACATAAACTCCAATTATTGTTTGCATTCGTTTGTAAAATTTATTCATTGTTATTGGATATACTGCTGCACAACTTGGTTTGGGAATACCATTTGTATGTACAATATGTACAATATTGGGATAAACAGAGAAGATGTAAAAAGATGCAAAGGATGTATGAGACCCATTTTCCTCTAGTAGCAATTATCTGATAGCAATTATTCCCTTGAACAGGAAAAATATGTTACTTTTTTAACTTTGGTAAGCAGCATATACGCGCGGACACACACACACACACACACACACACACACACAAACTTACAAAACTTACAAAATTTGTTTGGCTGCATCTCCCTCTCTCCCAGAACAGTTTTTTTGATCTTGAATATCTCTAGAAAATACACTATGCAAATAAAGGTGCTCTGCTATTTGAGCAATATTTTTTAATTCATATCCTGGATATAATTAGCTCCCAAAATGTATTTATTGATACTATGCCTGGTCAAACTGGAGTTTAAAACTCAGAATTTCTAAATATATGCAAAGTTAATGTTTGCTCCAGTAAAAATGTTTAAGGATAACTGATATCTCTAAAGAATCGCATGCTACGTTTGTTCTGCTTATGCTTACTTACACTTATTTAATGTTTGATTTTCATGTATATTTTAAAACAGCGGTCCCCAACCTTTCTGGCTCTGTGGACCCACCACAGACCCAACCACGGTAGATACCGGTTGTGGTGGGGGGAGGGGATGGTTTCACATGCGCAAATGAAGCTTCATATGCTCGTCCTCCGTGACTGAGTTGTGTCAAAGTCAAAGTTGGACACACTAATACCCCTTCCTATTGCGGGACTATTAGTCTCCCCAAGTGGTGAGATGAACAGAACAGAATTACTTGGAAGGGACCTTGGAGGTCTTCTATCCCAACCCCCTGCTCAAGCAGGAGACCCTTCTTAAAAGCCTCCAGTGATGGAGCACTCACAACTTATGAAGGCAAGCCGTTCCACTGGTTTATTGTTCTCACTGTCAGGAAATTTCTCCTTATTCTAGGTTGGTTCTCTCCAGTTAGTTTCCAAACATTGCTTCTTGTCTTGACTTCAGGTGCTTTGGAAAATAGGTTGATCCTCTCTTTGTGGCAGCCCTTCAAATATTGGAACACTGTTATCATGTTGTCCTACCTAATCATTTTTTTTCACTAGACTAGACATACCCAATTCCTACAACCATTCTTCATATGTTTTAGCCTATAGCCTCCTGGAGAATGGGTAGCTATATGAATTTGATAAATAAATATGACAGGGTTTTAATAAAATCAAGACTCAAATGGTCTTTTTTGGTAACAGAATGGTCCAGTGGGAATCCATCCATTCATTCATTCATTTCATTCATTTGATTTCATTTGATTTCATCTACCCATCTCAGCAAACGACTCTGGGTGGCTCTCACTTGAGAATGCTGATATGTCATTATATAACATCTTCCTTGCTGATACAAATAGCCAGTGAAATAAAGCCATTTGATTACTTTGCATCGTTTCCAGAAACACGTTTCCAGACTTATTTTCGATGTGTGGATGAAAAATGTGTGAATGAAAAAACTACATCTTTCTACCTGAGTGCATTCAATTTAGCATTCCAAAGATGGGTTCAGCTCACAACTCCTTTGAACTCATAGCATGTTCTGCCATACATTTGTCTATGTACTGTAAATCCTGGATTAAAGAGTAGAAATGAAGATAGTAACTTCAGAGGAGCAAATTTTGTTAGGTTAGATGAGAGGAAAATTACTTAGCATTAATTTCTTTTCCTTACCCCAGTTATTCCCAGGTAACTTAGGACTGCCCATGTCTGCTAGTTACCTAAGAGAATTTGCACATGTTAAGTGCATTGGCATGATTAATGCAATGTCTGTTTTTGTTTTAATTCAAAATGCTTCTCATTTGTATTCTCAACCTAGCATCACACAGTGCATGACCAATAGTTGACCATATTCCAAGGGATAAAATATGATTTCAAAAGTTTAAACACTTCCCTAAAAGGTTTAGCCCATATTTTATTTTACAAAATAAAGTTCTTTCCAATTTTAGTCTTATGTTTTCACAAATCAATAATACTGTGCAGATGATAACTTTACAAAAATATATCTAAATTGATCTGCCAGCCAGTAATTGATCATCATTGTGCCAAAATATACAAAGTGTGAATTTGAAACCAATGCTGATGGTGTGCTGGGTAAATAACATGACAAAATTTGGTTGTAATGAAAGTACCTTTTATGTGCTAACATCAATAGAAATTACCCAGCTTCAAGCAGACTGAGGGTGCCTCATTCATAACTCATTTCACCAAAATATTTCCCTCTGGAATAATCCATTAGCCAACTTTTACTTCATACCTTTTAATTCATAAGGACCCAACTGTTTCCCAAGTTTCATACAGAAAGGCATCTCTTGTTTTAGGGGTGAACATCTGCTTACATGCTGTAGAAATAGGAAGATTGGATATCCCAGATTTTGTTTTGCTTTTTCTATTAGAAGTAGAAATGAAAAGCATCATTAATTTAAAAGCAATCTGGAGGCTTCGGTAACATGGCTGAATAATGCTAATGTCAAAGCTTAATCTCTGGTGTGTTCCTTTCTAGTCTGACTTAAAGATACCTTATCTGGAGATTTAAAGCAGGAATGTATCTATTAGCAGCCTGGCAGCTAAATTCTTCTATTCAGAGAACTATACAGACGTGTTTAGTTTTGCCATTTGTCTGGAAGCTTCTTCTTAACTTCATTATAAGAATCCTGTATCTGGCCTAGGTCAGTGCAGATGACTTGTTCTGATGCAGAAAATACTTGATTAGGCATATGAGGCAATCCAGCCTTGTCTTCTGCTGACTCAGACATACTTAGACTAAATACTTTGATGATATCATCCCAGGCCATTGCAAAGAAGCATGTGGAAGAAAAGGATGTGGGTTTAGAATGTATATTTTTATAGAATTGTTTAAAGAAAATTGTTTTAGTTTGTGTGGTTTAATGCTTGGATTTGATTTTACTTTTACTATTTCTGGCTTTTATTAGTTACTGTTCATCAGAAGGCCATCTGAAGCATCTACAAATAAATATGTAAATATTTTTAAATGATGCAAAACAGGAAAATATTATCCTTAATGCCAGAGTGTGTTAAAACAATGGCAATGTATGTTACAGGCATCTCATTCCCAATAATAAGGAATGATAATCATAAAGGAAACCCTGCTGAATTAGACCAAAGACCCATTTAGTTCAACATCTGTTTTCCACCGGGGTCTGTCCCTATGTTTCCAAGAAAATCATGAAGAGGCCATGAGAACAATACCCTTATCCATTATTCATTCTACAACTCTGCCAGCAATCAGTATTCAAAGACATATTAATTCTTGTATATGTACATATCATTCTACTGCCCTCCAGTTATGTCATATTTAACTGACATAGTTTGATGAATGTGCACTGTCAGTATTTTGTGAACCAACATAAACTTAAAAAGAAACATTACTGACTGATGTATCCTCATGGAAGAGCACAGAATCCATACTCCTTTTCCTGTAGGACTCTTTTCATACCAGAAAAAGGAAAGATTATGTTTCTGAATGTTGGTCACCTCCTTCAAACTTATTCTACAGCTTACAAAAGCAGCTTAAGATAAAGATAAGACAGTGAGGAACAAATCCCTCACCTGAAATGGATGTTGGGAGCCCACTAGTAAATAAACTGAAAAATTGTGAGTAAATCTACTGACAGATATGAATTCCACTTGGTCATTTTTAAGACCAAGATTAAAGTAGGCTGTATTTTATGTGAAAGACATGGTGAATACGTATTGTTAGTTCATATCTGTTTGATGAGAAACGGCTGTATCTGCATGATTCTCAGACAGGAGTGCTAATTAGAAAGTTATGTCATCTAGAATTAACGATTTTAAATTCATTACAAGATGCTGATGTAGTATGTGTGTGTAAATATATATTTGTGTGTGTGAATATATATGTGCGTGTGTGTGTGTGAAGGGGGAGGGAGGGGTCATTCCAGGAATTTAGGAGGGAAAGTGCAATAAACTGATGTTTCTATTAAAAAGACTGAAGTTTTGCTATCCTATAGTCGATGAGTGACCTGGTTTAAAATAATAAAAAGTACAGAAGTCCAACATGTTTTTGTTTTTGTTTTTTTGCTAGAAACTAAGTCCATAGAGAATTTCAGTATGTTTTGAAGATTTAGAGAATGAAACCATGTAATATCATGATGGGCAGATGTTTTCCATATGTTGTCAGCATGGAACTTCAGTCATTCCAGCGCTGTCTTGTATGATGTTTCATGTTACAGATTTCTCTGCAAATTTGGCTTCAATTCAGCTTGTGCATATACTTCTTCAAACATTCTTCCAAAATTGTAAAACTATTTTGTCTTGGTTATTCTCTCCACCTCCCCTCCATATTTTATCAGCATCTGAGCAATTGTATCCTATGTTGTTATCAGTGTATCTTTGTATTAAATGCATAGTTATAAAATATTGCTTCCAGGTTTCTCTTTAGCATAGCTTGCTTAAGTGTAACATAGGGTACTTAAATTCAAGTGGGATATAGAGAATAGGTAAGTTATAATGGTTTTTTTTAACAGTTAGTATAACCATATTGTTTAATACTCAATTTAAATAACATTTAAAAAAATAGTTCGGGTTAAATACAAAGCCATATTGCCTTACTTAGTCACATTCCATATTAAATAATATTTTGATTTCTGTTTTTCTCTTGTTCTGCCATATGTTTTGGTGCAAGCATTCAGTTCCCACAGACATCGTTCCCAGAAACCATGGATAATAAAATCCTGATTCTGTTTTGCTTTATCTCTTCAGCTTGAGATCATTCAGACTTAAAGCCCTGTTGACAGAGGAAAATAGAATAGGCTCTTTGTTACGATTCTGTTCCCATATTCTTCACAGGGAATTCCACGTTGCTCCGTGTATTGCCTTCTTTGTATGAAAAGCAACAAGAACCTTTAAGCAACCACCTGAGAGAATTGGTAGGACTGATGCCTCATCTGGAACCATCTGAACAGCAACATCTTCTACAGCTTTTGCTAACTGTTGCAAAGAAAAAACAGCCTAAGGTAATTTTTGTTCATTTCATATTTAGCCAACTCAAAACATGTGGTTCTTGAGGCAAAGGACCCTGTAATTTTGATACATCCCAGTACAATTAAACTTCTCACTAGGCCAGGATCCAAAATTCCTACCTATAACTTTTCAAGAATTGCCTCTCCAATCATGAACTTTGCATTAAGATTTGCTGAGTTTGAAAACCAGTTATACATCCACTCCCCAAAGAGGAAAGTTCACCACAGGCTACATCAGTTGGCTGAATCTGTCTTGATGTAGAGCAGGGGTGGGGAACTATGGCCCCTTTATGACCTGTGGACTTCAACTCCCAGAATTCCTGAGCCAGCTGGCTCAGGAATTCTGGGAGTTGAAGTCCACAGGTCATAAAGGGGCCATAGTTCCCCACCCCTGATGTAGGGTGTCCTCTCTTTGAGCTTCACTTTAGCCTACTGAATAATTTATTCACTGTGCATTTATTATTTAGTGAATGTATTCACTGATGCATTTATTAATCTCTAATCAAGTATCTTAATTTAACACTGGTACTTTGGTACCCTGTCCTCAAGTTATATTCACTGCACAAAGATAAGGGGTTTCCCAATGCATTTGGCTTAATAAACCTATTATAACTCTTGCATAAATAAGTACAATATGTACAAATTGTTGTGATGATAATTGACACTTTACCACTGAATTTCCATGGCCTGTAAGCAGGGAAGGGCTCCAAAGCTTGCAAAATGAGGCTAAGAGTTGTTCTAACCTCTGAATTTCCAAGTCTAATAATGCAAGTAATCTCACAAGCATCACTAGAGCACATTGTTCTTCCAATGTTAGCACATATCCCTTATGTTGAAACATGTCCTGTAAAGGGATATTCCCTTGGATCCCAAAGTTAGACTGGTGCAGATAAGTCTTGTGGTAATGAAATGACATCATTGTCTACAACCCCCAATATGTATCTCTACAAAGATAAAGATATTTTCATGATTAAAGAAGAGCAAGTAATTTTATAAGAAAACAGAAAAAAGTAACATGGTACAAACATTTCATGTTTCATGTATAGCCAGTTCTGTTGCCTAGGCAGAATGTTTGTGCTATCTCACATTGGACCAGTGGTGGGATTCAGCCAGTTCGCACTACTTCAGCAGAACCGGTAGCTATTTTTTTGTTGCCCAAGCCCAGAATGGACTTCCAGAAGCGGCATCCACACAGAGAACCGGTTGTTCACATATTTGAATCCCACCACTGCATTGGACCTTATAAAATACAACCGTACCAGATTATAGGATATATACATTTCAGTAGTCTTTGGAAAAATTAAAAAAAGCTCCAGAAATTTATAAGTTACAGTTGAAGGAACTTTTACAAAATATATAGCAACTGAGGGACTATAATTTCTTCCATAATTCCACTCTGACAGGACCCATTTTAGCCTTTGTTTAGAGCAGGGGTGTTAAACTGCTGGCCCACGGGCCAGATGCATCATGGCAAAACCGCACCCACCCCATTGCCAGCAATGGAAAAAAAGTCGCGATAACACCGTGACACGTCACATGATGTTGCGAGTTTGACACCCCTGGTTTAGAGTATAGGCTCTAGTCTACACTTTCAGCATGATTCCCATTCTTCCGTTAAAGATACTGTGTGCGAGTATGTGTGTGTCTTTGCGACTTACTTTGTAAATTAAAACCTGGCATTTCAAGAAAGAGAGTCACATCTGGTCATCCATAAACCTAATTATGAAGACTTAATATAACGCATTGTCTTTCAGCATAGCTTATATCATAGAGCAACTACCAGGATGAAATCAAATAATATAACCTATAAATTGCCCAGAGTCACCTTGCTGGGAAATGGATGGCATAAAAAATAAATAAATAAATAAAAATAAATAATATTAATATATACTGCTTTCAATGACTTAAGGAAAAACATCTGGATTCAAAGTGTGATATATAGATTTAGTCTAGCCAAAATGTTATTTGGTTATTGATGAAGTTATCACATTATGAACAGAGGTAGTTTCTTCCAAATACCAGTTTGATCTAGGAAACCCGTTTGATTTCTAGTTAATGCTAGGAATGCCATTAAAAGAACTAAGGCCAACAGTCCTTCCTTTAACTACTGAGAACATAGAAATTATGCAGGCCAAGCTAGAAGCCTATTGAATATGATGTTCAAAATGCTACTTGCTCACAAGACAAAATTCAACCTATTTCTAGAGAAAATAATTTCCAACCTATCTGGCCAGCCACCAGAAGTAAACAAGGTTGGAATTGGCTACTTTTTGAATAGAAACCTAGTAGGGCAGATTAGGAAGTTGAAAAAATCCCTCAAAAAGTCACCAGCAAAAAAGTTCTGAACTATAACTAAAATAACTACATGGATATGTTCATGAAGTCCCTAGGACTCAAAGCAGGATTCATTTTTTTAATATTTGAGAAACTCAGCTGGAATGAATATCTTGCACACTATTGTCAAGTAGCTCAAAGAGAAAGAATTTTCTTTAAATTGTCTTAGAATCCATCATAAGCACAAAACGAGAGCAGCACCTCCTAAGAGTGCATTGTTACAAATTTAGTTTATGCAGATACATTTATTTGTATTCCTTATGATCTGTAAGCCAAGTTCATAAATGAAAAAGAGAAAGTTTAAACTTACTTGTAAGGGAAAGATGTAAGTTTAAATCCTCCATACTTGTTTAGGTAGAGATATACTATAAATTAAGATAAACATAAACGTCAGAGTCAGATAATGGGTTAGAGTTAAGAATGTTCAAAATTGAATGACTTACTTCCTCAGTTTGTATACTGTATATGAACATAATTCTATCTTAAATATGTTATGTTTCATTCTGGGTGGCATACATGGATTTCTTATTTTAGGCATATCACACTATACATGGACTAAATGTATGCCACTAACTAGTGATACTTATGTAATTGCTCCTAATTACAAGCAGGTTTATTATTGTGATACTCAAGAATTTCTTTTTAAGTTATTTCTTATAGAAATTTAAGCCTGTACATTTAAATTTTTGTAAAGCATGTTCATTAATTTGGTTTCCTACATGTTCAGGGGTATTCTTTCAGACTCATGCAAATTATAATTTCAGTTTTTAATCATGATATTGCAAAACCAATACATAGGGAATTCATACAGTAGATTTCCAGTATAGTTCCATAAATCACTCCCGTGCGTGTATGGCTACATCATCACCTTTTTCTTGTGTACTTGATTGCAACAATGCATCTAGATTTGATTGATTTCAATTAATTTAATAGACCTAATGGCATAGGGATGTGATTATAATTTCTTAGAATGTCAGTGACCTGAATCCTACTGTAAATATGTAACTTTCCAGTGCAACATATAGAGGCTATGCTAACTAAATGCTCACTTCAATGCTAACTTAAATTATCTAAAAACCTGCATCTTAAATTCATTCTTCATTTTAGGCATCAAATGTGACATTTAAGCAAATGTAGAAAGTGGGAATTTCAGTTGCCTTTCACAATAATCTATCAGAGACTTTAACTGATTTTTTAAAAAAAAAATCAATAAAACATATTAGTCTAGGGAAAAACCTGTAAATATTGTAGGATATTTTTTTTAAGAATTTTCTTAATGAAATGCTAAATCAATGAATGTATAACTTCAAGCAGTACCCTGTGTGTATATGTTGAGAATAATTGAACTTGAATTGACTTATTTGAGAATTACAAGCAGATGGATTTTTCTTTACAAAAATCAGACTGGAATTTATGTTTCACCCTTCTTGTAGGTTCTCAAACAATGTATTTCTTCTCTAATTGGTCATCTAAGAGATCCTCTTTATAATGATATCATCCTAGACATATTCATAGAAATATCAGATTATGAACCGGAATTGTTGGCCAATTTACTGCCCATACTGAAAGAAACTGGGGAGACTTTTCCTAATTTGATAGGGAAAATGGCAAAGATTTTTGGAGCTGTTGGACAAGTTGATGAGGTATGTGCTATTTTCTATTTTTAAAAGGAATTTATATTTTACTGTGTTAGCCCAGAATCATGATTCATAAAAGGAGAAATATGTATGACTGCTACTGCTGTTACTATTGATGATAATAATAACAGCATCTACTTTGAAGATTTTGTGAGAAGTCAGTAACATCCCTCAAGTGGCCAAAATTGTTCCAGTAGAGTTAGGCTCTACCTGAAAGTTGTCATTAGAACAACAAGCATTGTCTACTTTCGTACTTCCTTTTTTTCACAGCTTGTGATTTTGTACAAAGTAAAATATATCTGAATGGATAGATTATTAATATGAATAAGTAGGCAGCTACTGGTTGTCACTTCCCTCACCTCTTCCCCACCACTGAGAGATTCCCACATCCACTTTTTAGAAGTGCCACCCAAATGCTAAAGGCAACGTTCCATCCTCCAAAAACCATTACAATGCCCATCACTCCCTCTCTTTGGGGCAATCTTATGTCAAAACCAATTTAGTTGATTGTTGTAAATTGTAGTTTGCTTCAACCAAAACATGGTCAAATGTAGACAAGAGAGCTTACCATTACACAATCCTCACATCAATGCTTGGCATTTGTCAAATCCAGAATTTGGTTAAGTGCAGCAAGAAGAAATCATTACTTCACTTATAGCTTTCTTTTCTGTTGGGATGAATTAAATATAGAAAATTGTCTAAGATGAATTTAAGTAGTTGTCCACACTTTCAGGTTTTCAGACTCTTCCAGCCTTGTTATCAGTAATCCTTTAAATGGAGGTAATGGGAAAAGATTGTGGGCCTTTCCACACAGAAAGCATGTTCTTTGCTTGTTCCAGAGGTGCTTTTTCAAGAGGCAACTGGACTTTATTTTAGAACTGAAGAAGTTTCTTGGATGGGAAGCAAAATGTCTTCAAGGAAAAGTAAAGAAAGTCCACTTGCTTCTTGAAAAAGCACCTTTGGGACAATCATGACCTGGATGACTGATAATCTTCATAGACATGTTCTATACTCCAAGATATGGTTGGGCCTTCTTAGCATGTAAGGCTTCCATAGACAAAATGAGTAGATTCTACAAAAAAAGGAAAAAAATAGGGAAGTCACATGGCCAGAAAAAGTAAAATAAGCATCTACGCCCATGGAAGTATGGACATATGCATTCCAACAGATCTTTTTTCAGGAGCAATTTGGGCAAAACTTGAATCCTTGTCTTCCTTTTTTTCCAGTCTTGGATAAATTATATAATACTTAAAAGACATCTGCAATCAAAGCTAAGTCACATTAAGATCTAAAGATGCTATCAACATATTTTCCATAAAAAAATGCTACGATACAATCAATAATAAAAATGCATCAATATGCAGAATAGAAATATTTTTGCATTTGAAAAATATTTCATATATGTCAGATTATTTCATGTTAAATTCTCAAGGAATTATTATCATCTACAGTACATGTAACAAAATCATGTGTATATGCAACCTGATCACTTTCACCCAAAATTGAATGCAATTAATTCATTTCTTGAACTCTTCTTAAGAGTTTTATATCCTGTTTTATGTACAATAGCATGTCAAGCACTTTATACTACTTATAGATCATCCTTGGTTTAAGTGCATTTTGTTTGCTTTGAAGATATTTAAATCTGTTAGGGTTATCATGGTTTATATTAATTTTCCTCTGGATATATTAGTTGCTGTAAACTGCCCTTGTGTAGACATTTCACTCTTAAGAATCACATGCAGCTGAATTACAATGTCCTTCCTTAAATAACTGGAAGGAACCACACTTGATTATAGCCAGAAAATGAGTGGAACATATTAAATGCAAGCATTTCCCAAAACATGTCTCAATTTACTACAATTATTCCCCATACTGCAAATTCAAACAAGAAAGTGGCTTCATCTATCACATCATGAAACATTTTTCCTTGAATTTTATTGATGACGGTTGCCACACCTTAAATATTAATGTTCATGAGAAATGTTCTATTTGTTCAATGGGTATAACTAAAGACTATATTTCAGCTTCAAAATCATTTATTAATCATTTATTGGAGGATGTGTTTATATGATAAACTTTGTGTGTTTGTGTGTGTGTGTGTGTGTGTGTGTGTAAATTGTGTCTTGTATATAATTTGATATGCAATTTGGTTTTTTTAGCCTCACCAATTTGCTTCCTGAAAAAGCATATCTTGACAGAGGATGTGATAGCTGTGCACACTTTGAAAAAGATTAGAAAGAAATGCTTCAGATCTCATACAATCCAAGCACCTCTATGAGCATAAGCCTGGAAAAAAATGTGGCTGCTTTAAGGAATTAACTCATTAAAGCCGCTCTTGAATTAGCAATAGCAATATCTTTTTTTAGAACACTGAAAATTGATGTGGATGCTTTAATTAACTGGAGAAAAGTACTGTGCTTGTATGAAAAGTACTGTGCAGTTCTTCCTAATCCTTTTCAAAATGCAAAGTTCTTCTTGTCTCCATTGCAACATTCACTATTTGTATAGGCAAAGTCCACCACAAGTGGTAACTACTTTTGTAAAAAAATCTAAATATATCAAAGGCCACAAAAGATTTGGTGAATCTCTGATTTATAAATCTATCATCTGTCTGTCCGCCTACCCATCTGTCTGTCTATCACATTTATATAGACTCCCATCTATATAAATGGTCTTCAAAGTGCATTGTGTAATCCAGATAAGTAATGATGAGGGCATGGTTTATCAACTCAGGTTCCTAATACTCCAAGTAAGATTGCATCTGGCTATAGCTGGGCAATGTTTCCCTGATTACAGCTTCCACCTGCACATCTGGCAGTGTCTGTAAGCCCTGCATGAACAGTTATGGATCTACTTCTTTAGGGGCAAATCCACCCTGTGAAAAGGCCACATTTTAATGAACACACAATAACTGCATCTTGCATGAGACCATGCTAATCATTGGGCTTAGGTGTACTTAATTTGGATTGGATTTGTTTTCAGAGATTTTTAAACTTTTCTAAAGGGCTGGAAGAAAGACTGTTTCTCCTGTTTGTTTTAACTCCTGTTTAGTGATGTGGTTAGTAGAGTGCTATTTCTGTAGTCTGTAGACTGGACTGTCTGCATATATTATATAAGAAGTTGTAGAAAAACTTTGTCTTTAATGCCATTAATATTGTTTGAACTGATTGCAAGTTTAAATAAACTAAAACCTTATTGCATTTCAGTGTTAACATTTTATCTGCTTTACTGTTTCCTGCAATATCCTGTGTGGTCTTCTGTTTAAGCTTTTATGCAATAGTTATCCTGTTTAAACTGCTGTCATTTACAAATGCTTTAGAATTTATCTTGGCTAATTAATATTCTCTGGAAGTGTTTCTGACATCAAAGCAATTTCTCCATTACAAAAATTTTGATTCTATTATGCTTAATCTGTCAGAAGAGTCTTATCAGCACTAAGAGGGGGAGACAGCTTCACCCTTGCTATATTCCTTTTCTGTCCCTTCTTAAAATCTGCCAAGAAGGGATAGATCAGAACCAAAATAAATCTTTCTCCTTCCTTCCATTTTATCCATACGTTTTCATTTCATCCTGTCCTCTTCCAACCTTTCTCCTTGTCAGATGTCAGAACTGGTGGTGCTGGTTGTTATCTTTAAGGGCCTACATGATGTGGGGACGGTTATTTGAGAGACCACCTATTTCTATAGGTTTCTGGTCATCCTACCAGGTGTAGCAGGGCGAACATGCTAGGGGTTCCTTCTGTGAAGCACTGTCAACTGATGGGACCCATATGTCTTCTCTGTGAGGGTGTCTGCTTTCTGGAACATTCTGCCTAAGACGGGTCCTCCTGGCTTCTTGGAAAGGCTTTCTTCCTTAGGTGGTGGGGTCAAAGTGTTGTAGAGCTTGGTATAAATGTTCTGTCATTACGCTGTTAGAAACAGTTTAATAATGTCTCAACTATGTCTTTTATAAAAGAAACCGTGAGGTTTCTTTTGCAATTTTTTAATTATATTATATTGCATTTATGTTTCTGTTAGCTGCCCTGAGTTATTTGGTTAAAATGGATGGTCATATAAATTTCACAAATAAACCAACAGACAAAATAATTTCTTGCAGATGGTGTCCTTCCCAAGTTCTTTATAGCTCTACCATTTCTGTGTTTCTATCTATTCTTTCTTTTGCTTCTGTTCTTCTTCTGGTAGAGTTGACTGAGATTATTCAACTTGTTTCTTTGATGGTGCTGATCAAAATGTCCAGTACCCTTCATGTATAGATGGAAAAGAAGATTGACATTTTGAATATAGAAAAAATTAAAACTGACAGATTCATCCCTTGCTACTTTCTGGGCTTCCTTACCTTCTCTAAAGTGTTTTGCTTTGGGGTTGTTGTTGTTGTTGTTGTTTTGGTGCATTGAATCGATGTGGATTCTTGGTGACTGCCTGGAGAAGTCCCTGCAATTTTATTGGCAAGATTTCGAACGATTTCTAGCCTGGTGTCTTAACCACTACCACTGGCTATCTTTAAAATGATTATCAGGTCTAACATTCAAAGGACAGTTGAAAGAAAAAAGAATAAAACAAAATATCCAGAAAGAGCCATTCACAGATATTAGTATGCATCTGCAGTGCATAGGTTCCTGATTCTCAGAGGCTTCATTACCAAGTATCTATCTGTGTATTTTAGACATGGTGTGAAATATCCCTTACTGATTCTAATTGTACTGATTCTGGCAACCAGAACTTGGAAAAGTGCATCAGACCTCTACTGACCTTCTTTCATCTCCCTCCTGCTACATCCCCTTAATTCCTTCCAGGAATGGTACTAGATATAATACTTGTAGAAACTTGAGAAACCCTCTGCATAGAAAGAAAGAATGTCCATTCGTGCAAAGGACATTCTGGATCAAAGCCCATAAACTGGGAGAGTAAGTTCCCTATTCAGTTGATTAATTTATCCCCCAAAAGTCAAAATTATTATTTTCCAACATTCCAGATTGGCTCCTGTTCATTGTAGGAAATGGAAATAATCAACCATTGGATTAATTATTTATTTGTATCCCTCTGTGCAGTATGTGCCTCTAATTTCCCTATAGCAAATTCTGTCTCTAAAGCCTAGAATCTATAGTTCTGGATTTAATGAACTGTCTGCGTCATGCAGGATACTATTTCTAATCCAGTACATTCAGTATTTCATTTGGTTACATTCCCATCATGATAACTTGCCAGTATGATCCCAAGCCAAGGATTCTGTCTGGCTTTCCCCAAATCTTAGGCAGCAGTTTTATTTGGAATAGATGACAGTCAGTAGGCTGATTTCCAGCATCCTTGTTCATCTTGCTTGTTTTCCTCCCCCAAAAGAAGAGGAAAATGGGAGGAAAGGAGATCTGATCCAGGTGTTCTTCAGAGTTCCATTTGCTTGTAATTATTGGCGAGAGGAGAAGGCAGAGAGAAAGTTTCCCGAATCTGAAAGTAGACGATTTACCTGAAGTAGCACCAACATGCTTCAGTCTCTTGTTACTTCTAAAGGCAAAATCATATACTAGCATTTAGTAGGGTAGCAATGAAGGCCTTGGAAAAAATATTCAGATGCCATGACTTGTCTATACTTACAAAGATAAAAATCATGCAGGCAATGGTTTTTCTCTGTGACACTATATGAATGTGAAAGCTGGACTTTGAGGAAGCAAAGAATATTGATGTTTTTGAATTTTGATGCTGGAAAGAATGCCATAAATAGCCAAGAAAATTAACAAATGCATGTTAAAACAAATCAATCCAGAATTCTCACTGGGACACAAATTATTATATTCTGGACTCTAGAAAGAGTTCAGAGAAGAGTAACAAAGATGATCAGGGGACTGGAGGCTAAAACACATAAAGAATGGTTGCTGGAATTGGGTATATCTAGTTTAATGAAAAGAAGGACTAGGGGTGACATGATAGCAGGGGTTTCAATATTATCTCAGGGGTTGCCACAAAGAAGAGGGAGTCAAGCTATTCTCCAAAGCACCTGAAGGCAGGACAAGAAGCAATGAATTTTCAAGGAGAAAAGCAGCCTAGAACTAAGAAGAAATTTCCTGACAGTTAGAACAATTAACTAGTGGAACAGCTTGCCTCCAGAAGTTGTGAATGCTCCAACACTGGAAGTTTTTAAGAAGACATTGGACAACCATTTGGTATAGGGTTTCCTGTCTGAGCAGGGTGTTGGACTAGAAGACCTCCAAGATCCCTTCCAACTCTGTTATTCTATTCTATTCTATTCTATTCTATTCTATTCTATTCTATTCTATTCTATTCTATTCCATTCCATTCCATTCCATTCTAACCATCTCCCTTGAGAAGTTCATAATGCTGGGAAATGTGGAAGGAAAGGGAAAAGAAGACAATTAATAGCAACGTAGACAGACTCAATTACAGGAAAAATAGGTGCAAATGTCTAAAGGATAGATCATTCTGGAGATGTGCTCTCAAAGAGTCAATACCAGCTTGATACAATCAATAAATCAGATCTCAAGCTTTCTTCAGACCAACCAATAAACTATTCTGACTAGTCTGCTTTTTAAAAATATTATGATATTTTTAGTTTAATCACACTAAAGCTAAAATGTTCTTCAAGAATGGTTAGACCATATTCACTTGGGAAACCAGGCTTGGTATCAGAATTAGAAGGAAGAAATGGGATTTGGGTTAAATGTTCTTCCATCATTTCCAAAGAATTATCCAAAAATTCCAGTAGAAAGCGCCAATTCCACAATGCTTTCAAGTTTTGTTTATAAGAATTAGTGAGGTCTGCATTCTCTTTAAATTATAACCATTTTCATGAAAATCCATTTTCATTCCACTAATTCATGAAAACCAAACCACGTCTACATTCAGTGAAATAACTCTGCCATGCCTGACCATCTTCATTTTTGTGGCAAATATTGTTCCATGGATATTTTTTAATTAAACTATATCTTCATTTAGAAACCTTTCTGCAAATAATTTCTTTTAAAGCAGCTTGCAGTATATTCACACACAATACCAATAACAATTAAAACAAATATTTATAAGCCGTTCACTTCTAATCAATGTAACAAGTGGACTATGTATTGAAATTGAATGCTAAGTAAGGTGACAAAACATCTTTGTTTATAGATAACTGCTTTCTACTTGGCTGTTGATTGACATTCCTCATTTTATAGTGCTCTCTACTGAGGACTACGTAATAATTTCAGAATTCAAACAAGAACAGGACTTTTGAAATTGCAAAATGGACAATAGCACACAAGCTCAACTAATCACAATCTTCTTGACTGCAGAGAGATATAGATGTTTATTTTAGCTATAATAATATGTCTAAATTTGCTTTTTTTAAGGCATAAGTTAGCTCATGAGCATTTTATGGAAATCCATGTCTTTTTAATTGATGCATTTTGATTGGGAAGTTACAAGTAGCCACTCTAAAAGTATTTCTCTTCATAATTTGACTGGACAAGACCAAGAAGCAACTGCAAATTAAAATTTCTCCAATAGTTTCTGAAAAAGACTTCAGGGAAATTTCTCGTCCATTTTTTTTATATCACACTTTAAAAAAAATACATTTAGCCGAGACCTTTTTTATATATGTGTAAGTGGTATTTCTTAACCTTTTAAAACTAAATATCATTTGAAAGCAAAATAACAAACAATTTTATTTTTAAGAAAATTGACTGATCAGTGATCTTGTCGTATTATTTATTACTCATAAGGAAATTGATTGATAATGAAATAAACACAGCTGATCTGTCAAAAAATAATAAAATAATAAAATAATTTTACATTATTTCACTATAATATTTCTGAAAGCCAAGGAGGAAAAAAAAATCATGCAGTGATGGTAATGTCCATTTGAGTAATACAGGTAGTCCTCAACTTACAATTCATTTAGTGACCTTTCAAAATTACTACAGCACTGAAAAAAGTGACTTATGACCATTTTCCACACTTATGACTGTTGCAGCATCCCCAGGGTCACATGATTTACATTTTGATGCTTGACAACTGATTCATATTTATGAGGGTTGCAGTGTCCTGGGGTCACATGATCACCATTTGCAACCTTCTGACACTAAGATTATTTTTCACATACCATCTTGCATGATAAAATGAATGTTAATCTCTGGATTAATCTCTGGAATGCAAAAGGAAAAAAAGATGGTTCTTTACATTTTAAAGAAATTATGTGCAGTGATCATTCTCCCCTCTCCAAGATGTCATTAAAAATCTTTACTAAAATTTTTGAAGTAGTGTTACCCTTAAAATGTTTGCATATACACAAATGCTGCATTTCTCCCTCTCCCTCCCTCCCTCCCTCTTTCTCTTTTTTCTTTTTCTTTCTTTCTTTCTTTCTTTCTTTCTTTCTTTCTTTCTTTCTTTCTTTCTTTCTTTCTCTTTCTTTCTTTCTCTTTCCTTCCTTCTTCCTTTACCTTCTTTCTTTCTCTCTCTCTCTCTTTCTCTCTTTTTTCTTTTCTTTCTTTTTAGTTTTTCTTTAAAATTAAAAAAAAGCAGTATATGCCTTAGTATATTGCCAAGCTTGGCTGATATGGAAAGGTAATTGGGATTAAGACAGGTCAGCATTCGGATATAGCATTCAGAATTCGAGTTCCACTCAAAAATGATTATACCTTTAAAAGATGATGAAGTTCTTAAAATAGCTTTGTATTGTAATTAAATGAATTGTTGCATCATTGGCTGTCCACATCTCCTTGAATATATGAGCAGTTATCTTTTATATTTTTCAGGCAGAAGAAATAATATTCCATTAAAAATGTTTTTCTCTACAATTATAACTTTCCACAGCAAGTATTAATATAAAATAAAAATGTTCACTTTTTAGCGAGAAGCCAAAATTCAAATATTAAGTCCTGGAAATAGGCTGAGAAGGTCCCTCAAAACCAACTGCAGATATTTTCAGTCATATTTTTTAGAAAGTTATGAAACTTTGTTCTTGGTAATGGACACTGACACTGAGAACCCTAACTCCTCATTTAGCTTTTTTTTTAAATGCAGTTCTTCATATTAACTTTCCCTCTTTTGAAAGAAAATACTCTTGGTAAAAATAAATCATGGACTAATGTCTAACACATTCTAACCAGACAACAACAATAGTTGATACTGCAAAATAATTATTCCATATCATGGAGCAATAATAGATTACTAATTTGAACTAATCAGCCACTGAACATACAAATATGCCAGTACTGTTGATATTGTATTGATAGTAAAATTGGATGCAAATTTAGTCAACTGTACTTCATCTCATTTAAATCATTGTACCCAAAAAAAATCACATTCCCTAACCTGGTGCCCTGCAGATGTATTTTTGCAGCTACAGTTCCAGTCCCATTAACTTCAATAGAACAAAACAACACTAATTTAATCTAAATTTACTCCAGGGAGTTAAATATATCTGCTGAACTACAATTTAAGTCTTTTTTTGTAAGCTGACCTAGAACCTGTCCAAGACATTTTGCTGTTTCAGGCAGCTGTTGTATTTTGGAAAGATGCACATCAGAATCCTTTGAAATTCTCATCACATGTATGTGGTCTTGGCAACTCACATTATTTGTTGCTTCTTCAGTCATTCTAATTCTGGGCTCACCTTTAAAAAGACAAATAAAAAGAGTCATAAAAGAAAAGATCCTTTGTGTAGTTTTGGCTTCATTTCTGTTATTATGGTAAAGGCGCAGTTTTATTTAATTTTGGCAGGATCATTGTGCTGGAATTTTAACACAATGTCACAATTGTTTCATAACTTCTCTAAAGTAAAAATCAGCAGCCTTTATAACACCCTGATTATTTCACTCATATTTACAATAAATTGTTTTACCCTTCAAGTGAAATGACAATACAATAAATTTCCCGAGACTGAATTTAGGATTACCCATCTTCTTTTTTTCCTGTTGTTTCTTAATATTTTTACACAGTACAACAAAATGAGACATTTTAATTAGTTTTTATACTAACCTCATTTGCCAATAAACAAATGTGACTGTATACCATGAAAATGGAAAATCTGCTTCCTATAAAGAATATAAACATATTCTTCCAACCCTCAAAATCAGCCTACAATAACAATTCTAAATAAAAGCCAAACATCACTTTTACCAGGAATTTTTCAATCTTAGTTATGCTAAAGAGGAAGACTTTAAAGTTGATGAGAGGAATTTGGAGATTTGAGTTTGCTTATTAATTGCATATCCTATAAAAGTGCAATTATTATCCTTTAACACACTGCAAATGAGCAGCAGAATTTCAATGTTTATGGATTTCCACTGGCTGGATCAAAGTAGGAAATCACCGATGGAAATTTTTCCTCCCACTTGGATCAATTACAAATACTGTTGGGGAATAGCTTTTTTATAATGCTCATTACACTTGTATTTGCTTACTGATCTGTCTGACGATATCATCTGCCACACACAGTTGAGATAACATGAAATCATTACTTTTGATTCATATTTGTTATCTATTATTTAAATGTAAAGATTTTTAATTGGTGCCCCATTCCAATCATTCCGTATAGCTCTCTTTAAAAAAAAGAATAGGAATAGTTTGCCATGCTGGAGATATTTTCCCCACTTGATTAGTATTTTTTGCTGCTGGGTGGGATAGAACATTGAATCATAGGAAAGGGAGAGACCTCGGAGATATTCTAGTCCAACCCTCTGCTTAAGGCAGGAGACCTTATACCATCTCATTTGTTCTGTCTTGGTTGTTCTGTCTATTTTTGAAAACCTCCAGTAATGGAGGACCCACAATTCCAGGAGACAAGTATTTCATTGATTAATTGTTCTCGCTGTTAGAAAATTTCTCCTTACTTGGTTTGGATTGACAAGCGCCCAGCTGTAGATGTGCATGTGTGATACTGTTTCATATCTGCAGAAATCTGTATTTGTCAGCTGTATTTGACATCCAGATTCTATAGGACTCGATCTTCATTGTAACATATTCATTCACTACAGAATGTTTAAAGTAGCATTTAGGTTTTGCTTCATACACCCATAATAAGATATCTAGCCAAGTTTATAAAGTCTGCTGTCAAACTACCAACTATTGTGACATGTACATGAAAACTGATAAACTGTGTAACTGTGTAACTGTTACACTCATATTTTGTTCCTGAAACAAAGCTGTATAACCTATCTGTTGGCAGATGATGAAATATCAAGATGATCTATTGGGGATTACCCTTGAAAACCATTTGGAAGCTGCAGTTAGTCTAGAATACAATAGCACCTGTAGTTGTGGGTGAATTTTGCTAGATCCATGCAACACCACTACTTCTTGAGCTGTACTGATTCCTGTTAGGAGTAACATTCAAGGTACTGGTTGTTACCTACATCACCTTCATGGCACAAGGCCAAGTTATTTGCAGACCTGCTTTTCTCCAATTATTTGTATTTGTCCCTGAAGCCCGACATCCACCTTTCATAGTTCATCTTTTTCCAACTTTTCTCATTCAATTTAGTTCCTATACAATAAAGAAAATATATGGGGAATGTAGTAAAAATGATGCATTCTTTAAATTTTTAAACAAGTTCTAAATGTATTGTGTTTCTATTATTTGGATAAAAGTTTCCCTCTCTGTACAACATGTTTATTTTGCACAAGTACATAATAATGTACTTTTTAAAGTGAACTGAAAACAATTAGCAAAATAGCTCTGGGTTCTCTCCACCCCCACTCCCTTCTCTCAATCAATGCTAACTCAACTTTTTAACAGTATATTTTAAACTCCTTTTTTTTTCTAAATAGGAACAAGCTCGGATCTGCCTGATCTATTTGCTTAATCAGCTGGCCAACATGGAACATTCTTTCCATCATATCATTTTGTTGGAGATCAAATACATCACTGACACCTTCTCCAACATCTTGGGCATCCAAAGCAGAGATATTTATCGTATGAGTAACAGTTTCACTGCTGTAGCTAAACATCTCATCCAACAGCTGAAAAACAACACAAGGTCGGAATGCAGGTAAATTCAAACCTCTCATCTTTTTATCCTGAGGACCTGTGATGTAGCATTTTAATATTTGTGCTAAGCTAAAAGATACCATGTTTGTATTTAATATATTGGTCCAACTATCAGAGAAACCAACCTAAAGTATTTGGTTGCCAATCATAGACTGGTGAGAATTTGTGTCCATAGTATAGATGTGAGAGTGATCCGGCTGCCACATCTGTCAATCACTCTGTTTGCCAGAGTTAATCCAGCTGATCTGACTGGGTAAGCAGGTGTCCCCTTCCTCCTTTATAGCTTCATGTGCATCAGTCTCAAAGGTGGACAGTCAGTAGAAGACAGGCATCCCGGATGGTTGAGAATACCGTTCTTCAGAGAAAGATATTGAATAGCTGAACCTGCTAGAACTTTCCAACAAGCTCTCCCAAGTAGCCAATTGCAAGAAAGGGCCAGCTATCTCGTGGTGGAGACTTAAAGTTATTTCTTACGAAGAGTTTTGAAAATTAGGCCAACAAATGTCTGAATTTCTGTTCATCACTATAGTCATGTTACAAAGCCACATATATATATGCATGTGTGTGTATGTTTCTGTGTCTGTGTCTGTATATGTATGTGTATATGTATATTAAGTGGATGTTCATTCACTTCCTTTTATAGATGAAAATACAGTTCTTTATCCATATTATTTTTTACTGGAGTTAAGAATTGATTAGGACTTTGCAAAGCATTTGAAAGGGTTCTTCATTCTCCTTGAAGTGATCAGCAGCTGCATTTGTTTGCTTCAGAAACTGCTTGTGACTGTCTCTGCATGTGTGTTTGCATGTGTGTTTTTCTGGCTGTCACAATAGAATTTTTGTTTATGCTTGACAATGCAGCAAACAGGACTGGCTTTTCAAGCAGTTGCATGAACCTAAAAAGCTCCTTTAATGGTTCCCAAAGAGGTGCTTGGATAATTCTTCTTCACCATTTGTCTAAATAGCACATTTTTTCATATCACACAATGTCTGAGCATGTATAGATTTCATGTTCCAGAAACTACCAAATGTTCAGGTAAATTTTTTAATAGTTTTTCTCAGATTTTTTTAACATTAGATGAAAATATTGTAATGCAAGTAGCTTTCATTTGGAATCTTAAAATAAAATCTTTATCAGAACAAATTCATAATTTGCTACAGAATTTCATAGCTTACATCTTCATTAATAATCAAAATAAATGTTCTGTTTTGATTATGTTATATTGGTTTGCTTTAATTGTGAAATATAGAGTATTTACAGAAATTACTCCTTATATGAATTAACCCGCATTAAGTATAAAACAGAAATCAACATAAACTACCTTGTTGCAAAAATAAGGATTATATAGGTACATATACACCTATTACAAAACAGGTTCTTTAAATTTCAAGTGGAGCTTATTTTTAAAGTTTACTTGCTTCACAGCAAATTTCAGTAGTTTTTTTTTTTATGACAATAAAGCAAATAATGAAATCTCTTGAGCTCACACAGGCAGAACTTCAACATCTATGGTCCTGCAAAAATAGCTGGAAAGGCAGTAAGTATTTTCTAATATAATACTACAGTGGTACCTTGGTACTTGTGGTTAATTAGTTCCAGAAGATGTGATGAGTACCAAAAACAATGAATGCCAAACAATTTTTTCCCATGAGGAATAACGAAGCGAGGCAGTTGTTCTAGCTTGTGCTTTGAGTACCAAACAAATGATGAGTACCAGGGCAAACTTTTCACCACAGAATGTATCGAGTACCAAATTTGATGAGTTTCCAAGCAGCTGAGTTCCAAGGTACCACTGTATTAATGAATGACCAAATTCAAGGTTTCACCCATAAATATACTCCAGTGTCAATAATTTTTATCTTGACATAAACATTCAGTGTCCGTGATATGAATGATTGCCATAAAAGGAAGCAAGATAAGGACAGAAAGTCATGTGACAATACAGCATAAAGAAATCAATCTTATTATCAAAATTAAAATTAGTTTTTAAAACTAAATTAAGGAACCATTTATTTAATAGGGATTTTCTTTTCATTCATGATATGCAGAAAAATAATGTTTTTGCATTTTGTAGACCACTTTAATAATTACTGATTCACTGGACTGAATTATTGGCCATTTATTGGCCATGTACACAATCAAAATATGTTGATATCAATATATATATATATTTACAGTATTTCAGTTTTTAAGCATTGTTTGAGGTTGCAAGATGTGTTTAAGAGTAACAATGGAGCAGTACTGGCTTATTACCAGTACTATTAACATCAGTATATATCAGACTAGCAGATGTTTTTCAGATTTATTTTATTAAATCCATTAAACTTTAGCTAAGGGAGAGTACTTGGATTGTAAGTCTCAGAAGAAATCTATTCAAATTGATATGAGTATAGCAACAACCTCTAGGCTCCCTGTTTAATATTTAATATCTTAAAGTCCTAGAAAATATTTTATTTCACTTTACACTGAGGTATATTATCATTAATGCAAGATACTAAGCTGTTACTAAACAGAGAGCTGTTCTGTTAGTTCTATGCAGCTTAACTTCATAAACACTTTGATGAACTTACTTCCCAAAGCAACGTTAAATCATATTCAGAAATTTGACCCTTTAAATTATTACAGCTTATTGAACTTTTAAAAACTGTATTGTATATTTCAAATTCAGTGCATATAAGTTCAAGAGCACTTCTAATACCTGTTTTAACCACTTTCCTTACATCTGGTGGGGTGTTCATACAAGAAAATAGTAGTAAAAAGTGATCTTGTCAAAATTAGAATTTTGATTCCTTTAATTTTATTAGGAAAAAATGCTTGACTTGAACTCTGAGCAAAGTTTTTTTTTTAATAAAATAATAATATAGGGACAATATATACCAGTACTTTTCAAGCTTGGCAACTTTAAGACATATAGATGTCAATAGCCAGAATTCCCCAGTTGAAATCCATACATCTTAAAGTTGCTAAGTTTGAAAAACACTGATATAGACTATATGTCCAGCCTTAGTCATATCTGCTCCATATGCAGCACTTTCTGCTAATGATAAGGATAGCATTTAGCAGATTTTAGTCTGTACTCCACAATTGCAAGCACAGCTGATAAAGGCATGCATTAATCTGTGCAAAACAGGCTCTATAATCCACAGGAGGCTGTCTTGTAAATCATCATTCACCAATTTTTGAGGCATGTGTAGAGTGCTAATAATCAATCAAGATGTCAAGAATGGATCTTGGGGTTAAATGGATTTGGAAAGAGGAAATAACTGAAAACAGTAGAGTGAAGGCATAACAACTGCAGGAATAGAAAATGCAACTATGAGGAGTATTAGAAAGTAGATTAATCTCCAAATAGATTGGATGAAAAATGAATGTAGAAAAAGAGGATATGGAAGCTGCTTGAAACGGAATGAAAAGAATTACGTTGCAGAGTGCTACAGAAATGTGAGAAGCTGTGTTAATGAAAGTCTGAAAAAATGGTACAACGAAGTGAAAGAGGCTACATATGAGGAAAACATGCATATAACTGTTGTCGAAAAAATGAGAATGAAAGATTTTGTATGGAGTGAAAAGAAAGAAAACAACAGTTTGCAAAAAAATAAATGCCCACACCTTTAATAGAAATAAGTAGTTTAGGAAGTGGATGAAAAGGGTTGAACAAGGATCCTCCAATAGAATAGTTTTCCGGATGTTGATGAACTTTGAGTCCCAGAAGCTAATCTGACCAATGGACAGGAATTAGGAATTGTAGTTCAGCAACTCCTGGCAGGTCATAGTTTGCTCCATATGGTTCAGGATTTCTCAAACAAATTTAACTTCATGGAAAAGAGCCTCTTTACCGCAGGATCTCCTCTAGCTATTGCAGTGAGCTTTCTGAAGAAATGGAAAATGGAAACTACCATCTTGCTGTATTGGTTATTGCACCATTAGGTGTAGGAACTGGTGTCATATTATTGCACTATTATGCATCAGGATTAATCTACAACTTTTCAACCATCATCTGTGACAATTATTCTAAGTTTGGAAATGACAAGAGTTCACCATACCAGAAGCAGACATGGAGAGCTTGTTAGATCCAAAGAAGAAGTACCTTCCATGTGAGCTTCCTGTAACATTTGAAGTAGGCTGATTTTGATCAGATTCAAAGTTTTGCGTTAACATGCTTTGAATATATGCATTTCAAGAATAATTTCATTCCTTTAGGAATATTTTTTGTACCACAGGAAGTGAAGTTTTGTACAGTAATATAGATCTGAATTCTTTGACATCAGGAATTTTATATATCTGATGTAATTAAAACCATGTTATAATTAAAACCATTCAGCACTAAAATGCCCTGGCCACAATTTATCTCAATGATGCAGGTTATTCAGCTCGTAGAGCTTACTTTTTAAAGAAAATGAACATGATATAATGATTTCATCTTACAAATCAAGCATGGTAAACTTAACAACAAACAGAAAATGCTGATCTACTGAAACATTCATATCTTGATGCTTGAGAATAACAAGGCATGCAGTGTTGATTGCTATCATTCCATGTTTGTGTTACTTAATAGTTAAATGTGTTTTTTTTTTAAAAAAAGGAGAGGTTTGATCTGGCATATTTAATTTGGCTCTTACAGTCCTTACATCTTTTATTTTTACTTCCTTTCTCCCTAATTAGCATAGTAATTAAGAAAAATTTGAATTGTTGGAAATGCACAATGATATTGTATTTTTGGAAATAATCCCATACAAGATATTTTGCAGGACTAGAGTATTGTGCCTCTACGTTCTTAGCAAGATTCCTATTTGAATTCACTATGCATGTTGGCTCAATAGTCAAAGCTTGCCCAGAAGTATTAAAATCACTGCACATGCATTTTTTTTGTAAAACATATTTTACTTTAATGAAAATGGCTAGGGAGGATAGAACATTAAAGAACAGATACCCACAAAATGCAATATAATAAACCCCAATTATATTAAGCCTTGGAGTAGGTGAATGTATGCAAATCCTTGTGTGACCATCTCTCCTGCATATGCAGAATGGAAGTATTAAATACGGGTCCACCTTTCTGAATTTATGTTTGTGAAGCTCTCTGAGCATACCCAGGGATGATTATGAAATCTATTCCAGATTCCACAGTGCCAGAGTTTTGGCAGAGCAGACTGCATTCATTATACTCTTTGCCAGAAATGTTTGGAATGGGATCTATTCAGTCTTAATTTTTACCAGTAATTAATTTTATTAGTTTTTCACTTTTGAGAGCAGCCAGTAGATGAGACAGATCTCCCAGCTGTGCAAGTATGAAAAGGTTGGAGCAGTTATGCTTTCAGGAAACAGCTTGCCAAGAAAACCATGTTGCTGAGAAGGTCACCATGGATATAGACCAGTCATAGATATTATTGTACCCCCTGAAGAATATCTCCAGGGATAAGATATATTTTTTTTGGCAAGAAAATAAAGAATCATATATGCCGTGAATCCCATGTCTATAATGTTAGCCAAATAGCAGAGTACAAGCCAAGTTCCATATTTTATTGACTGCTAAGCCATAGAGAACAGTGTAATGTATAGTCAAATGTAGAACTGAATGTTCTCTTTAAACCAGCCAGGTGTGACAAACATTTCCTCCTCTGATCTGAGGTGATTTAGGAACTTCACTCAGCACAGTTGTATTAGATTTCATTCAGGGTTTTGTTCATTACAATAACTAAATCTAGAACTGGGATCTAGTAATGGAGAACCATTTGTGCCAAGGTTTCTTTTAAAGAGACTTTAATGGCAGAAATGCAAATTAAGTAAAAACAAATGCATATCAGTGTACACAAAGTGTGAAATATTTGTTCTGATAATTTCAACCCAACCATCTGTTGATGTTCTTTTCAGGGTCTGACTCTTTTATATTTATTTATAAAAAATTATAAATTTATAAAAATTTATATGGTTGTTCAAGTCAAACCTTACAAAGATAAAAGCCCAATATAAACACAATAAAAAGCCTCATTCTCCTCCCCCCAATGACAACAATCAAATAAGCCACCTGATGGTCACCATCCCACTCTGGGGTCCCCAGGCCCATTGGCAAAAGCAGGTCTTCAGGGCCTCACAAAAGTGTATCAAAGTGGAAGCCAGTCTTATCTATGTGGGGATGATGTTCCGCAGGGACGGAGCCACCATGGAGAAGGCCACTGCTTGATCTGGCTAGGTGGATCTCTAGGAGAAGGGACCCATAGCATTCCCCGCCTCCCCACTCTAGTGGGTCATGTAGATGTGACTGGGAAAAGAAGGTCCTTCAAATAACTTGGTTCCAACCCATGTTAGGTTTTTGAAGATGACAATCCATATCTTCAGTTAGATCCAGAAGCAAATCAGCAGCCAATGCAGATCCCATAGGAAAGATGAGACATGTGCACATCTAGCCCTGCACAAAACCATGTGGACCACTGCATTTTGAACCAATTAAAGTTTCTGAATATGTTTCAAGGGCAGCCACATGTAGAGTACATTGCAGTAGTCAAGACAGGAGAAGACTAGGACTTGAGTGAATGTGAGCAGGAATTATGGGTCCAGGAAAGGGTACAACTGGCACAACCCACAGTTACGCAAAGGTCTTCCTGGTTACAACTGTCACCATATGTCTATACATTTCCATACATATCTCTGTACATCTGCACATTTGTGTGTCTGTTTTCAAACACACCTGCCAAGGTTCGACATCATTTCTATCTGCCAGCCATTTAGGTGTTTTTTTTCTACATATGACAACAGGGGTGATTTAATGTCTATATCTCAACTTCCTTTCCTTTCTAGTGTGCTGAGTTGTGGAATGCTGGGTTTTTCGAAATAGATTGCCGCTGCAGAGTTTTGAGATTTCAAACAAGGTGCACAATTAATTTGTGGAATTTGCTGCAACCAGATGGAGTATTAACATAGGCCATTTTCAGAGATTCCAGGTGCATTTTAGACACTCCAGAGACAGATAAATTAATATTTATGGAGTGTGTAGAAGCCATAGCCTATTGGAACCATTGTACTCATAATGTTATTTAGTATTAAATTGTTCAGAGCAGCATATCTGATTGTTTTAAACTAAAGAGATGCAGCCATGAAACACCTAGATAAGATTTGGAGCTAAACAAGCTGTTGTTTCAAGCTACTATTACATTATATATTTATCTTTTTATATTAATTAATGTGTACTCTTTTTGCTGAAAATCATATAGTATGAAAAAGATATCCACTTGCAAAGTAAATAATAAGAACATTTAGGAAATAACTGTTAAATATAATGGACATTATATTTATTATAGTGAACAATTGCAGAATGCAAAAAGTATTGATTTTTTTTCACTTTTCAAATAATTAATCATGCTTTGAAAGAACTTGGCCAAAGATGCACTTGGAATGAAGTGCATGTCTGTGGGATTTAGACATGTTGGCAAGTCCGTGAGATTTAGAGATTTTCATTTTTCAAAAAAATTCTATTTCCTACAAAAACATAACTCTTAATCCCCAGATTTTTTCCCTCTTCAATAATAGAAGATATTGCTTGAAACAGAATCTCCTTCACAGGGGGAATCTATTAAAATCTATTATGATTGGGGATGAAAAGGATTAAAAACTTCAAGTTAAAATTACAACTTTGGAGAGAAAATAAACATTGCCAAGTATGTAGGTATAGTCGCTTGGCTTCTAAAGAAGACTTGAGGTTTAACAGGTATAATAAATAACTGGTTTAATAATAACTATTAGCGCTGTTGCATGCTGATTGGGTTTTGTGTGTTTGTGTGTCTACATGTGTGTGTATAAAGTAATATTTCAATGAACAGTCGAGTTACACAGTACCAGTGGGCATCAGACATTTAATTGTATCCAGACTTCTTGTCAGTAACTCAGATCTGGATAAGATCGCTTTGAGTTATTTGTTTAACCTATTTTACGTTCCAAAGTATTGAGAGAGAGTGAGAGTGGGAGAGAGAGAAATAGAGAGGAAACTAAACCCTATGTGGATTTGAAGAAACAAAAAAAATCTGAAAATCTTGATTTGAGAATGTTCAGAAACAAAAATTACTTCTTCTAAATATCATAACAAGAATTGTTTTTCCAATGTGGATATGTTCAAAGAGATTTTTAAAGGAACAAAAACCCCAGGAGAAAATTACCCTTTTTCTTTCTCCTTTTCTAAAAAAAAAAGAGGCACATATATACTGATAAAAACTAAAAATTGGGTATGTAATCATGCATGTCGAAGAAAATCCAATAAGTGCAAACTTGTAGCATGACTATATCCAGTGATGATAAGAACTGAGCAGCCCAAATACTGACTTTATGAGTCCAGGAAATTTTATTAAGATAAGTATATGAATGCATAATATAGAAAAACAGAAGGAAAGGAGGAAAAATATTCTTGATTAAGAATCAGCTAATTGTAAGGATCTCCTCCTGGAGCCTGTCAGTCAACTCTCCTTCAGCATACCCCATCCTGCCGGACAGATAGAAACAATTGGACAGAGACAGTCCCACAAGTAAATTGATCCCAAGCCATGAAGGACTTTAAAGGTAGTTCTTGGCTTTGAGTTTGCCTTAAACTGTGCCTTGAATTACACCTGGAAGCATACCAGAAAACAATGCAGCTCATGGTGCAATAATGTCACATAAGCAGAATAATCAGTGAGGTTAACTGCCCATGCCACCACATGGTGGTGAAGCTGAAGCTTCTGAGTGATCTTCAAGGAGAGCCCTATGTAGAACGCATTACAGTAGTCCAATCTGAAGGTGTTAAGGGCATGAATGATCATAATAAGGACCCCTGATCCTAGAATGGTCTATTTTATAAATCAATATACAGTATAAGGAACATCTATGGTGTATTTTCTGGGACATGAATGTTTATGTACTTTGGCGTACAGATAATACTGTATTATGATCTGAGAACATATAGATTGTTTAATGTAACAGCAGCCTGAATCTGAAAATTAATGTATCAAAGACCCGGTATCATAAGTTGTCAACCTATGAGTACAACCGGGACTGGAATTTTGGTCATAAGTCACTACATTTGTTGAGGCACTTATGTGAACAAACCTAATTTTTTCCACCATTTTATGGCAGTTGTTAAGCAAATGACAGAGTCATAAGTCCAAATCATGTGGGTTGTTAAGTTAATCACATGGTCATTGAGCAAATTCATTCTCCCATGTGGGTGTATTTTGTCAGTAACTGCAAAATAAATGGCAAAAAAAACATTGCAACACACAATCATGAGACCATGCAACGCTGCAATCAGACATAAATGCATCCTGGTTGCCAAGCACCTGAAATCTGGTCATGTAACCAATGAAGGGCACGCACAAGATTTTATGATGTCCCAAAGTGCTTTACAGGCTGCAAAGCGCCATTTCCGAGACCGTTATAATTTTGAAAGGTCGTTAAGTGACCAACTGTAAGTCAAGGAATACTGTAGCCATTGTATACTTGACAGGGAAAATGGAGTGGATAATTGCAATTCCCTCTTGGCTGTTTAGTATATTTATGATGAAATGTGTAAGGAATTCATGTAGTAACAGTAGAGATACAGTATATTGGTTGAAAACATAAAAAAATATATGTGTATTTGGCAATAATACCAAAGTATTTTGCTGAGAAACAGAGCGAGGGCAAATGTTATATTGATTGTGAGCTGCAACAAGGAGTATAAAACTAGAGCAAATGAATGAATTTATGTATTTTGGATAGATGATTACTTAAGATGGAAAAACTGAAAAATTTTAGGGTGTGCAAATTCAGATAGAAAGATAGTGGGTAGTATGCAATGTTTTGACAGGAATGAATATTTGATAAAAGCATTTTAAATTATTGTATATAAGAACATATTTCTGCCTGCTTTGTTATACATTTGGAGAAACAAAATAAGTGAAGGACATCCCAGCTCAGTTCCCATGTAATCTGTAGTTTGAACTAAACTACCGCTGATTACTGTGACATCTCTAACTTTTACATGAGATCCCTCCCTCCTCTCTTTCATATCCCGCCAGCTGTTTTCACCTCTGCTTTCACTTTTCCTGTTATATTGCAAACCCTCAGACAGGCTTTAAAAAAAAGTCCTTTCTTTTTATAAAAGGCAGAGCAGCTTCACCAAGGCAATGGCAATAACAATACCAACAGGGCAAACATGCCTTTGCCCCTTATGCATATAAAGCATAAGTGGAAATATAATTCTTTATATATCAAGCAGAATCTGCACCTAAAGCTGCAGAAGGAGAAAAGGGGTCAGATTTTAATCAGTCTACTTTGTATTTAAAAATACAACTCCATATCTGGACATAGGATAAGCAAGTCTTTAGAATAAGCGACTGCTCTTTCCTCTGAAATAACCATTTTGGCCACAGAACGTCTGAATTGAGTCCTTAGGCTATTTTGCCTCCATTCTCAAACCATTAGTCCATTCTTTGTTTACACTGCAGGTCCCAAGGTTTAGTAGTGCATGCTGGTCATATGAAGGATATCCATGCAGGCAGCAAAGGAGAAGGGGAGAATGGAGATGTTACAGCCAGCATCTCTTTCACTGATCTGTATTTGAGCCAAGAAACCGACAAATTGCCTTCCAGTGCAGGCTCTGAAGAGTCCCAGCTGGAACAATCCTCATTTTCACGCCCAAGTATCAAATGTTCAGAACCAGAGAAACTGCCAGAACCTGTTAAAGAAAACTGCCACGAAGAGAACCCAAAGACCATAAAGAATCCCATGGAGTATCAAGATAAGCTTTACTTTCACTTAAAAGAAAATCTCTCTAAAGTGAAAGCATATGTCATGGAGATGGGGAAGAAAATTCCATTCCCAGACGAGTGTCTTATAGAAGGTAAGCCATCTCAAATTTTGAAAAAAAAGAAAAACAAAAGAAAAACAAACGTCGTGCATTTTTTTAAAAAGTACCTTAAGAGATTCATCTGAGCCACTAACCAGCCCCCTCTAAGCATCAACATTTTAAACTTGTTGAAACATGCTTTTACATATTGATCCCAGGATAATAAGTACTTTCCACACTTCAGCGTCCTTAGCCTTACGGACCAATTGACATGTTACATTTGCCTGATTTCTGAGGTCTCCCATCAGTTTCTTAGAATGTTCCGAACAGAGCATTCTGAATATCTTGGGGACATCTGTGCATTAAACTAGGGCTGGGCAATTTTTTAAAAAAAAAAGCATCTTCCCACTTTTGTCTCTTTATCCAGCAAAGTTCTGTGGCAGCTTTCTGCTTCATTCAAAGATCTGCAAGACTGGTTTGATGAGACTCCATATGAGACAAAAAAAAACCATGAGTGGTCTTTAGATTAAACTTCTAAGATTGGTGCTCTCCAATCTGATCTACAACTTTCATATTTTCTAGCCATTGTGGTCACAGAGTATACCAACTGGAGATTATTTTACTTATTTACTTTCTTATTTTTCTGCTTTTCCATCATGTACTATAAAGAACTGTCTTCCCCAATACTAAACTCCTGGGACATAGTTTGAACTGAGAGATTGACTGCCCCAAATCTGCCTGGGTTTCCATGGTGGAGGATAGGATAGAAGTGGGGAAAGCCAAGGTCTGGTCTACATCTTAATCACTACACCTTTTGAGGTCTAATATACTTGGTATGCAACAGGTTGGAGAAGGTTTATTTTATTATTTTTATTTTATTTATCAAATTTAGACACTACCCATCTTGTTATCGAAGTAAGGCTTACAGAAAAAAACATAAAACTATATAAAAAGACATAATTAAGAGTTTAAAACAAAATAAGAAACAAGAACAGAGATAAAATTGTTGATTAAAAGATGGAAGGAGCACTCAGGATACCAACTATCACTAGGGTTACATGCCAAGAATAGCCTCACATAGAGGTTATGTATTCATTGGGTCCAGCCCAAGAAGGAGGTGAACCAGTACAAAACTGTTTCTCCCATCCCCAACCTTTGGAGCTGACCCAAAAGGATACTATGATCAATAATATTAAAAGTCACTGAGAGGTCAAGAAGAACAAGGATGAGTGCATTATCCCATCCTGCTCCTGCCAGTGATCATACAAAATACTGTTTCCATTCTGGAGCTCTAGCACCATCACCTTCTCAACACTTTTCCTAAGAAGGGGATATGGGAGACTGAAGAATATTATCCAGCATGGTAGGATCTAGCAATGGCTTCTTCAGGAGAGGGCACCCCATCTCTCAAAGATGAATTAACCATAATTAGGACTCACCACATGTAACCTCCCAGGTGGTCTTGACCAGCCAGAAAGGGCATGGATCTAGTTCACAGGTGATTTCATTTATAGTCCCAAGGACCTTGTACATTTCCTCAGGTCCAACAAGATCAAATTTAACTTGGATCACTTATTCTCACCTGCTGCATCCACCTCTCACAGAGGCTCTGGCCACTTACCTGCTCCAGCTGTTTGGTCAGTTGCCACTTGTCTGGCTGTTTGCCTAGGCTCATTCCAACCACTTAACCAGGCAGCTTGCATGGAAGAATCTGCCTGGGCGGCTTGATTAGTTGCTTCTCTGGACAGTTCCAATTACCAGTTTGGGTCTACTTGACTGCCCACCCTTTGCTGCCTGAATGCTGTGGCCCCCTTCCCCTGCTGCTTGCTTGGGAGGTTCCAGTTCCAGTTCCAGTGTAGGCCTGTTTGTCCATTCACACCTGCTTGCTGCTCACTAACCACTAGGCTCTGTTTTGGCTCTTCAAGGAGGCCACCAAATGCTCCAGCCTCTTGGTTGCTCTGGCCACTCAAAGGGGCTCTGGCTATTCAGCTGCTGGCCATTTATCTGAAAGGCTCCAGTTGCCAGTGAGGGTCTGCTTGCCTGTTGTCCACTCACCACTCACTTGCCACACAGCTGCTGTTAGGCCTTTAAGGAGGCTGCAGCTTGCCGCAGCCACACAATCACTCTGACCACTGCCTGTCATTACCATTCCATGAACTGGTTAGCAAACCCGCAAGGCTCCACAAGTCCAAAAGAACTAGGCAAGGCTGAGAGACCCCAGAGACCCCAGGTTAAGAGCACTATGAATCTGGGGAAGCCCCCACTCCCAACTCCACAGCCATTCCTAGAAACACTGCAACACGCATCGGCTCCCATCTGCCATCTTGATATCCTGAATTGGATTAGTCTAGGAGAAGGAAAGGCTCTCTGCAACTACTTTCCAATCTGTCTCCAGCTTCTGAACAACTTTATATAAACATTTTAAATACATAAAACTGTACACCTTTGGACTTTTCAATGGATCCTTTGTTGGGAGTATGTCAGCAGACATAAAGTGATTATTAATTACTGAATATAATACGTATAATATGTATACATATAAAATATTTATTATTTCATACATATTTTCCTTGCAGTACCCTAATACGAAAATACAATGGAAGGAAAAGAATGTCTAGACCCCAAAATGATGTTTTATTATTACTGGCAGTTGAGTGTGAAACCTGCTGAGATGTAAAGAATCAGCAGATGAACCCAGTTGCTCAGAATTATTTTGTAGGTCAGGCTGTGAGTGGGATAACTGTATATTTTAATGGAGGTATATATACATTGCATTACAGGATCTAGCCTTAATCTGGTAGCAATCTCAGATGCCTTGCTTTTTCCATCCCTCCAGTATTAGCATGGCCATTCACTGGTGCGCAACTATAAGAAAAGACTGCTTGGCTAGATGGGTCAAGAGTTGGATACACCAGGGCACTGTCTGTGTTCTTATGATTCAACTCATCATCAGCAAATGTCTCTGCTAATCCAGGATAGCAACACAGAACAAATGATCAACCTGTGCATTATATAGTAAGCCGGTCTAGCCCAGGGCTAAAATTGCCACCATATAGAAATTCCCCAACATCACACCTAATATATTGGAATTGCAAATCATAGCTGCTTGAAAATTTTAACAATTGTAGCACTAACAATTTTGAAGAGTGTCAGTTTGGGGAAGGTTGTGTCTTTGCAGCCATATTTTAATAGCTTTGTTAAGCAACAATAATGTGTATACATAATACTGATAACCGCAATGGAATAATATTAGCAGTAATGCAATATAAGATATTAAAATGCAAAAAATAAATAAATTACATCATGGACAAATGCAGAAAAGGTAATTGGATTAATAAAAAACACCCTTCCTTGTCCCTCAATTAAAAGACTACTTCAAATGTTGACAAAAAACACATTTTCAGCAATCCACTACTGCAAATGAGATATATATTATCTTACCAATAGAAGAGAATATTCGTAGCTCAGAGTTGAACTCTGGGATCCTTGGTGTTCTCTGCGCTTAGCACTGATGATGTTACTTAGTTGGGTAATGAAATGTCTGCAAGAAAACCACCAAGCTCAGAGAACACCAAAGATCTCAGATATTTTCTTTTCAGAATTATACAGTTTTTTTTACATACCCCAATATAAAAAAAATTGATGCAAAAAATCTCCCAAAAAATGGAGATATGGGCCAAGAAGATATACATTCTTGACATGTAACAATGACAGTCATGTTGAAAATCCTGTGTCCTTCAGCTCCAACTGTCACAGTGACGTAAGCCCAAACCACGTGAATTAATGTTCCAGCTCCTTAATTGCATTTTTAGCCACAGGTAGTCATAAACAACCCTTGCTAAACAGTGCCTAGGTTACCCAATATATTTATACAACAGTATTTTCTGTTGCATTTGTTTACATTGTTAGATTAAAAGAAAGCCGTGATCACAATTTTCGTCACTGCATTGGAAGAACAGGACATCTAAGCTTGTTATTCTAAAAGTTATAAATAATTAATACTGGCTTAATCTATCCTTCAGCTTTATAAAAACAAGATACTACTTTCAGAATCTCAGTACATTCTTCCAAGATCTTTAACAAACATGGATCAGAATGTCCAAATAAACTTTCAAGGAAAGCTTTAAGGTGACTCAAACCTCAAGTTTTAAATTCAGAAAAAGTTTAAATATTCTTAAATCAACAGAGTTGAGCTGGTCCAAGTTAATAACAGTGAGGGTTACATTTTCTGTATTCCTTTGTGACTGTGATCATCCAGAAACAAAGTAATATTTCGCATAAATGTTCCATGTCAACTGTATGTCCTACAGTGGGAATGTTATGCCTTAGTAAAAATTAAGTTTTTCCAGGAGCACAATTAGAAGGTTGGATAGTTTGCCACGGAAACAGCCACATTTTCTCACAACAGTGTTTCTTATAACATTATATACTTGTAATGCTTGCTTGCTTAGTTAGTTAGTTAGTTATATTCCTCCTTTTATTATATTTTATAAATAACTCAAGGCGACGAACATACCTAATATTCCTTCCTCCTCCTATTATCCTCATAACAACAACCCTGTGAGTTGGGTCTGGCCCAAAGTCACCCAGTTAGATTTCATGCCTAAGAAGGGACTAGAACTCAGGTCTCCCAGTTTCTAGCCTGGTGGCTTAACTACTAGATCAAACTGGCTCTCCATATTATCCTTCCAAGTTGAAAAATGGAGGAGATGGCACCACAGCATGTTGGAAACGCTACTTGTACCTCACAACAAAAGAAAAAAAGAAAAGAGCAGCAGATATGTGTTTATTGGAACATGAAACAAAAAATGATATTATTTCCAAATTTAATTCACTTTTTATAAGTTCCCCCGAAGGGGAACAAAAGGCTAATTGTGCTTCTTTCCCTTTTCCTACCTACTTCTCAAGATCACTGAAAATATAATGGTCCAGTACTAAATAAATCTTCTAAAACAGACTAGACACTTGAGATTGAATTGTGCTTTTCCAAAACAGTTATTTCAGTTTATCAATCTGGAAAACCAATATTTTGAAAATGAGTTAATTCAAAGTCAGCCATTGGGGTACACTGTTATTGCTATTCCGAAAAATCCCATTTGCTGCAATAGACCTCTTTATGACCATTATAATCATTGAGCCATGGTGGCGAAGGGGTTAGAAAGCAATATTTCAGGCTGACTCTGCGCTTAGCCAGGAGTTCGATCCTGACCGGCTCAAGGTTGACTCAGCCTTCCATCCTTCTGAAGTCGGTAAAATGAGGACCCAGATTGTTGAGGGCAATATGCTGATTCTGTAAACTGCTTAGAGCAGGGGTGTCAACCTGCTGGCCTGCGGGCCGGTTGCATCATACGGAGGCCGTGCCCATCCCAGCTCCGGCAATGCCAAAAAAGTCACGACATGTCGCGACATGTCACGTGACGCGGCAAGTTTGACACCCGTAGCTTAGAGAGTGCTATAAAGCACTATGAAGCAGTATATGTCTAATTACTATTACTATTATTTTTAGGGAGGGAGGAGAACTACAAGCTCTGAGCACACTTGAATAAGCATGTTTGAGATAATGTGCAGTTTAATCTTTATATACACCAGCAAAAGCTGGTTAACCTTAATCCTGTACACACAATTTGTATATCTGATATACCTATGCAGCTTCCTTCAACTTCCCCAACCAATTAACAACACAGTTGCTGTTCCTAAGGAAAAGCAGCGACTTAATTATAAACACACTTTTAAGAAGTATTATTTATCAGGGAGTAAACTATTTCAAAGATAATACTTTTTGCTGACATCAGGCCATTAACTATAGATGCAAGTGGGTATGTATGATGCTGGCATATCTTAAAAAGTAAGTGTTCTGGAAAGCATGAGCAAATCCACAAAATAACTTTCCATTCAATGAACAGTTTATGAAGGCACCTTCATTCCTTTTCATTGCCAAAATCAACTACAGTTCCCAGTATAATAGCTTTTTAATGGCATCCTTGTTGCAGAATTTATTTGACCATCATCATTTCCTGAAAATTCCTTAAGTAAGACTCTTGAGACAAAATGTTTCCAGAGTAAGAGAACTTGATGTGACTCATTTACTATATATTCACAAATAAACACTCATGTCAATTGCATAAGGATATTCAGAGCTACTCCATAATCCATTTGATCTCAAGTTTGGCATTTAGGAGATCTGCTATAATTTCTCCATTTCTGTTCTGAGAATTAAACTACAGTTTCCAATGTTTTTTAAGAAACTGTTCATAAATTATTACCACAAATAAAGAAAAATTCAAACAATCGCTAAATAGCATCAAAGGGTTAGGGTTTTTTTTTTATCTCTTTGCTCCCATCTATTGGGTATTCAGATTCTTGCAGTCTAGAAATTGTATGCTTTCTACAGTTGCATACTAGGGTATTTTCAGATTATGGTTAAAAAAAAGTCAAGATAGTGGCTGTGGCACACATAAAAAGTAGACAGAGCATTGCATTGTTGCATTTGACTTTTTTTGAATGAATAAAAAAATATTTCACAGCATTTGCTGAATTTCTTTAATAATAATGTAAGGACCACCATGATGAAGCAGTGTAGGTCAAAACATTGAATTGAATGAGTCTTCATTTAACAACTGGTGGCATAGTGACCATTTGAAGTTACAATGGACCTCCCCAGAGCTACTTATAACCTGTTTTTGAAATTACAACAACTGGATACATACACATATACACACATACACATAAGCACATACTCTTCTCATGTGGTCAAGGGGATATATTTTGAGCACTTGGCAAGTGGCTTGCATTTACGGCCATTTGCAGAATCTCACAGTCACAACTGCAATTTTTATCACTTTTTGCCAAATGCTGCAGAAGAGCAGTCACTAGGAGTCAAAACTGATGTGAAGACACACATTTTTCCATCTTTGCTGCTGCTCCCACAATCATCATCAAATAGCTGATCATCCCATTAGCATCAGTGACCTGACTCCAGAGCCACCATTAGCTTCCTCACATCTTCTGCATCACCCTTCCTATTAATTGCACTCAGGGCATACGGTCGCCCCCACCTCCTCCCTTGGTACATCATTGGTTATAACATTGCTACATTATAATACGCAAGTTCTGAAATTGCCATTGCAACAGGGCAATAACTATTAAATATTGTGGAAATATATTTGCTCCTAAAAAATGAATTTTGATAATGAGTGCTGGCCAGTATACTTGATGTACCTTCAAGCTGGTGAGAAATGGGCAATGTTATGTTGGCTTGCATGGTTAGAATCAGTGGTGGGATTCAAATCCCTGGACAACTGGTTCTCTGCGTGGATGCAGGCCTGGGCCTCCGAGGCCTAGAACAGACTTCCGGAAGTGGCATCCCTGCACTTCCGGCGGGCCGTTCTAGGCCTGGGAGGTCTCCACCAGGCCTCCCAAGCCAAGAACGGACTTCCAGAAGCAATGTGCATTCAGCCAGTTCTCCAAACTCAACAAAATTTAGCTACCAGTGATGCGAACCGGCTGAATCCCATCACTGGTTAGAATCTCTAGAAACTCTGGTTTGCATAGAATGGGATGAGCATACGTGGGGTAAAATGGCCTTGCAGGTGTATTCGTGGCATACTGGTCAAATTGTGCCAAACCTGACCACTCCAGTCCTTATCTTTAGCAGGAATGCTGCATATGGCATTGTTGTGAAGGTAGCCCCCTGCCAACCTCTTATCCCAAATGTCCAATAAACAAACTTATATAAGCAGGAGAGTTGATACAGGTAGTCCTTGACTTACAACTGGAATTGAGCCTGGAATTATGGCCATAATTTGCTGTGGTTGTATGTTTAGGCACCCATGTAACCAGAAGTAAAATCTTCTACTGCAAGAAAAACGCTAGAAAAATAGAATAGCCATCATTCTAACAAAAGAGTGCTCATATATAACCCAAAGCATGGACACACAATCCATTGGCAAGAGTAACTGAAGAAAGCTTGATATTTGGAAAAACTAAAGGCAATTGGATGAGAGGCTGACATCAGATGAGGGGGTTAAATGTTTTGCACTAATGTCCCAAGCATGAGCTTACAATGACTCGAGCAGATATTGTCATACAGTCCTAGTGAAATTATTTCTATAAGGTTATATAGAAGATACTGATGATCATTTGGCCAGCATGACATTACAGAGCATTGCTATCTTCCCACCAAAGTGATACCTATTTATCTACTCGCATATGCATGCTTTTGAATTGCTGGTTGGCACAAGCTGAGGCAAGTAATGGGAGCTCACCCTGTTGCATGGAGCTTGGGTCTCAATCACTGAGCCATCCCCCCCCCCGAATATACCATTCCTGAGTATGGTTCAGACAATTATCTAATAGCATCATCTTGGGGGGAAATGGATATGAAAGAAAAGCAAGGAAGGGAAAAGAAATTATGGTGAAAATTAGAATGACGTCAGGAAAAGGAGCCACAAACTTGTTTTAAAGATCTGTAACAGATTTTTTTTCAGCTTTACTACTCTTGATCTTAGCCCAAAGGCCAAGAAGCAATTTTTCCAATTATTTTGCAGCAAAATGAAATTGTTTTTATTTATATTGGCAAAGACTAAAGTTTATTTCTTCTGAAATGTTGTTTATTTTGAAAAATAAATTTCACAACAGTTCAGTATTCTGACATTTATTTATGTATATTTGCAAATCCATGCATTTTAAATTGGAAATAAAGTTCTGCAGAATGTGTACATTCTAAAACTGGGCACTATAACCTGGAATTCAATTCTGTCCTTGGAAATGAACAATAACTACATCGCTGGAAAAATATTGCCTTTCAAAAATAATACTTTTATTTTTACTATGTGATTTCTACTTTTTCAAGTGTTTATATTGCACCATATACTATATTTTGTGAACAGCTAAATTTCTAGCCTGTTCTTTTTCTGAACATATCTGATATAACATTATTGGTTTTCCATTATTACTATATAATTCTGCAAATATTGGTTACATTGATTATCTTGAAAACACTCCAATTCTTTAAACATACAGGAAATCTAGGGAGTCAGTCAGTGTACAGCTAGTCCTTGACTTATGAACACAATTGACCACATTTATGTTGCTAAGCAAGATATTTGTTAATATCTTGTTGATATTTTGCCCCATTTTACGACTTTTCTTGACACAGTTGTTAAGTGAATCATTGTAGTTGTTAAATTAATCATACAGTTGTTAAGTGAATCATTGTAGTTGTTAAATTAATCATACAGTTGTTAAGTGAATCTGGCTTACCCATTGACTTTGCTTGTCAGAAAGTTGCAAAAGATGATCACATGATCCTAGGACATTACAATCGTCATAAATGTGAGTCAGTTGCCAAGTGTCTGAATTTTGATCACGTGACGATGGGGATGCTACAACGGTTGTAAGTGTGAAAAATGGTCATAAGTCACTTTTTTCAGTGATGTTAACTTTGAATGGTCACTAAATGTACTGTTGTAAGTCGAGGACTACCTGTAGTAATCTTTAAAAATGAACAAGAGCAAATAAAAAGTTATTGCTACAGATGTGGTTTACACATCATAGTTTCTTTCCTATGAGACTTCTCACTTACATAGTAGCAATTTTGTGATATTTCTTTGAGCTGGTTCACATACAGGTGAGGGGCAGTTAAATATATAAATGAAAATTGGAAAACAGTTGAACAGAGGAACATAAACCAATTTTCCATTAGTTGCCTTAGAGCAGGGGTCTTCAAACTTGGCCCTTTTATGATTTGTGGACTTCAACTCCCAGAATTCCTCAGCCAGGCACGCAGCCCATTCAGACTTATGAACATCCAGATTCCATATCAGCCGTCTAATTTTCATGAGTCATGTTAACATAATTATACACACTGTCATGATTAAATTGAGAAAAGGAGCTTGGTTGTTAAAGCTTGTCTTAAGCTTTGCTTGCATTCTTCCTTCTACGAGATAAAAATTAAACAACAAAATATTGAGCGTATGACCAAAATCCCTTTAAAAACCAGGGCAGTGGTGTCCTGGATCTGCTGCAATTGTTTGGTGTTATGTTTTGTGCTGTACTGTGAGATAATTAGTCACATATGATGAAATACATGGAAAAGATCACTGCTCCCCTGCACTGCTTGCTTCTGGAACCTTTGATAAATTTAAGCATGGCATGAGCCAAAGCATGATTGAAGACAGATGGTATTGGACTAGCTCCATATAACCACAAACTCGCAGAGACACAGAGCAGCATTTCTGAATAGCTGTTGTATTTTCACTGTGCCAGTTTTAAAACACCAACCAAAAAAAACCCCTTGACTTTGTATTATATTTGATATTAAGTTCCATACCCCAAATTTTGTTCCCAGATTGTAGAAAGTCACAGGCTGACACTTGCAGGTTGACTTTTGTGATAGGATTTTAGAATCAAAATCAGCACAATTAAGAGGAAGATTGATCTGCTATCCAAATAGCTAAATTCAGAGACCAAGAGCAAAGAGATGAGTTTTTATAAACAGAATAAATGATTTAGTGGGGGGCAATGGGGTGTGCATGAGAATTTTCCAGTTCTCCTCCAAACAACCTCCCATTGGAGTTTATCACTCTAAATACAGTCAATTTTAATGTGGTAAAGATGAAACGTAACGTTTACAAAAACCATAGCATAAAAAGAGAAATTATTAAGAAATCATTTGAAAATGATTAGAAAGTATTACAGTATAACTATTTCTTGGCTTTTTAAAAATCCTTTGCATGCCACTAGAGTCACTTTGATGAGATGGGTGGCTGTTTAAATTGTCTAAATTATATTAATTATTATATTTAATCCCACTGCAAATTAAAAGTACTGAGCAGCTCACAAATCCATAACATAAACATCAGTAATTAACACAAAGACCTAAAACAATATAAAATTTCCAACAAGACCCAGTAGTTCAGTAACCATCAATATGTAACACAGCATTACATCCAAATGCCTTTCAGAAGAATATATTATTTTTCAGCTGTTTTTCAGAAAGCACTCAAAGTGGGACACCACCACCCCCATCTAATTTCTTATGGAAGGCCATTCCGGAGGATTGGTGCTCCTAGTGAAAAGCAGCACTTGTGAAAAGATCAAATCGGTCAGGCCAAGATTAGCAGGAAAATGGCTCCTGAAGATTACTTAGTGCTAAGATATAAAAGCCCTTAAAGGTTGAAAACACCACTTTGCTTTGTTCCCCTAAGCCAAAAGGTAACTGGTGCAGGCTTTGTAGCACAGTTGTGACAGCTAACATTCACTTGGAACCAATTGTCACTTTTGTATAGTCTTTAAAAGCAATCCTAGCTAGAGTACCTTTACACTAGTCCATAGATGGGGATGAGAACATGGATCACTGTAGTAAGCTCTCTCACCCAAGGTAGGGCTGCAACAGGAGTTTCAGCCAAAGCTGGTCATATTCTCATCTTGTAAAAAATGCATTTTTGTTTATTTACTTAAAATACTTTTTGTCTATTTTATAGGCTGCTTGACTCTCAAACAATTCTCCGAGGCTACAATTAAAAAAACCAACATATAAAGAATGTAATCAACTAGAAGAGCAAAATACCCCCTCAAAAAAAAACCAAAGCCAATCATACCACAACAAAACAAAAAAGGAGCTCCGCAATCACCCTTACCCTACTGCCTTTCCTGACTGACATTAGGGTGGAAGCCAGACTAATCTCTGTTAATATATGTGCACAGTTATCCCCACATCAGAACTTCTCCAATAATATTTCAACCCGATCAGCTGTACTGACACAAATGTGCATGTTTAGGGACCCCCATCCTTAGTGGAATGCTAATTTCAGAGAGATTACATTGAACAGTTACTCAAATAAGTATGTTTTGGTGAGGAGAATGGTAACTGTTGATAGGACTTCGTGGAAATAGTATTAGCAGGGGAGTCAGTTCTGAACTTTCTTTGAAACCAAAAAAACCTGTAATGTACAGTATGTGATGGTAATCCAGGTGCTAGTTCCAAGCAATCAGAATTATTCTCCTTCTAGAATATTGCGTGTAAAAAATTCAGTTAGCCCAACATGCTACAGCAGAATTACTGATTGCATCAAGTTAGAATTATATTTCATTTATATTGGCTACTCAAACTCTGCTCTGTAAAAACTGTTGGGTAAATGAAGACGACCACAAAATACTCTTCTCTGCATCCCAGGAAGACATTAGGACATTTTCTGTCTTGAAAATTTTACTTTTCTAATTTGTTACTAACATTTTTTGAGAAAGCAAACAGTCTATATTTTCAGCCTATTTTTAATCTAGTAGTTAGTTGATTTAACTCAGATGTTTTTACACACACTGTGGCTTATCAATATGCTCTGTGGGCTTTGTTTTAGATGCTTTTCATTGACATTATACTAATTGATTCATGCTTTAGTTAGAAGTTGGATGAATTATTTTTAATTGTCCTGAACAAAACTTCTATTAGTTTTAAGCCCATCTCTTATTGAGGGACATAAGATCCCATATATAGTGCTCTCTTCTCCAATTATTCCCCATATCAATCCTGTTAAGATTATTTAAGAGGAGAGAGTGAGTTACCCAGTCAGGTTCCATGGCTGAGAGTGGAGTTAAACACAACTACTGTGCCATCATCTTATAAATTCTTTCTTGGACATCACTATTTGGAGTGTTCTCAGTAATGTTGCTATGCAAGTGCTCTTACTGCATCCATGACAACACCATTAGTATCAATATGCCAAATCCAAAGAACAGTTTAGATAGGATTAATCCCTGTTTAGTCTTAAGATTTACAAGTCAGTTTCTTTTCTTCTTTCCTATCACACACCAACATAGCTTTAAACTCTGACTTTTAGCTGGATCTTATGCCAAAATGAAACTTGTTAATTATAAGCTTCAGAGCAGTTAGTTATACAGTATGTACAGTAAAGCTAACAGACTGAATGGTTGTGGGTTTTGGGACCACTGATTCCAAGAATATTTCACCTTTAATTTTGAATGGGGTTGTATTTCCTCTTTCAAGGGTGGTGTGCAATCTGAGGCCTTCCTGAACTCAAAATTCCTGCTCAGTGAGTTGGCAGGTAATGCCAGGAAGGCTTTGCCACAGCTTCATCTTATGCCTCAGTTGCACCCTTTCCTAGATTGGGAAGCCTCTCAGTCACTCATGCACTTGTCACTTCATGGCTTGACTACTGCAAAGCACTCTACATGGACCACTTGGAAGCTTCAGTTGATCCTGAATATAGTGCTATGTATAGTTATGGACATGCTTTCCTATGATCATGTGACATCTTTGCCCCAGTAGCTGGTTGCCAGTTTGCTTCCAGGTATGATTCAAGATGTTGCTTATAACTTATAAAGCCCTTCATTGTATGGGATCCAATCGGAGGGACTGCCTATCTCCTGTGGTGCCTATCCAGGCAATACAAGTTGACAAGGTTGGCACATTTGAGGATCCTTTGAATAAAAATGTTGTCTATCAAGTCACAAGAAGTATGCCTTCTCTTATCAGAGTGCCTGCTTTCTGGAATGAGATTCCCCCTGAAATCCTGATAATTCCCATCTTGTTGGCATTCTGAAGAACCATAGAGAACTGGCTGTTCTCCCAAGCCTTGGGCTAGAGTAGCTGGTTGTCAATTGTTGATGGAATGTTTCGGGGTTTTCTGGCTTCAGCAGTTTTGCTTTTTTTTGCCTGAGTTTGGTTTTATTGTTTGTTTCTCTCTGTTCTATGTTTTTTATATTGTTTTTATGTATTGCGAACCAGAGTGGTTTGGAGTCAAGCAACATCAAATCAATCACTGTATATGTGTAAACATGGTGCTTTTTTTTTCAACCTTTTAAAAAAAAAAAATCCTGAGTCCTGGTTCTCTATATAAGGATAAAATATTGTGTTTTTGTATTACATATAAAGTAAATATTAAATGTAGTCCGGATAAACTTAGAACTGAGATTCTGGTCAAGCCCCAAAGAAGAAAAATGAAGGAAGAATGCAGGCCCAATTTAACACATGAGAAATAAATAAGTGCATATGTCAGCAATGGTAGCAGCGGCATAAAAGTACTGGCAGTACATTAAAAAGAGATATGTCATCATTTTATATTATATTCCCCTGCATAATCACTATACTTCTCACTTTTTTCCATAGAAGGGGCGTTGTCTTACCTGAACGCCTTTTCTCAGCATGACGATAGAGAATCCACCAATGGGTTTAGACTATCTTCCTGCCCAATAAGACTAAGTCTGTCAGAGTTAATACGCCTCCTGCTGGGCTGATGCTCCCCAGACACGACGAAGGCGAAGCTGCTGACGACAGTGTGATGTGTTGACTCTCTTGTGCCCCTGACACAGGGCCTGGTAGGCCTAGATGGGACGGGCGTGGATTCTCCATCGTCATGCTGAGAAAAGGCGTTCAGGTAAGACAACGCCCCTTCTCCAGCATGAGATGGAGAATCCACCAATGGGACATACCAAAGCAGTCCTGTCCCTATGGGAGGGAATCGGCCAGGACCTGTGTCCCACTGGATGACGCCACCTGCTGGAGCACCCTCCGGCCAAAGGATGCGTCTGCAGAGGCGAATTTGTCCAGCCTGTAATGCCTCACAAACGGGGTAGGCGAGGACCAGGTCGCCGCCCTGCAAATGTCCCCAATGGGTGCTTGCGTTGCCCACGCCGCCGATGTAGAGGCACTGCGGGTAGAGTGAGCGGTGATGCGCCCTGGCAGTGACAGAGACTGGGACTGATACGCTCTGGTAATGCAAGCCCTGATCCATCTGCCTATTGTAGAGGATGAGACCTTCCCTCCCATGGAAGAAGGCTGGAATGAGACAAAGAGCGCTTCCGATTTGCGGAAGGCTGAAGTCCTTTTGATATAGTGGCTCAACGCCCTTCTAACGTCCAATGTGTGCCACTGACGTTCTAGGCCGTGAGACGGCCGGGGACAAAAGTCTGGTAGGACCACCTCCTGTGACCTATGGAACAGGGAGTTCACCTTTGGAACAAAGGTCGGATCCAGTCGAAGGACCACCCTATCACTGTGAAAGACGCATAGGTCCTCTCTGACCGAGAGGGCCGCTAGTTCGGAGATGCGTCTGGCCGATGTGACCGCAACGAGAAAGGCCACCTTCATTGACAAGAACTGTAAAGAGCTGTCTTTAATGGGCTCGAACGGTGACGAAGTGAGGGATTGCAAGACCCGTGGGAGGTCCCAAGAGGGATAACGATGAACCACGGGCGGCCTGGTGTTAATTGCGCCCTTGATAAATGACCTCACCAGGGGGTGCTGAGCCAAGGGCGTCAACGTGTCACACGTGAGCATTGTGGATAACGCCGCCAGTTGCCGGCGGATGGTATTGGGCGATAGGCCCTTGTTGAGTCCCTCGAGTAAATACTCCAGGATACTCGATATCGTGACAGCCGATAGGTCGAGGTGATTCCTTGAGCACCAAGCACAGAAGTTTTTCCACGAGGAGTCGTAAATTCTGTTAGTGGAGGGGCGTCTGGAGGCCTGAATCATGGCAATTACACCCGCAGAACACGACTCTCGGGCTAGGTACTGCCTTTCAAATGCCAGACGGCTAATTGGAGGCGCTGTGGTTCCGGGTGCCGTAGAGCCCCCTGGCTGAGAGCTACCTGTTCTGGAGGGATCTGCCACTGTGGGGAGATGGAAAGACCCACTAGGTCGGCAAACCACGGTCGCCGTGGCCAATGTGGCGCCACCACTATTACCTCTGCCCGCTCCAGTAGTACCTTCCTGATTAGGGCCGGGAGCAGGGGGAGAGGGGGAAAGGCATACAATAGCCCCTGGGGCCATGGGCTGCGGAGCGCGTCCGTCCGCTCCGCCCCTGGAGACTGGAACCTGGAGAAGAACCTCGGGAGCTGCGTATTCGCCGATGAGGCGAATAAGTCCAACACCGGGAGTCCGAACCTCTCCGAGATTTCTCCGAACAGGTCGGGATGCAGGCGCCACTCTGAGTGATCCACTGTCGACCGGCTCAGTGAGTCCGCCTGTTGGTTTGCTGCTCCCGATATGTGCTCTGCCCTGAGGGAGGAGAGATTGGTCTCTGCCCAAGTACCGAGTGACTGAGCCTCGGTCATAAGGCTCTTGGATCGGGTGCCCCCCTGTCTGTTGACATGGGCCTTTGCTGCCACATTGTCTGTGAGCACTAGGACATGTTGTCCCGCCACCTTGTCGCTGAAGCGTAACAGCGCCAGATGTATGGCCCTGAGCTCCAGCCAATTGATGTTGTGGCTGAGATCTGCCTGTGCCCATCGTCCCTGTGCTAGGTGAGAACCTAGGTGCGCTCCCCAACCGAACAGACTGGCATCGGTAGTTAGGATGAGCTTGTCCGGTTCCTTGAATAAGGATCCCCTGGTTATAGCTGGGGATATCCACCACCGGAAGGAGTCCAAAATTTGGGAAGTAACCCTGACCCTCAGATTGGATGCACTGGTGCCCTGCCTCTGGTAGGGTAGCAAGAACCATTGGAGGGTTCTGAAGTGTAGCCTGGACCAAGGTACTATCCCCATGCAAGAGACCATCTTGCCCAGTAGTTGGGAAAGTAAGGCCAATGTGACTGTCCGCCCCCTTCGTACCCGTCTGATCAGGGAACAAATACTGTCCCGGCGTTCCGGGGACAGGTAGACCATGCAGAGCTCGGTGTCTATAGTCGCTCCCAGGTGAAGGATGCGATGCGAGGGCTCTGTTAGGCTCTTCTGGAAGTTGACTGAAAAGCCGTGGGTCTGAAGGGTTCGGACAGTTAAGGTTATGTCCGACCGGGCCTGCTGAAGGGAGGAGGACAGTATGAGAATATCGTCCAGGTAACATTGAACCTGGATTGGGATCAATCTCAAGTGGGTGACCAGTGCAGCCAGGATCTTTGTGAACACCCTCAGGGCGGACGATAGTCCGAATGGTAGGGCCCTGAACTGGTAGTGGTGGGACCCGGAACAGAACCTGAGGAATCTCCGATGGTCGGGAAAGATGGGGACATGGAGATACGCCTCTGTGAGGTCGATGGAAGCGAGGTAATCGTGCCTTCTGATGCTGGCCAGAATGGACCTTAGTGTCTGCATCTTGAATCTTTTGTAGACAAGATGCGAGTTTAGTCCTTTCAGATCGAGGATTGCTCTCCATCCCCCCGAAGGCTTTGGGACCACGAAGAGGATGGAATAGAATCCCCGATGTGTCTGGCCAGCCGGCACCGGCTCGATGGCCCTGATTACCAGCAAATGGTGGATGGCCTCGGTCAGAAGCTCCAACTTGGCTGGCTTTCTTGGCATAGGACAAGAGATGAAGCGGTCCCGTGGCCGGGACTGGAACTCTAGGACAAGGCCCCGCCTGACGGTGTTGAGCACCCAGGTGTCCGTGATGGTGGCTTCCCATTCCTGCGCAAATGCGGAAAGTCTGCCCCCAATGGGGAGGTCCGCCCTCAAGTCATTTATTTCTTCGAAAGGGACGGCCTCCCGCGCCTCGAAAGGGCCGCTTGTTGTGGAACTGCTGTCTAGGTCTGGGAGCTGGACGGTCCGGCTGTCGTCCAGGTCTGGGGAAAAAGGGGCGAGACGAAGGAGACCACTCTGTCCCCGAGCCCTGGCGGAAAGATGGCCTCCGCGGGTATGGAGCGGATCGTCTGTCCGGCTTTCTGCCGAGGTGGGACAACACCTTGCGCTTGTCCCTACCTTCAACGAGGTAAGGATCTAGTGCCTCTCCAAAGAGGTGTCCGTCCCTGTAGGGAGCGGATGCCAGGCGCCACTTGGATTTTAGATCCGCTCGCCATTGTCTCAGCCACAGAAGTCTGCGTGCCGCAATGTTAGCGGCTATGGATCTCGATGAGAACCTGGCGGCATGAAGTGAAGTGTCCGCCATGTACTCGGCCGCGGCTATCAACTTACCCAGATTCTGGTGTGCACGAACCTGGTCCGGGGGGGTCATGGCCTGGAGCTCCCTAAGCCAGAGGATGGATGTCCTGGCGAAAAAGGAGGTGGATGTGGACGCCTTCACTGACCATGCCGATGCTAGGTGAGACCTACGCAAGGAGAATTCAGATTTCTTATCCTCCGCCCTCAAGGCCTCAGCCATATCACCTGGCACGGTGGAGGAGGAAAGAATGGGAGTTAGAGATGCGTCCACCTTTGGGACCTCCAGGAGGTCCGACAGGACCGGGGCAACAGTACACAGTTTCCGCTCTGCTCCCCCTGGTGCTGGGAGAGTGCCTGGATTCCCCCATTGTTTGCGGATGGTCTCTAGAAAAAATGGGGGGCAAGGGATGTGCCTCTCCGTAACCGTAGGTTCGGAGAAGAGCGGCTTTGGGTCTTGGCTCGTGGAGGGAGACGGCTGTGCATCCTGCTCTGGGCTAATGTTAGCCGATGTGGTGGCCTTGAGCAGGAGCGATTTAAACAGACTCAGGTCAAAAAGGCCAACGAAAGGAGAGGGGTCTGGTGCCGACTCCTCGTCTTCCGACAATTGGAAGCCCGCCGACCCATATTCCTCGGGGCCTGAGTCCCGACCTTGGGGGGAGTAGTCGGAATAAACCGATTCCGGATACTCCGGCATTGCCTCCTGTGATTGCAGTGGAACTGTGGCCCCCGGTCTAGGGTTCTGCAAGGAGGAGGCGGCCATGCCCTGGGCATATGCCTGGGCGAGTAACGCCTGGAGCTGTTCGGGCCCCACCCCTTGTGGCTCAGGGGGACGGAGGCCCGCCGCTGTGGGCGTGAATGTGGCCTCAGGAGCCGAGTGAACCCTTGCAGGGGGGGGCAATACCTGTGGGCTTAACCCACGGTCTGTAAACAGAGCCGTGCCCTGTATTGGTAGGCCCTGCGGAGACCAGGCCTGCTGAGCTGCTGGAGCAGGTGGGCCAAACAGCGGGATAGCAAGTGAGCTCTCCTGAGGGGCCAGGGGTACCTGTTCCCCCTCATTTAGCTGCTGAGCTCTGGAGAACTGCTTCTCAAGTGCAGTATGTCTCCTGCTAGCCTCCTTTTCAGCAGCCTTAGAGGTCCGCTTAGCAGAGATGGCCTTGGCCTTGGCCTTGGCCCTGATCTTTCCCGCTGCCTCCTGCTTGGAGGACCTGCGCTTGCTTGAAGCGGGAGTGCCGGGTGCGCCGTGCGCAGACTGAGGAACTGCGCTGTCAGCCATTATAGCCTGTGGCCAGTGGCCTTGGTGTATCAGGAGCAGGAGCCGAGCACCAGGCTAATGGTGCAACAGAGGCTGATGTGCCGTCAAGGCTCCAGGGCTGTGATTGCCTAAGCGCCCTTACGCCCCCGTTCAAGGCTCCAAACGGCTGACAATGCCCCCCAAGGCGCTGTGGCGCGCGGCTGGGCGTCTTGCAAGATATCCCTCAGTAGCGGTTGAACCGCAATCGGCGAGTGCCGGCACGCACTTTGGCCGATCAGTGGCGGCTATCACCTCAGTGATCTGTGCCTGCACACTCCTCTCCTTATGGTGGCGGCTGTCACCAGAGTGAACTGTGCCTGCACACGAAGCCTAGGTGGTGGCGGCGGTGCCAAGAGGCGTGCCAGCTCACGCTAATAGTGTCTGCCTGACTGAGGCTTGGGCCTGGGATGCCCTGGGAAGGCGGATGCCGACCAGAATCTGGGTTAGCCGTGCCAGTGGGGGCCCTAATTAACTGGGCTGTAATGGCCGCCCTGTCCAGACACAAAATGGCTGCAGATTGACTGCGGCTGAGACAGTGTAGTGGTTTGCCTGGCGTGAGGGCCTAACCAGATTTTTGGACCCAAGTCCCAATAGCAGTCCTTTTATTCTTGCACGCTTTTGGCCTGTCTGTGGCCTTGATCAAAGGCTGGCAGTTACTGGGCCTTCCCTGTGAGGCCGATGCATCTCAAAATGGCGGCCGCCGTTTGCGCGCCAAACTCCAGTCTGTTAGAGCCCGTCAGATCTTGGCTCTCGACTTTGTGCAGGAGAGGTGCAAAAAACAGCTGTCCTGGCCCGGCTGAGGCTCCCAGGGGCCTGGTGCCTCTCCAAGGCTCGGGCTGAAGGATCTATAAGAGCGTGGCTCCAAGCCGACGCTCAGCTGTTTGGCGGCCGCGGCGAATCTGCCTGCCGCCGGCTGCTCCCAGGCAGCGAGAAATTGAGTCTCTGCTCTCCGGCCGGGGCGATAACCAGCTGCTTCGCGGCAGCGCTGGGATCAGGGAAACAACGAGCGGGCTGCGCGAGCCTAGGCTGTGCCCTTCTGCTCCCCCCTGCAGCCTCCGCTCAAGTTTAAATCTTCTCTCTTCGGCGGGAGCGCCGATCGGCCCGCGAGCAGGCCCGGAGGCCGCCGCTCAGCTGTTCAGCGGGAGAGAGAAGGAAAGCCCGACGCTCAGCTGTTTTATCGGCGATTTACGGGCTGTGAGTATTTTTGCTTTTTTTGGGATGCTAGGAGAATTCACCAATGGATATGATACAACCTGCCTTCAGAGTCAACACGCGTCCTGTTTGGGCTGAAGACTAAGTCGTGTCTGGGGAGTATCAGCCCAGCAGGAGGCGTATTAACTCTGACAGACTTAGTCTTATTGGGCAGGAAGATAGTCTAAACCCATTGGTGGATTCTCCATCTCATGCTGGAGAATGTTCTTTCTAACAATGAATGTTTTTTCAGTGTTCAAAAGTGTCTACAATGACCAAATAATATCCCTGCAACCTGCTATAGAGGTTGAAAAACACTTCAAAGTGATATTAAATAAGCCTACCATATGTTGCTGATTTAAAGAAATTCCCCACATTTCAGAGCATGATGGGTTTTTTTTATTACGTGTATGTTTCCTACTGCTTAATGTATGGTTTATCATAAGGACTCATCACTAGCCATATGGCTTTTATTATTTATTATGTTCCACTTATTATTAAACAAATAGATGTGGCTTCCATTAATCCAAAAATATTCTGTGATAATGTTCATAGTACTTCCAGCTGGTACTGGACACATCACTACAAACAGAAATGACAATTTTTGCTGTGTTTGTTACTGAAATAATAATACTGAGATTCCTCTCTAAAGTTTAAGTGTGAGGGATTCTGGTTCATAGATTCTGAGTCTTCTTATGTGGTCAATTAGATTTTCCCCCCATGATTAATACTGTGTGAGACTCACTGCCATAAAAACATGATTATTCCTATCTTTTGTGTCTCAGTACACTTTCATTTAATGAGCATCTCACTACACTTTTGTTTATATATTCTAAATAGATTTTTTCCTATCAGTGAGTAATGGTTCATTCAACCGTTACTAAATGTACAAATAAAACTTCAGTTCCTAATAATGGCTGCATATTATGTTTGAACTGAATAGTATATTTTACACCTTAAAATCCATTCAATTAGCATAATTTAGAAAGCGTTTTACTCACAGAATCCACCAGTTAATTACAACCAGTAATAAGCAGTAATATAGCCTTAATAAAAATGTGAAAATAAACTGAACATAATAAAATATTTTAACAAGCAACAGATTGAAAACTTTAAAAGGAGCCTTCTTCTAGCCTTCCAGAAATACAGATTTCATTACCCAGAATTCCTCAACTGCTATGGCTACAGCTTAGAATTCTAGGAGTTAAAATCACATATCTGGAAGTAACCTAGTTTAGATAAGACTGCAGTAAAAGCTAAGCTTTCCATGACATAATTTATTTAGTCAAAAAAGAGATGAGTCACTCAAAATTTCCTAAGGATAAAGATGGTTTTTACTCACACTAGTAATTGAAATGTAAGAGCTATAATTTAGTGCAATATGGTGAGCAGACCTTATCTCCACATACAACTCTAGTTTTAAAATATAGTTAATGTAGGATGTTGTATTCTTTGGCATAATGGCAATTTAAAAAGCACGCTGTGTTTCAACCACAGACGTATTATCCGGCATTCAGCATAGAACAGCTACTGTGATGGGAGAATAGTTGAATAAATAAATTCTTCTTCCCACCCCAAAAAGAAAAAGAAAGGAAATGGAAAACATCTCATTTTCTCACTATGGTAGCAAATTCCTAGCATTATTGTATTGTATTTTGCCCCATTTACCAAATTCTGCTGATCGGCCATTGTGTTTAGAAACTACAGGTAGTCCTCGACGTTCAACCACAATTGAGCCCAAAATTTCTGTTGCTAAGCGAGACCTTTGTTAAGTGAACTTTGCCCCATTTTACAACCTTCCTTGCCATGGTTGTTAAGTGAATCACTGTGGTTGTCAAACTAGTAACAGAGTTGTTAAGTGAATCTGACTTCCCTATTGACTTTGCTTGTCAGAGGGTCGCAAAAGATGATCACATGGCCCTGGATGCTGCAACCGTCATAAATATGAGTCAGTTGCCAAGCATCTAAATTTTGATCATGTGACCATAGGGATGCTGCAACAGTCAGAAGTGTGAAAAATTGTCAAAAGTCACTTTTTTTCAGTGCCGTTGTAACAAACTGTTTTAAGACAAGGATTACTTTTATACTTTGAAAGTCAGGACAAGTCAGATGCCTCATATAACCCAATGGAGCAAAACAGGAGGAAAAAAAAGTTGCTATTCATTTTTATTGCAAGTGAAATTTTCCATTTGCAAAATACCTAGTAGAAAGAAGAGGGCAATGAAGAGCGCATGGCAATATCACTGTCTGATTGCTGGGAGACTCCAGCCATTCTATAAGCAATAAGATGGATCCCACATCTGATAATGCCATATTCTTCTGCTTTTGTTGGCTTATACTGGCTTGTAAGGAATTATCCTTTTCCTTAGAACCTTGAGTCGTGCTACTTCCTTAGAATTAAAACCATTCTGAGGTCAGGAATTTATTTTGAATATTAAAACTGAATGACCCTCATTGTTATTTCATCCAACAATCACTTCCTGTTTATCTGAAGTGCTCTTCATAATTTAGACCATAACTATAGTTTAAAACGAGAGATCCAGAAATACTACAAATCACCCACTGATTTATGATTAGATCAATTTTACTTTGGTTCCTTTCTATTATAAGTTATGTTACAGTAAAATACAAAAGTTACATACAAAAGTAGTCAGCTGTAAATCTAAAATAGTAAATGTTTAGTCAGACTTATAGTACGTCTGTATTTATTGTTGATATTAATAATGTGTATAATTGTTCCTAGATACAGTTAAAAGTTGTGTAGCAAAGTTGTCCTTCAGCTGTCCCCTGAAAGGTCACTACTGCCTGTACAGTAAATCCGGTTTTGCTCTCATCAGTCACCAGCCTCAACTTTGGATCCATATCATGTTTCTCTTTCAGCAGGTATGTGCAATATGAATATAAACATCATAATCATTGTTAAAGTGGCTGTCAATTAAAATCAGTGTTAACTGTAACCCCTTGAGATATATTGATGTAAATTAATGTTGTTCTGAAGCTACTCACCTCCCACTCGGAAGGTTGAGACTTCAATCCTAGGCAGCCAAAAGATGTTTGTCTATCAGGGCGCAAAGAGAAAATATCTGCTGTGAGCTCTGCATAGCCATCAGGAAGGGCATCCAGCCAGTAAACGCTCAGCTCCATTCAGTTGCTTCAACTCCACCCCTATAAAAGGGATTAAGGGTCTTTAAAAAAAATGTTTTCTTTGGGTCATTTTTAGACCTGGTTTGCACTGAACAGTGATTTAATATTGCCATTCACTATATTGATTTGTGTGTGTTTTTTTTTAAAAAAAACAGTTTTTATTAAAAGATCTTACATAGGTAATTAGAAAGACATTCAAATAAAGTGAAAAAAATATAGTGCGGTAAATGTGGAAACGAAAAAATAAAAGAAAAAACAGAAAGCAGAAAAAAAGAAGAAAATAAAAGAACAAAAAATGTGAAGCTGGATGGATGGATGGATGGATGGATGGATGGAGAGAGAGAGAGAGAGAGAGAGAGAGAGAGAGAGAGAGAGAGAGAGAGAGAGAGAGAGAGAGAGAGAGAGATCTTCCAATTTTCCTTTTGGCAGTAATACATACAATACTGATCAGATCTGTCCCTCCAAGATTTCATCATATTTCCCTTCTTTCTATAACATTCTTTCTATTGTCAAAACCGTAAGTCACAAAGCATCAGGATTGTGATATTAAAATTGTTAAGTGTTATATATTCATTTCATAGAGGAAAGGGAAATGCTCACCTACCAAGCAATACTGCAATAATTTCTTCAGATCATTTAACTAAGGTGATAGCAGAGCTTAATACTTCCTATTATTAATATAAAGTTGTTAAAAGTCTGGATAGTTATGCCATTTTTTTCTGAGTATTGGAAAACTTTCCTTTGCCTTAGAAAATAATGGGGCCAGATTAATTTAGGATCCTACTTCCTTGAAACATAGATAAATTGGAACTAATGGGTTCACAGACTTTGATCCACAACACATATGCTCATCTATATCAACATATACTGTAGTTTGAGGAATGAGGTCTAGAAGATCTAATCAATGTTGAGTTCAATCAATTGGTGAAGCTAATTATGAATTCATGTTGAATTCAAGTCTTGCTGAAATATGTAATGAACAAGATGGCTATTGCCCCACTAAGTATGCTCCATGACAGCCTCAATAACTTGGCTGGATGTCACACAAGACCACTAACCAGTTCCCATTCCATTGGTGCCCAAACCTAGGCAAATGAATGCTCTGTAACACTAAGGGTAGGTATACTGAGACTGCTATCCCTATAACCATGCAGCATGATGACCCCATTGCCATAACCACTATCTGGAGAGAGATCTTTTTAATTAGTACTGCCATCTCATTCATCTTGTCCCTCCTTGGCCATTAAGTAGTAATGCTGCTTACTGGTAGATCTTCAACCTTTGGTCAGTTATGGCCCTTGCCTCATACAACTTTCCTACCACCTCTCATAATGATGCCAAATAAATTTGAATATTCTGCTCTTTAAAATAAGGATATACATACATACTGCAAATTGTGTTTCAGTTGAATTGTGGGTTCTGCCAATTACCAAACAACTTTTTGAATGAGGAAATGGAAACAAGTTTGGAGTATCCTATGTAGCAGCCTTTTAATATGAACTTCTGGCAGAGAATAGCAGCTACAGGTTTTGACAGTAGCTTCAGGTCCCATTCACAGTATGGGAGAGTCACTTTCCTGTGATGAGTTCCAATACTGCCGAATATGGTTTGATATTATAATCACACTGTTTAGGTCAATCTTATTGCCCCACTGCCCCTCTGCATTTTCAGTATACCCGCAGTATGTTCCACATTTACTGGTGTGTAAGCCTGATTGTTTTTTGGTCTCTACTGGTAATAATGTTTATGGTAGTAAATTAAACTTAATTAGATGTAAAGAGAATATTTATTTGCATTCAGCCACAAGCAGTTACTCTAGTCCATAATGGTTCCCTTTTAATGAGCTTCCCCTTCTGCTGATGGAGCTGGCTAGAAATTCTGGGAACTGGGGAATGCTATAATAATTTTCATTTTTAAAAATGTAATTCTCCTTCTCTCCTTAGTTCATGAGGAAGCCTCTGTACATGCATCAAAGGATTCTTTGCTCTGATTATTGCTATGCTTTCTCTTGCTGATCATTCTATACAATCCTAGTCTGGGCAAACCAATTAAGTTTTATGATAGAAGTGTTCATTATTTTCATTATACTGTAATTACACACACATAAACATGGGCCATTTTATTATGGACTGGCAATTAAGTTAAAATGCAGGTAATTTCCATATAGTTGAGCTGTATGTGCTTACCTAGGAGTGGACATCTCTGAATACAATTAACTTTACCTAGTAACAAACATGTATCAGCTTATATTGTTGATCCGTTTAATTTGAAAATACATAATTGGAAGCAAATCAGGAAAACTAAAATAAAATTGTTTTCTAATGTCAAGCATAATATTTCAGCTGGATACAAATGAATATTTTTTTTCTCTGAGACTGCTGTAATTTGAAAGAAGGGAGTCAGTCCCAAATTTTTCTCTTTGCTCATTTTAATAGTTTAAAATCTTTGTAAATACTGTCTATGGAGATTCTATGGAGATATTTGTAAATACTACTTAACCATAAGTTTGAGTTTGACAAAAAGAGGAAAGAGAAGATTGTGTTGAATCAATTTGGTTGCGGCTCTGAGAATTAGATTTTAATTTATAGATGAGTCAATGTGTTCTGCTATGATAGATGCTTGGGTTGTGTTTTGCTGAAAAGCTGCTTATAGCATTGGTAAGATCTTTTATAAACACAGTCTATGCAACTGCATGACCACAATTACACTACGATTTGCATTATCTTGCACTAATGCTTAAAGATGGATTTGTCAAAATCATGAAAATCTTTAAATGCATTTAAAATCAAAAGTATGTTGAAATTTTTGTTCTAATGTAAGCCATTCATCCAAATATCTTTATGTTAATTAAGTTTATGTTAATAATTACATAAGCTCCCAAAGAAGCTATGCCATTGAAGCAAAACATCATTTGAGAACAGCTCTCTGAATATTTTCTCCCACATTCACTCCAAATATTGTCCTCAGTACTCTGCACATAGATATTGTCATCAATATCTCCTATAGTTAAAAAAATATAGTTTAAAAATATCAGGCCCAAATCATTGTTTGTCCAATGGTTATTGATTATGTGCCATTAAGTGGTTGTCGACTCTTAGTGACCATATACTGTAGATAGATTTTCTCCATGATGATCTATCCCTAATCTGGGCTTTCAAATCTTAAAGAGGAGCACTCATCAATGCAGTAACTGAATCCATCCACCATGGCCATCCATTTTTTGTCTCCTTCCACTTTCCCAACATTAGACACCTTCCCAACTTCTCCTGACCACTAAGTCCAAACTTTTAGCCTAGTCATTTGTGTCTTGAATGACAACTCTGAGTTGATGTTTTCTTGGATGGCCATGGCGTATAACAGAATAACAGAGTTGGAAGGGACCTTGGAGGTCTTCTCAGGTGTCCACTCCAACGTAAAAATTCAAAAACATAAATACATTTCCTGTCCTGCTTTTTCAAAGCCCAACTTTCACTTCCATAGAGCATCACAGGAAATTCCATATCTTGCACAATTCTGATGTGCATGGTCACAACATTTTAATATCATTTCGAAGGCGTTCATGACTACTCTACCCAGTATTAATCTATGGCATGTTTCTTAAGTTTGCCCAATAGGATCATATTTTTAGAACACTGATTTAATTATTAATTGCAAAAAAATGTTTTTTTGCTAATGTCCAATTTCATCTAGAGATGCAAGGGTATTTAACCTGATACAGTGTGCAGGATTCTTGCAAATGGAAAAATAATACCTGAAAAGTACTGGTTTTGTGCTTGGTGGTTTTCTTGCACTTTGTTACTTAGTTCAATAATGAAATGTCTGCAAGAAAACCACCAAGCTCAGAACTACAAATATTCTCTTCAGTCAGTATTGTTTTTCTTTTTGTCCATTAGGGCTTGCTTCCAGAACCATTGTCCATGCAGAATAATTCTTTGCAAGTTCTGAAGACCTTGTGGGAAAAAACTCAGCTTAAAGGAACTCATAGTTTTGAAACTGCAATGGTGCAATCTACATTTCCACATAAGAAGGTACTTTTTTCTTATAAACCTTCAAGGGGTGGGTATATGTTGTCTTTATTTACTGCAAGAAAGACCAGGACCATATCTCTGAATGCATATGGTGAAGGCAGTTAAATTCTCAAAGTTGGAATTTTGAAGGTGATGTTTATTGCTTGATATGTGAAGCTTTCAAACGAAAAATGATGGGAAATGGTTACAGAGGATTATTTCCATCCGATTCATCTTTGTGATAATGATAATCATACATGGCTGGCTAAATATATGAATAATTTATAATATTGTACCTTCTGGTTTGCTAGTAAGGTTTTGATTGCTCTGGCCTCCAGAGTTTTAAGCTTCTTGTGATATCCAACATCTTTTTAATCCCTTCTTTTTACATGCATTGTTTTAATTTATTGTATCTCATTTGTGTTCAACCAGTAAGAAAAAAGAAATCTTCTTCAGGTCAAGCTCAATTCCTGTTGTTATCCTGACAATAATCATACTGTTTCTTGGTTACAGTCTGGACTGCTTTTTGTTGCCTTTTTCTCTATTGCCCAGCCCTAAAAAATCCCTTGTGGTCTCCTACCCAAATCCTAGCCAGGAACAACACTGCTTAGTAGCCCAGCCCACACAAGGACAGTCAATTTCTGCCTGCTGAGATGGATTAGAAATTTCACTGCATTAATAAAATAAGGATATTTTGTCTCTGAAGATTAGGAATAAAAGAACAGTATCCTTTAATATTTTTCCACGATGCAGCCTTTCTTCACGTGGTTGCTATATGACAGCACTAAATTATGTGATCATAGAATATAGAATACCAAGGTTGGAAGGGATTGTGGAGGTCTTCTTGAGCAGGAGACCCTACACCATTCCAGACAAATGGCTGTCCAATCTCTTCTCCAGAGATGGAGCACTCACAGCTTCTGGAGGAAAGCCATTCCACTGATTAATTCTCACTGTCAGGAAATTTCTGCTTAATTCTAGGTTGGATCCAAAGCTAAAGCAAAGTGACCGAGGCCTATAATTCTTCATATAGTCTGTTGACTAAAATTGGGGACCATTTTCCTTATTCAGCAGCCATCTGCCAGATACCTTCAGGAAGTGCTAATTTCCTTCTCCCATTGTAGATCTTTAGCAATATACTGTCTGTTATTGTTATTCAGAAATATACTCTCTATGAAAATCCTACCAATCTGTCATAGGTAACGTTCATTGTCTTTCATGACTAGAGGACAATGGCAAAGCAATACACAGGAATTCAGTTCTGATCTTTGCAATGTTTCCATTTATGCCATCTGTTTGTAGAAATGTCTGAGTTTTCTCACTAATCTTTTCCACATGCTGTTGATATATGAACGGAAAATGCAAATAAGCTTTTTTCTTATTTACAAAGAGAAAGGGGGAAACTCATTTCAAATAGTAGAGAAACTATCATAATGAATTGTTTAGTTCCCTTTTGCAAAGTCACATAGTTGTGGGTTATGGCAGGGACTCCAGAAGAGTAATTATTTGCGCAGGCTCTGTCGTGTCAACCTTTGCCCTTTGAAAAGATTACTGTTTCAAAGCAATTGCATTTTCAAAGATTGTAAATAATACTGTTTCAAAGTCAGCAAAGAATTTCTGGTCAAATCTATTAATCTTTAATTGGGTTCAATTGAATCTCCGGCATGGAATCTGTTTAAAACAAAAACATATTTGAGGTAAGCCTTGACTGACTACAATTTTCTTTTTTATAACAAGAAAAATATATTTGCAACCCTAACTTCAAATTGCATAATTGAAACCAAGCAATGAGAAATTCTTTCTCAATCCTTCAGTGATGCCTTGCTCTAAAAAAATCTAGAAAACGTTTAGACAAGAAAAATGCTACTTCAGTCACGTAGAAAACCTCAAAAGATGACTCTTCAGCAAGGAATGTTATCATTTCCTGCTTTGATTACCAAAGGTAACCCACAGCAAATCATCACATAATTTTTAAAGGTTCCTTGGTTTTATTTATTTATCAGATTTGTTTGCCACCCATCTAGCAAAAGCACTAGAGAATTTCTGGAAGCCTGGCACTCTGATAAAGTGGCCCTCAATAGACACATAGACGTAAATAATATTTACTTATTGTGCAAAAGAGACTATCAGCAAGCCAAAAAGGGAACAAAAAAACCCAAAACACCTTCTCACCAGCCATCAACACCCAGATGAATACAGATTAACTCCAAGATTAACATCAGACCAACAATTAAGTAAACAATACCCTAATCAAGGAATTGCCAAACAAGGCAACAGTAAGCAACCCAATCAAAGAGCCTCTAAAATCACCCCCACCAACACTGATAGGGCAAGCCACTAAAATATAAACTAAGAGCAAACCCCATTCCTTACTAGCATGGATTATATTACCTAGTTTGGGTAATGAAACATCTGCAAGAAAAGAACCAAGTTCAGAGAGCACCAAGGACCCCTCATTTCAACCCTGAGCTACAGCTACTCTCCTTTACTGATAACTATTTTAGTGCATACAATTATAATGTGAAAGGTCTATATCATTCCTGTTCTCATATCCACCTGGTTCACAGAATTTTCCAGACTCCCACACATAATTTTTGCCTATATATAATCTCGATTTTCTGCTACTTCTCTTATTTTCTTACTAAGAAAGAAAAAGGAATAGATGAGAGAATGGTGGAGTTGCCACAAGATTTTTCTGCTTGGTAGCATTAAGTGAGTTTCTAGAAGGAACGCTACAAAGTCAAATCTAGAAACGTTTTCATCAATTGTTTTCACTTGCACTCACTTCCAAGAAAGTAAGTTTCTGATTATGCCTTTAAACTTATTTATTCTAAAATTAAGGGATTCTATTTGACATTTGTTGTTTGTACATACAACTATGATAACTATCCTACTGAGTCCCAGCATGATGAAGGGAAGAATTGCAATTTTACTTTCAGCTCTATGGCAGCACATCTGGATTATATCCAACAAGATCTGTATCCATTCGCTTCAGATATGAATTCCATCAGCATGCTTGACTGCATGCATTGCAAGCATGAGGACAAGCATAGAACTAGTTTGACATTTTCAATCTACATGTAACTATTAATGCTGCGAGTATGAAGTTATTCCATACCACATTATTTTTGCTTCCTTTCTAAAGCTGGAAACATATTAGCCTCAATTGCTGATGTAAACACATTTTAATAGGCCATGTAGCCTCCTTTGGCAGCAGGCCAGTTTAACTGCCCTGCGACATAAATCTGTTGGACTCCACTGGTTTCAAGACAAGAATATCCCTTTGCGGTAAAAGATCTAGCTTAAACAATTTTCCCTGAGAAAATACTTCTAACACAAAAGTGAACATGAAGAGGTAAATTGATAAAGAGCAAGTTAAAACTAAATAAATCTGATTGGGGGGGGGGGTGCTGTTTTAATTTACAGCTAGCCAATTTTAACATAATAAAGCATGTCAACTATACCACTCTGCTATATTTAATCAGAAAGAGCCAGATGTTTTATATCAGTCAAATAATTTTAAAATGCCTGGCATTCTAAATATGGTTAAAAATTCTTCACTGGGGAATCTTTTAAAAAGTTTTTTAAATATTTCTTTTTCCCCCTAGTTGATTGAAATAGCTCTTTTAAACACTTGTCATAATTACTCAGGAGGTAGGGAATAGGAAAACCTTATCCTTCACTATCTGGCATAGTTTCCTCAACCTGGATAAATCTCAGTCTTTGCTGGGGACCATGAATATATTTGATTATACTGTACTGTGTTTTGTAGAAATTATTGTCAGGCATTTATATGTAGTCTATCAACTTTGGCAACTTGATGATATGTGGATTTCAACTCCCAGAATTCCATAGCAAGCATGCTGGCTGGGGAATTTTGGGAGTTGAAGGCCACACATCTTCAAGCTGCAAGATTGTGAATTACTGTGCTAAGGTGTCCACTTGTATATCTTCTGGGCAGGGACAGAAGAAAAATTGATCCCATCACAATTTTTAGATGAATCTACCAGTTTGATTCTGATAGATATATGAAAAACACCCAGCATGTAGATGCTTAACCAAACATACCAACAGGATTTTGCAATATCTAGTAATAGATGTGGAATGGGACAACTTACCACAGCCAACTCACCCTGGTGAACTCGCTGCAACCAACTTATCCTGGGTCAACTCGCTGCTGGACAGTTCAATGTGGGATAACTCAAGAGAGGGACAAGTGAATTGCAGCAGGCCTTGTCTTGCTTTAGGTTTGAACCTTCTCAAGTTAGAAGTCCTCAAGGTTGGGATGAACCAAAGCGTAGAGTCCCAGTAGCCCGTCAGCCAAGGCATGTGCTCCATCGGCCAAGCCAAGCGTGGCACACCCAGGGAGTCTCTGCACAGATCTAGGTTGAGGGCATGGTGCATCTGCAAGAGGAGGCCCGCCACCACCACTTCTTCCTGGCATGCCTGCTGCAAGGGCCAGTTTCTCTGCTGACATTCAGGTACCGATCCTCCACCTCCGGCCTCACCAAATGCAAAGGGCTGGAAGGGGAAGTGGTGGGTTAAGTTTAGTTAAGGTTTGCTTGCATGGAAAGGAAAAGGGAAGATTTGGAGCTGAGACTGGGAGAGGGGAGAAGGGAAGCATTGACGAGAGAAAAAGCAGATGCACTGGAGGAGATGAAAAAAGAAACAAGCTCAACCAAACAACATGTTCCTAACCATTTCTACTTGGGAGTCACCTTTGCCAACTTTTAAGCAAACTTATCTTTCACGCCAGAAGTAGGCATACATATTCTGTAGGCATACAGAAGTAGCCCCTCAAAAACTTGCCAGCTTATTCACCACCATTTTACTGTTTCTTAATTTTGTTTACGTGGTGGAACTAAACAGATCGAAGTTGGATGTTTTGCTTGATTGGAAAAGCCTCGGTTTGGGTGATGTATCGCAGTTGAATGGTCGATTTCCATAAAAATCGAATTTAGGGGCTTACACAGGTTTATTCTAGCTCTGGTGTTCTCTCTGTTTTTAAGACAAAAAGAACGGTTTTCAGGAGTTACAGATATGGCAGACATTCAACCCAAAGGCTGCCTTAGCCCCTTGGGGGAGAGTGGGAGCAAATGGGCTGATCCGGTGAATCCCCAAGGAATCCTTCATTGACCCGCCGGGAAAATGCCTCTGGACTGATTAGGAATTCTTTCTGGCTGAGGAAATAGTGCCAGAGAAATCCGAGACCCCTTTTAAAATGAAGCCACCAAAGAACCCCGAGCCTACTACTTCCCCTTCCAGCCCTGCACATTTGGTGACTCTGGAGGCACAGGCCCAGTACCTAGATGTCAGCAGAGCAACTGGCCCTCACAGTGGGCACACCAGGAAGAAGCAGCTTGGCAACAGGCCTACTTTCACAGACACATCACACCCTCGGCCTGAAACAGTGTAAGAACTATCTGGGTGTGTCGCACTTGCTCCCCGGCCGACAGAGCACATGCCTTGGCTGATGGGCCACTGGGACTCTCTGGCCTATCTCCAACTTCGAGGACTTCTAACTTGAGAAGGTTCAAACCTAAAGTAAGACAAGACCCATGCAATTCACTTGTCTCTCTCTTAAGTTATCCCACATTAAATTGTCCCATGGCAGGTTGTTCCATGGTGAGTTGACAGTGGCGAGTCGGCCGTGGGAGTCAGCCATGGCAAGTTGTCCTTTAACTTAATAGATGATGATAGAAAAAATAGCTTACAAAAGTTATAGACACTGGGAAAATTGCCTAGAAAAATAGCTATACTTATAGGAAGATCACATAAATGTGAATAAATATGGATAACTTTTCTATCAAATATCAGAATGTAACATTCAGTTGTAAGATGAGCTATTAAATGCAAACTAAATTGGCAGAACCATCGAGGTTCAACTCCTTGAGCAGGATGTTGGACTAGAAGACAAGATCCCTTCCAGTTCTGCTATTCTGTTATCCCTGAGCCACTGAGAGAAATAATCTGTTATCGTCATAAAAAAAGTGGGGGCTTTCTGCAATCCATGTGAATGCTTCCTTAAGTTCCACTGAATTTAATGGGATTTCCTTCTAAATGCATATTTAGCGTTGTGCATATAATTGTGTGTTATTAATATTTTAATATTAAACCGTTAATACTGTTAAAACTGTTGCTAAAATCCAGTGTGTTTACCTTCCACTGGTATAATTTCATATTTATCCCATAAGCAAATTTGTATAAATTATTTCAATGATTTAAGTGTGTAATTATTATTGACTACTGCATATGACCAAATCCATGTATATCAATCAAATCGGTCTGTATGTCTGTTTTTAAGTAAATTTTCATAGAGGGTTGTGTTCTAATTTTCAGTTATGTACATGTCACAGAAAATGTTTTTATAGTGTAATGCAAATTTGCTAGTGCATAAATTTTTCCAGATGTATTTATATCCTTACAGATTTCTGGTCAATTGCTTCATGGATATTTTCAAAGGACAGCAGCTATGTTGCTTTTAAAACAAACATTGCAACATTTTCTCAATTCATTGCAAAATAATTTGTATTGGCTTATACTAGTGTCACTTGTCAGGGAGAAATTACTCATTCCTGTACTTTTAGAGATCCATAAAAGATAACAAACAATCATCTTTTATTTACTGTGAGAAGTAGGGCAGCTACTGTTATCATTCACATTTATCATTCAGCAGAAAAAATGTATCAGTAAAACAGCTCCACAGTTCATTATAGGACATCTTAAAAAGACATGCAAAACAAAAAGAAAGAAAAATCCTCTGTGAACAAGAAAGTAGGAGATTTCTACAAAAATATAATGATGTCTTCATTAGAAAACAGGGCTGGACACCTACTTTGATTCCAGGATCTGTAGATGTTGTCAAATGAAGGATAATATCTATATGCACAAGCAAACATGTGATGAGGAAGGGTGAAATCTTCTTCATACAATCATGGAAAAGAGGGCTAATTAAAGTTGAAATTATGCAGAGTTTCAAGCAGTTTTTCTGCTTGGAAGAGGACAGAACCTTCTTCATGCAAATAGAGAAAGAACTGTAGATCCCTGCAGTGGATACAAAGAAACATAAATGATCTGGGAACCGGATTTCTGGATAGGATAGTTGAAAGTCATTCTTTCTTTACAGTTCCTATCAAGACCGGAACAGCAGCCTTTACTCCAACAAGATAATGGCTGGACCATAAAGAAAAAAAAATGGATGGATGTACTGAGCCTTATTTCTAGTGTTGATTGCCACAATCTAGTCCCTGAACTGTGATCACTCTAGTAGGGTATTACCATTAAAAACCATTTAAATCCAGATTCCCACGTGATGACGAGAACATGATTTTTCATCTCCATTTTTAAAAACTTCTACAATAGTTCTCAATAATTTGCAGATGGTTTATGTTTTATCTTTTAATTAGAAATGAATTAGAAAGCAGTTAATATGTATAAAAGCTGCAGTACAGACACAGTATTCAGAGATGATAATAATAATAATAATAAAGTTGGAAGGGACCTTGGAGGTCATCGAGTCCAACCCCCTGCTCAGGCAGGAAACCCTATACCATTTCAGACAAATGGCTGTCCAGTCTCTTCTTAAAAACTTCCAGTGTTGGAGCATTCACCACTTCTGGAGGCAGGTTGTTCCACTGGTTAATTGTTCTAACTGTCAGGAAGTTTCTCCTCAGTTCCAGGTTGCTTCTTTCCTTGACTAGTTTCCATCCATTACTTCTTGTCCTGCCCTCAGGCGCCTGGAGAATAGCTTGACTCCCTCTTCTTTGTGGCAACCCTGAGATATTGGAATACTGCTATCATATCACCCTAGTCCTTCTTTCATTAAACTAGACATACCCAATTCCAGCAAACGTTCTTGATATGCTTTAGCCTCCAGTCCCCTAATCATCTTTGTTGCCCTTCTCTGCACTCTTTCTAGAGTCTCAACATCTTTTTTACATCGTGGTGACCAAAACTGGATGCAGTATTCCAAGTGTGGCCTTACCAAGGCATTGTAAAGTGGTATTAATACTTCACGTTATCTTGATTCTATCCCTCTGTTAATGCAGCCCAGCACTGTGTTGGCTTTTTTGGCAGCTGCAGCACACTGCTGGCTCATATTTAAGTGAATGTCCACTAGGACTCCGAGATCCCTCTCACAGTTACTACTATTGAGCAAGGTACCCCCTATACTATACCTGTACATTTGGTTTTTCTTGCCTAAATGTAGAACCTTACTTTTTTCACCATTGAATTTCATTTTGTTAGATAGCGCCCAATCTTCAAGTCTGTCCAGGTCCTCTGTATCTTAAGCCTGTCTTCTGGAGTGTTGGCTATTCCTGCCAGCTTGGTGTCATCGCAAATTTGATGAGTTCCCCATCTATCCCCTCGTCCAAATCGTTGATGAAGATGTTTGAAGAGCTGGGGCACCCCACTGCACACTTCCTCCATGTAGATGCGTTCCATTGAGGACCACACGCTGAGTACGGCGGTCAGCCAGCTACGAATCATCTGGTGGTGATGCTGTCTAACCACATTTTTCTATTTTATCAAGTAGTAGGTTGTGATCTACTTTATCAAATGCCTTACTGAAGTCCAAGTAAATTATATCCACAGCATTCCTCTGATCCACTAATTTTGTTACTTGGTCAAAGAATGCAATAAGGTTTGTCTGGCATGATCTGTTTTTGACAAACCCATGTTGGCTTTTAGTAGTGATTTTGTTTGCCTCTAGGTGTTCGCTGATTCGTTGTTTGATTATCTTTTCCAGAATCTTCCCAGGTATTGATGTCATAATATTCTTCAGCTTCTTAATCTATTAATGCAACAAATTTGTCTAGTCTAGGCTTTTGTGAGAGTTTCTCTGTAATTAATATCTTAGACTAAGGCACAAGAAGAATCTCTCTAAGAAAAGTTTGCTGGGAGAAGGCTGCTTGTTTTCTTTTCATTATTATATACTTTGGCTAAACTGAGTACCTTGTGCCATAATCACTTAAAAATAAGTGCTCTGATTTCACGTCACTTTGGATATGTGACGAATCTAAAACAGGGATACAAATCCTTAATCCTTACTAACACAGCTAGCCATCATTTTGCCTATCGCTCTGTAGCTTCGTGATGGTTTCAGTATCATGTTGGTTAGCAAAGAGAGATCACTCTTTGCCAAGTTTTTTTAAGTATGGAAGCCTTTGGGCAGTGTTGGGCTTCAGGGTTTAGTGATTGTGGTCTAGACAAATTTCCTGATGTTTTGCCAGCAACTGTGTCTGCATCCTCAGGGGTAAAATAGGATGCCAGCCACAGCTGCCAGCAAATATCAGAAAAGCTGTTATCTAGACCACAGTCACTAAATCCTGAAGCCCAGCTGTGCCCAATAGATACTAGCTATCAAAGACTACACCATGGAGATATTGTTTGCTACTTAGGAGCACAGGGAAGCCATGATATCTTTTCATTTTCCTACCATTATTAAGACTGCATGGTTACATGTTCATGCCACATCCCACTAAATATGCATAGAACATGGGAAACAAATAGGAAGTCACAACTCAAGAGAAGATATGTGGGAATAGAGTATGATGGCCCCAGGGAAGCAAATTGCTGTCACAATGAATTTCCACCCTTTTGCACCCAGGTTGTAATCACACAAATACAAAAAGGGCAGAACTTGCACATCAATGGCTTGATGCTGCTTCTATCCTTTTGATGAAAGCCTTCAATTTTGCAGATGTCTCTGATCACAGAACTTCCTACCTTACCTACAAATTCACAGAAGAATAGAATAGAATAGAATAGAATAGAATAGAATAGAATAGAATAGAATAGAATAGAATAGAATAGAATAGAATAGAATAGAATAGAATAGAATAGAATAGAATAGAATAGAATGGAATGGAATGGAATGGAATGGAATGGAATGGAATGGAATGGAATGGAATGGACCTTGGAGGTCTTCTATTGCAACCCCCCCCCGCTCAAGCAGGAAACCCTATACAATTTCAGATAGGTAGCTGTTCAGTCTTTTCTTAAAAACCTCCAGTGATGAAGCACCCACAACTTCTGAAGGCAAGCTCTTCTACTGGTTAATTGTTCTCACTGTTAGGCAGTTTCTCCTTAATTCCAGGTTGCTTCTCTCCTTGATTAGTTTCCATCCATTGTTTCTTGTCCTGTCCTCTGGTGTTTTGGAATACTGGATGATATTTCCTTTACTCCCTCTCATGCATGTACACTCCTCTGAAATAATAAGATCACTTGCCAATAAGTCCATTATGAAAATGCAACAGAAAGGGTGAATTATTAAAAAAAAAATCACAAAGCCCAGAGAATGCCTTGTTGGACACAAACCTCCCTAGAGTGTTAACTCATGGGGAGGACCTTGCTTCCATACAAATGGGTACATACGTACAACCTGAAAAATTGCAAATAGAGTCTGGGACAAAAAGACTCCTACCTGAAATAGCAGAAAATACCTGCCAAAGTTCTCAGCTACCAGTAGTTCAAAGATTATATTATATTATATCTCAATGTAAAAGTTTATTATTGTATATTTAATTCTTTAGTTAAAACTAAAGATGTTTGCAAAACATCATCCAGAAGAGTTTTACCATCATATAATGATGAAGGGAAGAATCCGGTGGTTATAAATGTTTAGTTCACATTCCAATGCATATAAGGGATTTAACTTTATTGCTTTACTTTTGCAGGCAACCAGTTGCATGATAGTCAAATCCATTTTTACTTTCCTTATATTTCTTTTTTAACTTGCTTAGGATCTGGACCACGTACAGTTACATCTGGAAGAAGTGAGGTTCTTTGATTTATTCAGTTACAATGAAGAAGCGAGGGCTTGGCAATGTTTCATGTGTAACAATCCTGAAAAGGCAACAGGTAAGAGACTTTTTTTCAGAAGAACTGAGTGATACAAATAATACAGATTCAGAATTTAATAAATGGTGTTCTGCATAAAATATCTGAATTATGCAATCATGTTATTAACTATGAGAGCCTGCTTGGTGTAGAAGTTAAGGTTTACCTTTGCCTTGCTTGGAAAATTTGGCTGTAACTTTACCTAAACAAGGTTAGGTCATTATCATTATCATCAGGAAAAAAAAGGAAGAACAAGAGCAAATTAAGGTAAAAATGACATTTAAAATCAAATATTTTTGGACAGTCTCTTAATATTCTGCCAGATCACTTTTGAGGTTGTACTTTTACCTGTGATTTCAATAGTGAAGTATGGCCATTCCCATAGGGCAGAATTCAATTATTGATGAGTTTTGTTATTTTAAAGCTCAAGAAATCGTATGTTATTTAGTTGAGTAAATGAAACATATAAATTAGGATGTTTCAGCATTGCTGACTGAATAGAATTAGAGATGGTTGATTATTTGGGATTCTATCCAGTTCACTTCTCTTCACTTTTCTTAATGACAGAAGAGCTTCTATAAGCAGAATCAGAGAGGGCAGCTGTCTTTCTTATCCTCCCATAGCCTTTTCAACACATTCAAAACCACATTCAGAAGGTTTCTTAAGAATAGATTAGAATGGAGAATATTATTACAATAAATAGAGAGAAGTTCTGTCATAATATTCAATACACAATATAATAGAATTGTGTATGGAATGTTAACATGAGATTTCAGGATTGAAATAGTGTGAGATATAATGGCCACATCCAAACATCAAATCTAAAATTTGAGATTCCATATTTGACAAATTTAATGGCTGAGGCAATTCCACCATGCTGGAGAAAATGCAATAAATGCCCATGGTACTGTCCTTTAAATAAACAGGTAAGATGTATTTATTTTAACATTCTTGATGCTGTTATTTTACTTTTTTAACATTGATAGTTGGTTTAGCATATTGTTTACATAAACTTAGTAAGAGTTTGCGGAGCAAAGCAGGAATAATTCTTTTTGTTCTGTAGGTTTTTTAAGCTATTGGTAGATGATGGGCTCTATTTCCTTGTCAATTTCTTTTTCTTCTGAATAGACCTCAGCAAAATGGAATTGCACTAATTATTCTTTGGGGCCAATGTTTGGAAAAATTTCACTGTTTTGGAGAGATGGAGTTATGAGAAGTAAAACAGATGCCAGTTAAAATGACTTGCCATCTGAAGATGTGAAACCATTGAAATTATTCAGCAGGGTAGAAACAACTGGCAGTTAAGGAGTTTGGACAACTTTATAATGCTGACTGTTGACTATTATGCAGAGATGATTTTTTAAAAAAAAAATCCACTAACATCATACAGCTTTGTATCCATGAAGGGCTTTTTATTGTATTTCAACTGGCTCATTTTTGCTCCAGAATTAATTCTATGACATTTTCAAAGGCAAATGTATTCATTTTCCTCAGTAGCACATCTGTTCAAGGATATAATCTTCTAGACTGAATTATTATTTGGTTAAAGTGTGTTTTTTGCAATGGCTAAGCAAAGTGAATTAAAACTGAAATCATAACCACACCAACCAGAAGAATATGTTATTGATATTAATAAGATGTGTTTAAAGTAAAAGTAGTGATGTTATTTTATTCTGGAACTTCCTTACATAATACAAGTTCAGACATTTTAATATTATGGTATATCTTGATCCTAATACCCTTTCTCCAAGATGTATACTAAAAGCTCTTAGGAGTTTGCACAATCAACTTCCCTTTCAGTCTGTTTCCTTCTATTTCTCTTCCCTCTGCTCCACAATTCTACATGGTATATCCCAATTCTAAATTATGTATGCTTCCAGATTTTGTTTTTATTCCTTTATATTTTATTCTGCTGCTTTATTTTACCCAGAATAGAAGTAATAGCTAGAAATACATATAGAGAGCAGTGGAAGGCTTGTATTTATTGGTCCTACATGCTTAATTAAGTTCTGCCTCATTGATCAGTGAAACGCTTGTTGACATAACTGTCTGCAATATTCATAGCAACACGAATTTTATTTATGTTCCTTTATGTTTCTCTGCATTACAAATGTAGGTGTCCATTCAATCGCACCGGCATTTTTGAAATGTTCTATAGCTCATTGCTTTTGGCAGCCCATGGAAGCAACTTCTTATGCTTTGTACATGCTCATAGGGAATATTAACTATAAGGGCGTTGGTGCTCTCTCAACTTGAGGCTTTCTTGTAGACATTTCATAACCAAACTCAGTAACATCAACAGTGCTAGAAGGGAGTGTGTTTGGAATCAAGGAACTTCCAAAAATACTTCCACCAACAGTGACAGGGCAAGCCACTAGACTAGTTTATAAAAATAAGAGCAAACCCCACTCCCTTTTAGCACTGATGATGTTATCTAGTTTGGTAACAAAACATCTGCAAGAAAACCATCAGAATCAGAGAGCACCAAGGACCCCACAGTTTAATCCTGAGCTACAAATATTCTCTTCTGTTGGTAATTGATCAACTGCTTATCTGTCACTGTGGTTCTTCAAATGTAATCAGAAAAATCATCCCTGTGCAGGTAATTATTCTTGGGATATTTTGGTTTCGTGAGTGCATGCCCATAAAAAGGTGATTTCCCCTATCTTTCCCAACACTATTCAGCCCTAGATAGTCTGATGGTGATTATGAAGGTACAGGAATGCTCACGTGGAGGCAAGCACAAATGAATGGAGAAGGATGGTCATTGATAAGCAACATATTCTTTTTTCTGCAGTTTAAATATCTTAATATATTGATTGTATATAAAAGTCTGAATATTGTTTTTGCAGATCTGGATTCTCAATATCTTACTAGAATCTCAACATCATGAATTTCCTAAAGGGCATGTGTTGGCTGCTTTTGGTAGTCTTTAGGAACAAAGTTCAGCTAAAAAGGCATTTAAGAGATCTGAACGTATAGTTTTATCAATTCCTGTCACTCTCTGTTATTTAAAAGTAACCAAAGAGAGATGGAGAGAGCACCAAACACTCTAATGTAGAACATACTGAATCAAATGTTTGACATAAAAAAACAAGACCATATCAGGGGCTTTCTTTGCTCATTTCCTGCTGTCATAGCCAAAAATAAAATAGATTAATTTTCTAAATAGTCATCTGCCATATAGAGAGCATATTATTTTTCAGACCACTACAATCCTCACTCTTAAAATATATTTTGGAGACCATGTATATTCGTCAGCATGGCTCTTTTTTTATATGTTGCACTATAGCTCCCATTATTCTTAGCCAGGACATCTGGAAGGGCCTGATAAGACTTTGATCTTCAGCTAATAGTTTATTATTCAACTTACACCACCAGCATATCTTTTATTTGTTTATATGATATAGCTCATTCTCATGAGTACAAAAATGCTGTGTAATATCTGTTTAAAAATAGCTTATCTATTTAGTTATGTATCTTTTGCTATGGACATTAGAGCGGGGATGGGAAGGGGAGAACGTGAGATTCCATTTTTGGTGACAGTTTCTTTTGACATCTATTTAAAGAAAGCTTTTTTAAAACACACACACACACCACTAGAATCTGACATCCTATTTCATCAGTTTAATCATGAGATACCCTGAAAACAGAATTTGGACATACACGAATGCCATTTACACATACAATTCCATTCATACCATATAACTCATTCATACCATACTTACTCATTTATGCACTATATACACATTCCATTCATATTCCTTTCACATCCTTCTCAATCAGAAAAACAGATTTCCCATTGTTTATAAGAATTAACTAGATGATGATCACTGTGTCTTCTCTGATTTTCCTCCCATTCCTACATTTTCCCTCATCCCTATAACTACTTAAAAGAATTAATTAGGGCTTTCTAATGAACGCCGTGAAAAGACTCTATGGTTGATCATGGAATACTCTTAGAGATCATGCTAATGTAATTTCTGTCTGAAGCTTGCAACAATTTACATTTCAGCATTTTCTTAAACCTATACTATATAGTGGTACTAATGAAGGAGAATATTTGTAGCTCAGGGTTGAAATGAGGGGTCCTTGGTGTTGTCTGAGCTTTGTTGTTTTCTTGTGAAGTTTCATTACCCAAACTAGGTAACATCATCAGTGTTAGACTAGCAATGATGATGTTGCCTAGTTTGGGTAATGAAACAACCAAGCTCAAGGACCACCAAGGACCCCTCAATATATAATGGCTTAGTAAACGTACGGTAAATAGGTAAAAAAAATAGTGACCTAAATTAATTATATACTTCAATCCAAAGTTGGGTTAGGGGGCAACAGGAGAGACCTCAAAAAAAGTCTAAGCAGGTTTCGACCAAGAGGAGAATCCACCAGAAACATCAAGGTCATGCATTAGATTGAAAGTGGAACAGGTCATCCTGGATGAAGGCCATGGCAAAGTGCTTCCATATTTTTGCTAAGAACCCTACATGGATATGTTTGGGTAGTAAGCAAGAGCCAAGGCTTATTCAAAGAAAATTTTACTATTTTTTTTACTATAAAATATGGTTTCCAGGACTACAAGAACCTTTGAACAGTGGGCTGCCCACCCATGATTTATAATATTTTAAACAGCAACTTTTTAATCCAGCGCTTTTCCTTAAATCCCTTCCCAGGTAATCTTATCATTAGAAGAGAATATACTGTATGTAGCTCAGTGTTGAACTGTAGAATCTTTAGTGCTCTCTAAGTTAGTCAGGTAAGGAAACATCAGCAAACAAATCACCATGCTCAGAGAGCACCAAGGATTCCACAATTTCATCATGCAAAATGCTTTAATTTGCAGTAAATTCAAATCAAGCACATGCTCTGATGTGACAACATTGATTAATTTCAAGAAGCAAAGGAAAGTTGGACGGAGTTAGTGTTTGGATGGAAGACCATACAGAAATGTTATGGCTATAACCTGCTCTGGGGAATACTAATAATAAAAAAACACCAGAAGGCAACAAAAGGAAGCTCTTTTTATATTGTTGCCAAGAAAACTACATGGACATAGCTACAGTACAAGAGCCAGGATGAACTTGGAGATTTTATCTTTATCTTACAATTAGGCCTAAAGAAAGGAATGATGGGTCTAAGAGAGCAGAGTCAACAATTGCTATAATAACTGCAGAACGTATTTGCAAGGATAATGGATTTCTTTTCTATCTTTCATCCATTTGTTGTGGAGACAGCAATGCATGAGTCATGATAGAGTTTCCTGCAAGTCTATTTTCTGAAATAGCCTTATGGTTATATCTGTCATGGGATCAAAGCACAGGCAGCCAAGAACTGATATTGCTTTCATTAATGCTAGTTCCACCTTCCAATAAATCCACTGATGCTATTCTATCTAATTTACAAAAGTTTAAAGGGAAAGAATTGGTTCAGTGAAATTGTGAAGCTGGAGGCTTTATGGGAATGGTGTCAAGAATTATAGAGTTGATTAAAAAATGTTTCAGGACATTCTGTTTCCTTGATCATTTCTTTAGGCACCTTTTGAGATGCTAGGCTCCTTGCTCAATGTCTCCTGCCTTTTGGAGAAGATAGAAAAGATATTTTAAGATGGTCAGAAGGATATTCCCCGTTCTCTATAATTTTCTTCCTGTACAAATTAGGGCTATCAGATCTCAACTACAAAAGTCCAGATAGCCACTAAATGAAGAAAAGAATTAAAATTGTCAACAACTCTGATCATCTGGACTTTGTTTTAGTAGGTCTGATAACACTATTACAAATACAATGGTTCTTGCAGCTCATAATAATATCTGGGAATCAATCCTATAAGAGAATCTCACTTCTGCTCTATCCATTTAAAAGTATAAATACTTTGTAAAAGTTTTGAATGTTTCAATATCTCCAGCAATTTGTGTCAGATTTTTTTTAAGCACTAGCTTGGAAAACAATAGTCCTGTTATACACGTTTATGTTTATTGTTATTAAATAATTCCAGGCTGGCCTAGAGTAACCACTAAAACTAGAAAATAATGCATTATATTCTCTCTATTGTTTCAGATCTGTGTTTGTAGAGAGCAAGTCAATTTTAGGCTAAATTTATACCCATTTGTGGGTATGTGGTTAAATCCAATTTTGTTGGCCTTTAAGCCAGATTTCTCCACGATTGCTGAGAGTTTAAAAGACACCATTATATTATTGTGGAGACTTTAGGTTGGTGTGACTGATCAGGACACCTTCTGAGATTACAGATGTAATTTATGAAAGCTTTCCATAATTTTAAAAATCCTTGCAAATAGAAATGTTGAAGAGCTGGAAATTTCTTTCCTCATATGCTTGTTTCAGTTTGTATAGATTTTAGTTGAAGAACATTTAAAATTTCTCAAATGTGCATTCATTTGCAGTCTGAAATAGTATAGTACATTCTGCCATGCCAGCTTTTCCTCACAAGATTCTTAATTTTCTGTGCTTTGTATATCCAAATCTTGATGAATGAAGGACCTTTGGCAAGGGTGTGGTACATGAAAAGTCACTGTATTTATTTCAATTTTTGTTGACATTTTTGATATTGCACAAGGATTCCCCCAAAAGTAATATATGAGGGGAAATGTTTACTGTCAAGTTAGACAAATATTTAAACATTTACTCTCTTTAATCCTTTCCACATAAACATGAGTTTAGGGAATATATATATATATATATATATATAAATTGTATATAAATTGTATTGTGTATATATATTGTATATATAGATACAATTGAAGTGATGATGGAGCAAAAGTAAATCTGGACCTCTTGGGGACTTGTTTAGAGCTTTGCTGGCTGAGGAATTCTGGGAGTTGAAGTCCACAAGTCTTAAAGTTGCCAAGGTTGAGGACTCCTGTTGTAGAGTATCAAAAGTTTCTGATTTCAAACTATTTAATAGTAATGAGGCATGACCTTAATTTGTAATTGCATTTAACATTTTCAATACAGGTAGTCTTCAACTTACAACCACAATTTTGAGCCCAAAATTTATGTTGCTAAGTGAGACATTTGTTAAGTGAGTTTTGTCCCATTTTATGACCTTTCTTGCCATGATTATGAAGTGAATTACTGCAGTTGTTAAGTTAGTAACACGGTTGTTAAGTGAATCTGACTTCCCCACTGATTTTGCTTGTCAGAAGGTCGCAAAAGGTGATCCTGGGACACTGCAACCATCATAAATATGAGTCAGTTGCCAAGCATCTGAATTTTGATCACATGACCATGGGGATGCCGCAATGGTTGTAAGTGTGAAAATGGTCATGTCACTTTTTTAGTGCCATTGAAATTTCAAACGGTTACCAAATGAACTGGACTACCTGTACATTTTCCTAAATAACGGCTGCTAAAAGGGCCAGTACAGTGAGAATTCCAGTTCATAAGTGTGGTTAATTCTTCCTTTCTGCTCAAGGATATCCAAGAAGAGAAAGGAATTTTTAAAAGATCAACATGGCAACTATGACTGAAGAATTGGTGCCCCACTCCTTTCTTATGGGCATCTTGGAAATGGGGCATCAATTGCACAATTACAATCACATATTGACTTTTTTGATCACATACAGCTTGTCGACACCCCTGCTTTTTGTTACAGTTTCAATTAAAATATCCTCCAAATTATAATTGGCCTAGAAGGAAATCTTCCACTGGTATGAAATAAATGTAACCAGAAATTATTCCAGGGTTGGCAACACAGTAATTATAGGCATTACATTGGTTACAGCACCGGTAGATGGAATCTCCAAAATTAAATTTAAAAAAAACGAAAGAATTGGCCAAATCTTATGACAGAACATGCCCAAGTCATCTCCAAGGTCAGATGTTTGCACTTGTAAAGACTGCTGCTCCAGAATCTACATTAACTGAAGACTCCTTCTTGCTTGAGCAGACAATGGGTGGGAGGCCTGGCTGTTCTTGATCCAGCTAAGCCGTGCTGGACCTGGATGGAGGCCATTAGAACATTCCTGTACTCTAAACTAGATCAGGAAGTTGAAAAACATCCCAAAGCAAGCATTGACAGCAGCACTTCTGGATGTAACCTGGCCAGCCTTCTCTGTACTTAGAAGCTAAACAGAATTAAATCTGTTTATTATTTGGATAAGACACTAGGAAATCTTAGAACTGTCTGTTAGGCTGGGAAATTAAAAAAAATCCTAGCAAACTATTGGAAGTAGTAAACTACTACTATATTTGTGCCAAGTACAATTTTCGTTTGCCAAGAAAATTACAGGATGATGTTCCAGAGTGAAGTGTGAGTCAAGATTTTTTTTTCTTTTTTCTTTATCTGATACTACAGTTTCTAAATTCAATTGCAATTTGATAAGGATATGTCTATATAGATATAACTATGCACTTATCTGACATTACTGTATGTAATTTTCCAAGTGACAAAAATTGCCCTGGCCACCAAATAAATAATAAATTCTGACATAGTTAAAATGTCTTGATGCCTTGTTAGGGCTCACTGTCATGACAATTCAGAGTGAGTGACATTGTTAAGTTGGTTTGTTTTTACATATTGTGTTTAAGGTATGTGACTTTGGTTTGTATAATCAGAAGCTTATGCATCCCTATCAACAATATATTACTTTGTTAAATGAACATATCTGGACATCGTTTCTGCTTTTATCTGTGTAATAACATGTAGTGCCAGTAACTTTAATATTCAGACAGAAAGATTATAGCTTATAGCTCTGAACCAAAGGCTTCACCTGGTGTCTGAAATCCTATAAAAAAGACTGTTTTCATTTAAGAAATGAAGTCCCCCAACAGAGAGGTTAGAAGGTTACTGTACAAAACCCTACATGTTTAGACAGCTTAATTGCAAAGAAAATAAGAATTCCTTCAAAAAGAAATATTTAGAATACTAGTACCTTTTGACCTTTAAACTTTTCTACTTTAATTAATCCCACATATTTTCTGGCATCTTATCTAGCTTTTGAAAACAGCATCACTACCCATCCTTGCATTTATCTAACTATGCACCCTGAAAGTTAAAAAAAAAAAATAGAACTCTGGGGCTTCCTCAGTTCTTTGTGACATACTAACATTCTCAGAAGAATAGTAAGTATTACCCAAGAAAAATGCACTTGGACCTCATTACAATGAATCTCTTTTCAAAGCTCTGACTAAATGCCACAGTATGTCCTGCTGCAAAACCTCCCTCTCTATCTGTTCTTGCACAAGATTGGCTGGAAACAATCAGTGTTTGCCAAAGTAAAGAAAATAAAAGTAAGAATTTTACCCATTTCTTAGAATTATTTCCTTTAAATATAAAAACTCAGAAATACTAGAGTAAATTAAGCAAACGTACATATCTACATGTCCAAACCAATTCCCGGTATTTCTTCTCTATTCCCTTATTGAGAGACGAATGGCAATCAGTAAATGTAAACAGAAGAGGAATTTGTTACAACTTGTCTCCAGAGTTGTCATAAACTTTATAAAAAAATGATGAAAACATACTCCTGACTTGACTTTTTTTTTTTTTAGAAGCAGGAACAATTTCTTTGTGATTATTATTAAGGAGAAATTTGAGTCTGTGGATTACAAAGATGCCATGGGGGGGGGGGGGGAAACAACTTATTTCTGAAATAGGACATTCAGTAATATTTTTAAATATCCACAGTTGTGAATCAAGATGGCCAGCCACTGATCGAAGGCAGGTTGAAAGAAAAGCAAATTCGATGGAAATTCATTAAACGATGGAAGACTCGCTATTTTACACTTGCTGGCAATCAACTTCTCTTTCACAAAGGAAAATCTGTAAGTTGAAGAGGAAAAAAAAATGCTTTTTAAAAACTTCCTGCACTTTCCAACTCTGAAAAATGGTGGTGATTCTTCAGCATGAACTACAAATTTAAGAGATAAGAATATTCCCAAGTGAAATCCATCCATCCATCAGTATTGTTTTACAGCTATGCATCGAATTGGCTCTTAAAAATTTACACTGCTTTGTTTTCCAGAACCATTTTTTAAAAAAGTAAGGATAATCTGGGTTACCAGTCTTAGCAGTAGCTCTGCCATGAATGGTAAGGGCAAAACTGTTCAGTTTTGGCACATTTAGGGCAAAATACTACAAGCAAAACCCAATCTTAAGCCACATGTACAGGGCTCATTTTTTCTAGCCAAGATAGATTTTTAAGAGTCTAGCTTGCAAGTCAATATATGATTGCTTGCATCCCACCAGTTAGAAGGTATATGTAGCATCCTGACATATATTCAGCTGGTATTACCTAATCAAAAAGATGAATTTATGAGTTTAGAATATTAAGGCCATAAAAATTACCTTGTTCCCAAATGTGTGCATTAACATCTTCTGCAGCTGTACTATTTATTATAGTTAATTTATTTATAAATTATAAAATATATCATTTTTACAGTTGCTCCTATGGTTTCCGATTCAGGTAACAGGGAGAGACTTCATTAATCTGCTTTTTCATGTATTATGATTCTATTGGGGTTTAAAAGTGTGGGTTCAAAAAAGGCAGCTTTGTCTTTTAAAGTTTAAGACACTCTTTGGTCTTATATTTTAGTTTTGGATCAAATGTTTTGCCTTTCAGCCTCTCCTGTTTAGTTTTTCTATACATTGAGTGACTGGGACACGTCCACTGTGGCAATCATTTTGTGAATGTGTGCATTCGGCAGCAGCCATTTTTGTAATGGCATCCAGACATTTATTTTAAAAAAGAGTCAATAGTCCTCAATGGACAGAGCTCAGCGCTATGATGCTATATGCAGAAGCTACTTCCTCTTATATATTGGCTTCTGCAGAATGAACAGTAGCTATATTCCTAAGTAGCCTCTCTCATAAAAATTTGCATTATCATTTGCTCTCACCTTCTGTAAAGCAGCTGCTTCAGCATGTGACAGAGCATGTTTTTAAGGGCATGCCTAGCTTTGCCCTCTATTTTGGGAGCTCCATTGGCTGCCAGTTAGCATCTAGTTGCAATTTAATGTGCCTTTGTTACATTTTAGGCCCTACATGGCATAAAGTCTGGACATCTCCAATATCACTGATACTGGGTAGAATCTGCCCATCCAGTTAGTTCAGGAAGGCAAAATAGAATCTTACCACTGAAAGAATATCATCTTCATTGACCCTGATGCTGAGTCTTCTCGATGATGGGTTCCCTATTCTGGAATAGAAATCCCAAGATAGAAGAATTGCTCCAAATTTTTAAAGAACCTTGAAGACCTGACTTTTTTTACAGGCTTTTGGGATGGAAGGAAAGGTTGAACTAACTCCTGGGCCATTGGTGTGATGGAATAGGAACAATTGACATTTCATTGGCTTACATTACTTAACCTGATTGGTGTGTACACTATTGTAAGTTGCTGGGAGTCTTCTGAATGAATTGGCATAAAAGACTAAGGAAAATAAGCTACAGCTAGAGGATGGCAAGTGAGGAAAGAGATATTCCACTAATAGTTTGACTTCAATCTTCTATGGCTGTATTGGGAAAAGAGGAAGAGTAGGCAAGGGTCAGAGAAGCAGATGACCTGTGGTGGTGGCTGGAGAAGAAGGACAACAGTAGGTACAGAAATCAGAGTGGGTGACTTCTGTATATTTTGTCTAAATTGGAACATGGAACACTGCCAGTTGCATTCCCTCCCTCCCTCTCTCTTCTCCTTCTTTTCTTTTATACAACCACTGGTTAAAGGAAGAGATGTTACCAGTGTAATGAAATCTTGTCAGTGATGCTCTAGTGAAAAAGCTAATGAGACACCAGGCACAGCTAAAAGACATGGGTGATGTCTCTGTTTTCTCTGAAATTGCAGCTTTTGACCCAGCTAATGTGTTTGTGCACTAGCAAGCATGACTGACAAGGAGAGTTGGCTGGATTAGTGTATGAACAAGAACTATTGGTAAAATAGCAGGAGCAGTCATAGAGGAGGAAGAACTAGCATGCCCATCTTACACAAAATTCATTGTGTGGAGCATTAAGGCATTGGTAAATTAACACAGGATCTCAGTTCTTCCCTCTGCTCGCCTCTCTACCAATATTTATTTGGTAGAATATGGAGCACTGATGGCACAGTGGTTAGAATGCAGTATTGCAGGCTGACTCTGCCCAGAGTCTGGAGTTTGATCCTGACTGGCTCAAGGTTGATTCAGCCTTCCATCCTTCCGAGGTCGGTAAAATGAGGACCCAGATTGTTAAGTGCTAGGCGGACTCTGTAAACTGCTTAGAGGGTGCTGCAAAGCACTATGAAATGGTATATAAGTCTAAGTACTATTGTTATTGCTATTGCTATTTATTTTAACAGAGTTAAATGACAATCAGACCATTACAGGTGGCTGGAATCAGAGCCAGCTAAATATGTTTCTGTGCCAGACTGACTATGAGAACAAACAGAACACTTCTTAGTACAAGATTATCAGATGGGCATCTTTCACATGCATTAAAAGTACTTAAAACCTAGTGGGAAAATTGGCCAAATCCTACATCTCTGGCTTCATTTAGAAGATTATTGTAACATGCACTAATACTGAAAGAGGAAAAAAATCATACATATTGATATCTTAGTAAGCACTAATTCCTAAAAAAAAAAAACAGTTCCAGTGAAACAAATTAAGTGTTTGAGATTTTTCCATACATAGTAAATTGAGCCTATACTGTAGTACCACTATAAACTGCACTTTTTATTCTAGTAACTTAAAGCTGCGCAGATAGCATTTTTCCTTTCAGAGATAAGCAATGACCACCTCTAAGACAGCCCAGTTAAATTCCAGGGACGAAGGTCGACCTCAACTGGATATTCACAACAGTCTCAGTACCATAATACATTGGTCTTTCTTTGTTCTTGCTCATTTGGAAGTTTAAGTAGTATTACCAGAAACTAATGTTAACTAATGTTGAATATGAATACTGACATTGCTTTATCTTTTTCACATAAACATCTTGGATTCACTTGAGAGCATAGATGTCTGCAGATAGTGAGGACAGGATGAGGGGGGACAAATGATTCATTGTGTATCATGATGTCATGATGCAAATACTAGAGTGTATAAGAAGTAAGTGCACTTCGGTGGAATTTCAATCATGGCAACACTGCACATGAGTCATTATTTTAGCATAATCTTTTGCTGTGGACATCTGGGAGCCTGAGTGGCTATTGAACTAGTTTGCTGCCTGTGTGAAGCTGGGATGAAAGCATTTAGACTGAGCAAAAGGATGAACAATAACTATCTGTGCATTTTTCTGAAGAGATATAAAGCTCTGTTTCCTTCTCCATCGCTCTTTCAGAAAGATGATCCAGATGATTGTCCCATTGAACTGAGTAAAGTCCAGAGTGTAAAAGTGGTAGCCAAGAAGCGCCGAGATCGCAGTCTTCCTCGGGCCTTTGAAATCTTCACGGACAATAAAACGTACGTCTTCAAGGCCCAAGATGAAAAGAATGCTGAGGAGTGGCTACAGTGCATTAATGTGGCAGTGGCACAAGCTAAAGAAAGAGAAAGCAGAGAAGCAACCACGTATTTGTAAGAACTATAGATTCGCTTATGTTTTCTTGAAGATCTTTTTCAGTCATAGCTAGCTATGTGGAGCATCTCGATATCTGAATTGGAAAAGATATTACGTAATGTGTTTTGCAGTGAGAAATGATACCACTGAGATTTCCCCCCCACAATATTCCATCTTCATGCTCTTTGGATATCACATAGACCAGTTCTGGGTGTTCATAGAGCTAAGACCATCACAACCAGAAGTGCCGGTTCAAGGGCTGGGCCCTGTTGAAGAGAAGGAGGATCCACACATAAGTATTTAAATAATTGCAGTTATTGAGAAGCAACTTCTGTCTGATTAGCAATTTGCTTTCAGCTCATCTTGGCTGTATTTTTAGTACAAGCCACACTTTTTGGGGGTCTCACACATGAATTGCAGATATAACTGCTGTTCTAATTTGTCCTGACTGCCATTTTTTGAGCATCCAAGCCTGCCATTGTATAGTACTTGCATTGTACCCCAAACCAAGGCAGTTGGCTGGCCACCACTGGATGGGACAAAGTCTAAAAATATCTGCCCACTCTGAGATTATAGGCTACAGTATGTAGCTTTTAAATTCAGTGATTTAATGCTAGTTATGAATACATCAGCAATGGAGAAAAAGATATTTAATTTGTTTTAGATTATGAAAGAAATCAAAGTTGACTATTTTATACTTTTTGTTATTCATCCTGCCAGTTAGCAAAGATTATATGAATCCATTCGAATCTGTGTAATTCATACATGACAACTGAAGCATATGGTTTCTTGAATCTGCTCCCATAGAAATCTGTGTGCTATATTCTAGTTGTCTAGTTGCAAATCAACCATTTCTGCAGGGAAGCAGGAGTTGAAAAAATTGCTGCCATCAGTAATGAATGTACAGCCTCAAGTTCATACTTAAACATACTTTCAAATCTTATCAGCTTGACTTTATGAATTATGAATTCAGGTCTTTGTTAGTCTGCATGATCTCAGAAATGTTATGTCTGGAGTTAGTTCCTCTGGCAGATAAGGAAACCAGTTGATAACAGTGGAAGAAAAAGCATTGATAATATAGGCTCATACACAGATGGCCTTATCTGGAGAAACTCTTCACAGTCCAGAGGAACATTTATTTCAATCAAGCAAATGTTCTGATCATTTTATGTTATATAAATGCTCATTATCAATCCCCTTAAGATGTATTTATTAAAATGTATGATCTAACAAATTAGATTGCTTGAACTTCTGAGATGTCCTTCTTTCTCCTATCTCTATAGCTTCCTTACCATCATTTATCTAGATGGGAACATAAAACAGACTTAATCATGCCTTTGTAATTCAATATGCTTTAAAAAAAAAAAAACCTGTTTTACTCCCCTTTAAAAAAATAATTTCAAAATCAGGTGAGTGATCATGCATGCAAATGAAAATTAATATAGTATTCAGAAGTTATTGTTGATCCTTTAACACTGCAGTATTAACAATCCCAGAGCAACAGCTTTTGGAAAACCAAAATTGAAACGAAATCTTTACATTTTTATCCATGAGCTGAATTCCATTAGATTTGAATGGCCTCCACTCTACTGGTATTTTGAAGGACCCGGAAGAATTTACTCTTCACCCAGGCCAGTGGGATTGAAGTCTCTTTTTATTCAACATTTATTTTGCTGAAGATTTTCATACCCTCTGTGCTTTGACATATCTTGTCAGGAATTATAAAAAACCTATGAATGTTTCTTTTGACACAATTCTTGTGACTAAGACCCAAACATAAAATATAAACACATGCCTTAAAGTATCTCAAATTATAGACTTGGCTTCCACTTTCAGAAAAGTGGGTAGGATCTGCCTCAGATAAATGGTATATCTTATTCCCTGCCTTTACAACATAATTGGAACGGGAAGCCATGCTAAATCATGTCACATGGTGTGTGACTTAGAACCAAACTCCTTCTGAAGTGCTCCCACATAATCTGAGGTTTCAGACATAAATAATCAGATAACAAAAGAAATCAGACAACAAAAGAAATATGCTAACAATGGCAAAAATGATGGACCCTAGGGTGGGGGGACAAAATATGACAAATAACCACAGCAACTCTAACAAGACCCAGGTTATCTCAGCAGCTCTGGATGCCTAGAAATAAATCTGAAATTTTCTTAGATGAAGTGAAGTCTCTTCATCATATCCTTTGGTTACAGTTGGCCTCAGTAGATAGAATTCAAATTAACTGCAATTCTAGTGACAGAAATAGTAACCTTACATTTTTGAGCCATAGGAAAAAGAAAAAAAAGATATGTCAAATTATTGTTATGGTCATGATTGCTAATTTGAAATGCCCCTAAGGTCACTGTGGAGAATCTGAAAAACTTCTGAATTTTCTATTGCCATAAAGGAAAAAAACAGCATACAACAGCATTGTATAGCACGGCCCGTATAATCAATCCACAAATTCAAAATACTTGAGCATTTATAATATATCAAACTGAGACTGTTCTATTTGCTTTTACAAAGCCTTCATTTCAGAGTAAAGCAAGTAGTAAAAGTGAACCTTGGAGGAGGGGTACAACCAGACACCCTATAATCCAGTTCCCCAATGAACAGTTTCAATTTTTAAAGACTGAAATAAAACAATAAAACATGCCAAAGTGAAATGGTGTGACCAGCCAAAATTTAATTCATTGTTGATTGTCATGTCCTTCATGAAATATCTGCTAAAGTCTTCAGCTACCTGGCTGAAAAGTTGCATACATGGTAAGGTTTAAATCAAATATTTTTGTACATAGTTGCATAAAAGAAGTATGTGTGTGTGTGTGTGTGTGTCTTTGTGTTTGTTGCAATGTTTGATTGCAATGTTTACAATTATTCTAAAAAAGTAATCACTTCCATGTTGCCAAACAAAGCTATATGGGCATTTAACCATTGTCAAAATGAAAACTAAGAAAAACTTTAGCTTTTATGAAAAAAATTCAGACAGAATGGATTAATATTTGAATGCTTGCCTTACTGACACAAACTGTATTTAGAGTAATTGCCCATTGCTATCTAACAGGAGTTACACAACTAGGCCAGCAAAGGCCTACTAAAACCCACCAGGAAAAACATCCCAGACAGGTTGATGATGATTGATAGATAAGAGAGAGAGATAATCTTATGATGACAATCTAGACCAGGCATATCAAACTCATGATGTCACGTGACGTCGCGCGACATATCGTGACTTTTTCCCCATTGCCGGCAATGGGGTGGGCGCCGTTTCGGCGTGATGCATCCGGCCCATGGGCTGGCAGTTTGACATGCCTGATCTAGACACATCTGTGATTACAAATGCTCATTATATTTTTATCATTGCTAATATACATTTGGAGATATGGATCTGAATAGAATAGACCAGGATCTGAATAGAAATAAACTATTACAGAAGAACCTAAAGAGCCTAGAATTATAGGGTAGCTTATACTTTATTGGTGGCATTCCTTAATTTAGAGAAGTATTTTAAAGTGCCCTACAACCTTAAACACAGTGTTGAGCACCCTAGACCTATATGATAGTTTGGCAGAAAAAAAAGAATCTAGAAGGAAAAAATAGGCTCCTGCTTTTAATGAATGTAAGGGAAGATCTACAGTACATTATTAATTCTAAGGCTGTTAAGTTTAGTTTGCATCAACAGTAAGTGGCACACTTTCTGTTAAGTATATAAATGTCTTCAGAAGCTACATACCACTGACCTTGTCTGATATTGTGGGTTTCTGATTCAGATTAATTCTTCTCTCTAAATGATAAGAGAGAATTATCACATAAATTGAGCACTTTAAATTCAAGTTCATCTGCATTTACAGTTGAGGCAGGCATGAGTTCTTCCATATGAAGAAAAGGATCCTTTATAGTAGTCGAAGAACTGAGGATTACTTCAACAGTATTGCAAGACAAAGATATCAATGCTTACATAAAGACACCATTTTATTTCCTATATGGCAATATTTTGACCTGTGTAATACAACCATTGTTTTCTTTTGCTTCACTAGAATGTGTCTGAAAGCATATAGCTTAAGACATTATTTTACTTAAATTATCACCAGTCATCTTAGATCCACCCTTTCACTTTAAGGACTATTGAAACAATGTGGAATATATACTGTGAAACTGAAGACACCTCTGGGTTGGAGCCAAACATAATTGCATAAAATCAGCCTAAGTTTGGTCCCCCTGTAGATGATTATACTTTGGAATACTATAAAGGGAACCTCACTGCCATCAGGCTTTCTAGTTGCCCTTCTAGAAAAACTTAAGCAAAGCAAAAGCCATCAATCAGAATACAGGGGAAGGAGTCAAAAATATCTATATCCCACCGCTTCAGGTTTTCTTTTTCTTCAGCTGCCAAATAAACTATAGGTTTTGTTTTTCACTGTGACACTCAGAGTAATGTCTGTATTTAGCTAAAAGCTGTGGAGCTCATATGGTCGTTGTAATGCAAGATGTATTCGCTTACTTTGGTTGCTTCCATAAGTGTTTAGCCTGGAATAAAACCTTCATTTTTTTTTACCAAAGATCTGGATGATATTGCCAACCCACTGCATTCCTTTTCTTTTTCTCTAATGAACACAATTGTGGTTAAATTGTATGTCCGTTGTGCTATTCAGTCAAAAAGGTTTATATACTGCCAATCACTTATTTTATTCAGCAGGAGAGCATTAGAGGGCCCAGTTCACTTCTAAACATTTGCCCAAAAGGATGTTAGATGGGATTAACCTGAATCTACTTACCACTATAATTCCTTGGCAACATGTATGGTTTGCATACATGCACCCAGGTTCAGTGCTCAATTTCTTCAACCACTGGAATGTAAAGCAGATAATGGGAAACTTCTGACTAAGAATTATTGACACTAAGCAGAACTTAAATAGATCAGACAGAGATCTGATCTGGTATAAAACAAATTCAAAACATAATATTAAAATCTGAAAATACATTGCCCTATAATTACATAGAAAGTTCTGGAAATAGTACTGGTAAATGATACAAGCCCATAGTGGAGTTAATGGCATTTTCTGAAAATTGGTGGCTTCTATCAACTAAGGGCTTGCTATGGTTTTTTTCCCCTCTCTCCTGTTATTGCTTCCAAAGAAAAGGAATTAACTTTACTACTTCTTGAATCAGAATTACTGGGGTGGAAGGGACCCATGTGTTGGCTAATATCATTTAGCTAACTGGGAATCTCTCTGGGATGGGACCATCAATCACATATTGTCCTAGTTTATCAGGTGGTCAATTTTTATCAAATGCCTTTCTGAAATCAGTTTGCTACATCTACGTTTCCTTTGTCCACTGATCTAGCTACATTGTCAAAGAAAGCAGTAAGATTTGTCTGGCATGATCTGTATTCAACAAACCATGATAGCTTCTGGTAATCACTCAATTTCTTTATAAATGCTTGCAAACTCACTTCTTGATTATTTTTCTAGGATTTTCCCAGGTATTAATGCCTATCTGATAGATCTCCCCATTTTTAAGTATTAAAACAATGTTGACTCTCTTTTGGCATTTCTGCTGTACTCCACGATTTCTTAAACATTTCAGCCACTGGCTCTAAGAAGACATTCACCATTTTTTTTAAAATCCTTGGCCCAGAAGATTAAATCCTTTCAGACAACCAAAGTTTCTCTTACCAATTCCTTACTATTTTGATCTGCAATTTTTTCTGTTCCTCAGTTTTGTTTCTGATCTGTCCGAATACTTTTTCCTTTTGAGAAACAGCAGGTGCAAGATAGAAATTAAGTAGTTCAGCTTTCTCCCTGTTAATCTTTACAATCTTTCCATATTTTCCAACTAATGGACCAACCATTTCCTTGACTTTCCTCTAATTCCAGACATATCCAAACAACCCTTTTGTCCTTATTGTTTGCATTCCTAGAAACCTTCGTTCATCTGAGCCAGTGGTGGCGAACCTATGGCACGGGTGCCAGAGGCGGCACTCGGAGCCCTCTCTGTGGGCACACGTGCCGTTGCCCCAGCCTTGCCTCCCCCCCGCGACCCCCTCACCAGCAGCCCCCCTGGAGGAGAGTCACCCCCGAGCGTGGCCCACGCAGAGCAGCGCAGCGCAGCCAAAGACATGGCAGCCAGGCAGCGTAGACAAGACTCTGCCCTCACGCCCCATCGCGCACAGTTGATGCTGTGGGGTGCGGGCAGAGGGCGTGGCCACCATGGCGCTGCTGGGCTGCCTGGGTGATCTGTGGCGGGCCCTGGAGGCGATGAGTGGCCCTGCGGGCAGGCGGGGTGGGGGCGGAGCGGGGGCGGGGCAAGTGGTGGAGCGAGGGCGGGGCTAGTTTTTGGGCACTCAGTCTCTAAAAGGTTCGCCATCACTGATCTGAGCTTTAGCCTTCTTAATTTTCCTGCTGTATATCCTGGTGTATTATTGAGTACTTCTTTCTTCCTGCTTTGGTGGTGAATATAGTAATGTAATATGGATGATGTAGTGGATGTTGCTTTGGTGTAGCAACAATCAATGTCTTACAAAAGAAACTGCCTAAGAACATTTCTTAGACAAGCAAACACACAAAGCAACCATGGACAGCAGAAAAAGGAAACAGGGCATCTTTACAACATCTTCCAACAAAATGGATATCCACGCAATTTTATCAAAAAGTGCCTGGCCACTCAACCCAATACAACACAACCAGCACAAACCCTAAAAAGAATAACACTGCCATACATTAAGAACATCTCAGAAATCATTAACAGACTACTACAACATGGAATCGTTATAGCACACAAGCCAACTAAAGCCCTTCAAAGTATTCTAACTAAACCAAAAGTCCCAGCAGCCCCAGAAAAAAACAGGAGTCATTTACAACAGAAGTGTAATGACTGCAACAGCCACTATGTGGAACAAATAGGCAAAAGACTGGCAGAATGCATCCATGAACACCAATTAATAGTCAGAAGACATGCTGAAAACGCTTTAATTTCACACCATGTGGACAGATTTAACCATAGTTTCAACTGGGAAACTGTAACCAACTAGACCAAACCAAGTCCAAAAATGCAGCTAGGGAATTTCTAGAAGCCTGGCACTCTGACAAATTAGCCATCAATAGACTTATAGACATAAACAACATCTACAAACTGTGCAAAAGAGACAATCAACAAGTCAAACAGGGAACAAAAAAACCAAAACACATCCCCATCAGCAATCAGCACACCAATGAGCATAGATTAATGCCAAGATTAACATCAGACCAACAATCAAATAAACAATAACTCAATCAAGGAACTGTCAAAAAAAGCCAATGGTAAACAGCCCAATCAAAGAGCCCCTAAAGTTACCCCTACAATACTGACAGGGTGAGCCATTAGAATATAAACTGAGAACAAATCTCACTCCTTATTAGCACTGATGATGTTATCTTGTTTGAGTAATGAAATGTCTGCAAGAAAACAATCAAGCTCAGAGAGTACCAAGGATCCCTCATTTCAACCCTGGACTATAAATATTCTCCTTTATTGACAGCTTTATAATTTTAGAGCCTTGGACTTAATTAACCTTTTGGATAATGGGCGGAGGCTAATCTATTTAAACTGGGTTATATACTATATAGGAAGAAAGATAATTTATCACACACAAGAGTGATGTGTTTCAAAATAAAAGTAATAAGTGTAATTATGTGTATATTTTTAAGTAAGAAAAGATAATTAATTGAACTGGATTCTGGCATGGCCAATTCAGTCTAGGAATTCACTTTCTTCATTTCTGTGGTCCTAACATCTGCCACTCTGTAATCATTTTCAGATTCATGGTGTCAACCTAGGCTACGGAACTGCCATAAACATTCCAGGTTTGACCTCACAGTATCAGGGTCATAGAACTAGACCTTTTGTAAGTAGCTAGGAAGAATGGCCTTTCTTTTCTTCCAGAGAAGGAATAGCCGTTAATCCCTTAGCCATTAATCCCTTGATTAGCCTTGCTGGAAGCGCAATATCTTTTTGTAAGAATTATTTGGAGAAAAAGAATGATTAAAATAAAGGTCACACTGGCAAATTGTGAGGAGGAGGAATGCACATTAAATGTTCCACATTTTAAATTTATTGTGTTCACCTCCCAAGCAGAAGACCAGTTCCTGGATATGTAATGGACAAGGCTGTGAGAAAGTACAGCCTCCAAGTTCACTGGACTGGAACAGTTTTTATGAAGACTTATGTTATATGTTGACATTTCTTTTTTCTTCCTCCATTATTGGTTCCCTCCTAATTCACACTGATGCTAGCAACCACTTCGTAGTCTGGGATTGGAACCCCTGTTTTTTTGGCTATACAAAAGCAATGTTCTTCTATTCCAGGAAAGCATTCCTCAGCTAGCTTGCACAATTTACAATTGAAAAGAATAATGCAATTTAACTTTCACCAAAATTACATATGTAATTATTTTAATGTAAAATGAAATTGAGGATTATTGTTCATTTAAAGTGTGAAATATTTCAGTTTGTGGCAGCAACCCCTCTATCAACTGTCCCCCTTCCCTCACAACAAAAATGAATTTGCAGACATCTATAAAATGTCTACAGGTTTCCCAGAACAAAATCTGTGGTAAGTCAAAAAATCAAGGCTATTAACTTTTCTGTCAAGACTTCTGAAGCATTTTATCTTCAAACAAATACACTGAACAAAATCTTACTTCTAATAGCAGTTCCTCTAAGAAACAGAACTGACTGAATCCATCAATATGCACCAAGGCCTTAAAGCTGTCCATTCAAGACCTGATATTATATGCAAAGATTGTCAAAAGGACACCACCCCTTCCCTTGATTTCTCAGTGGCTTTCAACATCGTCAACAATGGTAGCCTTCTGTACCAGCTCCAGGGGTTGAAACTTGGGGACCACATTTTTAGTGGCTCTCCTTCAATTCAGCATTAGTAGGGTTGTATATGATTGTTGGGGTGCTTCAAGGTACAACCCTTTCCTCACTCCTATTTAACAGGCAATGTCATCAGTTGGCATGCTGATAATACTCACTTATATATCTTAATTTGAGCTGCCAAATGGTGCTGTCAATGCTCTTTCACAATGTCTGGAGACTGGGAAGATTTGGATGTCAAGGAATAAACTCTGACTCAATTTTAGCAAGGCAGAATAGCTGTGGATTTTAGAGCTTCCTGGATCTGGAGAGTTGGTATGCAATCTGGAAGTCCTTCTGAACTCCTGTCTCCTGCTCAAGGAGCAGGTAGCAGCCATGATCAAGAGTGTCTTTGCACAGATCCATTTTGTGCAGCAGTTGTGGATGCAATTCAAGGTGCTGGTTATCACCTATAAAGCCTCACATAGCATACAGCCTAGGCTATATGAGATACTACTTGTCTCTAATGATTTCCACCCATCCTATCAGATCCAGCAGGATGAACATGCTCCAGGTCCCTTGGATGAAACTGCCATCTTATGAAACTTAGCAGGCATGCCTTCTTTGTCATGGCATGTCTGCCTCTCCCCTTAATTTTGGATATCCTAAACCCTGATGGCCTTTCAGAAGGCAGAATGTTAATGGAAACTGTTTTGTGAGGTTTTTTCTTTTACTTTGGTTGATATGGACATGTTTTTACCCAGTATCTTTTGCTGAGTTTTTCTATTGTTTTCATAAATATGTTCCTGATTTTATGCTTGATAGCTACCCAGAGTTATTTGATTAAGATGGGAGACCATATAAATGTCCATAATAAACAAACAAATAAGGAGCCAAGGCAGGCCAGCCTATCTCTTCCTAATTTCATTCCCACAATAATATTTCTGTAATGTATACTGGGATGTAGACTTTTGCCTGATCCACAATCATCCAAAGTGCATCTAGGTTTCTCAGTTCTAACTCAATACCCTCACCATTAGCTAGTTCTTTTTCTCATCTGTTTGGTCAACCTTCCAAAAACACTGGTTACAGGAAACTTAGAACAGAAAATAACATTGTCTGAAGAATTGGCTTCTTAGATTTGCATTCAAAACTGAATGTTTCAACTGTGCTAAGAGGAGGAGTTGTGGGTCATAGACTAGGCAAATAAAAGCCCATCCAATTACAATAGGCTTATTCCACTTCATCCCTCTTTCCCCCCAGAAAATAGATCATCCAGAAAGTTGTTTGCACTCAAATGCTTTAAGCAACTCATGTTCCTGTCTGTGGAGAATGTGCAAATCAAATCCCACTAAGGTGCCATCAGCATTTTTCTTTCTTCTACCAAAGCACATGTTTTTCTGATCCTTCTTCCTCTCTCAAGTGATAAATGGGAGTGACAATCCCATCTGGCCGAGCTAACTTGTTGCAATGAGAACAAAATGGAAACATATGAGAGGTCTGGCAGGACTTGCACTGGCTCACTCAGCAATTTAGATTCCTCCCTTACCTTGGCAAATGGACTACAGCATGGATGGAACATTATCCCATGAGATGCCTCTAGGTCACAAATCCCCCATAACTATGGCAGAAATAGGCTAGTTTGAAGAGAGAGAAGAAATCGCACAGCAGGAATCAAAATACTGCAACAGACACATTGCCAGGCAGAAGTTCCAGGAAACATTGAAACATAACACTCATAAATGACCTTGTGACTCAGGTATTTTTGCTGTCTACTGCATCACTCCTTTGGGAAACATTCAGTAACCCCTTTCATACAAGACATTTAATTCAGACATGGGGAGGAAAGAACTAAATATGTGTATCAATTAGTCAATAGAATTAAGCCAGCAAATTAACAGTTATTAGACTTATTTCCAAACATACCTATGTTTGGAGGGAAAATAAAGTAGCCAGGAAGTGGGAAGGAAGTCATATCATCCTAGCAGGTTTTGATGCACCTGAAAGGCATTTTAAAAGTAGTTGAAGGGTCATGTAATCCAACACTGTGTGCTGAGAGAAGGAATGGGTGGGAATGTCTTCCTTCTCACTTGAGATTTTAAATTTACAAGGTCAAGGTAGCCCTGGTAGTCAGCCATCTTTGCTTTTGCATCAAACACATCAAAATAAGAACTTTGTGGATTAAGTCACGGTCTCTCCAGCGATGCATTTTGTTCCAAGTAGTTCAGAAATAACACCACTCTGGAAACTCACTGTGCACACTTGATTGAACCCAGTTTTCTGATATATCTCTGATCTGATGCTGTGCAGATATTTTCTTCATTCCTGACCATTAGTAATGCTGGCTAAAAGTGATGAGACTTATAACTCCAAATATCTGGAGTACTGACATCTATATTCATCCATATTGTTTCGAAACTAAAAGGTTGCATTTAAGTGTTGCAGCCAAGTTTTAGTGGTTATTCCTAGACTTGACTTAATTGATTTGTCTGGTCTTTTTTAGAAACCCTGTAACCAATGCCTCGGAACCAAGCTTATGGAATTAACACCCCTGCTATATGATCTGCACTGATTAACTGTTGGGTTCCAGGCACAATTCAAGGTACTGATTATTACCTAAAATGGAGAGCCAATTTGGTGTAGTAGTTAAGGCACCATGCCAGAATGTGGGACATTGTGAACTCAAGTCTCGCCTTAGCCCTGACAGCCAGCTGGCTGACTTTGGGCCAGTCACTCTTTCTCAGCCCAACCCCCACACTCACAGGGTGGTTGTTGTAGGGAAAATGGGAGGAAGAAGTTGTGTTGGATATATTTGCCACCTTGAGTTATTTGTAAAATTAATAAAAGGTAGGATTTAAAAAAATACATATATAAATAGCCATGTATGGTGTAGGGCCTAGCAATCTGAGGGACCACCTCTCTCCTACATTGTCTCTCCATCTTGTGTGCTTCAACAGAGTTTGAGTCCTATCAATTAACCAATGTTCTTTGGTGGATCTTCTCTGTTGCTGTATCTGCTCTTTCGAGATGACTCCCTCCTCCCCCAGAGAGCCATACAGGCTACATCTTGCCTGTCTTCCTTAAAAATCTGGCTTTTCCCTCAGGTTTGTAATTAAATGGATGGACAGGCCTGTCTGAACTGCAGGGGGATGTTCCCTTGAACAGTCATTGTATGGATGTTTGTTGATTTTGTGGGATTGTACTTCTTTTAACTTTGTGAAGCCATCCAGAATCATTTGGAGTTGGGCAGCCTAGAAATTTAAACAAACAAACTCTACAGATGTAGATGAGCATATGAAGACATGGAAGATATGCAGACAGCATGATATCAGCATCATGTAATCTAGTAATGAGTTGCCTTCTTTCTAAATTGAAATGTACTCCTAAAAACCATATGTATAGATACTGTAGTATGCATTGTTCTCAAGGATCAAAAATGGATGGAGGAGAATGTATACAAAACATCCTGACAAATCCAAAGCCGCCTACACAGCCAGAATTGAAACAAGACTTCATGTTTCCTTTTCAGTTCTATGTTATTTCTAGATTTTCCCCTCCCACTGGTTTCAATGGAAAGGGAATTAAGTCAGTGGTGGGATTCCGCCAGTTCGCACCACTTTGGCAGAACCGGTAGCTAATTTTTTGTTGCCCAGGCCCAGAATGGACTTCCAGAAGTGGCATCCACACAGAGAACCGGTTGTTCACATATTTGAATCCCACCACTGAATTAAGTGTGTCAGTTGCCGAAAAGGCGTGTTATTTTCCCCATTCCATATGTACGTTAAGGATACGGAGCAAAAGGTGTGAAATTCAGTGGATTCAAACAGTTGTTAAACAAATGGTTGTAAGTCAAGGACTACCTATATATGAAAACAGTATTGTAATCCTACAAAAGGCACCAACAACTAAAGCACTGTCTAATCTTAGCTTAAATAAGTTTGGTTAAGTGATTGTCCCTGTACTTTAAACAACTATTACTTATGTGAACGGGGGGGGGGGGGGGGGATGGGTGCTATCCAGGAAAAACAAATACTTTTAAAAAAAAATAACCCAAATCACTTTTATTCGATTGGAACATTATTAGAATTTATCTCAAACATATTTTACTGTATAACTTATAAAGGGTAGGTTGTGATGGATATATAGCAAATGTACTGCTAATAAGAAAATGCTGTACATCAGTTTAAAAAAAGCATTTAAATTACACCTATGGAGGCAGCAGGCTTTGATGAATTGGATGTCATATTAGAGAAAATGTTTAATGGACTCTATTACATCTTAAATCTCCCAGTTGCTAATTAGAGAATGATGTTCTGCTCAGATCACAGAGCTCAGAGAATGTTTTTAAATATTCCATGACAGTTATTAATGTCAGGCTTCTCCAGTTTTAGAATCAAGAAGTACTATGATTACCTGAATCCTCTAATCTGTGTAGATGGTAACACTTTCACATTTGACATGGAATTCTGATACGTAGCCTGCCTCTGCAAAAGACCATTTAAAACTTGCAGAGCCAAAGGTTTGGTCCACTCATACACTTACATGTTATATAAGTGCAGTGATTTCAACTATATCAGATGAAAGCACAAGAAGAACCCTGCTGAGTTAGACCAAAAGTCTTTTCTTAATCCAACAACTTGTTTGCCACAAGCGCCAACCAGACGCTTCTGGAAAGACCACAAACAAGACCTAGAATCTTAGAATTATACAGCTGTAGGAAACCACTTTTATCCCATCGTTTCTGTATCACTACTTAAGGCAGGAACCTAAATTAACACATTCCTAACCAATGGTTGTCCAGCCTCTGCTTGAAGACATTCAGTGAATGGGAAACTACCTCTCTGGGCAAAGGGTTCCACTGTCAAACTGTTTTTACTGTTAGGAAGTTAAAAATCTTCCTTTCTGTAGTGTGAAACTATTACTCCATGGCTTGTACCCCAGAATAATATCTAGCTTTCTTCTGACTGACATCATCAAAAGTATTTGAAGAGGACTATCATATCCTACCTCAGTCTTTTCTTCTCCGGGCTAAGCGTTTCCAGATTCTTCAAACTTTCTTCATATGACTTAATTTCTAATCTCAATTCCTTTTTTGACATTATTTGAACCTTTTCTCATTTTTCTAAGATGTATATATGTAGATACACAGCTCAAGGTGGGACCTGTCCAAAGCAATGCAGAATATAAAAGCACTATGTATTTGAAAATTACACTTTCACTGATGCAGCCTAAAACTGTTAACATTTCTTCTTCTTTTTTTTTGCAGACAAAAACATCTCTAGTTTGTATTAAACTACTATTCCAAGGTCTTTTCAGCAAATGCTGTTACAAGGCAAGGATTTCCCCATTCATTTCCATACATTTTATCTTTGTGTTCTAAGTAAAGAACACCCAGCCCAATGTGGCATCTAGAAAATCTTGCCTGATCTTATAAAGCAAGATAAGATTGCATTAACTGATACTTAGTTGGGAGTTCACCAGCCAAGGGTCCCCAACCCCCAGCCCACTACTGGGCTGTGAGCCATTCAGAACCGGGCCGCAGAAGTGGCAGGCGAAATGAGAGTGCTTTGATGACCAATCAGGTCACGCCTATCATTTTGAAGCCAGTGATTATCACTTTAGGAACTATTTGTGTCATCTGCAGATTTGATAAGCATCATCTTTTCATCCAAGTAATTAATAAAAATGTTGATTTATAAACCAAAGACCAAACCTTCTGGTTCTCCATCTTATTCCAATTTGGTAAGAATCATAGATAAGTAGTGTCAGAAGAATAATTTGGGATTCCACCTTGAGCCGGGGTTGCACAAGAATAAATAAAAATGAAATCCAGACATCAATTTAAATTCATCCTCTGCCCGTGTTTCCATTCATCTTAAGTTTCAGTCCGGCTTCCTCATTTTGTTTTTTCCAATTGCCTGGTAGAACTCCTACCTTCTTATTCAAAGAGACGGAGCCAAATTGTTCTGCTGGAATTCATCCTGAGTGTTTCATAAACAAGAAGAATGCAAACAAATAAATGCCTGTTAAGATTTTTGCCATTTGCATTTAGCAACTGGTAATCCGATTATTTTCCCTTCTTTTTATTTAGAACAGCACTGAAGATTTCCTTTTGGCTATTCTTAGCTTTGTTTTGCCAACCTTAACTTATTTTACCTTTAGTCTCTTGGTTACTATCTCTGTAATTTTGTAGTCTCTGTAGTATCTCTAGCACAGTGATGGCGAACCTTTTAGAGACCGAGTGTCCAAACTGCAACCCAAAATCCACTTATGTATCATCGGGTGCCGGGTGGATGTGGCCCATTGGGTGGGCGTGGCTGCGGTGGTAACGGCAGACTGGGTGGGACCAAAAAGTTCAATCAATCAATTCCAACTTTCCGAGATCTTTTTTTTTCCCGCGAGAAGTTGAAATTGATTGATTGATTGAACCTTTTTTTTTTTGCACACGGCGGCGGAGGCCTAAAGCGAAAACATTTTATAAAACCTAGCTGAAGGTCTAGGACTGGACTGGGGCGACGGCACGCGTGCCCACAGAGAGGCCTCTGCATGCCACCTGTGGCACCCGTGCCATAGGTTCGCCACCACGGCTCTAACATGTGCTATTGTAAATGTGTAAATGCTTTTTTTGCCATAGTTTAAATTTTATATTTGTGTTTTATTGGTGTTTCTGTATTTTCAATTTTGTATTAGTGTTTTATTGATTTGAGATATAAATAAATCTACTACTATATCTTTCTTGTTCTTCTGTATCATTCCAGCTTCCATTTCTATTCTTTTTTTTTAATGTTCATGTTTTCATAAGTCCTCTGTGTAAATACATTTCCTTTTTATGAAATCTTGTTTGGGGAAATTGTTTACAATAGTATTTTTTCTATCTCCTTTATTGGGAACTCCCAAAGCTTCTATTTTCATTGAGCTTCTCAACATGGAAATCTACTTATCATTGTTCTGAGCTTATTTAAACATCCCTCCTTGAAGTCTATTCGAAATATTCAACTACACATGGTTTTAGTTTCTTATAAAATCAACAGCTCCAATATTATATCTTCCTCCCAAAATTCCTGCTACTTCTGCTGGTTCAGCAAGGAGTTTCTTATTGGCTAGCACTTTCAAAGATCTTTCTGTACTACCCTCCAGTCTCTGAATGAGAAGGATTTTAGCGAGGCTAGTAAGAAGCATCTTGGTGAAACCACTCTAGATAAAATCCACATTCCAACAGATGCTGGGAGTGATTAAAATCACTCTTTATTGCTACTTTGTGCCTCTTTCAATGATCTATCATTTTTAAAAAAGCATCTCCATCTGGTCCTTGGTTGGGCAGGCAACTCAAAACACTGACAACAATATTGCCTTAATTCCAATAATACTAACCTAAACTCTCTCCGATGTATTGCCGTATTGATTCACCAGAGTCAATGTGGATTCTCTTTTATTGCTTCTGTTCTTTTTGATGAATTATATTCTACAATTGCTTAACTCCAAAAATGGGAATCATTCTGTTAGGTTTACTTTATTGCTATTTAGTCATATTTGCCTTGCTGTAACTAGGAATTCAAGCTTGTGTTGTCTATTCTTAGCATCGTTGAATAGGCCACAAAGATCTTCAATGTATGGTTAATGTTCTAAAACATTTGTATAGCCACCCTCCCCCATCTTAGAGCAAACTCTGAGTGGCTCTTAATCAAGAATAAATACAACATAAAAACCATATAAAAACTATTAAACCATAAGCATTAAAAACAAAATCTATCTTCTTGATATTTCATTAGAAGATTTAATAGGTCTATAACAGCAACACGCACACTGCTTTCTATATATTTTATATATACAGGTAGTCCTCGACTTAACTGAGCCCAAAATTTATGTTGCTAAGTAAGACATTTCTTAAGTGAATTTTGTCCCATTTTACAACTTTTCTTGCTACAGTTGTTAAGTGAATCACAGCAGTTGTTAAGTGAACCTGACTTTCCCACTGACTTTGCTTTACGACCTTTCTTGCCACAGTTCTTAAATAAATCACTGCAGTTATTAAGTTAGTAACATGGTTGTTAAGTGAATCTGGCTTCCCCATTGGTTTTGCTTGTCAGAAGATTGCAAAAGGTGATCACATGACCCCAGGTCACTGCAACCGTCATAAATATGAACCAGTTGCCAAGCATCTGAATTTTGATCACATAACCACAGGGACGCTGCAACAGTCCTAAGTGTGAAAAACTGTCATAAGTCACTTTTTTCAGTGCCATTGCAACTTTGAACAGTCACTAAGTGAACTGTTGTACGTTGAGGACTACTTGTACTTGGTAAATTTATTTATCATGGAAGAAACAATTTGGGAAACGTAATTAGCTAACTCCATAATCTCTCTGCCTCAAAATGCAAGGAAGGGATAGCAGAAGTGAGTTTTGAATGCTTTCCTTCAAGGTTTAAACCTCATTCTAGTTTAGGAATCATTGTGCAGAGTCATTGTGTTAGTCTTTTCCAATAAAAACAGTCTTGTGAGCTCTTAAATAGCTTATTGTCACAAACCTTTGTGAACCAGTCTACTTGATCATGGTAATACTTCTGATATCTAATAGAGTGGACTGTGTTCCATAGAGGCTTATGCAATAATACGTTGGTTAATCTTATGTTGTTTTTACGATAGAGAACACAGTCATTATCGAAATGAACAAGTTGAGGCCACATACATCGGCAGTCTCCATTATAAAATTTGACCATATGTAAAACCTCTCCATGTTTTGCCACTCTGGTGAAGTTGTTTCATATCCCTTGCATGCTCTTCCTATTATTTTTTCAGCAGCAGTTGCTGAGTTATAAGAGTTATTCATCTTTGGAATTCCTCTGGATTGTCACCCTCCTCTTTCACCTTAATGAACTGGTTTAAAAAAATCTTTAGAGGTCAGGGTTCACAGACTGTCTGGCTGGTCACTACTGATACGATTAATCTCTGCAGCTCTTGGGATGCCAGCAGAGTGTTCTGCACAGCTCCCTCAAATACTCTGAATTATTCATAAAGTAATAAATGTTTTTGCAGCTTTGCTGTCATAGTATTGCATGGAGTATAAAAAATAAGTACACAAGTTTAATTTGGATATTGTGCCTTTATGTTGTTATCCTCCAAACTGTCTCTCATTTTCTCATCATGGATGACATACACATTTTACAGCCTTGCACTATGCTTGCTTTCATATACCCCATACATATGACTGACGATGGACTTTGCTAAATCTTCCATATTTCTGATCTCTTTCTTTACCTATTAATTCTCTTGCAAAAAGCAAAACAGTGTACATTATTTATACTTAGAAGGACACTCCCCTGTGATGTGTGTTAAATATTTCAGGTTAGATGGGCCTCAGAATAACCTGATGAATACTAATACTGCTGTAGCTTGTTGAAAAAGCTAGAGTTAACTCAGCTTATACAGTATTAGATATGAGATTGAGCCACAAATCACAATCCAAACTTTGTGAATTAGAATAACTATACTAAAGTCGAGCAAATCTGTCAATTTCAGTTTCTCTGTTTCTCATTTTTACAAATTGTCAAGTTGACTATTCAGACTTCAGTTTAGTGCATAAAATACACGCTGCACACACACATTCACACCTGTCAATGTACATTTTTGCAAACATATTCTATGTGTGTTTGCAATTTTGTTCAATGTGCAAATAATTTCCCTAATATAATGATTTTGTATATTATTTTCATAAATATGTGTATATTTATAGGGCTTTTTCCTAATGTGCTTCTTTATTGCCAGCAAACTTACAGTGTTGAATTTCATGTATTGTGAATGATACATTTTTGATTGTGCACTGGATTAAACATGTAGAATGTTCACATTCAAATTGAAAATAAATAAATTTTCCCTCTTCCTCTTAATTTCTAGTTCTCAGAAGACAGTAAACTAAATCAAAATCACACCATGCATCTATAGTTTAGGGGTTTGTTTGTTTTTAATTATTAAATTTATATGGATGCCCAACTTACACATAGGTGATTCTGGGCAGTTTACAACATTAAATCCATGACATAAAATCTATAATCTCCACCCCTGTGGCAGGAGCAACACAATCAAACCAACCACTGGTAATTCCATCTCCCTTAGGGGTCTCCAAGCCAGCTGACAAAACCATGTCTTCAGGGAGGGTCTTTCAGAAAAGCAACAAGATGGGTATCAATTGCACTTCCAGGGGAATGATATTCCATAAGGAAGGAGCTGCCACCAAGAAGGCTCTTTTTTACAGTTGAGGCTAATGTGTTATCTATACAATAGTAGACTGGCTAAAGTTCTGCATTTGAAAAAAAGAGAGAAATTTCATTTGAAATTGAACAAAGAAAAAATGGAGAATATATTAATATTCAATAAATAATATTCAATCATCTCCCTCTCTCCCTCTCTCTCGGAAGATGGTTCAAAATAGGCATCATACCGTCATGCATCTCAACAGCACTGGGATTTGGGAAAAGTTGCTTTTCGTTTTAGGGAGCATGAGGTTTCTTTGCTTTTTAAACTATGGTAAGCTTATTTTTATGGATTATATCAAAGTCAAAGTTTCCTTATTGTAGGAAATTGAATGATAGGTCTTCTGCAGTGGCCCTAAGGGCCACAAAGAATTGTTTAAGTTCACGTATCATCCAGGGGCCATTGGCTATCCAACCCTATTACAGTACAGTAAGCATAGGATGGCTCAGATTAAGAACACTAAATGAAAGGTAGGAAATTTAATTCTCCCTTCCAGATCTATTATGCAGAAGGAAATTAATTATCTGAACGTGCTTGGATTTATTCTTTAAGACCTCAGGGGCACTAATGGATTAAAATGTAGAGGGGAGAAAAGAGTAGAGATAAATTTTCTGAAAAATAAAATAAAAAGAGACCTAAGGATTAAACTAAAGAATTTCTCCAAGTGCACTAGTCCTGACAAGAACCAGAACTTTGTACATTTATTCTAATAATAAAGGAGATGCAAATATGCTGTACCTTTAGTATCACTTCTGCTGTTAAAATGTGTCTTAAAACCCAACAGTTGCAATACAGTTTAACTGAGTTATTGTAAGTTAAATGCATAGTTAGCATAGCAATCATACTTATGTGTTACTAAACAATATGAATATGGGTGGAAAATAAGGATAAATCCATTCTTTTCAAAATGGTGGTTTGTGGGTTTTGCCTATTCTGGGTTCCCCTCCCCCCATAAAAACTGGATTTTCTTGACCAGAGTAGAAAGCTAACATTTAAATTTCCCAGAGTGCCCTAGTTTAATGCTTTGGTGGCACATACTGGAACATTATGGGAAGTTTAAATGCTACATTCCTTAGCCATGGCTCAAAAAAGTTCAAACCAGGCTGAATAAATCTGATCACTTATCCTGCAGAATATATAGCTTTTTAATTGTTGAATTATTCTATGATACTTATTATTTTCAGTTTTGATACTAAAATATTCTCCACCTTGATACTCTTTTCAATGGGCTCTGAAGACATGGTTTGCCAGTGGGCCTGGGCCCCCAGGATGATACAGAGCCCATCAAGTGGGTTTGTTAGATTGTTGTTGCCTGAGGGGTGGGGTTTTATTGAGTTTTGTTTTATTTCTTTAAACCTCCTGATTAAAAAAAGGACTCCCTGCGGATTTTACTAAGCTAGTTGTTGCCGACTAGCGGAGCTCATCTCCATTTTGAGGCCATTGAGCCAGCAGTGTCCAAAGACATTTCCGCAGTCAAGTGGCCAGCATGACATCACAGAGTACTGTTACTTTCCCACCAAAATGGTACCTATTTATCTACTCGCATATGCATGCTTTCAAATTGCTGGTTGGCAGGAGCTGGGGCATGGACAGGAGCTCATCCCATCATGTGGCACTTGGGTCTCGAACCTGGGCTGCCGGTTTTCCAGCAAACAAGCCCAGCATCTTAACTGCTGAGCCACCGCACTGCCCCAAGTCTCCTGAGCAGCCATATAAATTTGCTTAATAAATAAACCAAGCTATATGAATTGGCAATAACTGATGAAAGGCAGGCAAATGTAAGTTTCCATTTTCTACTAAGAAAATGGAAGGCTTTTAGGCTTTAGGCTTTGTTAATCCACCTCCATTAGATTTTCAATGAGAGATGGAGGGGGGGAGAGAGATGAAAAAAATGTGTTCTTGTGACTTCATCTTCAGTTGTTCAGATTTCTCTCCTGAAAAATGTTTCAAGCAGTCTCACTGTAGCCAGTTTGGCTAAATATGCTGAGCCTCCTATGTTGGATGTTGTAAATCAGCGAAGACAATAATTCATCCACACACGAGAGTTATTTACAGTGCATATGGGTCTTTTGTACTGGTGAAAGTAAACATTCTTGATGGACGGGAATTCTCCCTGGATCAAAAGTGCAGGGCTCACCCAGTTTAGAAGACATAATTTCTATCCTAACCTCCCAAATGCTTTCACATGTAGGCTTCCTGACATGTTCTAATGAAACTTTGCCAAGATTATCTGTGCTTCCAAACTGTGCTTTGCAAATCTCAAAGCATGCTTTTGGTTCATAACTATCAACATGACAATATATCCACATATACTCATCTGAATGCTGTTGCCAACTCTGATGACAGAAGACTGAGAAATAGAATCAAGGAAGGGAAAAGATAGAACTAATCAGCTTGGGGAATATCCCTGTACTTCCAAACATAATTCATGGAGTTGGATTTCTGCCATGAAGTTGAACTAATCATGCTAGGAAAGAAGCTTCTCTTCAAGTGTTGTGCCTGATTCCTTGTACACCACTTATGCTGAACTGGAGTAACATTGTATCAAAAAAAGGTAAACAAAACAAGTTCAAACCCTAAATTTGTCTGTGCTTCTTTTCAGATATTTCTCCTCTTCTCCAAATTACAACAGTTCAATTAGTCACTGTTCAAAGTTACAACAGCACTGGAAAAAGTGACATGACAGTTTTTCACACTTATGACCATTACAGCATCCCAATGGTACGTGATCAAAACTCAGACATTTGGCAACTAACTTATATTTATGACGGTTGCAGTGTCTCAAGATCATGTAATCACCTTTGCGACCTTCTGACAAGCAAAGTCAATGGGGAGCAACCACGTTACTAATTTAACAACTGCATGATTCACAGAACATCTGGGGCAAGAAAGGTTGTAAAATGGGGCAAAATTCACTGTCTCACTTAGCAATAGAAATGTTCAGCTCAGTTGTGGTACATATATATAGTTTGAAAAGGAAGTACAAGGACAAGTCCTCTGCCCAAGTCATTTTTAGAACCTAAACATAATGAACTTATATTAATAAGCTCACTTTGGGCCACAGGCTTTTAATAAGCACTATTTTATGAAAGAAGAAGGAAGGACAATACAGAATATTTTATGTTTTTAAAGATAATTATTTATTAGCTATAAGAAGAAAGAATTGAAAAGTAAGAAAAAGTTGCACTGACAAGCAGCATCAGTTCCACTCTCTTCAAATGCCTATTTCAACTCAAGAATTGACTTTGCCTGTCCCATCATCTGCAACTCTTGAATTGTCATTTGGACAACCCTAAGCAGTCATCTGCCCTCACTTCCAGACCAACTGTAATTGCATCACTTTGCCCAACTAAAGAAATCAGCAATGTAAACGCAGTTTATCAAGGCAAAGAATTCTTTCCTTGGATTTAACATAGTATAAAAAAAGTTGGAAGGCACCTTGGAGATCATCTAGTCCAGGGCTTTTCAACCGGTGGTACGCGTACCACTTGTGGTACATTAATGAGTGGCAGGTGGTACGCAGCCCTGCCTAGCCAAGTGTAGTGGGGAAGGGAAAGAGCCAGCACAGGCAAGGACTTACTGTGAGAGAGTCCTCTGGAGCTGCAGTGGCTGGGGAGAGACAAAGGCCCCAGACTCACTTCTGGCTCACCTTCCCCCCTGAGAAAGGAGGAGGAGGAGTGGGGGGCGGAGACAGGAGAGGCTATAAAAGGAGGCAGTTTGGGTGGGAGAGAGAGAAAAAGCAGCAGCCTTGGGAGGAGGCAGAGTCAGCTCTACCTGCACTGAAGGGAAAGAAGAAGGAGGAGGGTGGGGAGAGAGGAGAGGAGAAGAGATCAAGCAGGCCGGCCATGAGCTGATCTAAAACTGCTGTGGCAGCCACCTGTGCTGACAGCAGCAAACAGGCAGGAAATGCAGTGGGGGAGGGGTCGCCCTCCATGAGGAATGAAAAAAAGGAGCAATGGCTGGAGGTGAGGCACGAGGGAGGGAGGGAGATGGAGAGTGGAAGGATTCTTATGTCCTTTTGTGACTTTGAAGTTCTGGGATTTGTGCAATGTGGGCTTTGTGTTCTTAAGGAGTGTTTGGCAATTTCTATTTGACTGATGGCTGATGTCTCGTGTTAGCTTCTATTGCTCTGCTATTGTTAGCTGTAAATTTTGCTGCAAGGGATTTTGAAGTATTTTTCTCCTGAATGGATTTCTCCTGTAGCATTCCTTTACTTATGAATGGAGCCATTTGGGGAGGCTACCTTAGCCGCCAGCCAGTACTTAGTTACATTTTTTTTCTTAAGTACTGGCTGCCAGTTCCTTAACTTTCTTTTCTAGCCAGTAGCTAATTCTTAAAGGGGAATGTGCCTTTTTAAGCTAGTTCCTTCAATGGCTTCTCTTTTCTGTCTCTGGAGGCTTTTCCTTGTTTGATTAATATATGGAAGAGGGAAAATATGGGGGGGTGTTTCAAATTCTTCCTTCAGAAGGAGATGGGAATGAGAAAGAGGGAGGCAGGGATAGAGGGAGGGAAGGAAGTCCCCGCCTTAGCACTTGGCCACCAGCAGCCCTGCCATTGACTTTGCTTGTCAAAAGGTTGCAAAAGGGGATCACATGACCCTGGGACACTGTGACTATCATAAATATGAATCAGTTGCCAAGCATCCAAATATAAATCACATGACCCTGGGCATGCTGCAATGGTCATAAGTGTGAAAAATGATCATAAGTCATTTCAGTGCAACTGCAACTTTGAGCAGGGTGTTTTTTTTTTGGTCATCAAGTTTTTGACACCTTGCTAGATGGTACTCGAATATTGCCATATCCTAAAAGTGGTACAATTGGTGAAAAGGTTGAAAAGCCCTGATCTAGTCCAATCTCCTGCTCAAGAAGGAGACCCTACCATTTCAGATAAGTGGCTGTCCAGTCTCTTCTTAAAAGCCTCCAGAGACGAGGCACCCACAACTTCTGAAGGCAAGCTGTTCCACTGGTTAATTGTTTTCACTGTAAGGAAATTTCTCCTTAGTTCTAGGTTGCTCTCTCCTTGATTAATTTCTATCCATTGTTTCTTGTCTTGCCTTCTGATGCTTTGGGAAATAAGTTGACCACCTCTTCTTTATGGCATCCCCTTAAATATTGGAACACTGCTATCATGTCTCCCCCTAACCCTTCTTTCACTAGATTAGATATACCCAATTCCTGCAACCATTCTTCATAAATTTATTGATAAATTTAATTTATAATATATAATTTATAAATATATACATTTATAAATATAAATTTATTCCTGATTGAAATCATTATTCATTTATCCATTTCCTTCCCAGGAAATCCTTTAGCTATGTTTTCTCTCCACTTGTTTCCTGGGATTATTCTAGTTCTTAATTTTATCATCACTCTCTGCCTTGTGCACTGTAGCTTGTATCCTTGATATTATCTGGCAGAAAGTTCTCAGGACTGCTCAGCTCTTGTTAAAACCACACTGTTTAGTTTAAAGTGGTTAAGGATCTTGGAATTTTGGAACTAGCATTTCCCCACTAATGTTACAAAAAGACTAATTAATCTGCTAAATTAAAAAGAAACATGGACCCTTTTGATGTCACAGAAAAATAGGCCAATCTTACTAAGAAAGGATGGGGAAACAGGGAGAAAATGAGACAAGAATGAAACAAAGTGGATTGAAAAATTAGCAAGGGAGATGTGACAACATTCACCAAGTAACTAATTTAAGATATTTTTTCTTAATTTTCACTGATATTTCAATGAAAAAGTATCAATTACTTGTTTACTGAAGGAGTTAAGTGGTGAAGGCACAGTTTTGAATCTTACTGGTCTTATTCTGCACCACCTACTTGGATTCCTTAAGATTCATGTGTTCTGGTCACTAAAAATAATGTTATGTAATCAAAACATTTTTGCACAATATTCTTTTGTTCAAGAAGAGCAAAACGTTGGGTAATTCAAGGAAAAGGTTCATAGGTCCATAAATTTTCTCCTAACTGAATTTGTTTTATTTGCCTGTTTTTAAAGATAGAATGAGCTGGATTTTCTTTTGGCTTTCATTGGTACAAGCCCCATAATTCTAATGATAGTGTTTTTATATCTTGTCCCTTGCAGCATAGTAATGTGCTGAGATAATGTTTCCATCACTTCGGTAACATCTCGAGATGGCTCCCAACAGAGCAATTTTTGCAGGTCTTCATATTCGGAAAGACAAGAGTATTATTAAAGGCTATATAGTCAACATTCTAAAAGAGGATAGGATGCTTCATCTATTTTCTACAAAATCCTGTCTTTTAATTATTTGATTATAAATATATATGTAGTAATTACTACCAATAATGAAAAAAGAGCATTAAATGGATTAACAATCCTTTATCTATAAAGGCATCTACTGTATTCAAATACTCTTTTAAGCCAGTGACATCTCTTTTAGTAATCATATTGCATAGAATTGTAGGTGTTTGTAAAGAAGGTGAATCTGTCACTGGCTTATATCATTTTTTGTATCATTCCTTTTTCTGAATTACAGTAATCTAAGAATCACAGTAATATAAGGTTGTTCTCAAATACACATTTAAACAACAAGCAAAGTCAAGAGGGGAAGCTGGATCCGTTTTACAGCCATTTGAGTCACTTAACAACCATAGCAGAAAAAGATAGTAAAACTGAGAGTGACTCACTTAACAATTGATTTAGATTTAGATAACCTTTATTGTCATTTTTTCCTGTGGGCACAATGGTACACATTAAAAATGAAATTTAGTTGCTCGCTCTCAAGTGTACACATAGATAACACACATTTAAAACATACTATATACAACATATAAGTAACATATAAATAAATAAATAAATAAAAAAAATTGCCTTGATTAGGAGCAGAAATTATGGTCCCAATTGTGGTTGTAAGTTGAGGACTACCTGTAGTCATATTAATTGACTATCTGGGTGGCTCACATGTAGCCATATGGGCAATCCAGGGACAGAGAAGCCAGAAGACCACAATTTCACTGTTGTTATCTCTTCCTCCTGGCCTATCCAACAGTGTAAGGCAGTGCCTGATGGTTTCCCCTGGCTGAAATTGGAATGTTAACCACCTATAGGCAAGCTGCCATCAATCACTACAAAAAAGATATGCCAAGGTTCTGCTTGGAGTTTTCTTTTTTCTTAATCCACCCCCCCCCCCACACACACACACACAAAACACATGTTCCCTACCCACTACCCCAGATTGAGTTATTGACCTAATGACCACTAGAGGGCAGAAGAGATTGTCTCTTTTGATTATAATAGTATCAAGCATTGATTTTGTTCTTAGGATTTGATGTATGAGAAAGATATGTTAAGTTTTGGAATACTCCAATAAATCCACATATCTTTTCCAGTATAACCCTGTCTAGAGTTCAACCTGTCAATCAATCTACCTGCCATTTTTTGGTATCTACAGGGTTGCCATGTAGTAATTGCCAGATTTATGTAGCCCCAGTTCATGGCTAGATATATATTGTGGAAGAGCTGGAGTTTGAGAAAGGGGTTCTACTGTGCATATGTAGATGGACAGCATGATATACTCTTTAATTGCAATGAATTAACACCACTGCTGAAGCCAGGGTTCTCATCTGCCTCACCATCAGCGCAATGGTAACTTCAGAGAAAAATTGTCCAGATACTATCTATCTCCCTTAAATCCTCCTGAACCGCTGATGTCATAGCACGGTACCATGGAGCTAGTATTCAAAGAAAGGAACCAGTTCAGCACTATGGTGTGATTCAATGTTAGCACTCCAGTTATGGGAGGCCTACCTGGAGTGTTAAACTAACTGTACCAGTTGTAATGAACAGCAAACAAGAAAAATTTGTTTCCTGTACTGGTGCTGGTGTGAACCTTCTGCTTTCCTCATATTGCTTATCTGATGCTGATGTTATCATAGGAACTGGGACATTCTCCTAATGGGTGGGCTGGGCAGATGCTCAGCATGTCCATTAAAAACAAGAATTCCTTGAATATTCCATATAAGTGTCCTGGAGTGGAACAGAAATCCCCTAGCACTATTTTCTGGAGATAGTGATCCAGGTCTAAATGGAACTGCTTAAATCACTTTAACTTAGACAACTTCACCAGAAGGAATGGTAGTGAGAGATCCAAGAGAATCAAAGCACTGCACTCCCATTGTCTCTCTCCCAGCTGGGTGAGCAAGGCATAGCCAAAATCAGATCTGAACCCTGAAATAAATGGATGTAAAATACAACTTTCATCTGTGAGTTTCTAGATCACAAATGCAAGCACCTTGTCCTGGAAAAGGATGTCAACCTTCTGGATCCATTAAGGATCCGCCTGCTTTTTTCCACCTTCATCATCGCTATAAAGCAAATTGATTAATAAATGCTTATTAACATTCGATCAGATTCGGTATGAGTGTTCCTCATCTGCATTCTAGCTGTTATCCATGTTATCCACTCACTGCAAATTTTGTAGGTACTGTACAGATATAGATGCAAGTCAACCACTAGCCAATAAGGCAATTTCTTTACACGACAGGTTTTGATTACCATTAAATGCTAGCAAATTAGCAATTATTTAGTATTTTAACCATTTATTTTTATTGCCACAATGTGAAAAGAACTTGTAGATTTTCTGCTTCATGTATCAAATAGTCTGGCTGGATTTGAATGCCCTGTACAAAAAGTGCTAATAAATTAAGGAATTAAATCAGGTGCCAATGGACTGGTGCTGACCTTGATATTTTCATTTTTACTTATCGCAAGGATGCAAAAATAGAAGGAATGTTTATCAAATCTACAGTTTGCACAACACTGAGAGGGATAGTTAATATCTCAGAATAAAATAATCAAAACTTTAGTGAAATCAACTAAAAATAAACTGACAATTAACAGGAACAATGCAACTTCTTCTTTTAGGAAAAAGAAAACAAATGCAGAGCAAGAGGAGGGGGTTTTCTGCATACTTTCTATTCCTATTCTATTCTATTTCCATTCTATGACATCTTAAATCATTTGCATACATTACAGCCTGTAACATGAATTCTTGGCCTTGCTAAACCATGTCCTTGTGAGCTATGTATTGCAGTACTTGACAACCTTGATTTAAATATTTATGCCATATAATAATTACTAGCAGTGAGAATAAAACTATGTGTAAACATCCTGCTTCTACTGTTCTAGTTAGTAACAAAGGAATGTTTCTTAAACACTAACTTAAGATAGGATCAGGATAGCATGATGGATAGTCTGGGTCCAGCAGCAGAGTTGCTCATAAACCAATTGTGGGAAAGTAGCCAGTGACCATAGTAGCATGTGCTGTAGTTTACTCCTATCACGTATCCAAAAATAATACATCAGAGATGAACAAGGTAATCTGGACTCTCCCCAAATAAAGTTACCAGATATCTGAACAGGCAAAGGAGGACATGGACAGTTGGAATGGGAGACAAATAAGGTGAAAGGAGGACACATTAATTGCTTAACTTTCTTCGCATTTGCAACCTATATTACAGCAAAAAAAAGTACCAGAAAACATACTTAGTAAATTAGGACAATTTTGGTGGGCAAGTGCTGCACTTAACATTCTCAGGGAGGAGGCAAAGATGGAGGAATAATCCAAAATAGTCAAGTTGGAAGATCTGAAAGATCAGGTTAAGAATAGATTATGGAGAAAATCTATCGATATGGTTGCTAAGAGTTAACAACAACTTGATGGCACATAATCAATTTAAAAAAAAAAAAAGATACATGTTTACAACCAAGATGTTTAATTATTTTTAAAAAAGAAGTATGGCCACACAGAATAACTAAGTTGGAAGAGACCTTCAAGAATCCCATAGAATAGGGATTGGTAATATGACACTTCTCATTCCCATGGAGCCTTAATCTTGATTTAGACATGTCTACTACACCTGCGCATAGGCACTAACGCATACCTATGCTGCGAAGGAGTTGATGGGTATGTGTAGGTTGCAGATGGCTGCGGACAGGCCAATATGCACACCTCCCAAATCTGAATTATGTGCTGTGTGGAGATGCGCATCCTGCATACTGATCAGTTGATCCAATTCTGTGTTTTGTTCTTTGAGTGCCCCCTAGCCAGAAGGTTAACATTCACAGATGTATCAATGCAACAGCTATGCAACCATCTCCAACGCATATGCTCCTCCACATGCAATAATAAAAGAAGTGTAATCTTAGCTTTAGACCGTCCTTCCCTACTGTACAGGATTTTCTATACTTTTGAGTCGCCATTTAAAGAAACCTGAAAGTCAATTCTCATATCAGGCTCGGACAGATTTCCCTGTCATCACAATCCAAATCTATTATGTTGAGTAGGAAGCAAGCCCAAATGTGTCTAATGAAACTTTACTGATAGGAAACAACAAATTAAATTGCAGGTATGCTGGTCAGTTCTATCAAATCCATATATTATATAATACTTGTATATAGGATGAAGCTTTTAAATGATACATGTTTTATACATCATAATTATCCTTCTGAGTAAACATTTGCAGTATTTTTATGGGTTCAGAAGACCTTACTGATCTTTCTTATGATGGAATGCTGACACCTTCTGGATGTAAAAGAAAATGCTGAAAGGCTTCTATTTCATTTAAGAGTGGGAAAATTGGATATTTTTTCGCCATAGCAATCATTACATTTAAATAGCAAACCTAAAAAGGATAGCGCTTTTAAAAACATCAGGACCAATTAAATGACTAGAAAAAACTATGAATTAAAGATTAAATTATTAGGTTTGGCTGAAAATGCTTGATGCAACCTTAGGAAAAAAGAAAAACACAAATCTGGAAGAACGAATATATAAAATCATATATACATTGGTGATACCAAAACTGGATTACAGTCCCTATTATTTTTCTGTTTCACAAGCATAAAATAAATATTCTATGCCTACTTCATGGTCAATCCAAGGAAAATTTTAAAGTCTTCATTTCATTCAAGAATGCTAGGATTATTTTTCTGGAGGAGCCAGAAATCCAATGGCACTAAGAATACTCGCAAACTCCTAATTATAGCTCTTATATAGGTTCAGCTTAAAAATTGTGTAAGTAAACTTACAACAAAGGATCTGATTCTATATTAGTACTAGCCTGACTATTCTCACCTATTCAGAAACATGACACGAGCATTGTCTACATAAAAAATACACGCTGTTTCATACAATATTTCATATGTATTGCACGTCTTTTTTCCTGTTTAAACATTTGCAATCTGGAGCCCTCCCATTGTATCTGATGTCTCCCATAATCTCTGGGGAATTATGGGAGCTGAAAATATATCTGGAGCAAACTAAATTATAGAAGGCTGTTCTAACTTATATGTTGATCAAAATCCCTGGCATAAATGGAAAGGAATGTTTTATCTATTAATTTGTCAGACCCTGCAAAGACAGAGTACAGGAGATTAGAGAAAATGTTTGTTTGTTTGTTTGTTTGTTTATTACCAGCTGAAATGACCTCTGGCAACTTTGGAAAATTAAAGACATAATCGCACATAATAAGAATATATAGTAGGAATGGAATGGAATGGAATGGAATGGAATAGAGTAGAGTAGAATAGAATAGAATAGAATAGAATAGAATAGAATAGAATAGAATAGAATAGAATAGAATAGAATAGAATAGAATAGAATAACAGAGATGGAAGGGACAAATCTGTCTTTTTATTGTTCAGGGTCCTTCTTTTTCCTCAGTGTTGTGCTCCTTTCTTCAGCAAAAATCTCATGACATTCTGTGCTCATATCTTCTAGGGAGGGAGAGAGGGAGAGAGGGAGAGAGGGAGGGAGGGAGGGAGGGAGGGAGGGAGAGAGAGAGAGAGAGAGAGAGAGAGAGAGAGAGAGAGAGAGAGAGAGAGAGAGACTATTGTATGGAAAAATGATTTTTTATACTATCTAATTTTGATTCTACTGCAGACATATTTTTTTTCTTAAAAGAAATTTGATTATCCAAAATTGTGATTCATTTATAAACTGTAAGCCAACCAGAATTACCTTATAGAGAAGATGGATAGCATATCAATTTAATAAATAAAAAATAAAATAAAATAAAAATTATTCTGTTCCAATTCAGGTTCTACATCTCAACAGGAAATTCCAGTTTCTATAAGGGAGGTAAAGGTGTGCCTGTCAAGTGTCCTTGTGTAAACCCGACCTGCCCTTTCCATAAGAAAACATTCCTTCATACTTTTAGCTGAATGCAGTTCTACAACTGGGAACCCGGAAGGATGCCTCTATCCGAGAACAGCCAGAAGACAGGGATGTTTGCTCAATTTTATTTATTTATTAAATTTGTATGGCCACCCATCTCAAATACAGACGCTGGATGGCTAATAATTAAAAACAAAATAAATTATTTTGAAAGCAAAATAAAACTGTAAGCAAAACTATAACAACATAAAATAGTAGGAAAGCAACAACACAAAACAGTGATCTCCAATGATTACAGCAAGAAACATTACTAGAGTTAATCCACAAGTGTCTATTCAAAGTTTTTCATCTTAATTATCTTATGGAAGCCAAATATGAAGATGCCACAACAGAAAAGGTTGTCTTCCTGAGTCTTGCCAGATGGAACTCTCTTGTGGATGGGACCTGGAGCATGCTCCTCTCTCTGATTTAACAGAATGGGTAAATACCAGTGGAGAGAACCAGTTCCATAAGTTACCTGACCCCAAGCCACTAGTACTTGAATTGTGCCTAGGAGCATACTGATAGCCAATGCAGCTTGCAAAACATAAGTGTCACGTCTGCTATAACATTTGAGGGTGCTTCTCCTTGATAAACTAGAGAGAGATGTTTAGTGGTGTCTCTGTAAAGTTTTATATATTGTAATTATTTAAATGAGCTTTTCTAGGATATATGCTTTTCCAAGGTGGCTTTCAAGTAACATCAACAATCCTTCTTATGGAGCAGATGGTGACAGATGGTTATTTACAAGGAAGGGGAGCTCTCTGGCTGAAGCAGGTTCTGAAGTGATGTTCACCCCCTGACCCCCCCCTCCCCCCATCTCCCTTCCATTTCTGAGATGCTTCCCACAGGACAGATGGAAAAGAGAAAGTGATACTCTCAAGTGGGACAGAAAACTTTTATCCACGTCTCAAAAGACTGAATCACATTTCTTTATCTGGTCAACGTCTTTAACCGAGAGAGCCTGTCTCTGATGTTTCTTTTAAGTACAATATTCCGTCTGTATATGGGATTCTGTAACATTGATTACTGTTTTTAAAAAGATGTTATATAGAAAAGGCAAGTATGCCAATGTATGAGGGGAACACCACCACCCCTATTTAGTTCAAGTTCTCCAAAGCCTCTTCACATGATAATGAAAAGCAAAGAACAGGGAAGAAGGAAAAAAAGTTTAAAAACTAAGCCAAATGTTACAGTTGTGAAATCAGCTGCCTAAAGGCAATCTCAGATGGCAGTTGGAGACTGAGCAAAGTTGTTGGAAGCATCTGCAATTAATGGCAATCGGGCATTCAAGGACACATCAGTCTCCACCTCTGTCTTTAAAAAACAGAAAGGCTATTAGTCCCTAGTCTTACCACAGATTCTTGTGGGATGTGCAAGAATGGGAACAATGAAGCATTATAGTATTAATATTCTGGAAAACCAGAAAGCACTAGATAAACAGGCTAAATTGTGCTCTGTTACCTAATAGGTCGGTCAACCAGTATGTTTTAGGGATTATGGTGTAGGATTGTCAAAGACAAATCCACCCTCAAACCAAGAAAACTCACTTGGTGTCTTTGAGCCAGTTTTTCTCAGCTAAAGCCACTTCAGAGGGTTACTGTTTCCAAGATAAAACGAAGAGAAAATTCCATGAAATGTGGGAGGTAAATTTAGCTAGTAATGAATAATATAACAGGGATGTATAAATCCTTTGAAAGAGGTCATTTGTAATATACATGGGTGTATGTAAAGCATACTTTTTTTTCAAGTCAAACAGTCATGGCTTTTTTTAGGCTCGCATATCAGTCTTGGAAGCTACTTCCATGAATGTGCACACAGAACTATTGTATTTTATTGGGAAATATATCACCCATGTGAGCTTCACTGGGATATAAAAATCAGTTTTCCCCCACATGCAGAATCTGCCTGCTTGACCCCTAAACACAGTGTCTGGGTAATTCTGATACATCTAAACTTCAAAAGATTAAATGCTAATAACTGCTTAAAATGTGCAGTTTTTAAAATCCAATTATGGGTGCACTTTTAGTAGTCTGAATGGCTAGAGATTCTAAACACATTAAAATGGGATCAAGCTTTCTTTAGAGCCATGTTATCTGCCTAAGGCTGAAAACAAGGCAGAGATGCAAACGAGCACCTTGGCATATGATAAGGAGTCGCTTATCATTCATCATCCTGCTTTTTGCATTGTATTAGTTTTAAGTCACCTAGAATGACTTTACAGTGAGATGGGCAGCCATATAAACATGATAAATAAATTCTGATGCAGGCCTCCAAGTAGGTGATAACTTCAGAAATGAATAAATTCTGTAGCTCAGTATTGAATTGTGGAATTCTTGGACTCTCTGAGCTTAGTTGTTGGCTTGCAGATGTTTTGTTACCTACTTGGTAACATCAGCTGGGTAGCAAAATATCTGCAAGCCAACAAAACTCAGAGAGAGCACCAATTACTTTACAAATAAACTCTGGCACAAGCTTTTCACAAGTCTGCATGTAATTAAACACATACTTGGGCAATTCCCTCTGTTCTAGGCAGTTCTCAGAATCTTCATCAGCAGCTTGTATCCAGGCAGGATACAGTCTAGGCAGAGTCCAGGCACAGCAGGATTTCTGTCGATACTGACTTAGGAAGGTAATTGGTAAAAATGAGACATGGCTCCAGATCCTGTTTGGCAGTGCACCCCAGCTTTCAAACTGCTACAACCAGGTTAACGGTGATCTAACTAAACTATGTGAAACACAGAAGGGGACAAGACGTCCTCTGTCACCTTTGCTTTTTATTTTACTTTTAAAAGTGTTGAATAGAGATATTAGACAGGATGAGGAAATAACAGGTTTGAAAATCCAAAAAAAGACCTATAAACTGAGGGTTGTTGCTGATTATTTAGTTTTGATTTCACAAAAACCTCAGAATGGCATTGAATACTTAGCAAACAAATTGAAGGAATAGAATAGAATAGAATAGAATAGAATAGAATAGAATAGAATAGAATAGAATAGAATAGAATAGAATAGAATAGAATAGAATAACTTTATTGTCACTTTAAATGTACACTAATTAGCATACATTAAAATGAAATTTTGTTGCATTCAGCTCTCAAAGGGTCACCACCTCCGATATATACTACATAAATATGACAAAAATAAATACAGAATTATTTATAGCAGGATTTAAAGTATATAAACAAAAAACAAAGATGTTGGTTAAAAATATGAGTACAAAAGCCCAAGAGACTCTGATGAAAAAGACAGGATTTAAAATTGAAAAGTTTAAATATTTATGTTAAAGTATGGAATGATATTGAAAAAGATTTATTGAGGTGGGACAAATTACAGCTGTAGTTGGGTAGAATTTCACTGAATAAGATGAATGGGGATGTTATTTCTATTTCAGACAATACCAATATTGACAACTGATGTGCCATTTAAACAATAGCAAAAAGATATTTCTGTATCGCATGGTAGAAAAATCAAGAATTAAATGGCAAGATGTCAAAGAAAGAGATGGGCTAAAATTACCTGATTTAAAATTCCTGCTTATAGTCTAGTCTGAAAGATTGTGCGACATTGAGAAATAGGAGGTTACTGGAGCTAGAAGGATATGCTTTGAGATTTGGGTGGCACAACTATTTATGGTATGGCAAAGTTAAGTTTAATATAGATTTTCAAAAATATTTTCTTAGGCATGACATCATGAGGGAATTCCTTTATAGTTGTCCCAAGATTTTTTCTTTAGAAGAGAAATGATAGTTACACAAATTTAGATAACCTATGCTGATTTACTGACGTTTTTCTGAAGGAGAGTTTAAATTAAAAACCAAACAACTGGAAGAGAAAGGTGATATTTGTCAGTGATTTATTTATGCTCAGCTGACAAACTTTTGAGATAAAGATAGTGAAATAATTTATTGTGTTAGAAACTAGAACACATTTCTAGTGTTTCTAGCGCAACCAGTCCTTGCAAATAGAAAACAAGTGCAAGTACAGGTAGTCCTCGACCTACAACAAAGTTACAATGGCATTGAAAAGTGACTTATGATCATTCTTCACACTTATGACCATTATACCATCCCCATGGTTACGTGATTTACATTCAGATGCTTGAAAACTGGTTCATATTTAGGACGATTGCAGTGTCCCAGGATCATATGACCATCTTTTGCGATCTTCTGACAAGCAAAATCGATGGGGAAGCCAGATTCACTTTAACAACCGTGTTACTAATTTAACAACTGCAGTGATTCACTTAACAACCGTGGCAAGAAAAGTTGCAAAATGGGACAAAACTCACTTAACAAATTTCTCATTTAACAACATAAATTCTGGGCTGAATTGTGATCGTAAATCGAGGACTACCAGTAGTGGGAACTGATTATTTATTTGATTTTTATAACTGTCCATCTCACTTTTACGTGACTATAAATTTTTGTCCGACATTGAAACTCCTTGCCGGTTATATACAAAAGCGAGGAACCCCGGAGGCCCCAGACCTTTCCCCTCACGAACAGACTGAGGGGAAGGTAGAGGAGGGTGGGGCTAAGGGGAATGGAAGTCCCACCAACATCTTTAGGGCTTCAACGCTGTTTCTCTAGCTTGGTAACTTACTTTATGTGTGAACTTCAACTCCCATAATTCCCCAGTCAGAATGCTGGGGTGGGAGCTTCTGGGAAATGATAAGCTCTGCAGCGAGATCTGTGACTTTCGCACCGAGGCTCACCCTAAAACCGCCGCTTCGAGCTGAGCTATTAATAGCACGGCGACGCCTCCTTCTCGCTAACCGTCAATGACGTCAAGGGAGGGGAGGGCGGCGCTCGCTTTTCAGACACGGTCGCGCAGAGAGGGTTCTTTTCCCAGCGTGCACCGCTTTGTGCTGCGTCATCGACGCCGGGCGCAAACAGGCTAGTCTCTGCGTGGCCGGCTCCGGGTGCGGTCGACGTGCGTTCAGTTCCGCGATTATTCGTCATGGCCTCTGCTGGGACTCATGTTTCTCCTGCCGCCGCGGTCGCCTCGCTCCCCTCAGCGCCGCTGCCGCCGCCGCCTCTCCCCGCCGGGATTCTGATCGGGGACCGGTTGTACTCGGAGGTATCGCTGACTATCGACCACTCGCTCATCCCCGAAGAGCGGCTCTCGCCGACTCCTTCCATGCAGGACGGGCTGGACTTGCAGAGTGAAACCGACCTCCGGATCCTGGGCTGCGAGCTCATCCAGGCCGCGGGCATACTCCTTCGTCTGCCACAGGTCAGCGCAACCGGGGCCGAACAAATGGGGAAAGGAGGGAAGGCGGTGTGCTGGGGGGGGGGCTAACGGACGGGAGGGCCCGATCTCGGCTTAACCGAAGTCCCGGCCGTTCCATTTTCCAACGGGAGAACGGAGGGTTAGAAAAGTTCGGGCGTTCGTTGGCGCCAGAAGGCCCACTGTGGCGGAGACGCAGGAGAAGGAAAAGGAGGGAGGGGGAGGAAACGGCGCTTGACGCAAAATGGCGGCGGCTTCGCGACCTCGGCCTGCTTGACAGGCCCAGCTCTGTCGCCGCTTCCGGGAAGAAGCGGCGGCGGGGGGGGGAGGTTTAGCGCTGCCGCTCCTGCGCATGCGCCTTTCTCCGGCGGCTGACATGGCTGATCTTTCTCTCCTCCCCGTCTGGGGATTGTCTTCACAGGTGGCGATGGCAACCGGGCAGGTGCTGTTCCATCGTTTCTTCTACTCCAAGTCCTTTGTCAAGCACAGTTTCGAGGTGAGTTCTAGGGGCATCGAGGAAAGGGAAGCTTGATAGACTTAAAAAAAAAAAGGTGTTTTGGACAGTTTTTGTGCTTTATAATAATATATAATGGTCAGATTCAAAGGCCGTTTTCACAGAAAAATGGGCTTTTTTTTTTCAGATTGTGGCTATGGCCTGCATTAATCTTGCTTCCAAAATAGAAGAAGCTCCTCGTCGGATAAGAGATGTGATCAATGTTTTCCATCATCTACGCCAACTAAGAATAAAAAGGTAAGGGCAGCTCCACTTTTATTACCTGAAGCATATCTATGTATTTTGTTTAATTGTACATTCTCATGCAATGTAGTCTCAAAACTTGTGGAGGTTTCAGTTGCATAGGGTTACTTTAGTAGGTTGAGGGGTCTTTGAATTGTTTCTGTACAGGTCTGTTAATATAAGTTTTTAAAAAGGGTGTGCAGACTATGGTCATTTATTTAGCTAGTTACTTCTCTGTAAGTGTTAGCAGTCTAACTTGTTTGATAACTAATTGATCAGAAATTGATGGAAGTCTAAGACATTAGGTTGGTACTTGGTTTTTTTTGTTTATTTTATGTTGCATCAGTCTTTGTTATAGTGACTTATTAAATCTGAACTCCAGTAAAAGTATTGATAGAGTCATTGGTGTAGAAGCAAGTAGGTTTTATCTAAGATACTTTGGAATATCTATATTTAATTGTTTTCAAGTTGATGGTAGTATTATTGGTTTGGACAGTTGACAGCAATTTGATTTACAGGAGATACCTGTTTTAATAGTATCCTTAGTGGTTTGAGCAAATGAAGCCTGAAAGCCATCTGAATCTAGGAACATGAACCAGACTTGCTGTTCATCGTTGGCGTGCTTTAGTGATTGATTTAGAACTGTTTTGTTGTGGAACTGCTCAGCTTTTAATATAAAAAAAGCTCTGAACTAGGGAGCTTTTTAAAAATAAATTGAAAGCTTAGAAAATCTTTAAAGAAATACTTTAGTTTCTAGACTGTTTCTTGTTTTAATCAATAAATTTTGAGTGAATTTAGTAGTGATAAAGATGATTTCAGTGATTTGTGTTACAGGATAGTGGGCCATTCTAACATGATAAATGTTTTGGATATATTTAGGTATTTATGCTAAATAAAAATATTCATTGCCTGTATTGGGAAAATACATGATTAATTTTGCTTATTTACTTTCCAAGTTTTTTCTTAAAATAAGCAATAAAAATTTCATTTTGAATGCAAATGCAGCAAGGGCATTTTCAGTTATGTTTTGATTTCAAGGGAAGCAAATATATTATGGCCAGTGAGTCTTTAAGACTTAATTATCTAGCTGCTGATTTAACAACTTGCATATATTTTAATTAATTTTTTTAAAAAGCTTATAAACTAACATTCGAAACATTGGCATGCTGCTTTAGGTGGCAGTGTTGTATAGGGAAACTATGCTTGATTTACATTTCTAATTGATCTAATTTAAATATTCTCTGAAAATTCTGCAACAAATCTGGTTATGGAAGCTTAAAATTTGGCATGCAGGTTCATTTTTTTTTAACAGGATGTAAGTATATTTCTGTGCGTGTTACAATTTTACAAACAAATCAGTTGTACATGTTATTAACTTTAGCTCTTTTTTCCCTTGCAACCGACTATACAGCGACCAGCTACATTTACCAAAGCCTGGGTGATGTGGAGTGGTTCATAGAGATGAAGCTGTCGTCATGGCAACAGTGAGTGACGTATGGAAAATCCCCAAGGAGAAGCCAGTGCTCTCAGAATAGGTCACTGGAACCGGGGACTGACAGGTTGGCCATTGGTGGACAATTTGGAAGAACTCCTGTACCTTGGGTTAAGCTTTTATCTTTGCTGTCCAGGTTTTTGGAAACTAGTAAAATGTGTGTGTTATATATGCTGTGCTCAATAACTTTATTTCATAATAATTCTGTATTTGAGGGTCCAAGGTGAACATTTCACTTTTACAACAGTGTTCCTATGTGCAGTTGACTACTCTCAATGTATAGCTTTTTATTGAATATTTTTACAGATTGCTTTAAAACTCAAGTATTTTCCTTTATGAAACACAAATCAATTGACTATGCAAATTAATCTTTAAGAATATAATTAGCATATGTTTTCAGTGATACTAGGAAATGTGTACTTTATTTCATCTGGAATAAGTCTTGTTGATTTTGAAAGAATAAAAGCTGGTGGATTTGTAAAGTAAAAGTAAATATGCATGCTTAGCAATTGAAAAAATACATGTTTTGCTTGTGAAGGTCCAGTCTCCTCACCTTGAGTATTAAAGTATTGCATGAGCACCTTGAAAGGTGCTGTTATAATAGATAATATAAATAGTTTAGTTCAGGAGTGTCAAACTGCCGGCCCACAGGTCGGACGCATCACCAGGAAATCGCACCCACCCCATTGCCGGCAATGGGGGAAAAGCTCCAATATGTTGCGCGATGTCATGTGACGTCGCGAGTTTGACATGTCTGGTTTAGTTTATACAATAAAATATCACTGGTAGGATGTGTTAGATAATTTCAATATTTGCATTTATTCTAACAAATTCAGTGAGGAATTCACAGAAAATGCAGAAAATGTATGTATTGGAAGTTACATGTTTTTTAATCAAAGCAGTACTATTCCAAAGAAGACATTTCTGATTTAAGAATGTGACTTTCCTGAAATTTATAGCATATGGATTATTCCATTTTCTTTTCTGTGCTTTATCAACAATACACAATATGGCACCTAAAGAAGGTTAAGATGTGAGAAGCCAAAATCCTAGAGATGCTAAATCCGTATGCATATATATATTTATAGGTACTCCTTAGCAGCGAAAAATATAAAACAGCTGTTATGATTTATATCAGGAATGGGAGACAATATGACTTGATAACAGACAACTAGATGACAAACCTAAGTATCTGTCTTTATATATTTTGGTCCAAAATGCACCTCACTGACTTTAGGGTTTATTTCTATAAATATAAATAAAACCCTGGTAGCACAGTGGTTAAAGTGCAATGTTGCAGGCAAATTCTGCCCACAGCCTGGAGTTCAATCCCTCCGGGGCTCAAGGTTGACTCAGCCTTCCATCCTTCCGAGGTCGGTAAAATGAGGACCCAGATTCTTGGGGGTAGTATGCAAATAATGCTTCTACATTGTAAACTGCCCAGAGAGTGCTATAAAGCACTGGGCGGTATATAAGCCTAAATGCTATTGCTACATATCCTGCTTGTACATTGTAGACTGCCCAGAGAGTGCTATAAAGCACTGGGTGGTATATAAGCCTAAATGCTATTGCTACATATCCTGCTTGTACATTGTAGACTGCCCAGAGAGTGCTATAAAGCACTGGGCGGTATATAAGCCTAAATGCTATTGCTATATATCCTGCTGCAATTGTAAGTAGTCATACAGTTCTCATCAGAGCACTCAAGCACTCAAAACACTGAGTTAAAATTGCAGCACAATCTCCTTATAGGGGAGATAGATGGTATAAAAATTTGATTTAAAAAGTTTGTGTTTTTCGTAAGGGTCAGTTATGCAACAAATGCAGGCATGCAGCAAAATGTGCCTTTGGGCATGTACATGTGTCTATACGTGCACACATGCAAATTTAAAATTAAATACAGAACATCAATTTAGATTGAGAATGAGAGATACTGACTTCATAATTTGATCCCTGTTTATGTGTTCAGGACAATATTTAAAATTGTAATGCTTTACAGTTTTACAAAAATAATTAGATACTAAACAGACTTACAGACTTATTTGTATTTACTTACAAGATAATCCAGCTTTACAATTTGCTTCCAATGAAATGTATTTAATTTAAATTCTGATTTGACTAAATGTATTACAGTTGGGTGCATCACTTTTATTCTAATGCTGGACCTATTGGAAGCAGTTGAGCAATTGTTTCATATCTCATATCCCTCTAAAATGAGTGTGCTTTAGCTGTTCTCAGTATTCAACGTAACATATTTCTCAAATATAAATATGTAAAAATTATCTTGGCTTTTTATACTCTGGTGAATTAATCTATTCCAGAGAAAGGAAATATAAGAAGTATTTCTATTCAAATTTCTAGGTAGTACAGTATTAAATATTGAGCCTTTTAATCTTGAAATACATTTCACATCCAAGTAGCTAATATCTTCTTATGTACAAATTTGTCCCAAAACTTCCAGAATATTCTATTTCCCTCTATGCCATGCTAGGAGTATTCAGTTTGGCACGTTTCAAAGGATGAATGGAACGTTCTGGAGTTGTTCAGTTTTTGCATACTAGTCTTGTGCTCCTTATCAGTACTTTCTCATAACATAACAATTACAAACTGCTTCTTTTATAAGTGAAATTCACTTAAGAATTTTTTTTAATGAATATGGTCAATTGCCAAGTGCTACACTAATAGAGATTTTAAATGATTACAGATAAGTTTGATATTTCTTAAGTTTTTGGAAAGTTTTATTGTTTGCCTTAAAAAAACAAACTGCATAATTTTATGCGCTTTCAAAAAAAGCTTGAAATTTATTGAGGTTATTAAAATGAATGTTTGTGTCAGAAGCAGTTTAATAAAATTGGAAAAATACATACATTTTCAGGAATTAAATAACATTAAGTATAAAATTGAAGATGAGATTTGTTTGTTTATACCACAAAAAATGATAATGTGAATTTGGGGAAAGACTTTGGTAAAAATTTCCTAGGACAAATAACTACAGGCACCAGAATAAGTAACATTTGCCTACTTAGGTTGCACACCAGCAAGATAATTGAAACATTATTAAGACATATACTTCTCCATATTTTTTATTTCTCAGATGTCCTGTGGCTCTAAACCAGGCATGTCAAACTGCCGGCCCATGGGCCGGATGAATCACGCCGAAACCGTGCCCACCCCATTGCCGGCAATGGGGGGAAAGTTCCAATACATCGCGCAACATCACATGACATCGCAAGTTTGACATGCCTGCTCTAAACTATCTTGGATATGCAATCAAATATGGGATTTGAATCAAACAGTACTTGTAGAAATGTAATCTGATATGTCATTTGATTCTGCATAACTAAAGCAGGAATATGATTTGCTTTTCTCTGTCCAGTTAAAAATGGTAACATTCAGAATATTATGCTATTAACAGCTAACATGCCTATAACAAAGGAAAGAGGTTGACACATTTTCTGAGTCTGTGATGTTTATTTTTTGCAGTCCGGTGGAGAAAATATATTTTCCCCAAGTTTTTTGTTGAATATGAAATGTTCTAGAATTCAGAGTAAAGTAGAATGCCTAATGTTCTAAGATGTGAAAGTACATATCTTTATCCAATGAAGCTGACCATCTAAATGTCAGATAGGGATATAGTGGGAATTGTAGTAATATGCAAGGCTGCATAATAAGCTAAACATTTTGTTTTGTGCATTATCTACAATACATACTTTAATGCTTGAATAAGCTATCAAGGAAAATATATTTTAAATGGACAACTTTTAAATATTTCTCTTGTACTCATTAATTTATTTTTTAGTTTGTTAAAAAGTGAGAATTACCCAAAATCATAGTCTGTCCTCAAAATGTAGATATTCAGAAATTTATATGATTTCTTATTTGTCATTGCTTTTTAAACTTCAGAAATACATTTTTAAATTCAAATCGGACATAATGGAAGAAATTGTGTGCATGTCTCTGTATCTGTGTACACATACATATAGGTACAGGCACATATGTCCTCACTTTGGATATGCATGGGAAAAATATTACAGGGTTTCATTTACTTATCTGTGCATAACAGATTTATTTTACAGAGTTGAAAGTGGCGGCGGAAATTTAAATATATATACCAGTAAGTTCCTTTTCAGATAATGAAAACTTTCCCTGAGAAACTGTTGGGACTCTGTCTTGTAGCTCAACGGTCTTTTTAATGAACTATCTTTCAAATGTCTCATTTCAAATATTGACAGTAAATGAAATTTTAGGTAATGACTTTTAGTTAACTTGGACAGCACAAGATTAAAGCTTAAACTTGTTTGCAGGAGTTCAAAATCTGGTTTCTGTTGCCATTAGTTGGTTGGAAAGGGAAAACAGAGAAGCTGCTGTCTTCGATATAGAAAAGCGTTTTGACTCTATCTCTTACAAACTGTAGGACTCCAAGCCCATTGATACTTGATCAGAACTACATAAACACCAAAAATCAAGTAATCAAAGCAGAAAGGAGGGTGCTGAAGGAATTGGGATTTTGTGTTCATGTCAAGCATCCACATAAGGTGAGTCTTCTAAAGTTTTTGTTTTCCAGTATTAAACTGCATATATCTTCATAATGATGGAGAAGGTAAAGATATTTTTTTAACAAATTTGCGCTACTATATCACAAGTATAAATACCTTCTTCCAAAAAAGATAACACTTGTAACCAGTAGAAAGGATGGTTTTGATTTTTCAGAAGCTGCTAGAAAACTTAAAATTTGATTATGATTGACCTATGCTCAAAATGAGATTGGAATAAAAAGTGTTAACTATTTAAATAACTGATTTGCCTATTTGTTTTTCCTCCCTCAGATCATTGTTATGTACTTGCAAGTCTTAGAATGTGAACGTAATCAAACTCTCGTCCAGACAGCCTGGTAAGTTATTCCCTTCTTGTTTTATCTTTCTTAGCCAGAAAAATAGTAGCAGAAAAAAAAACAAGCTCGATGTCCCAAATACCAAGTAATGAACTGTAAGTTAAAAAATAAAGAACAAAGCAAAATCTTGTGGAGTGTGCTTCTGCTTGTTTTCTGCTTACTATTTTCATGGCTTTCATAATGCATTTCCTTGGAGAACTCAATTTAACTTTTTTCTTTTTTCTACTCTTTAATTAAAGGGTAGTCCCTGATGGTAAGTCATAGAACTCTGCCCTCTGCACCACAGCTCATGATCTGAGGATGGCCTGATTGGCTGCCTCTCTCTCCAGTCAATCCAGTGCAAGCTCAGCCGAGATTTACTGAAGTGGTCCATATCCAGCGGGCAGCATCTTCTAGTTCTGTCGGGGTGTCAAAAGGATTTGTATATTTGATTCTAGAACTACCTATTCAATATACATAATCATGAAATGTATACTTGTTGTCCTAGTTAATGTGCTTATGACATTACCTATTAAGGTAAATCATATAAGCTTTAATTCTATCCTCCAAGTATCTTTTTATTTTGGGGGAGGAGGTTGCCTAATTGGGGGATTATTTTCCTCTGTGCATGCCAAAAGCTAGCACATGTTTCATTTATAGACATATAGATGAGTGAAGCTTTCCACACAGAAAATTCACAATAGGGCTGTACGCATGTTTGGAGGTTACCTGCTAGATTTAGAAAAATACTTCATTACTAAGTTCTAGATTAGCAGTGACTATATTTCATTGCAAGAAATGTTTAACTTGTTAACCTGCAATTCTATATTGTACCTGTGGAAATATGTGTACAGCTGTCATTCACATCTATTTCTGGCCTCACAGATGGTCAAAAAGTAATTGTACATATTTTAATTATTTTTTTTAAATACAGAATGCTAACTCGAATCTGGTTGATATCCATAGGAGACTAAAGCATATGCTTATATCCCTTCCAAAATAATGGGATGTAAATTATTTTTATAGTGTAATGTGAAATGTTTAATTTTTGATGGCTACAAATTTGCTGGAGATCATGTTAATTTGTATGAAATTAACAGATTAGTAACAATACAGTGACTTTAAAAGAAATTGGTCATATGAATTATTAATTTTGGAGCTAAAGTTTAGTTGATGGACACTTCCAAGAATTCTAAAAAAAAATTGCATAAAGTTTTTAAAAGCCTTTTGTGTTGAGGTGCACGGCATTATAATAGTAAAGACTGAACTCAAAACTCAGCTTGTACTTTCATAGGGTTCTAGAGAGATAAAAAGAGCCTGTGTGTTACAGTGGTCCAGGGGCATTTGAGGCATTATGTCTTTATGGCAGATTCTTTGACAAATGGGAATCTAAATTACTGAAATAAAAGAAAAAATAATAAAGTAGATTGATTCTCCAACTTTCTTTACTTGATTTCATAGTATCTCTTAAATAGGAAACATTTAACATTGAGGTTTATATTTTTCAGGAATTACATGAATGACAGTCTTCGAACCAATGTATTTGTTCGATTTCAAGCAGAAACAATAGCTTGTGCTTGTATCTATCTTGCTGCTAGAGCTCTTCAAGTAAGTAGTTGTCTTTCTCCTCTGCTCATAGCTTTTGTATATATTCAATTTTAATATTGATTATATGAATCATAATGGGGATTAACAGATTGGAATCCAATCCCAAAGGAATTGGACTCCCATACAAATGAGGGTGCCCTTAAATGTACTTAGAAGCTTCAGTTGGTTCAAATTACTGTCTGCATGATTTTGTGTATGGTTTTGTGTAAGTCTAGATTTACATATGTGTCACTTCTCTTGCGGGAGCTGAATTGGTTGCTGATTATCACCTTTAAAGCCTTACATGGCTTGGGACCAGGTTATTTGAAGGACTGTTTTTTTCCCAGTTACATCACCCGACCCATCAGATAAGCAAGAGAGGGTATTTTATGGATCCCCTCCATCAAGGAAATCCACCTAGTCAAACCAAGAAGAAAGGCTTTTTCCGTGGCAGCTCCCTCTCTATGGAACATAACCCCAGCAGAGATAAGATTCCATCTTGGTACTCCTCCAAAAGGCCTTGAAGACATAGTTTTGCCAGTAGGCCTAGGGATCCTAGGTTGATATGGAGCCCATCAAGTGGCTTGTTTAAATGTCGTTTAATATATGGGTGTATTGGATTTTGTATTTGGGGTTTTATTCCTATAAGCCTATCAGAGTCTCTATGACTTAAGTTTAATTTATTAAATTTATTTAATAAATTAAAAATAAATAATGAAAAGATTAGATGAACAGATTTTCAGTACGACCTTGCCTGGAAGTTAACAGGAGATACCTTTCTGAAAGGGCCTACATTTTGAAAAGTTCATCGGGTCTTCAGACTCTTCAGATCTATGGAATGTACTGTCTTGGAAAAAACAGATTTGCAAGCTTTTTTGTAACATTTTGTCTTCTAGATTCCTTTACCTAACCGTCCTCATTGGTTTTTGCTTTTTGGAGCTGCTGAAGAAGACATTCAGGAGATATGTTTAACAACGCTTAAGCTTTACACTAGGAAGAAGGTAATTTCTATATACATGAATGGCATTACAAATATTACAGTGCAGCCATTTCCCCTAATGTATGCATTCCAGTCAACTGTTTGTTTATTATATTTATACCCTGTCACAATCCCACAGGACTTTTGGTAGCTCCAGTCAGCATGCATGGAGACTTGGGGATAGTTTCAAGAAAAGTAAAGTAGTAATAGTGAATCTACTATTATGAAAAGACTTTGAAGTTTAAAAAAGAAACCTAATTTATTATGTTGAAAATATGTTTATACTGAAACAAAGTAAAAATGTTTTACTAAATTGCCTGGAGAAGAAGAAAAACTAAAAAGAAAGGAATAATTCTTTTAAGAAACAGGAACAAAATTAACACATGGATTATATCTAATCCATATGGAATCATATTGCTCAGTCTCATCTATCCTTCAGTACAGATTTGATTCAAAGGCTGAGAGTTGACAGAATCTGGAACACAAACATTCTTCATGGGTATATGGTCATTTTTTCTCAACAGCTCAAGCTAGAGATATCCAAAGATCTTTATAGATTAAAATATTTTAGATTTGAGGAATATAATTTAATAAAATCTTAACAATCTGAACTCTTAGCTACCAGCAAAGATCTAAGGCCACTTTAAAAATAATATCTAATTATAAGTTATAAGTGGACATCCCTATGACATCTGTCAGAGAACCTTCACATTTATTCCATCTCCAACACAGAAAGAGTGACAGTCAATATTTTTAATTTCAGAGGCCTCGTGTAGGCAGCTTCTTTTCTTTCTCTGTCATCTATTTTAAGCTAACTTAATACTCTCGATGATAATTTTATATAGTTTGCTGAGGTATGGATCATTTTAATCCACAAATTTGTTTCTGCACATATGTACCTGAGGCATCTCCTGAATATGTAGAAGCCATTTATTTTTAAAAGTTCAACCACCTAAGTTTCACTATTAGAGGGGAATGTTAGAACACAACAAGCTGATCTATATATCCATTTTGGAAGGAACTGACTTGGACTCATTATATTTTTACAGCCTAATTATGAATTGCTTGATAAGGAAGTAGAAAAAAGAAAAATGACTCTACAGGAAGCTAAATTAAAAGCCAAAGGATTAAATCCAGATGGAACTCCAGCTCTTTCGACATTGGGAGGCTTTTCACCTGTTTCTAAGCCCTGTAAGTTTTATTTACTAGTGGTTGCCATTTTGACTATGTGCAGCCACAATCAGCTCCAGGTTTTATGCTTTTTAATTATATATTACTTCTAAAGCTATTGACACGATCAAGCAAAATAATGTAATCAGCTTTTGTCACAGTACCTAATTTGGTAGTATCTATGTTCTGAAACCTATTGAATATAAGTAATAGGACTCACTAAGTCTCTGAATCCTTGCTCTCCAAATGTTGCAGCCATTATATACTTAACAAAGGTATGCAACTGTTTTGCTTCAAACTCAACAGTGCATTGTGTTTTGGAAGCTTTACCATCCATTCTAGAATATCATCCTATCCCTCTTCAACAGCTCTCAGCATAGCCTACCAGGCCCTCCAATTTTCTTGTTCAGTTTTGCAGCATAACATAATTCACCATCTTCTCTGGTCTACTCAGTTGTCCTTCCCTGCTTCCTCTTAGCTGCTTCATTATATTCTTGACTCCTTTTTCCTATTTTGTCTTATTCTGTATCTGGATCAAGCATGCATGTTTTGAAATGGTTCATGCATGAATTATTTGTCATATTCTTACTGTTTAGCAACTCATTTATGAATTGGCTAGCTTGGGGAATGTGTGTATTATCCAATACTTAGGCATTTTGGAAAGCGTGGATATGAAAAATATCTACCAAACGGTCCTTAGAATAATTAAGTTAACATATGGTAGTGCTTAAAAGTTTGTGAATCCTTTTCAACTTTCAATATTTTTGTGTAAATATGACCTAAAATATGACTGCTCTGCACAAGTGCTAAAAACAAGATGAAGATAACTCAGTTAAATACATGAGCCAAAAACATACCTGAAAATGACCCAAATGATCCATATTTGAATCTTTGCTATCAGTAACGGCTGTGTTCCCACGCCCTTGATCAGCAATAACTGCAACTAAATATTTTCTATTACTGTTGCTCAGTCCTGAAAATTGGCTTGCAGGAATTTTATCTCAATCCTCCTTAGAGAACAGCTTTAACTCAGGGACGTTGGTGGGCTTCCTCACATGAGTTGTCCATTTCTAATCCTTCACACATTTCTGTAGGATTAAACTCAGGACTTTGATTTAGCCATTCTAAAACATTAACTTTCTTCTGCTTTAGTCGTAAAACCTGTGTGCTTTGACCATGTTTCCCAAATGGGATAAGATTCTTATGCAGGAATGCAGTTTTTGTCTTTCACCAAACAATACTTTTCATTCAAGAACAAAAAGTTCTGTTTGGGCTCATCCTCCCACAGCAATATTTATTTTGGGAAATTTCTTATTACCTCCCTACCATGCACATCATTGTTATTCAGAGTTCCCCTAATGGTTGTCTCATGAACATTTGACATTTGCCAATTCAAGAGAGGCCTTTAGCTCATTAGATGTTAGTTTGGAATTCTTTGAGATTTCCTGGAGTCTTGTTTTTATTGTATCTTGGTTAGTCAACCACTCCTGGGAAAATTAACAATGGTTTTGAATTTGAAGACAATCTGCCTCACAGTGGATTAATGGAGTTTGAACTCTTTAGAAATAGTTTGATAATCTATTCAAGACATTATATACACTTCCATGTACCTGTGTTGTGATAATCAGACTTCAGTATTGAATACCAAGAATTCTGTTCTTTAAATAGGGTAGGACCTCTCAAATTCATACTTGATTCATTCATTGATTGAAACACCTGACTCTAATTTCTGCTTCAAATGAACTGATAATCCTAGCGTTTCACATACTTTTATCACACATATATATATCTAGCTTTGGACAGTTTTCTTAAATAAATGAAAGGGGATACTGGTTTTGACTCATGTTTAATTGGCTTTGTTTTATCGTTTCAGGGTTTGTGTGGAGAATAGATCACATTTTAGATCATATTTATGCAAAAATACTGAAAATTCAAAAGATTCACAAACCTTTAAACACCACTGAATGTAAATCCAATTAATAGTGAATATTTCTGTTACCTTAAAAACACTGACATTTATTTCAAATAATAGGAATCCAAATTGTTTGGGAGAGGCTTCTTTGGAAGCCACTGATTTTAAATTTTCAGAAAGGGGAGGCTAGTCATATTGTTTAAGGGGTAAGATAAAAGAGGCCAGTCTTTTAAACCAGGAAAAATTAAACTTAATGGTAACTGATGATCAGAATCTAGTTACAGAAAAAGGATATTTACCTCAGATTATTTTATTTCTTAGCATCTCCAAGAGAAATCAAAACAGAAGAAAAATCTCCAGTATGTATTAATGCAAAAACTATCAAAAAAGAGCCAGAAGACAGGCAGATGGTTTCTAAGAGTCCTTATAATGGGTAAGTAATGAGGTTTGCACAAAATAGAAATACATTTTTTTCAAAGCTGGAACGAATCATTTCATTTCACAACTGCTCAATTATAATAAAATAGAAACTATTATTGAGTTTTTGTTATTAAGGATCATGCACAAAACAAAGGAACCCAGAATCTTATTTTAGATAAGTAGTCTGGTTGTCTCTGTTCTCTTCCTCCAACAGATTCTAGCATGGCATATCCCTACGTTGTGCCCTTCAGCTAATTATTTCAGTTTCTCTCTCCCCCCCCCCTTTCTCTTCGGCTTCCAATATCCTTATTTCTCCGAAAATAAGCCCTAGTTTGGGGCAAGGCGAACGCTTAAAAATCAAGCTAGTGGGGGCAGAGCTGCTCCACGCGCCCCACCTTACCATTGCAGCCAGACCTCCCATGCCCCGACACCTGCCTCACGCGCACATCACCCCCAGCCTCCATTTCGCCATCAGAGGCCTTCAGGAAAGGCCTCTGCAGCCGAGAGCCGAGCTCCGGATTGATGCGCATGGTGCCCCCTGGAAGCCGGGGGTTCTCAGCTGCAGAGGCCTTTTCTGAAGGCCTCTGACAGTGAAATGGAGGCTGGGGGCACCGCACGCATCAATCCGGAGCTCCGTTCTCAGCTACAGATGTCTTTCCTGAAGGCCTCTGATGGCGAAATGGAGGCCGGGGACAATGTGCACAAGCGGAAGCGAGCAGCTGCAGAAGTGGGCCAGCTGGGCGGAGTTGAGACATCCCCCGAAAATAAGACCTGGTGCCTCGTTCAGAGGCAAAGAAAAAAAATAAGACCAGGTCTTATTTTCAGGGAAACACTGGATCTCCCCCATCTAGAACAACCAAGTTTGTGGCTGTACCAGAAACAAAATCTTTTTTTCATTTCGTACGTGGACAGAACCAGCTGAAAAGTGGGTTTAGGTCAAAGCATGAACTTCTCAAAACCAGCTGTTCTGTGCTCGTGATTTCAACACAAGTTGTTTTCCTCATATCTAGAATTAACACTTGTAATAAAGCTTTCGTCGCATGCTATTCATTTAAAGCAACTTAATTGTTGCAGCCTATCTAGTAATTAATTCCTTTTTTTTTTCCTTACCAGTATGAGAAAAGAAAGCAAGCGAAGCAGAAGCAGTAGAAGTGGTAGCCGATCAAAGTCGAGAACAAAATCGCGATCCAGGTCTCACTCTCCAAGGAGACAGTGAGTATTTTGTTACAATTTTAATTTAAAATGTATTTTTATTTTACTGCATAATACTTTAGGAAGGTTAGTTTTAAGATTGTGATGCATTCATGTTGTGAATGTTTTGAGAACAATTTGGGAGTCTTACTCTGACTTTGGGCTTGCTGTGGAAGTCAACAGATCAGTGTTCTGTAAATTCAGCTGAAGCAGTCCACGATGGTTGCAGCTGAGATCTAAAACCCAGCACAGTTTGGGTTTCAGATAAAAGAAACTTATTGTCTGAAGGTATCAACGCAAACAAATAGGGCAAGGCAGGTGTATCTCACACCTTTTCCCCACTCATCCGTGTGCCCTGTACCCTGGTACACCCACCAATCTTCCCAGTACTTTTCATACCCTGCCACCTCCTTGCCAGTACCTTGGGCTGCAAGCACTAAATATTGGCCATCACGCTCACCCCCAGTTTCCCTGCTACCTTTCTTTCCTACTTAGGAGCCCTGGTGGCGCAATTGTTAAAATACAGTATTGCAGGCAAACTCTGCCCACAGCCTGGAGTTCAATCCCTATGGGGCTCAAAGTTGACTCAGCCTTCCATTCTTCCGAGGTTGGTAAAATGAGGACCCAGATTGTTGGGGGTAGTATGCAAATAATGCTTCTACATTGTAGTCTGCCCAGAGAGAGCTGTAAAGCACTATGGGTGGTATATAAGCCTAAATGCTATTGCTACATATCCTGCTTGTACATTGTAGACTGCCCAGAGAGTGCTATAAAGCACTATGGGGCAGATAAGTCTGAAAGGCTATGCCAGGGGTAGGCAACCTTGGCTCTTTTATGACTCGTGGACTTCAACTCCCAGAATTCCTGAGCCAGCATGGCTGGCTCAGGAATTCTGGGAGTTGAAGTCCACGAGTCATAAAAGAGCCAAGATTGCCTACCCCTGGGCTATGCCTTGCTACTTCAGATGCTGCTGCCTGCTATGCCCTTCACTATTTCGTAGCTAACTAAAGTTGTTCAAATAAATTTTGCTGCAAATTAGCTTACACTCCTGAAACCTCACTGCAGGATTGAAAGCTGAATAGCTGAATGCCCTAAAAAGAAATATTGCATGAAATACACAATATTCTTCTAGGATCTTTATAGCAGTGGGATTCTCCCATAAGTGATAACACAGTATTCACTAGTATCAAGCTATAATAGACTGGATTTCCTAATTTTCTATTTTGTTGTAATTGATTTGCAAACAAATACAATATGAGTAGCCTGGTAGAAGTAATTTCAGTAACGTAAACAGTAATGTTTAACAAAATATGAGCAGTAGGTAATTCCGAGCTATATTTTGCATAACACGCTGAAAGGTATAATGTTGTGTTTTAAGCTACAACAATAGACGGAGTCTCTCGGGAACCTACAGCTCCAGATCCAGAAGCAGATCACGTAGTCACAGTGGCAGCCCTCGAAGACACCATAATCATGGATCCCCCCATCTAAAGCCAAAGCACAGCAGAGAAGAATTGAAAGGAGTAAATAGACATGGTCACAAGCGAAAAAAGTCTCGGTCACGTTCTCAGAGCAAATCTAGGGACCATTCAGAACTCGTTAAGAAACATAGACACGAGCGAGGACACCACAGGGATAGGCGAGAAAGGTCTCGTTCATTTGAGAGATCCCATAAAAGCAAGCACCACAGTGCTGGTCGTTCAGGACACAGCAGGCACAGGCGCTGAATGTGGGTGCGTTGCTTGTTATCTCTGCTTGGATGTTATACAAGGTATGGGACTGTTTGAAACTTGAAGTCAATTAGGATTTAATTTGAAGCCCAGAATGTAAGACACGTTTAAAAAAAAAAATGTTGAATTTTTGCACATAAAATACCTTAGCAGTATCATCTAATTTGAAACAATAATCAGGTTAAATTGTATGTGTTTAGGATTGTGGTATCAATATGAAAACTGGAGATCTGTTTCTGTACAAATGTATCTTATTTTTATACGAACATATTGCAGACATTTCTATTTAAGTATAGTTATTTGTTTAAGATAATGGTGGGTACTTTCTTACACTGGTTTTAGTCTGCATGTGTAAATTTTTTTTACAAAAAAAATAAAATATACAACTTTTTACTACCCTGCTGAATACCTCATTAAACAATCTTTTGTCAAATTCTGATGTTTTCTTAACAAGTCATTATTTCCTCCTAGTTCCTCTTCAGATAGCATGGAGGGGCATCTTCTGAAGTATCATTTAAACGTTACAGAAACTTCCCAATAAGATAATTAATGTTGAAACTAGCAAAACTTGTTTTCTGTTCAGAATCAGATTAAATAGTGAATCTGAATCAGATGAAAGGTCATTATTAAAATTCAAGCGTTCAATTCAAACTTGACTCTTGAGTGGACATTTGGGCACATGTATTAGGTTTTCTTTGAAGCAATAGTTGGCTGTTTCTTGGTTTGAATTTTTCTTCCTGGACTAAGTTATAATCAACAGTTACAAATGCTGATATATTGCCTTGCTGCAGCATAATATGTCAGCCTTTATAACTGTTCATTAACTCAGATTTCTAATTTGTTTACAATGTTTCTATTGTATTTTCTTAAAGACCCATCGCTTTCATGAATACACTTTTATAGAAGGCCACTCGGGTTTCCCAACTAAAACTGAACCTCAAAAACCTGATTTAAATTCTTATTCTGGTCCCCAAAGCTTCGCAACTAGATATCAGTCTGGATTTCTGCAAGGTTATAAAAGTTTAGAGATCCTTTCACTTGTCTTGAATTGTAAAGCTTTTCCTTCCATCCTTGAGTTGGCAGAGGATAATACTGCAGGAAGCCTGCTCTTCCCTTTGCTGATGCCTACCCTGCCTCTGTTGAATCCAGTTCAGGGCACGACACCAGGGCTTTGTCAGGAGTCTAAATGTTGCCTTGTTTTTCTTAAACCACATTGTGTTATAACAAGTCAAAGTGTGGAAAAACTTGGGGACAGCCCTTTTATTTAAAACCTCTCTTTTTTTTCTGTAATTGCCAATTGCTGAGCTGTGGATTCTTCTGTGCAAAGTGGGTGTGCAGAGCTGACCCCAGCATTTCATTATCGACACAACTTCAGTTTATTCTCCAATTTAACTTTGAATTATATATAACATAATTCTCTTTCCAATTCACATGGACCACCTCAAGCTCTTGTTTAAACAAATAGCAGCATGGTTGACCAGGGAACAAAGGGAATGCGAGGGACTGGGAAAGTGAGAGTGAAGGGGTTTGTACGTTTTATCTGAGAAGAAAGGTCCATCCAGACGTGAAAGATAAGAGAAACTCTCTTCAAAGAGACTGCCTTAACTCTATAACAAAGTCTTTGTTTCTTCAAACAAAGACACCATCCTGAAATGGTGCCATCCTTCCTTTCTCTTTATCATCTCCATAATTGTGTATGGAGTATTGTGTCCATACTTCCGCCTTTGGGTTGGTGAGGTGTAACATGAATAAATCATGAGGCTGCTCCTGGATGTGTCAGGAGGAATGAAATGATATAATTTGGATCTGGCTCATTTGTGGATGCGATTAAGTCAATATCACCAAATGGGGTAAACTCTTGTCGACAGATGATTGTGTTGTGTGGTTAAGACACACAGATGAAGTAAGAATAAGGAAGGGCAACTTGAATTATGTGGTACTAAGTTTATGGAGATTCTCAGTCTTCCAGGTCATGGTTGTCCCAAAGGTGCTTTTTCATGAGGCAACTAAACTTTCTTTTTTCTCTTTGAAGACGTTTCGCTTCTCATCCAAGAAGCTTCTTCAGCTCTGTTTCTTTTTTCTCTTTGAAGACGTTTCGCTTCTCATCCAAGAAGCTTCTGTGGTACTAAGTCTTTGATGAAGAAGGTGGTATGCTTTAGGAACACACTGTTAATAGGAAACAGGTATATAAATTTCTATGCAAGTCAGTGGGAGTGGTTTTGTGTCAGTAAAAACCACAATCATTTTTTTCTTTCATGCAAACAGGTTTTTTTCCTTCTAAGCAGAACTAGAGGTATCTGTAGACATGGGCAGACTTCATGCCTTTAGGATCTTTTTTCTCTTTTTTTCAGTCATGGGGTTTGATGTAAAAAATACACACTGAATTAAAGAATTGTACAACCAGGAATTTGCTTGCAGCCTTGAACTGAATAGAAGCTACAGTCTTCCAGCTCCTGCATTCTCCTGCTGATTCATAACATCTCCAGGAAACAGAGAAATCATTTTGCTGTTGCTGACAACATCCTTGCTGATAATCTGCATACATACCACGCGTATCTGCCCACACCTGTTCTAAGTTGCAATTTACATAACTCTTAAAATACTAAATGAGTTTTTGGCTTACTGTTCAGGGAATCCATTTGCTCTACCGAATTCCACCTCCTCAGTTTCTATGGGTTATTTTTATTTTCCATTTATATTGTAACTTCTTATGTTGAAACAGCATGCGCACAAACTCTGCCCCATTCCAAGCCTCTAATTTTCTAAGCTTTCTTCTTAATTCATTTCTATTTTTAATGGAGATGGGAAACATACAGCTGACAGCATACAATATGCTTGTGCCTGCAGGTCTAAAATAACTAAAACCAGAAAATAAAAGATCAAAAGAAAGCAGCAGCATACTTTTAAGTCAATTATATCTGAACCAGAATGTAAATTATAACCATTCCCCCCTCCCCCAAGCAAACTCAATCTTTACACTTATACTCCTATTTGTTACTGGAAATAGAGCCATTATGGTTCTCTGGCTCAACAAATTAATTAATATGACATTTTTTAAAAAGCTTGTGAGGACAGGATAATAAAGACAGCACAGAATTTAAACACAAGAAGACCAGTAGGTCTTGCATTAAGATTTAATTATAAGGCATTTAGTGACCTGGTCTTAGCATTTATCAAATGCTCTTTGTAGTCATTGGCCAGAATATTTAAGTCTTTTTTCCCCTAATGACCAGTTAGAATTCTTACTTGCTTACTTTACCCCATAAGTAAGAAAATTACATTAGAGATTATTTTTTCTAATTAAATTTGAGAAGCCAGGGAAGGGATTTTGATTATGAGGAAGATGCTATTGAATTACAGCTCCCAGCATTTCTTCCACAGTGAAGAAATCCACCTTTGGATGGTGGAATTTTATTTGTATATTTACACATCTATACATTTATTTGGAGAGTCGGAGACTTGCCAGACTGACATGCATGTTTTTACAAACATCAGTTGATTAGATTCTAGCCTACAACACTGAAATCACTATATAGCAGGTAAAGCTAAAATTGAGTGTGGGCTTGAATGAATTTACTAGCTTTCTGTTTGCCACTAGATGACAGTCTATTAATAGGGTTTGCAAGATGTCTTTGCTATCACACTTTGGTATACACTTAAGAACACATCAAATATTGTACATTTTTCTACAACAAAAAACAAATATCCAACTAGAAGAATACTAAAGCTATTACATTTAGGGAAATATGAGAAGCAGAAATGTAGAAGAGACAAGGTTTAATATTTTTCATAAAAATTAATTTCTTAATACACTTTTGTGTATATGAAGCAATAAGTTTTATTCATTATAAACAATTGTTTTCTATTGTTGTGTCCTCAATTGTCTAATCACAGTTTTTCCATGTTCACTGATTCAGTAGATTTTTATATTCTTGGTTTTGGGATAGCACCGTGTTTAAAAAAACGTTTACTAGCTTAAAGGTCTATATATACTGTAATTGGGTAGGAAAACACAATGAAGGGGATAAAGGGGAGGTCAGATAATGACAGGCATGGAATGATATCATTTCTATCAGATGTCATATGACACCAATATGTAATCACAGCATTTGCATGATGTCATCACCAGCTCACTATTATTTTGCATCAGATGCAAACAATGTTTGTCACAGATGCTACTGAATGCAATAAGAATCATTTTAGAGCAAACAAACTTCTAGTATCCTTCCTATAGGGTAATCACCAAGGTCATGGGGAGCAGAAGGGTTGTGGGGTCACAGCCAAGGAAAATATCAGTCTTTAGAGATAATAAAACAGATGTCTTAAACCAGTGGTGGCGAACCTATGGCACACGTGCCAGAGGTGGTACTCAGAGCCCTCTCTATGGGCACGCACGCCGTCGCCCCAGCCCCGCCTCCCTCCTGCAGCCCCCTCCACACCAGCAGCCTCCCCCGGAGGAGAGTCACGTGCAGATGCGGCCCACATGGAGCAGCACAGCCAAGGACATGGCAGCCGGGCAGTGGGGACAAGACTGCGGATGATACTGCGCAGGCGGAGGGTGTGGCCGCCATGGCGCTGCAGGGCCGCCTGGGCGATCTGCGGCAGGCCAATGAGGCAGTGGATGGCCCTGTGGGCGGGCAGGGCAGGTGCAGAGTGGGAGCAGAGCAGGGGGTTCGGGGGCAGGCGGGGGGCAGGGCAGTTTTTGGGCACTCGGTCTCTAAAAGGTTCGCCATCACTGTCTTAAACCATTACTGGTCTGGTTGTGCTGTGTTCATATGACTTATTTGCTCAACATCTCAGAATACAGAATAACAGAGTTGAAAGGGACCTTGGAGGTCGTCTTGTCCAACCCCCTGCTTGAGCAAGAGACCCTATACTTATTTTGGACAAAAGGCTGTCCAATCTCTTCTTAAAAACCTGCAGTGATGAAACATCCAAAACTTCCGGAGGCAAGCTGTTCCACTGATCAATTGTTCTTTCTGATAGGAAATTTCTCCTTAATTCTAGCTCAAAGGATTAAAAAAATATTAAGCATGTTGACATTTTCTATCTTTAACAAACCAGCAAATCATCCAAACCTATGTTCTTTTCAATATAAAATGTTCAATCATTTTTATCCTGGCAAAATAAAAGAGAAGAAAAATTCCACCTTAATATTGGGTTTTGCCCTGGTGTCATGCAGTACCTATGAGCCAGCCTCAGAATGAGTGCAGCTTCGAGCTGGCATTTGGAAGCAAATTCTCCAATCTAAAACTATCAGTTGAAATCATGCAGTACAGGGATCTTGAGTGTAGTGGTGGAATGATCTGTAATCATGGTGTTATCATTATAAGAGTTGACAATCATGAGATTGTCCACCCTGATAATAAGGTAAGAAAAGAAAAGAAAAAGAGGAAAGGGAAATGTTTTTTGTCTGCAGTTCTCTTTAAAAGAAACAGAGGAATGTTTATAAAATGCAGGGGATGCTGTATGCCACATTCTTGTATAAACACAGTTTATTTTGAGTTTCCATTGGTCATAAAACATTAAACAAAACAGCTGAAAATAGTGTTTGAATGTATAATGTAATAAGATTGGACAAGAAACTAAAGCCTTAATGAAATTTCTCAAAAGAGATTTTGTCAGACTCTTTTAGTACAAAGACTAAAAAAAAGAATATGACATGACGGATTACACCTTGTTAAATTGTTTAGGTATGTGTATTCTGATATTTATTCTACGTAGCCCCAGCCAACACTCCTCTTTTTCTGTACATTAATGCCACAGTATTCACCTGTATGAAGCAGGCATCTGTCGCCTGGAACAAAACAAGGCCCAGTGGAAAAAGATTTAACCCTCCTTCAGCTACAGAAGCCACATGTCTGAACCATGATCAGTTTCTCAACCTCAGCAGCTTTGAGATGTGCTGGCTTCAACTCCCAAAATATCTATGCAGGCTGGGGAATTCTGGGAGTTGAAGTCTACACATATTAAAGTTGCTGAGGTTGAAAAACACTGCTCTAGATGGAAAGAACTTGCAACTGATTAAGGTCTATACTTGCACATAACACTAATAATGGAGAGGAGACAGAAAAGGATTTGTAAAATTGTTCTAATGAAAACTGCCAGAGAAAAATTGCTTTCTTAAAATTGGCACATTTTGCATGAAGATCAAATAAATGAAAAATCTTCTATGGATCTTGCCCACAAGCCGTACATTTCAAGTAGCATATCATGGTGAAATATATACTTAATCTGTACATGGATCTACACTGAAGTGGATAGATTCTTAGACATCTCAGGGCACTTTAAGAGGCAGTTCTCTCTTCACTCCTTGCCCCCAGTCCCATTTTTCATTATGAATAACAGCATTAATTTTACCAATTCATTCACTGTCTAGCTAGTTTTATCTATGCTTTTTTCTTAACTAGACCTTAATAGATGTGTATTTTAAAGACAAATTCTTTTTTTTTTTTTTACATTTACTGCCCATGGAAAAGCTATCACTCCAATACATTAAATACCTTAGATTATAAAATAATCATCCTAGAAGTCTAACTGATTTCTCAACTCTCTGGAGTTGCAATCATGAACATGCAATAGAACAACTGGATAAGAAGGACCTAATCTTTGTTGGAACAGACACAAGTATCCTGGTGTTCTGTGGAAAGAATGCCAAGATGATTTCTGGAGGGATTGTTTGAAGAACCTCTGGACTGACACTATAAATTCCTGAGAGTATCTGCCTATTCCATGGGGTCAGATAGGGTGGCCATGCCCAAGTCTATTCCTTCAGCTGTCTACCATCTACCCTTCCTCCTGGGATACAGCAGGTTTCCACTCTTCCAGAAGTTCATTAAATGCTGGTTCTTTACCAAGTGTTGGGTGAGATTTGAATCTGGGAATTCTACTTATTGATTATTGAAAACTGTTGGTGAAGTGCAAGGTTCTAATTTTACAATTCTTTGTTTTTATTACTGTTTTTAGCCACCTAGAGTGGTGGCACATCAAATGAATAGCCGCATAAGCCTTATAATAAATCAATAGACATTTTCTTCATAAGAACCCACTGACTGTCACTTTTGAACTACTTGAAAGCTATTATAAAAATGTAATTTATGTGGCCTTTCAAATATTGCTAACAACAATTTCCATGCTTCTTCACTATAGGCCAGGTGAATTAGGGCTTCTGAGAATTGTAGTTAACTTAAATCTGGAGGCTCACGGTTGCCCGTTTCTGCAGCCTTTAGCAAAATGCGATTATTTACAGTCTCCTGTCTGTATATCTAGTTGCTTATTTCCTTAGCCTTGAGTTGTTCAGGTCAGAAATTGTGAACTTCTGATAAAGGTAGACCAGACTCCAATGTGCACACATGCAGATTTCAACATGCATAATAAAGATAATGGCTCTTTTACAAGACATTTATGTTGATAATGTGGATATGTTTAATTTAAAAAATACAATAAACAATGTTAACAAATAATCTTTCAGTTAGAAAGCTGTATTTTAACCTTCTTGATTGGCACCTATTTGATTAAAATCTACACTGGTTCCTATGACAATATTTACAATTGTCCAGAATGTGGTAAACAAAAATCTTACACACACCCTAAATCTTGCAAAAGGTCTACTTCAACTCCTGCCAGACCAGCATAAACAATGCAGAGTGCTCTGGATTTCTGGGGTGGGAAGCACAGGGGAAATAGGATTCAAGATTCCTGCATTAGTCATTTCAAGCAACATTTCAAATCTGCAGAAACTAACTTTTTCACTGACCATTCAAACTGCCAGAGCAGGCAAGTTTTATTTCATAGTTTTAATAAGTCAGGATATGAAATTGCTCTACGCCAGGGATCTTTGCCACCAACAATACAATGCACTGTCCTGATAAATCTCAGAGGATTCCCATTGATGGATTCCATTTCCACAGTTCTGTGCGTGTAGTTATGAATTTGTGTGCTTGCACACATTTAGGACTTATACTTCAAGGAGGCATAATAAGCTTGCCATATCCAGAAAAGATCCAGTCAGTCTCTCTAGGAAAGACAGACATCAAGTGTAGCTCAGGCAGAAGTCTATAACCTAATGAACTCTAGAAAAAAAAATAAGAGAGGAATTAATCCATTTTCAAGAGAATTGTTGTCCATAGAGCTGGGGGTATTCTATACAATGTTGATGGGGAGGGTGGAGAGAAATAAGCACCCTTTAATTTTCTCCTCTCCCATTTTTAAAAGTAGCTCCAGTTGAAGAAAAAAAAAAATTCTTACCGCACTGCAGGAAAGATGTAGCTTATGGCACAATGATCACTCTTTCCAGTAGCAAAATATGATGCATTTAGCAATGGTTACAAAATGTACCTTCTAAAAAAGTACATGGCAGAGTATTGAGCTCAGCCACTACCATGTCACCAGGACACAAACATTTTGAAGGGATGCTGCTTAGAACATAGGCTTCTTTTCAAATAGTCATTTTCATCATTTATTTAATTCTGTGACTTTGGGGCAAGGAGAATGTTCAGAAAGACCATCAGAACGTTCTTTTTAGTTATTGCATTGGGTCATCCTCTTTTTCCTAAAGAAAAAAAAAAGGGGGGGGGAGTTAAGACTGGAAAAACCTTGTCTAGTTCTGACCAGTTCTTCCCGGGTGGAGGGGATGTTCCTGGAACTCATGGGTCTACCTCATGCGTCATCTGGTAGAGTTGCTATTGCTTCTTCAGATAAACAGTTCCACAATTTTATGCTTTGTGATGATCCTTTTACTGTCCCTCTGGAGTGAGCCTGAAGTTTCAGCAAGACGTTAGCACACTGAGAGAACTAATAAAACCAGCATCCCTGTTAACTAAAAGGCCTCTCTTAAACTGCAGAATTGCTTGTTTAAGGGCTGCATTTAAAGTGTTTGGGGAGATGGCCAAGGTCCTACTCAACTGAACAAGCAGGAAACTTCCATACACGATAGGGCTAGCTTGCCACATTTTGCAGAAATTATTCTTCCTTTCTGAGTCCCCCAAAGCTTCATCTCTTCCTAAATGAGTACTAAAAGTAAAAAGAGGTGATGGCATTCGAGTTTAAATGAACTCAGTAGACCAAATGGAGATGGATATTTTGCATATGTGAATTCATGTGTATCATAAAGTCACTGAGTGTGGTGAGGTGAGACACCAGGCATTAAGTGACTAGACCACTAAGCAAGGGATTAAATTAAACCCCGTAGTTCTACCAGTTGAACTGCCCTGACTCAGGTCTAGCTCATTCCAGTGCATAATTCAGCCCAAAAGGTGGAGTCTAATGTTATGAAAGTTTAGTACTGCAGGGTTTACACTGGCAGGATGGAATAGGAGGCCAAAAGAAGATTTTATGCTGTGTGAAAATCAAATCATGCCTTACCAAAGAGTTACGGGCTGTGATGAAACAATTCTGTAGGAATCTACAGGATAAACATTTGATTATAAGGTAGTTAGAGGAGGAAGCTCTTGCTTATACAACCACATTTAAAATTCTGTCTTGAAGAAATTTCTTCTCCTCTTTTCTTTGGTTCTCATGCATTATTTGAGGAACATCTGTTTGTGTTCACTCTTGGATTTTGGTCTGAGTTTGGCAAGTTTCTTGTTTTTGTTTTTATTTTTTACAAGAGCTGCCTTTGGAGTTCAAATGACAGGCTTAGAATAACGTTTCAGTGATTTTGCTGGTCTGATTTTGGCTAGCAATACTCTAGCACTACATACATGGCCTGATCAAAATGCAGGCTATTATTTAACCACCATAGTTTGTTAGAAGCTTTTCAATATAGAAGGAATGACATCTTTGAAGCCAGCGTCTCTTTATGACAACCATTTGGTATGTTGGTTTGTTTTGCCAACAAATATATGCATGTAACATACCTTCATAATTTTAATTTGATAAAGCGGGAATGTTGTTATACTTGTTGCTTAAGAATTTGAAGTAGCTCAGAGAACATTGAGTGTCTTTTGTGTCCACTAAAAAAATGGGCCTAATAGTTGCAGGATGATTTCAAATGGCTTTCTGAGGGATTGGGACAAGAAATGGGGTGATGTGGGTGACCTAAAATAATCATGTCTATTTTCCAGGAGCTATTGCAGCTTATTACAAAGAGGATTGAACTGAAACATCCCCAACATTTCTAACGCGATGCTCTTCAAATAACAGACTACAAATAGTCCTTGACTTACAAGCATTCATTTAGCAATCATTCAAAGTTACAGTAACACTGAGAAAAGTGACTTATGACCGGTTTTCACACTTACAACTTTTGCTGCATCCCCATGGTCATGTGATCAGAATTAGGTGTTTGGCAACTGGCATGTGTTTATGATAATTGCACTGTGCAGGTGTCACGTGATCACCATGAGCAACCTTCCCATCTGGCTGTCAACAAGCAAAGTCAATGGGGGAAGCCAGATTCACTTAATAATGGCATGATTCACTTAACAGCTGTGTCAAAAAGGTCATAAAATGGGGAGCAACTCACTTATCAATTGTCTTGCTTAGCAATGTAAATTTTGGGTTCAACTGTGGTCGTAAGTCAAGGACTAGAATAGAATAGAGCTGGAAGGGACCTTGGCTTGGAGGTCTTCTAGTCCAGCCCCCTGCTCAAGCAGGAGAACCTATACCATCTCAGACAAGTGGCTGTCCAGTCTCTTCTTAAAAACCTCCAGTGATGGAGCGCTCACAACATCTGAAGGCAAGCTGTTCCACTGATTAAATGTCCTCACTGTTAGGAAGTTTCTCCTTAATTTCAGGTTGCTTCTCTCTTTGATCAGTTTCCAACCATTGTTTCTCGTCCTTCCCTCTGGTGCTTTGGTGAATAAAGTGACCCCCTCTTCTTTGTGACAGCCCCTCAAATTCTGGAATACTGCTATCATGTCACCCCTATTTCTTCTTTTCTTTAGACTAGCCAAACCCAAGTCCTGCAGCCATTCTTCATACGTTTTAGTCTCCGGGCCCCTGATCATCTTAGTTGCTCTTCTCTGCATTTTTTCCAAATTCTTAACATCTTTTTTGTAATATGGGGACCAAAATTGATTGCAGTTTTTCAGGTGTAGTATCACTAGGGTTTTATAAAGCAGTACTAATACTTCTCGTGATCTTGATTCTATGCCTCTGTTTATACAACCCAGGATTGTATTAGCTTTTTTGGTTGCTGCTGCACACTGCTGGCTCATAGTCAAGTGATCGTCCACTAGGACTCCAAGGTCCCTTTCACAGTTACTGTTTTTAAGCCAGGTCTCCCCCAATCTGTACTTAAACCTTTGATTTTTCCTGCCTAAATGTAAAACTTTGTTTTCTCCACATTAAAACTCATTTTGTTGGATAGGGCCCATTGTTCAAGTTTGTAAAGATCTTTTTGGATCCTGAGCTTATCTTCTGGGGTGTTGGCTATCCCTGCCAGTTTAATGTCATCTGCAAATTTGATGAGTTCCCCTTCTATTCCCTCATCTAAGTCATTGATGAAGATATTGAAGAGTACTGGGCCTAAGACGGAGCCTTGTGGTCCCCCACTGCTTACTTGTCTCCATGTGGATGTAGTACCATTGAGGACTACTCATTGAGTACGGTTTGTCAGCCAGCTACAAATCCATCTGGTAGTGATGTTGTCTATTCCACCTTTTTCTAGCTTACCAAGCAGTAGATTGTGGTCTACTTTGTCGAATGCCTTACTGAAATCTAAGTATTCTATGTCCACGGTGTTTCTTCATGGCCATATAAATGTGCTTTCCTCTTGCCCTTACGTTGAGAGGAAAGTATAGTGACTCAAATTGTGCTGGACAAGCAATCTCGACATTCAGCGATGAGCAATGAGGCCAGGTCATGCTACTGCCCTGCTCACACTTTTTAATGTGGGGTAGGTTCAGGATAGCAAAGGTTTACCCAGCTGAACACAAGGGAAACATTTGGGCAAGCCAGATATTCGACAATACTCTGGCTTTTGCAGTTCCAGACAAGCAACAAAAACATATGAAAGTCCCAGTGGATTAATATACAGACAGTGAATTTAATTTGACTTGATGACCCACAAGCTGGGCAGGCCACACTAAAGACCTTGGCAGAGTGATAACATATGTGGCCAGCCCAGCTCAGAATCATTTTGTTTATTGCATTTGGCCTTATCAGCTTAGCTTTTCTTATGCACAGCTTACTGGGTTATAGTTCATTTTCCCTTCCTTTTCCTTGGCTGATTTCGCATAAAAAGCCGTTAACTTCAAGCTGTACTTATTTATTAAATTCAATTCCAGCGTTACATATTTATTCACAGATACAGTGCCTAATTTCTGTCTGTGTGTGCTGGCTGCTGGTGTCAATTTCATTTGCACCTACCACTGGAACATGGCATCCAGAAACAGATACAAACAGACTGTATGTGCAATTCAGTGTAACCTCATTCTAAACAACAATGACATTGCAGTTATTTCATAGTAATATTGATCTTGGACTGATTACTTCTTGGCTTCTAGATATCAGGGGTAAATTATCTGACCACAGAAACATGCTTTGTTTCAATGAACACTTTTTGTCAGCTTGCAGAATTATATATGGCGCCAATTTTGGTACAAAAACAAGTTCCTAGTAAAAATCACCCACATTTGTAAAAATACATAATTACAAGAAGGAAAACTATGGTGCAATTCTGTATCTGTATTCAGAAATAGCAATGCTGAGCACTAATGAGGCAACTGTAAAACCGAATAAAAGATAGCATCAGAAACTGCTAACCACATCTTCAAAATAAGGCACCATAGAGTTGAAGTCCACACATCTTAAAATTGCTGAGGTTGAGAAACACTCATCTAAAGTATGCCACTGTGCCCAGATAAAGATATACATTTTGGTATCATAGTTGTACTTAGCACTGTTTTTGTGATAAGATGAAATGCATGGACATTGTCAACGTTTTAATGTTTTATCTATTCACCATGGAAGTTCTCTACTCATTGTACCATGGACATTTTAGTTCTGTCATTATTGTGGACATTTAATTACTGTAACTGTAGAAGCTTTAACTGTTATTTTTGCAGTTGTTTTACTGTGGCTTTTTGTAAGCTTCTGTGAGTCTATATAAGTCATCAGCATACACATCCAATCAATTAGCACTGGGGAATACATTAAGACTGATGTTTTACATATCTCCTGACTAGTGCCCGTATTCCAATTGCATTTATTTCATTACTGTGGTTAGAAACAACTATCATGACTCTCCAATTCTGACTGGCATAATAATGAAAATGTACTTAGTTAATATTTGGTAGTATCCAATTGTTTGCATAAACAAAGAAACACCTACTGCCCCCCCCCCCCCTTTTCATGGTCTATCCTGTTGTTGAGTGCTTAAATAGACAGGGAAGGGGAGAAAGGTTTTCTGCTTAGGCAAAGCGACCATTGTCCTTATGCTTTGTTTCTGCATTGTGAAAACGTTTGGAGTTTGCTGAACATTTGCTGAAAGAAACTATAAACTACACACACACACACACACACACACACACAAACACACATATGGTTGCAGCATATAAATGATCACTTTCCAGATCCCGTGCAAATGATTCTTCCACCTTTTCAGTTAATATTTCCAAATCCTTCTGGCAACACAGGATTCTGTTTACAGTGATTCATTCATATAATTTGGTCACTTTCCTGTTAGAATTTCTGATGCACTTAATATAATCAAGCATCCCCCCCCCTTTTTTTTTCCCCTTCCTGCTGTGACTGGATGTATTTTTCATCTCCTTTCTATTTGATTGTTGTTTTGAACTTGCTGCCGTTCTTAACAACAGCAGCTTTCCTTCAGCACAGCAGAGTATTCCAACTGTTAAATTAAACAAATACTCAAGAGTCCACCTTTTCCTGTAATACAAGAGACTTTGAGTTGGTTGCTAAGGCCACCAGGTATATCACAGTCCCCATGCAGAAGGCTTACCAAACAGTGCAGTGTGTAGTTGGTCCATTGGGAGGATGACAAAGTGTGTTTGACGTGCGCTAGTCAGTAACATGTGACAGGGCAATTAGGATAGCATCACTCATCACTCTTGGCAGAAGAGGAATTCTCCTCTCCCATTGCAACAGCCAAATTGCAAGAGTAATTCCACAGCAAATTCATGGCATTTAACAAACAAGTGAACAGAACAGTCTCTAAGGCAGCCTCATTGCAGGTTGCAAAGAGTCAGAGAGGCTTAGAGAACAGGACGCAACAAGCTGATGACTGTATAGGCCATGAAGTTACTTGTGGGTCCATTTCTGCATTGAAAGTAATCTAAGATGGAACTTCTGAAAACAAATGCCAGGCTGAATTACAGGAAAGGCACTCCAATCTATTGTATGTATAAGTATTATGCATACCTATTGACTGCTTTCCCACCAAAAGATCAACAACTAAATAAAAATTGCAGTTGGAAATGACAGCGATCAGAATTTTGCATTATAAATATATATGAACATTAATCACAGAAAAAAAATAAGTCAGGGAGCCTAAGAAATAAAGGGAATTAATATAACTGACCTGAACATTTGTAAGAGTCATACAAAGATTGTAAGTTCCATATCCTAGAGCAGCAGCCTTAATATTTGTCCCATTTCACCACTCATCAAATTTCTGATAGTAAAGTATCCTCTAAGAGAAGCTCAACTGTTGATTTCACGACCATATCTTTCCTCTTTTAAGTTGAAAAAAAAGCTACTAGTACCATATCTTGAATTAGAAGCTAGTAATACACTGTACTAATGGAAGAGCTTTTGGGCATAACCTTGCTGGAAATTCTGCAACTCTGCCTGTAGAGCAGTTCAACATTATCTATCTATCTATCTATCTATCTATCTATCTATCTATCTATCTATCTATCTATCTATCTATCTATCTATCTATCTATCTATCTATCTATCTATCTATCTATCTATCTATCTATCTATCTATCTATCTATCTATCTATCATCTATCTATCTATCTATCTATCTATCTATCTAATCTATATATCTATATATCTATATATCTATATATCTATATCTATATCTATCTATCTATCTATCTATCTATCTCTATCATCTATCATCCATCTATCTATCTATCAATCATCTATCTATCTCTATCTATCTATCTTCTATCATCCATCTATCTATCATCTATCTATCTATCTATCTATCTATCTATCTATCTATCTATCTATCTATCTATCTATCTATCTATCTATCTAGATAGATAGATAGATAGATAGATAGATAGATAGATAGATAGATAGATAGATGATAGATAGATAGATAGATAGATAGATAGATAGATAGATAGATAGATAGATAGATAGATAGATAGATAGATAGATAGATAGATAGATAGATAGATAGATAGATAGATAGATAGATAACAACTAACCCTTTGATAATTCCAGGAGGGAGCAGCCAACCTGAAGATCGATAAGCAGATTCCTTCAAAGCCAGGTTCTGTTGTTTGCGTATTACAAGTTCTTCTTGGATATATTTGCTTTTGCCTAAATCAAACTGCTGAATAGAATTTATTTATTTACTAATTAAATTTGCATAGCTGCCCATCTCACAAAAAGTGATTTCGTTCAAAATTTGGGCAAGGAAGGAACAGTCATATGCACATGAGACATATTCTAAGTACTTGGAAAATGCATTATCTTCCATTCTTTTTCATATGAGAACAGTGAAAAATTATTTTGCGTTAAGTGAGAAGGCAGCTCATCAAGCAGCAACTGTGTTTTTTTTTAATGTTACTTTCATGTGGAAGGAGTTGAATCGTATTTCCTGCTTTTGTGCAGCAGGTATTTGAAATAGGACACGCTGAGGTGTGCAGAAATCCTTGTTGTAGAAATATGTTGGGGCCCTCTAATCTGAAAGCTTTACTATCATTTTGGAAACAAACAGGAAGCAATCATTTGTACTGCTTCCTTGCTGCAGCAAGAAAATCCAGACAAGTAGCAGCTGAGTAGTGTGGAGGTCTACTTGTTTTGCCATTTAATACATCTGATAGAAAGTTGAAAACAAAAAAACATGTGTTTAGGATGATTCATCACAGCAGAGAACCTGCAGTTTTTCATTTGTGCTTATAATATCCTCTTAAAGATGAAATCAATTGCTTGGGATTATAATTGAAGTTGCTTTGCACCAAGCTAATTGACTAGTTGCTATGATGTCATAAAAGGACTTTACTGTTTTTTTTAAAATTTAAGTGCGTTGAAATCAACATTTTTAATAAAGTTAATTTTAAAATACTTCATTTAAAATGTTTTTGGCAAGTAATCATGCGTGCAGCAGAATAGAAATTAATTGAACCTTAGGGGATGACCCTATCATTGGGCACAATATTATTATTACATTAGATGCCAAGTGCTGAAAGAACAGGAAGTAGTGGCAAGGGGTTAGGAATAAGATTGTTTCTAGGGATTCTGTTGGCCTTTGATGCTGTGGAAATTGCTGTTCAGTTTTCAGTGCATTGATTCAGCGGCACTGTGGTCAGTTTCTACACAGGGAATGGGGGAGGATCGGATCTTGTTCTTTGCTACAGATAGTAATATATAATTCAGCAGTGACTCATGTATTTCTTGAAATACAGATAAATCAGATAAAGAATTCTTAAGGGATCTAGAGGTATTTATTGAAACAATTTTATCAAAAAAACTATGCATACGGCCAGTGAAAATACACTCTATACCAGTGATGGCGAACCTTTTAGAGACTGAGTGCCCAAACTGCAACCCAAAACCCACTTATGCATCGTCGAGTGCCGGGTGGGTGTGGCCAATTGGGTGGGCGTGGCCCATTGGGTGGGCGTGGCTGCGGTGGTAACGGTAGACTGGGTGGGAAAAGTTCAATCAATCAATGCAATCAACTTTGCATGATCTTTTTTTTTCCCACGAGAAGTTGAAATTGACTGATTGAATCTTTTTTTTTTTGCACACGGCAACGGAGGCCTAAAGTGAAAAGGTTTTATAAAACCCAGCTGAAGGCCTAGGACTGGGGCGACGGTGCGCGTGCCCACAGAGAGGGCTCTGAGTGCCGCCTCTGGCACCCGTGCCATAGGTTCGCCACCACTGCTCTATACTATACACTAGCTGCTTAGTTTGGATTAGCTTATAGAAAAAGGCAGGAAAGACTGGGATGGGAATGGCTCCACAATCGTACCTATAATTACTATACATCGTAGCTACCTCACTAGAGAACTTTACACCTCCTCCTCCTCTCCCTCCTTCTCCTCCTCCTCCCATCTTCCACTTCCTTCCTCCTCTTTTCTCCTCCTTCCTCCTCCTTTCTTGTTCTTTCTTCCTCCTTTCCAAACTCCAAGGATGTATTTCACACATACCCTGTCTTCATAGGGGAAAAAAGCAAAATGACATGGTTAGACCAGATTCAGTGATATTCATCTGTAAAAAGAGGAGCATTCAGTGATGTACAGCCAGAAAAGAATAGGAATTTTAATGCATACTGACCTGAAAAGAAAATTGCATCCTGCTCCAAACCATTTCAAGTCCTGTAAATATCACAAACTACACCAATTTAAATGCCACGAGAAGAATTTCATTGCTCATTTTCTTCCACAATCAATATCCATCTAGAGAAGACAGCTACCTTAACAGTTTGAGATCATATTGAGAATTTTGAGCATATATTATATAGGTTCTCATTAAAATAACATGTCAGAGTAAGAATGGTGCCTGGTCAGTCATCAACTAATTATCTTGCAGAAGGTAAATAGATAATTTGTTCAGTATCATCTTCTTTAGCCTCCTGCTCTATATTATCTCCGATTACCTCTGGCTGTTTTCAAGGCGTGAAGGCACAGTTCTAGACAAAGCACTTATGCGACTCCCTATCTTTTTACTTTCTAAGAGTGCCTTTGGGGTACTTGTAGGTCCTGAAGATATTGTTGCTTGAGGCTGGAATTTTTGCAATGTTAACTTCTTATTTTTCCAAACAAATAGCATTTAAAAAAAATAAAGTAACTGGGTTCTGGAACCTGAGAGAATTTTACAGATGCCATGTTTGGAACTTCCAATCTAAAATACATTACCAGCTGGAAATCGATAAAGGCATAAGAATAGTTTGACTCTGCTGAGCAATAGAAAAATACCAGTTTCTCCTCTATTACAACCCTCTGCACATTGCTTTTGGATATGTGCCATACACAACATAGCCAGTGTTTTTTTTAAAATAACAAACATTAAATAAGTCATGCATGTGCTACACACATGCCCAGGGTTGTTGTTTTTTTAAAAGCCTTTTAGGGAGGGAGGGTTAATCCTTTTGTGGATATTTACACAGGATTTACCACTAAAAACCAGGGAGTTTTCCCTGGGTCTGTCACACACTTTATAGTGATGGATTAGTGTTTATTTGACTGCATTAGCAATAACATTCTCTCTGTGTAGTCTGAAAAGAGATGGAACTATAAAGCCCCTGCGCTGCGAAGTGCTGTATAAAAATAAAACAAATTTGCAAGAAGGGAGACCTAGACAGGCAGATGGAGAATAGAAATGTGTCAGGATATGTTTCATGATGAGAACAAGGCAAAGAAGACCAAGGGGACAACCTGGCCACCAACGTTCCAGCAACTGTCCATTGTCCAAGGAGCACCATGATTCAAGTCACAGAGCTCCACCTCAACTCTGGAATGACCTGCAGTTCAAATCTGGCCATCTCTGAGTTACACTATCTCTACAGAGGCAAGAAGAATCCAAAACACAGGAAACAGATCCATCCAAACAATATTCCCTTCCCCGCCCCCCCCCGCCCCAATTAGCTACACAACTTAAATAGATAAATATATGCAAGCATATAATATTACTGAGCGGTCACTGTGTCCCAGTGAAGCGTTGGAGATCAGCTTGGGCTTGCAAGGGAGAAAGGGGAAAACGCTGGTCGGATTGGCAAAGAAAAACATAACAAGTATACCCAAAGCCTTCCTGTGTCCCTCTCTGAATGATGCATTCAGTAATAATACAGGGCTTGTCTATGCTGCCTCCCAGGACAGAATGACAACTGACCACTGTTATGAATGATGAGGCACAGAAGGAAAGAAACTCTCCGTTGCTTGTTCCTTTTTCAGCACATTAATTTTCTGAGCAACACTCCATCTGCTGTGGAGCGTCCTCAGCCTTTTGCTGCTTAGATGAAACAAAGCACCAATTTACAAAAATGGGCAGTGTCCTTGTTAAGCCCATCCCAGTTCTTTTAACTGCTGTAAAGTTTGTAATACAACAACTGTAGTCCTTGACGTACAACCACAAGTGAGCCCAGAATTTATGTTTCTAAGTGAGAAATTTGCTAAGTGAGTTTTGTCCCATTTTACGACGTTTCTTGCCACCTTTGCTAAGTGAATTACTGCAGTTGTTAAATTAGTTACACAGGTTTTTTTAAGTGAATCTGGCTTCCCCATTGACTTGGCTTGTCAGAAGATCGCAAAATATGATCACATGACCCTGGGACTCTGCAACCGTCATAAATATGAGTCAGTTGCCAAAGCATCTGAATGTAAATCACGTGGCCATGGGGGATGCTGCAATGGTCGTAAGTTTGAAAAAACGGTCATAAGTCGCTTTTTTCAGTGCCATTGTAACTTTGAATGGTCACTAAACAAACCATTGTTAAGTCGAGGACTACCTGTACTCTAAAAGTAATAAAGGGGTGGGGAAAATGCTCAGTCCTCACATGCTTTATTGAGGATGGTGACCACAGACATGTTAATATGCATTTTGCCAATGCTGCTGCAAAGATCAGCTGCAAAAATTATTGTCCAATGCCTGAGTCGTATTTTGTCTCAATAATAAAAGTGCATAGAACTCTTTCCTATTAGAATTATAACTACACAATAATTGGTGGTGTTCCGTTCTTGCAAAGCAGACATCGAGACGAGGCAGGTTCACAACAAAGGATCTCTTTATTAAGTACATTCACAGAACAGAAGCAAGAACACAATGGCCACTGGCCTTTTATATTCCCCTTGCAAGGGGATGCACATCCAATCGTTGCAGGCCGTTCTCCCGCCTTGCGCATGCGCACAAGGCCGGAGACAGCCTGTCTGGGTCCCGGGCAGACACGTGGTCTGTCTGGGTCTCTGCAACCTTCCTGCAGCCTTTCTGAGCCTTGCTGAATGACTCAGCAAGGCCCAGGACATAACAGGTGGGTTTCCCTTTTCCCACCCAGCCGGCACCACTTGCCTGGGTAAGAAACCACCATCCGTTACTGCCCTCATTAACATGTAGAGAACGGTGCTTAGGATGAAGCCTCGTATTTGTTTATTTGTTTGAACTTCTATGGCTGCCCCTTACCACAGCAACTTAAATGAAAACCACAATATAAAACTTTAAAACATACAGTGCTAAATATATAATTCAAAACAAAACTGGCAGCTGATAGTAAAATAACAAGATAACACCAGAATAACTTTATGACCTCTGTGTCTTGGAAAACAAGAACATAGAACACAGAATAATAGAGTTGGAAGGGACCTCAGAGGTCTTCTAGTCCAGCCCCCTGCTGAAGCAAAAGTCCCTATACCATTTCAGATAAGTGGCTGCCCGGTCTTTTTTTTTTAAAGCCTCCAGTGATGGAGCAACCACAACTTCTGAAGGCAAGCTGTTCCATTGGTTGGTTGCTCTCACCTTTAGGAAATTTCTCCTTAGTTCTAGATTGTAAAGCATTGAAACAAGCAGGTTTCAAAGTTTTACAGAAAGCCAGCAGTGATGGGACTAATCTGATCTCAGGCGATGAATTTCTCCAGAGGACAAGTACGTATTGTGACAGAAAAGGTATGTTTCCTGCATGCTGTGAGATGACCTTCTTTAATTGCTGGGATCCGAGGCATACTCCTCCTGACACATCTAATCAAGTGGGTGGAGACCATTGGAGAGAGATGGTCCTTCATGCATTTTTAGTCATATGTCTACTTTTCTTTTGGTGACGCGCTAAACCTGTGTCCAAAAATAATCTGCCTGACAGGTCTGTGAAGTGGAGGAGGTGAACATCAGACATCTCCCTCCAGTCTCAGGATACACCACCACCCCGAGGTGCATGTAACCTGTCATTCAGACTTAAAAAAAAACAATCGGATAAAATTCTTGTCATTCTTAACCCAGCTCCAATATATCCCGAACTCTGAAGTCCTCAAGAGATGGCAGTGCTGTCAGCAAGCAGCTACAGCTGGAGTACCTGAAAGTAATAGAAACAGGAGAAAACATTGCTGTGCAAAATTCCTTCTTAAGAGAAGCAGCCAAGAATCTGCTCTGCAGGCATGTAGGATAAAACCAGTAACACACAACTAGCAGAGTTCACATTCCTTTCCCAGTTTAATTTGTCCTTCTGGTCTTTAGGGAGTATTAGTCCTATTTTTAAAATACAAGCTGAGTGGCTTCTCAAAATACTTTTTATTTATCAATTATTTGACAAACTGTGAGAATAAATGTAACAAGAAGCAGATGGTAATCAGAGTATATTTTCCAGAGCACAAACTTTAAAATCAATGGCTTCAGTAGGTTTACAATATTATCGCTTACTCCATTATATTTCTTCTAATTTTTTTCTTTTCTGGTAGTCACTGACACATTTTCATACATGCAGATGGACAGAAATAAATAAGTGGAATTGACTTAGGCTGATTGCCCCATCTCTTTGCCAGAGGTTGTCAATATCGTCGGGGAATAATAATTCCTCCAGAGCCACAAGATGATGCTGTCTAAGAGGCAAGAAAACATGAATATTTTTTTCTCTTTGTAGTACTTTTGTCTATTTTGCTTTTCAAAATCATGATCCAACATATATTCAGATTAGTATTTTGATTCCAACTTCCTGGTGGTAAGGGCAGAGGCAGGGAACAAGATGAGAGCCAACTCAGAAGGCCCCAGCAGAAAAAAATGTCACGTTATGTTAATATTGTGGTAACATTATAAAAGTTGAAGGGCTCCCTAACTAAGTGAAATATTTGCCTTCAGTATTAAATATGATATTAATAAAATTAGAGCTTTCTTCCAAAATTATCAGACTTGATTTGCTTTCATTGTTCTGAAGAAAATATGTTTTTTGCAGATAATAAATCACATCTTTGTTCTATTTACTGATGTTTCATGGAGACCAAAAAGAGAATTTAGAAAAGTTAAAAGATGTTATGTTTTTTTACTTTCATCAATATTTTCGTTGTTGGAAACATTATTTCTGTTATGTCCTGGGACTGCTGAATGACTCAGCAGGCTCAGGAGGCTGCAGAAGGCCCGGGCAAACCACGTGGTTGCCCGGGACCAGACAGGCTGTCTCCAGCTTTGTGCGCATGCGCAAGGCGGGAGACTAGCCTTGCATTGATTGGCTGACGCTGTCCCTTGCAAGGGAGTATAAAAGGCCCTGGCGCCATTTTGTGTTCTGTTCTGTTCGTGATCTCAATAAAGAAGTTGTGTTTGTTACTCCTGCCTCGCCTCGATGTCTTTTCTTCGGAAACAGAACATTGGCGACGAGGGTGGGATCCGCTGCAAGCAAAACAACAGGAGAAGCTAGGCTGACTTACCAGAGAAGGTCTGAAGCGCTGGGAAGTTCGGCGTCTGGAGGAAGCGATTGCCTGCCAGTACGAAAACGCTGGAGGTGAGCTCGGCTTCGAGGGACCCCTTCTCATTCCTTGCAGCGAGAGACATCGAAGAGGCTACAGGCTGTAACGATGTCAAAGCTGGGCCGTCTGTTGGAATTTGACACTTCTCACCCTGAGCGCTGGAGTTCCTACGTGGCACGAGTGGAAAATTACTTGCGAGTAAATAAGATCAAGGAAGATGGCCTTAAAGCTGCTACATTGCTGTGTGTCTGTGGGCAAGAGACTTTCGATATTGCAGAGAATCTTGTAGCCCCAGCACCACTGGAGTCAATTGTGTATGCTGACTTAAAGATGATGCTGCAAGAGCACTTCGAACCCAAGCTCTCAGTAATTGCTTGGAGGCATGCGTTTGAGCAGAGGGACCAGAGGCCTGGTGAGTCTGCTGCGGACTTTGTTGCTGCCTTAAGACAAGCAGCTAGGCAGTGCGAGTTCAAGGATCTGGAAAAGAGGCTCCGGGATCGCTTGGTTTGCGGACTGCGAAGTCGTGAGCTGCAACAGAAACTTTTTGGAAAAGAAGATGTCTCATTCCAAGATGCTTTGAGAGAGATTGCAGCTGAAGAAGCAGCGGGCGGCGCTGTGAAGGCATTGCGGCTCGCCAGGAACCCTCCAGCGGTGGTCTCCATCCATCAAGATGTCGCTCGAGAGGAATCTGAAGTGGATCCAGAAGAGGAGGTGGACAGGCTTCAGCATGCAGAAGAGAAGAGGCCTCAAGGGCGCAGAGAAAAAGCGACAGCATCCCCTCGGTGTTTTGGTTGTGGAGGACGCCACAAGCAAACTGATTGCCGGTTCCGCTCCGCTATCTGCCAGGCATGTGGCAGGCAAGGCCACATTGCATCCGTCTGTTTGGGTCGCCAGTGGAAATGGTCTGCAGAAGAATTGCCTCTGAAAGGTACCAAGGTCCCCAGCCAACACAGGGTGGGCTTCTGCACGTCCCGTAGGGGCATTTTCAAAACCGGGGTTCACAGGCCACTTAAAAAGAAGCTTCACATTGACGTGAAGTTGTAAGGGGTTCCCTTGTTGATGGAGTTGGACACAGGGTCCGCTCTATCGATCATTTCCTTTGACACCTTCAATAAGGTTTGCAACAGAAGTGGCCTACGAGTTAAACTCAGGCCTTCAAGTTTAATCCTTACTGACTTCCAGAATTCCAGAGTCAGCGTGAAGGTGGAGGCCACGCTCAGGGTGCAGCATAGGAGTTTTGAGGGGCTGCTAGATGTGGTGGTAGTTGGGGGTGATCGTGCGAGCCTTATTGGACTCGATTGGTTCGAGGCCCTTGGGATTCAAGTGACTGGACTTCACAATCTGCAAACGTCAGGCCTTGCAGAAGTTTGCAAGGAGTTTGCTGATGTGTTCAGTTCAGAGCTTGGCTCGTACAAGGGGCTTCCCATTGCTTTACGTTTAGACTCAGCCATCACACCCATCAGGATCAAATCCCGAAGGGTGCCCTTTGCCCTAAAAAACAAAATAGATGCAGAGCTGGACAAGCTGCTCCAGCAGGGCATTTTAGAGCCTGTGGACTCTAGTCCATGGGAAACACCTATAGTTACGCCACTGAAAGCCAATGGAGAAATCCAGATTTGCGCGGACTATAAATGTACACTTAATAAAGCATTGCAGCAGCATGCCTACCCGGTGTCTGTGGTGAACCATATTTTGGCCTCCCTCAAAGGGGGGCGAATCTTTGCAAAGCTTGATTTGGCTCAGGCCTATCAACAGTTACCTGTTGATGAGGCAACGGCTGAGGCCCAAACAATAGTGACGCACCGGGGAGCCTTTAAGGTCAAAAGGTTGCAGTTTGGGGTTAATGTAGCCCCTGGCATATTCCAAAGTGTGATGGAGCGAATGCTCCATGGTATTCCTGGGGTCTGTCCCTCCTTTGATGACGTCCTCATTGCTGGGGAGTCATCTGTGAACTTAGCTGAAAGGCTGAGGGCTGTCTTGCTGCGTTTCCGCCAAGCAGGGCTGAAGCTGAAGCAAAATAAGTGTAAAATTGGAGTCACCTCCACTGAGTTCCTGGGATTCCGTATTGATGCTGAAGGCATCCATCCTGCGGAATCCAAGCTTCAAGCGATTCAGCAGGCCCGAAGCCCCCAGTCGAAGAGTGAGCTTCAAGCCTTCCTAGGGCTTTTAAATTTTTATCATTCTTTCCTTCCCCACAAGGCTGCAGTGGCTGAGCCGTTACACCGGCTCTTGGACAAACAGGCTCCATGGAAATGGACAAAGGTCCATGAAAGGAGTTTCACAGAGGTCAAGGCCTTGCTCTCTTCAAATGCAGTTTTAGCGCATTTCAATGAGCAACTGCCTGTGTGCATAGCCTGTGATGCATCCCCTTATGGGGTTGGGGCTGTGCTGAGCCACCTCAAGGCTGATGGGACACAAGTCCCTGTGGCCTACTACTCCAGGACTCTCTCATCTGCAGAGCGTAGTTATGCGCAGATTGACAGAAGCCTTGGCAATAGTGGCTGGCATAAAGAAATTCCATGATTTCTTGTATGGCCGCCATTTCATGGTTTACACAGACCATAAGCCTTTGCTGGGTTTGTTTACAACAAACAAACAAACCCCTCACATAATATCTCCAAGAATGCTGAGATGGTCAATTTTCCTGTCAGCATATGACTACACCCTGGTTCACAAACCAGGTAAAGAAATGGGCCATGCAGATGGCCTCAGCAGATTACCTCTACAGCAGGTAGAGGCAGATCCAGCTCCGGCTCTTCACATTCTCTCCATTCAGGAATTGCCTGAATCTCCCCTCAATGCTAGGGACATGGCTGCAGAAACTGCCACTGATCACACGCTTACACGCGTGCTGACATGGGTGTTGTCAGGATGGTCTGACATGTGTCCGGATGCAGAATTCCAGAGTTTCTGGCAAAGGAAGCACGAGCTTTCCACTTTCAAAGAATGTATCCTATGGGGTAGCAGGGTAGTCATCCCGGCCTCATTGAGGACTAGAGTCTTGTTCTCTCTGCATGAGGGACATCCGGGAATAGTCCGGATGAAGGCGCTTGCGCGTAGCCACCTCTGGTGGCCTGGGCTCGATAAAGAGATCGAGACCCAGGTGCATGGGTGCCAAGTGTGCCAACAGTCAAGGCCAGAAATGCCCCAGGCCCCTGTACATAGGTGGGAGGAGACACATTTACCCCATGGTCGAGGGTACACATTGACTACGCTGGGCCCTTTCAGGGGCAATTCTTCCTTCTCCTTGTGGACAGCCATTCCAAGTGGCTAGAGGTTGTTCCTGTCTCCTCCACTACTACTGCTAGGACCATCCAGGTGCTGAGAGGAATATTCGCCTCACATGGTCTTCCAGATATCCTTGTCTCAGACAACGGACCCCAATTCACGTCTTCTGAGTTTCAGGGTTTTCTCCAAGCCAACATGATCTGGCATGCCACATCTGCGCCGTTCCATCCAGCTTCCAACAGCCAGGCTGAGCTTATGGTGCGTACTACCAAGGATGCTTTAAAGAGAATCACTCACGGGAACTGGCATCACAGGTTAGCTGACTTTCTTCTTTGTCACCGCACCACACCTTGCACTGCCACTGGAAAGAGCCCAGCTGAACTCCGCTGGGGTCGCAGACTCATTACTAAGCTGGACAGGTTGCACCCCGACCAGGTGGCTTCACAGGTGTCACAGCCATGGGCACCTAGGAGACTACAGGTGGGCGATCTGGTCTGGGCAAGGAACTATGGACCTGGACATCTCTGGGTGACAGCAGTGGTATGCAAGTTCTCTGGGCCGCTGTCATACGAAGTGGCCTTGGATGATGGTCGCGTGCTCAGACGTCACATTGACCAACTGCGCTGGAGGCTTTCCAGCCACTCTTCCGCTCCTGGCTCTGCTCTCGGGGGGGAGGAGGACCACAATTACGATTGTGGACCACAGTCTCTCCGCGAAGGTGGACCTTCAAATGTTCCTGCACATGTTCCTGAAGGGGGTTTTGCCATGGAGGCGGCTCCTGACTCTGGCACAGGCACTGGGTCTAGGGGATATTGCTGTCAATCGGCTACTCAGGCCACTCCAGCTGCTGGTCTTGGGCTTGAAGGGCAGTGTTCCCAAGAGGGGTCCATTGTGGATTTGGGGAATTCCACCCCACCACTGGACTTGGGGAATTCCACCCCACCAAGGAACTCTGGTTTGGGTTTAGCGGATCCAGCCAGTCAGCAGTTTGGAGAGTTGCCTGGGTCTTGGGGGCATCAAAGTCCTGGTCTGCCTAGCCTAGCAGGCGAGATGGCACGCCAGGCACATACGCTGGCTCCAAGAAGGTCAGAGCGGGCCAAGGGTCCACCCAAACATCTAAAGGACTATGTGAGGTTCCTGTCAAGTTTAAGGGAGGCTTAATAGTTCTCTAGAACTCAGGACACACTCATAGAAGGGTGTTCTGTTGATAGTATGAAACAATATGAAGTATTCACTTATTGTTTTATCCAAGGGGGGAGGGGTGTTATGCCCTGGGACTGCTGAATGACTCAGCAGGCTCAGGAGGCTGCAGAAGGCCCGGGCAAACCACGTGGCTGCCCGGGATCAGACAGGCTGTCTCCAGCTTTGCGCGCATGCGCAAGGCGGGAGACTAGCCTTGCATTGATTGGCTGACGCTGTCCCTTGCAAGGGAGTATAAAAGGCCTTGGCGCCATTTTGTGTTCTGTTCTGTTCGTGATCTCAATAAAGAAGTTGTGTTTGTTACTCCTGCCTCGCCTCAATGTCTTTTCTTCAGAAACAGAACAATTTCTATGTATAATTTTAGTCTATGGATGTTTTATTTATGTGCTCTGTCCTGGTAGTCACCAGGAGCAGAACTCAGTTTGAGGGAGACTTGATTTATTATGTAGGCATATATTTTGTTTTGTTTTAGTAAATGTGCTTTTTGTATCGGAAACCCGAGATACAATTTATAATTTAAAATAAATAAATCCAGTCTGATAAAACGTTCAGTTCTTGAGTCATACTTCATATCATACTTTGATAAACTGAAAACTATTCATAGAGTGCTGATTATTAAGAATGAGTAAGCCAGTACAGATAGTCCTCAACCTACGACCATAATTGAGCTCAAAATTTCTGTCGCTAAGTGAGACATTTGTCATAGTTGTTAAGTGATTCATTGCAGTTGTTAAGTTAGTGACACACAGTTGTTAAGTGAAACTGGCTTCCCCATTGACTTTGCTCGTCAGGTCGCAAAAAGTGATCACATGACCTTGGACACTGAAATATTTTGCAAAGTTCCTTTCTGAAGTTCTTGTTTTTCTTGTCTTTACATTCTCTCTTTTTCTTGGCAATTTCCATCATTTGTTCTGACACTTTGTTTGCTTGTGCTTCTTGGTCTTTAGCAGAGCCTTTTCACATGCATCGTTATCAGCTTATTAGATTCCATTCTCAGTCCTTCTGGTTCCCTATCAAGCAGGTAGAGAACTTCAAAGCAGTTTCTACGGTTTTCCTTCAAAATAATATTATATGCCATACATCATATCAGGAACCTGGTAAACTTTCTTCTTTAGCTTAACTTAACTTGGAACTTACTCATAAACACATATCACCCTGCCTTCTATTTGTATTTTTATATGAATGTCTCCTAATACCCAGAAGTTTACCTAAAATTTTTAAACATCATAAGATCTGGAGATGAGCAGGACCCCAAATGTAGTTTTGTGCACGACAGTCCCAGAGGTACAAATGAGCTGATTCACCTAACAATAAGGACAAAAAGAAATTCCTCAATATTGGCATTGCTCACTCAGGATATCACTATCCTAATGCTATAACCAGGGCTCCACGTTGTCTGGAATACTTGATATTATAACATCTTATGAATAATTGTTAAATTGATTACACTTAACTGAAAAATAAGAGGAAACAGGAAGACATCTCATAAATTCCCTTTCTGCAGATGGTCTCTTTGTTTGCTGTGCTTTGTAACTTCTTTCCAGTGCTTTCTAAACAGACAAAGCCATTTAAATCACTCTCCAGGCTTTCTTATTTCCTGTGATTCCGTTGATAATTCAGGCAGGTCCTTAAATACCTCTGTTTTCAAAATAACCTTATATGTGAGTTTTTTCTAGAGAAATATAACATACTAGATGGCAGAATAATAGTCTGCTATCAAAGAAACAAGGTCAAGCAATATTGTTCCTTAATTAAACTTATTGAAATTTGTTTGCCAATTTATCCTAGTTACCCAAGAAAAAGTAAAATTTATAGCTCTGCTATCAGAGTAAACATATGCACCTCTCTGAATAAACACATGTACACACACTCTCTGGTGACTTAGAAACATTGGGTTCATCCCAATCATTATCATCATAATAAAACATTGTCTTGACAACTCTATTTTGTTATTGTTGATTAGAAACAGAAGACCGAGGACCTCAAGATCTAGTTGTGCAAATTGAAGCATGGAGAATATTTTTGTGGAGCAAAAAGGGCAAGCAAATATGGAATCCTATAAAATATTATATGTCTTCCTCTCTCATGCATTATAAATTGCACGTTGTGATTCATCCAAACAAAAGAAAAACCCAGTAGTATCTTTGGAAATAGTCAAAGCCAAGATCCAAAATTGATTCCAATGTAGCTGGCTGTTTCAGACCAAAAGAAAATCTCATCATATCTAAGTAGGAAAGAAAGCCATGGAACTGGGGTGGGAGGCAATGAACAAAGAGTGAAGGTAATGAAGGATTAGAATCCTGGATTTGGAGCAATGTCTTGAGTTTAAATTTCTGTTCAGTTCAGTGTAATTCCCATGAAGATAAGTTCAGGACTCCCATGAAGATAAGGAAAGAATTCAATGCAGTTTCAGGAGAAGAACAGGTTTATAAAGGGAAAGGCTGTCAGTTATGAGTAGTGGATGGGGCTTAAGGAAGAAATGGCTTTTAGCAAGAAGCCAAAACCATGTGAAGAGTCTGTCTTGCTGACTCTGTACTTCTTTTATTCTGATTTTCTTTTCTCCTTCTCTTCTATCCTCCCAACACAAAAGACAGAAATGGCTTGATTTTGCTGCACAGAGTCCATAAACTTAATCCAAGGCACAGTGAAATTAATCTGAAAGTTCCATGTGGCTTACAACTGATCGGGATTGATTGATTGATTGATTGATTGATTGATTGATTCATTCATTCATTCATTCATTCATTCATTCATTCATTCATTCAATTCTGGAATGTACTACCTAATGTACATGTAAGAGTGCAACTTGGCATTTTTTTCTTCCCAAAATGTGAACAAAGATTATACGTGTGTGCATTTTGTATTTGTATATGTGTGTATACATATATGCAAACTGTGTTTATATCTATTTATATATTGAAGTATATGTATTTATATATGTGTGTGTATACATATATACAAACTGTTAGCTCTTGAATGGAAAACCATCAGAAAATCCTAGGATTGTAGTTGGCAAAGTAAAACAAAACAAAACCAGAAGGTAATAGTAAAAGAGGTCCATATTATTAATAAGACTACCTTAAAGTGTCTGTATAGTCACCAGGAATTGAATTCAGCTTGAAAGAGTCATCTTTATGCATAGCTTAACACAGTATTTTTCAACCTTGCAGCTTGAAGATGCATAGATGTCAACTCTCAGAATTCCACAAAATGAAATCCATACCATTTAAAAGTTGCCAAGCTTGAGAAACACTGGCTTAATTTATTTTATGTGGGTAAATTATGTTATTTTATCTGGGTAAAATATATATTAGAGGGATGCCATTGATTACAATCTCAATCCGTTTCTTTAGTACTCTAGTACTAAATTCTAGTCATCCTGGTATCAATAAAACAACAATGACAGCAGCAAAATCCTACCAACTAAATTCCTTTTATTAATGATTATTTCCTTGTATTAGTAATGCATAAAGCATTTTCCCTATGCAGGAGATGGACCTCGGAGTGCTACTGAAAGTGATGAGCTACACAGGCTGGGCAGCCATTTCATTTGTATGTTCTCATCCCCATTCCAGGACCAACTGTTTGATTGCTGCTGATCTGTAATGGCTGGCAGTGATTGTTGGCCACTGGCAGATCACTGCTGAATACATTTATTCATACTGAGACTAATAAATACGAAGATATCTTTAACTTAATTGAAAAAGCCATCTGTATGTTCTTTTTCATTTTGTAATTCTCAGAAATGGAAAATTAATTAAGCCTCATTCACTTCCATTTTGCATATATTTTTTTAAGTTGTTGGTTTAAGTTTCAGCTCTCAGTTCATTCCATCCTGAAGTGCCAAAGAGAATGAGTCAATACAACCTGTCCCAATTTATATAGCACATTAGCCTACAGCGAAACAGCTCAAAATTTAGTTCATTGGCAAAGTTTGATTGATTGGATTACTCAGTAGAGTGTACACATGTGGCAGGAATTAGCACTAAGCCATGCTGCAATATCCTCATTTATCAGGGCTTGAATTACAAGAGGCCCAGGGAAGGGTTTATGAGAGGTTAAATAAGTTATTAATGGATCCTTTTGCATCATTTAAAAAAGCAGATTGCAAGGCATGGTTTAGGCAAATTAAGGTTTATATATTGTCTTGTTGGGCCTTACATGGCATCAAGCAGATGTCTTGGAAAGCCAGCAAATGAAACATCCAGTGATGTTAGTTGATTAGTTAAATCAGGGGTCCCCAGGCTACGGGCCGGTACCAGTCTGTGGTCTGTTAGGAATCGAACTCTGCAAGTGGTGGGCAAGCAAGCAAAGCTTCATCTGCGCATATGGAGATCTAGAAACCATCCCCTCCCCCTGTCTGTGGAAAAATTGTCTTCCACAAAACCAGTGCCAGAAAGGTTGAGGACCACTGAGTTAAATGACCAGCAGCCTCTTCTTTATTTACCATGATATTTTAAAATGCATATATTTAGGTATGTGTTTATAAATTGCATAGTTAAGTATGTATCACACACATACAAATTCACAAATATGTGTCTATACATATCTGTGATGCCATTCCTATTCAACACTGCAAAGTTTATGTTCAGTTGAATTAGGTACTACTCCATAGATCTCCATAGATCTCCCTCACAGGCCAACAGTTCCACACAGATATTAAAAAGCAAGAGTGAAAATAGACATCCTTGTCTAGTTCCTCTAAATAGTGGGAAAATAGGAGAGAGCATGCCATTAAACTTTAAATTAGATGTAGGCAACTCACATAATTTCTTGAACCATTTTATGAATTCCAAAGGAAATCTGAATCTGTTTAGTGTGGCAAACATGTACTTTTTATATATTTTGTCAAAGGCTTTTTTGTATCTAATGATAACATTACAAATTAATCTTTATTTTTATTAAAATCTAAATCTAACATTTAGCTAATGTTGCCTGCTGCTTCCCTAGTTTTTATAACTCCCCTTGATCATTCTTAATAACCAATATTATCATTTTATAATCTATTTGCTAAACTCTGTTAAGATCTTTGTATCAAAATTAATCAATGAAATTGGATGATAATTGGCACAGTGAATGTGATCTTACCTGCCTTTGATGTAACTCTAATATAAACCTGATTAAAAGCCACTGAATTCAAAACAAATGTTTGGTTTCAGGATAGTTCATAAGTTTCAAATTGTGCATATAACAGTTTAGCTGCATTGAAATTGCGGAATAACAGAATAACAGAGTTGGAAGGGACCTTGAAGGTCTTCTAGTCCAACCCCTCGCTCAAGCAGGAAACTCTATACCATTTCAGACAAATTGTTGTCCAATCTCTTCTTAAAAGCCTCCAGTGATGGAGCACCCACAACTTCTGAAGGCAAGCCATTCTACTGGTTAATTGTTCTGTCAGGAAATTTCTCCTTATTTTTTATCCTATTTTATTAATTGATTTGGGATAGGCTTTTGCAAAGTTGACAGGCTAGGTATTTTAAGATGTGGAAAGGTGATCTCTATCTAGTAGATACAATTCTAGAATGTTTTTGATAGTACACAGTTGAGACAATCTTCAATGAGTCAACTAAATAGTCTAGTTTTGAATATTGTATGCTACTACCCAGAGGATAAGACTTGTTTTTAAAGAACCTAATTATTGGTATCAGAAAGAGATTTTAGATTATTGTCATTTGCTAAAATACTCCACCAATTCATTACAAATGAAACTTTTGTAATTCTTTTTATAAGCTGCCAATCGTCATGCCAACTAGAAATTATGTTATCTTAATATAGCTATTAAGCATTAAGTTGGAAGAGATCAATTTTTATGTCTCATAAGTATTTGATAAAGTTTCTTGAAGAAAAATTAAGGGCTTTGTGCAACTTTTTTCCTCTCTCTGCTACTCACACATCTTTTACTATTATGCAGCAGGGAGTTTTCTAGTGCTCTGTTTTATGGAAGAATGGGCATTTTTATTGCAGGTTAAATTATTACACCATAAAAATGTAATATGATGATTTCATCCTAATCCACATGAAACTATAAGAAAGTTATGAGCATTGAGTGCCAAGTGACCTTAAGAATAGCCCGCGTTAATACCTGATGCCTACGTATATTTGAAGTATCCAAAATAAGGGAAAGTTAGAAACAGCTGCTGTATTGGAATACAACTAGGAAAGTATATTGTGTTCAAAACTGAAATTGTACTGCACTTTTTTCGAACTGCAAATAAAAATAGCCTTACATTTCTTTCCCCTTTTTAGCTGAAACTATCGGAAAATGTCCATCATGAGAACTATTGAAAATATTATCTCCATTTATGGTCACTTAAATGGACAATTCAAGGTGCTAGTTATTGCCCATTAAGTCTTATATGCCATAGGACCTAGTTATCTGAAGAACCATCTGTCTCTCATAGTGTCTGACTGTCCAGGCAGTGTGAGACCAGGCAGTTCGTTGCTTTGGGTCCCATTGATTGAGCAACGTTATCTCCTGTGTTGCAGCTTCTACCCTCTGGAGCAGCAATTCCCTGCAGATTCTTCAGTCATTACAGACATTTGCCTGAGCCGAATGTTATCTCGTTGTACAGAACTTAAAAATGTTTCAACCCCTTTTGCTTAAGTAATGGTTCCTATATATTTTCATCAAAGTAATTTTCCTGATTCTTTACATGGCGGGAGATAAGCTTAAGGAGAATGCAGGAGCATGTTTTGTTTGTTCCCTCATATCATGTTGTTTTCTTGCTTTTTCATCAGGAAGGAAGGAAGGAAGGAAGGAAGGAAGGAAGGAAGGAAGGAAGGAAGGAAGGAAGGGAGGGAGGGAGGGAGGGAGGGAAGGAAGGAAGGAAGGAAGGGAAGGAAGGGAGGGAGGGAGGGAGGGAGGAGGGAGGGAGGGAAGGGAAGGGAGGGAGGGAGGGAGGGAGGAACTTATATTGGGGCATTGTGTTGGTCCATCTAATCTAGTCCTGTCAAAATTGATAGGCAATGGAACTCAAAGCTTTCAAGTAGGCATATAAGATTTGTAGTTAAAGTATATTCACAGGCATGTGCAAAGTATTCTCAATAACACCAGTTTGCTCCAGGGAAGACTGAAGTCAATGTGGCAGAGTCTGGTGGAAACATTATTTATAGTATTTGTATTTTTTACAGAAGCTCAAAAGTACATACATATTGCCCCAACAATTACAACTTTGTAAAGTAGCTTGAGCTGAGTAAGAGTTACTGGCCCAGTGAGCTATGATTGAGTGGTTCTCCTCAGTGTAAGACTTACAAAGTGGTGTAAGAGATGGGAAGAGAACAAGAACCAATTGCACTAATTTGTTACTCCTGGATACCATTGTGACTACTTACTCCCTAGTTTCTCATAACAAAGGCCTAATGTCTTGTGTTCAGCATTAGTGAGAGGAATAGGTACAATTGACACTAATGTTGAAACCACTGCCATTGGAAACATGGCCATCAGACATGTCTTTTGAAGACACGAGTAAAGGATCTTCCTTTTCCTCATATATTTATTGAAATGTGTGTGACCAAATTCTGCAAATGCACATCCCAATGCCAGGTTTCTGGAAATTGCAGCCCCAGCAAATTCAGAGAGACCCAGGTTGGGGAAGGCTCTGCTAAATTAACAGTCAGACTAGGACTCTTCTTAACACTGAAATAAACTACTGTAGACTGAAAACAGATAATAACAGACTTGGCAGTTCTTAAGCCTCAATTACATGGCTCCTAATTACAATGGTACAACTGAAGAAATTGCACCACCAAAATACAGAGAAAATGCTTCAGCATTGAATCGCACATCAGTGACGGTGAGAAGGAGGCTTTGATGATTTCCTATGAGACAACTGTCTCAAAGACTTCCAGATTTTCTTGCATGTAAGCAGGGAAGAGGAACAGCTGATAGGAAGTCAACAAAGGGTAGTAATCAGAAGCATTGTACCTCAGGGATGCTGAGAAACCTACAAAATCATATGTGAGTAAATTTACATAGAATCTTCTATATTACGTTATCTGGCCAATTGCAATTTTTTTCATCCTAGCATTTTTCCTGTGAGTGCAGAGTTAGATTTTTTTTTAAATCAATTGAGTGTTGATCCATTGGTTGATCCAGGAATTGACCAGCTAGCTTGCTGCCCAAACCTGACATTGTGGGCTGATAGCAAATGACCCAAAGTCACCCAGCCAGCTTTCACGCACAAGGTGGGACTAGAATTCACAGTCTCCTGGTTTCTAGCCTGGTGCCTTAACCACTAGACCAGGGATGTCAAACTGCCGGCCCACGGGCCGGACGTGTCACCGGGAAACCGCATCCACCCCATTGCCGGCAATGGGGAAAAAGCTCTGATACGTTGCGCGACGTCATGTGACGTCGCGAGTTTGACATGTCTGCACTAGACCAAATTGTCTCTGGTTCTAAACTCTACTTCTGCATGGGTTGTGAAATGTGGACTCTAAAAAGAAGGACCACCATGTTGCAAACTTACATTAAGCCTAAAATAACACTTGAAACCTGGACAGTTGGTTAAGTAATGTATCTTTAATTGATTGACCACATTTGAATATTTGAGACTAGTTCACAATCTAATCTCTTTACATCTAAAGAATTTCCTAAGAGTATTTATAATAGACCTAATTGCTCAGAGAGTTGGTAGATAGCATTTGATAACATATATTCAGAATTTGATTATCAGTGATAAATGGATGATAGATAGATAGATAGATAGATAGATAGATAGATAGATAGATAGATAGATAGATAGATAGATAGATAGAACTGTCATTCAGCAATGTGCATATTTTTCTTTCACTTTATATAACAATAAATTGTTTGTTCAATATTTAATGCAAATAATATTTTCATAAATGTAGACATTGACATTAATTTAACTCATTGAATTAGCCAATTCAGTAATACTCTTGTTAAAAAATTTCAAAATCAAAACTAGCTATTCTGAGTGTGGGAAGGTCCTTATTTATTTTAAGAATGTGATATTTTTTTCCCCAAACAGTGTTGCTGTCCTCTTTGAATTGTCCTTATGGGTATTTCATCCTAATATGGTAAAGAGTATGATGTCTGAACTCTCCATATCCTTGTTGTTAGATTTCCAGGAGACCCACTAATATAAATATCTCCTAATACAAACAACCTCTTGTGTTCTATTCTGTAGAAGCCAGGGCTCCAGGGTGAACCTTGGGGGTGAATCATCCTTTTGAGGTTATTTGGCTAGACTAATTCACTTTCCTTCCCACTCACAGTCAGCTGCCTGCCTTGTCGAGACAACACTCGCTAGTTACTGTTGGCTTATCCCAGCTTGAAGACAGAAAACAGCTTGAAAAGGAATCAAGTTCCTTTCTTCTAACTAGAAAAAGAACTAATGTGAGAATAAACCTTGTCTGGCTCTTGATCCAAGAGAAACTCCCCTTTCTTTAACAGCCCTCAAAAATGAAATAGTTTTTTCTAATGACAAACACGACAGAGGAAATTGTAAGGCTGAGCCCTTGATGCATCTTATTTATTTACTATAGTATTTATTCACAAACCTCAAGAAAAACACAACATTCGGGAAACTGGCACCACATCTTCCTCCCAGAGGGAGCTGGGTGTTTTTAAAATGTGGCAAATAAATAAATAAATAAATAAATAAATAAATAAATAAATAAATAAATAAATAATCTTTCTGGGCCTGCTTAAGGGGGACATTTCAGCTAAGTTACTTGTGCTCAGCTAAGTTGAGACTGAAGAAATATACAAACACTGAAGAAAGCTGGATGAATCTCCCAAGATTTCACTTATTTATTAGATTTGTTTATTAGGTTTACATGTCCTGCCTTTTATTTATCATAGTAACTCACGGTGGCAGATCTCTCCCTTCCTCCCTCCCATTTTTCTCCTACAACAAAAACCCAGTGAGACTAAGAGAAAATGAGTAGCCCAACATCACTCAGGGAACTTTCATGGTGGAAGGCAGAATACTGGTTCACCTATGCAATTCTTTAACCTCTGTGCCATGCTGGCTTAGTGTAAAGATTTGAAAAGATACAGTATGCAGATGGACAGAGTACATGCAACCTGTGCTCTATCCAAGCTATTGGAGAATCTTTAAATACAGTAGATTGCTTCACAAGCAAGACCCGATTTTTCTAGCCATTATATCAATTCAGTGGACTGGGGAGGTCGCATTGATATAGGGGCATGATGGCTGAACTTCTAAGCAGGGGCACTCATGCTCCTCCTTCATGAAACTTTCAGGCAAATATCTGAACAAATAAAAATAATGCTATGCAGTTGGTAATTGGGATAACACAATTTCTTTTTTAAAGCATTGTTTCTCATGAGAAAGTTCCTTCAGTTTCAATGGTGCTTATGGATATCTAAATCAATATTTCTTGGTCTACAGAACTTTAAACTGTTTAGACTTCAGCTCCCAGAATTCCTCCATCCAGTAGGCAGGCAGGGGGAATTCTGGGAATTGACGTCTAAACAGCTTAAAGTTCTGTAGGTTGAGAAACCATATCTAAATATATGATTAGGGTGAATGAATAATTTGGGTTGACCTTCCCCAATCCAGACTTCTTCAATTATATTAGACTTATTCTAGGAGGTCAGATTCTAATATATTGAGTGAAGTCTTTCGTAAAGTCCTTTCAAGAAACACTTTCTGGAAACTATGCTGAGACAAAGTACATTAGATTACATTTTAGGTTTATGTTTTGATAAGTCTGAACTATGTTTTTCAAAATATTTTCCCCCTTTGCTGCCCTGAATGGTTCAGAGACTGCCAATACTTGAGCTCCATCATATTTGCATAATTCTGTGTGAAAAAGGAAGGGAAAAGGGAGGATAGAGTTGAAAATGAAACAATGCCTGACACCTCTTTCACTCTTGTCCTCCCTCCCTCATTGATTTATTATTTCCTAGTAAAAATAAGACAGAAATATTCAGTTTTTACAAGGCATAAACTCAGCATATTTCCTGCCCATCCTGATTTGGATTTATTAAGGAATATTTATATACCATCAAAACTCTCGTGTCTTGTGTCTATAACCTGGGAGAAATGATACATCATAAGGCAACATGTTTTGTTCCTAGATACCTCAAATGGACTAACTTAGAGAATGCATGCAAAATATGGGAGCCATGACACCCATGGAATTGAAATCTGGCCAATTTTATAAAACATTTTATGACATTAAAAATAAAACTCTCATGTCTGTAACCTTTAACTGGGCAAAATGGTGCATCACAGGGCAAAACTTTTGTGACATACATATCTCACATGGGTTAATTTACAGAATGTGTCCAAAATACAAAACCTAGGACTTTAGTAGAATTGAAATTTGGCCAATTCTGTAAAACATTTTATGACATAAAAGTCACCATTAGGCAGTTTAATGTCATAATACAAAATGCAAAAAAAAAAAAAAAAGTCTTGAGGACAGTTCCTGATGTTTGATTGTGCCATACAGGGACAGGTTATTTATCTAGGGTCTCTAATCTCTGCTCTTCAGGCAGAAATTAGGTGTCCAGTTCAATCCCACTACTCTACTGATCCTCCGCGCTATCAGCCCCCTCTACCACAAAGATCCTGCAGGAGAAGGGCAGTGTGGACAACCGTGGGATCTGGCAGGGTGAGAGCTGTGAACCATAAACGCAAAGCTTTCGCTGTGTCCCTGCACAACAGATACAGTGCCCTTGCTGACCTTAATAGGGAAATTAAGGAGGCAGGTAAAAGTAATTGTGATGATAACTCAAATAAGCAGGGGATCGTGGTCCGAGATGAAGAACTTGTTTTTGACAGGGAGAAGTGTGAATCAGGTATTACACATCAGTCATGCAAGAACAGAAAGGCATCCAAAAAGAGAAGCCACCTTCTGGTAGGTGATTCAATTATAAGGGATGTAAATTTAGGAAAGGACACAGAGGTTTCAAAAGAGGTCAGGTGTCTTCCAGGTGCTACTGCCAGTAGGGACAAGAAGCGTATTTCTAAAATAATCAAAAATGCCAGCAAGGACTGTGATGTGGAGGCTATTGTACATCTTGGCACTAACGATCTGTCCCAAAAAGATGTACTCTCTGTGCAGAATGATTTCCAGAGCTTGGGGCAGGAACTTAGCAGAATAGGCTGTAGGCTTACTTTTTCAGAGGTTTTACCAGTGTATAAGGAGCAAAATGGAAAAGGCCAGCGTATAGCACAATTCAATATGTGGCTAAAGGAGTGGTGTAAAGGGGAAGGCTTTGGATATATTAGTCACGATGTCTGTAGCTGGTCTAATGAAAAAATGTACAAAAGAGATGGTTTGCATCCATCAAAGAAAGGGACTGAGTTACTCGGCTATAAATTCACAGATTTTCTGGAGGAATATTTAAACTAAACAGCGGGGACAGTGAGTTAATTGATACAGAACATCCCTGTCCCCGGCAATCTAACAATTATAGGGTTATCAGTGCATGTAACATAGATGTGTGTGTGGACAAGAATATCAACCTTGCTGTCAAGCAAAATCAAGCTTCTAATAGCAAGTGCCACACAAAGTGCACTAACCAAATAGGTGGTAAGACAATAGGGGAACTCAGGCACCACACAGGTTACGTAGAAAGTAAACACAGGGTCAGTCATAAAGGACTCAAATGTCTATATACCAATGCACAGAGTATGAACAGCAAACAGGGTGAATTAGAAATTCAGGCTAATGAGGGCAGATATGATATTGTTGCCATTACAGAAACATGGTGGGATGAAACCCACAAATGGAACACAAGGCTAGAGGGATTTAAATTATTTAAAAGAAACAGACCAAATAAAAGAGGAGGTGGAGTTGCTCTATATGTAAGAAATAACTACATCTCTACAGAACTAGAGCACAACAATGATGAAAACTGTCTTGAATGCATTTGGGTCAATATAAAAGGGGGGGGAAATGACATTGCCATAGGTGTATACTACAGGCCACCCAACCAAACAGAGGAAATAGATGAACTTTTTGCTAGTCAGCTAACTAAGGTATGTAGGAAGGAAGCACATCACAATAGTAATGGGGGACTTTAACTACCCTGACATCAACTGGGAGACAAACTCTGCACCAAGTGGAAGATCAAACAGATTCCTTGCAAACCTAGCAGACAACTTTGTCTCCCAAAAAGTAGAGAAGGGAACTAGGGGATTAGCCATTTTGGATCTAATTCTCACTAACAGGGATGAAATGATAGAAGGTGTTGAGCCACAGGAACCTTGGGAGGAAGTGATCATGCAATATTGGAATTCAACATTATGGAAGCACAAGCAATAGAACACAGTCAAACTAGAGTCTTGGACTTTAAGAGAGCTAATTTCAATAAACTTAGAGAGGGTTTGGGAAGGATTCCATGGATGAGAATCCTCAAGGGGAAAACAACTCAAGAAGCTTGGGAAATTTTGAAAAGTGAGATAATAAAAGCCCAGTCTAGCACAATACCAACAAAGAGGAAAAATTACAGCTCTCAAAAGAAACCAGCATGGCTGCATAAAGAACTCTCTGATAAATTGAAAGATAAAAGGGACAAATATAGAAAGTGGAAAGAGGGGCACATAACTAAGACAGAATATCAGCAAATAGCCCGAGCCTGCAAAGATGAAGTGAGGAAAGCTAAGGCTCATAATGAACTAAGGCTTGCGACCAAAGTCAAAAATAACAAAAAAAGCTTCTTTCAACATGTAAAAAACAAGAAAAAAGTGAAGGAAATGATTGGTCCACTAGTGGGTGAAAGTGGCAAAAAGGTGACAAGCAACAGGGAGAAAGCAGAACTATTTAACTCATTTTTTGCATCTGTCTTTACACAAAGGGAAAAAACAGACCAAACGAACACAAGTTAAGATAGGCAAGAAAATGGTAAGTGAGCACCTGTCCAGCCTAGACAAGTTCAAATCACCAGGACCAGATGGATTACACCCCAAGGTTCTCAAAGAACTGGCAGATGTGATCTCAGAACCACTGAACTATATTTTTCAAAGATCCTGGAGCACTGGGGAAATTACCGGAAAGGACTGGAAAAGCTGATGTAGTTTCCCCTCTTCAAAAAAAGGGAGGAAAAAAGGACCCAGGAAATTACAGACCTATCCCTGACCCTCATACCTGGCAGATTCTGTAAAAGAATCATCAAACAACGAATCGCGAACAATCCTAGAGGCAAAACAAAATACTACTAACAGCCAACATGGGTTTGTCAAAAACAGATCATGCCAACAAACCTTATTGGCATTCTGTGACAAGTGACAAAATTAGTGGATCAGAGGAATGCTGTTGATATAATTTACTTGGACTTCAGTAAGGCATTTGATAAAGTAGATCACAACCTACTACTTGATAAAATAGAAAAATGTGGGTTAGACAGCATCACCACCAGATGGATTCGTAGCTGGCTGACCGGCCGTACTCAGCGTGTGGTCCTCAATGGAACCGCATCTACATGGAGGGAAGTGTGCAGTGGGGTGCCCCAGGGCTCTGTCCTGGGGCCAGTGCTCTTCAACATCTTCATCAACGATTTGGACGAGGGGATAGATGGGGAACTCATCAAATTTGCGGATGACACCAAGCTGGCAGGAATAGCCAACACTCCAGAAGACAGGCTTAAGATACAGGAGGACCTGGACAGACTTGAACACTGGGTGCTATCTAACAAAATGAAATTCAATGGTGAAAAAAGTAAGGTTCTACATTTAGGCAAGAAAAACCAAATATTCAGGTATAGTATAGGGGGTACCTTGCTCAATAGTAGTAACTGTGAGAGGGATCTCAGAGTCCTAGTGGACAATCACTTAAATATGAGCCAGCAGTGTGCTGCAGCTGCCAAAAAAGCCAAAACAGTGCTGGGCTGCATTAACAAGTGGATAGAATAAAGAATCACAGTGAGTAGCTAATGACCACTGTACAATGCCTTGGTAAGGCCACACTGGAATACTGACCAGTTTGGTCACCACGATGTAAAAAAGATGTTGAGCTCTAGAAAGAGGCAGAGAAGGCAAAACCAAAGATGATTAGGTGAGGAGGTAAAAGCTACCCGAGAAAACGTTTGCTGGAATTGGGTATTCTAGTTTAATGAAAAGAAGGATAGGCGGTGCATGATCAGCAGTTATTCAATATCGCAGGTGGTTGCCACAAAGAGGAGGGACAGTCAAGCTATTTACAAGGCTTCTGAGGGCAGGACAAGAATTAAGGATGGAAACTAGGTAAGGAAGAAGCAACCTGGAACTGCAGGAGAAAACTTCTGACAGTTAGAACAATTAACCAGTGGAAACAACTGCCTCCAGAAGCGGTGAATGCTCCAACACGAAAGTTTTAAGAAGAGACTGGACAGCCATTTGTCTGAAATGGTATAGGGTTTCCTGCCTGAGCAGGGGGTTGGACTCGATGACCTCCAAGGTCCCTTCCAACTTTATTATTATTATTATTATTATTATCTTTGAAAAATATAGTTCAGTGGTTCTGAGGTCACATCTGCCAGTTCCTTGAGAACCTTGGGGTATAATCCATCTGGTCCTGGTGATTTGAACTCGTCTAGGCTGGACAGGTGCTCACTTACCATTTTCTTGCCTATCTTAACTTGTGTTTCTATTCTGTTTTTTATGGCACTATTTTTGATAGATTGGTCTGTTTTTTCCCTTTGTGTAAAGACAGATGCAAAAAACGAGTTAAATAGTTCTGCTTTCTCCCTATTGCTTTACATCTATTTTATTACATCTCCTATTTCTGGAGCTCCACTAATACAAGTATATTCATTGTAATGAGTTTGGAAGATTTAACTCAATACTTGGAAGGTACATTTGTAGCAGCTGATGCCTTTCAGTGTGCCAACCTTACTGAAGATGGCCCTACTTTTCTTTGTTTTGACCATCTTGGATTCTTTGTGCAGCATTTTTTTAGTTTTTTTTTGAGTGGCAAAAAAACCAGGGAGATGACAGTTCCTAATATAAAATCAAGAATCTTTTAAATGATTTTTTTTAATTCTATTAGCATTTGGGGACTCTTATCAGTTTCCATACCATTAATTTTATTCAAAATAATTATATGCCCTAATTTTGATGTGATCAGATTTGTTCTAGTAATGATATAAATTAAATCCCAAAGTTCAGCTCAATATAAGTGCATAATGGTAACGTTGATATTTTGTATTTAATAATTCAGCCTAAGGAAGCTGCATATCTACGATTTTTTTTTTTAAATTAACAGTGTATTCACTTGTGCCTTTTAAATGAGCTCCTTTGATGTTGAGGGAGCCCAGATCCAGTCACAGAGAAAAGTTCCCCCAGGTAAGGAAAAGTGTGAACTTGCTCTGTTGTCTCCTCATCGATTAGCCCTATATGGCAATGCTGTCATTCCCCAAAGACCATAACGTTTGACTTTGACTTATCCATAATCAGATAATTATTATGAAAATAGGAGCCCTCTCAACAGCACATGCAACCCAAATGTCATATTGGAAACACTTTTTTTGTTACTTTTTATTGATTTTCTAATATTACATTTAATTATTTGATAGCAACATTGCGTCTGGGTACAATAATTCTATTACACATAAATATCATTAGTACAGATCTCAAACTATTACAATCCCCATTCCTTCTCTTTCTCCCTTAATATCTACTGTCTCATATTTTAACTAATACAATTCTTGTTCTGTCAATCAAATAGAAAGTAACTTTCTAACGTTTATCAATAATTTCTAGTTAATATATATCTTAGTTGTTTTAACTTTCAGTCTTTAGACAATCAATGACCTAATCAATTTTTTCTCAATTTTACTTTTCCATTAATATTTAAATTTAACGTTTAATACTTATCATTTCCACATTTTAGATGACCCCAATTCCTTTATTACCATTCCTCCCAAAGTCTAATATTCAGGATATACATCTTATCTATATAAGTTCTCACCATCTACATCAACAAGTTAATAATGCAATAATAGTATTATTATTTTCTAATAATTCTCAAGTACCTTAAAATCTTAAATTTAATAACCAAAATTTCTTTTATTTCCACATTTAATACTTCTTCTCTCTTCCTCTTTATATCTACTATCTCATATTTAGAACTAATAATTTTTCCCCTTACTACTACATAAAGACATATTTATTACTTTCATCAATAAGGTTTTAACTTATATATATATCTTAATCATCTTTACCCAATCTTTATGCACAAGTCAATATTCCAATTAACCTATTAATATTTTAACTTCTGAGTTTTACATAACCAAAATTTTCTTTATCTCAACTTATAACCGCATCTTATACTCAAAATACACGTCTTATCTATTTAAGTGTATTCTGTTTTAAGACATCCAGACATATTTATTGCTTTCATCAATGAAGTTTAAGCTTATATGTGTCTTAATCACCTTTACAAGACCTTTATGCACAAATCAATATTCAAATTTAATTGTTAGTGTTTTATATTTCTAACTTTTACTTGATCAAAGTTTTCTTTATCTCAACTCATAACAATATCTTATATTCAAAGTACACATCTTGTCTGCTTAAGTATATTTTATTTTAAGTTCTCATAATATCCATCTTATCTATTTAAGTATATTCTATTTTAAATCTCATCTATAAATCAAAACCCCATTCTTTTTCAGTCTTATTCTAGCTTGCTTTCTTTGCCAAATCATCTTCCATGTCCTTGCTTTGGGGTCATCTAGCAGATCTCCTTGCGTTGTTATATCTATTATTTGACGTTGAGATAACCATCCAGTTGCCATTTTTTTAAGAGGGCTAGCAGATCCAGCAAATCTTTTCCTTGTCTTTCCATTTCCTGATCTATTTATCTTCTCTTCCATCTGTTTTCCTTTTAGATCCTCAGGCTCCTTCTGTTTTAAATAGGAAATCTTTACCTCTTTCCCTTTTGTCAATTCTTTTCTGTATTTTCCATTGTCTGTATTTGTTGAGCAGTTGAGTCTTCTGTCATGATATTTAATTGTTCCACTTTTTCTGTAGTATCCTGTGTAGATGATTCTTTAGTTATAGTCATAATTTGCTTTTGAATGTCCAGGATGTCTTCTTGTTTTTTTCTGTAGCTTCTTATTTCATCACTAGCTGTAATTAAGGTTTGAAGAATCTCTTTCAACAGACAAAGAGTTTGGTCCTGCTTTTCTTCCATAAGGAAGATCCATTTCTGATCTTCCTCCATAATAGTATATTTAAACTAAAAGACTTTACATTCAAAAAATCCACTCAATAAAGAACACAGCTGAGTTTCTCAAGTTTACATGTATCTTATATACTTTCTGGGCTGTCAGCCAAGTCTCTTTTGCACAATAACAGATTGCAATATCACGTTTAGCCACAAGATGTCTCTCCAAAATTATTTTAATCTTTTCAGTTTTTTCTTCTATTTTAAAAGAAAAAATCCAGATCTTCCATAAAAATAGGGAATAAAAATTGAAGAAATATAGGAAATAGAAAATAAAGAGTCTTTTAATCCACAAATTCTAAGAAATAAATTCCCAATTAGGATCCAGTTATTTTTTCCAATGTTTTAAACTCCCCTTGGTAGTCAGTCGCCGCTATGTCTGGAGGGATGGCTGAAATCTCCCTTCCCTCTCCACAGGGAGGAAAGTACTTTAGCAGCATGTGTAGGTACAGAAAGCAATTAGGATTTAAGAGAGGTAGATCTCACCCAGTCCTTTCCATGCTGCTTTGAAGTTGCCAGATGGTAAGTGTGACTTCGGCTGTCTGCAGCCTAGTGATGAGCCATATTTCTATGGCCGGTTTTCATCCGCCAGTTTGGAGGGATCGCCGGGTCCAGCGGGAGAGCTACCGCTCTCCCACAATCCAGTGAGAGCCCCTCCTTGCTGGTCGCCTCTATGGGGCAACTTTTGACCCTTTTCAGGGTCCCCCAGTGATGCAAAACTGGATGGGGGAGACGGAACTCGTCTCCCAGGCATCCATGGCGGCCGTGTGGTAAACCGGAAGTTCATATTGGAAACACTTTTGTCTTACCTTTTGGTACATATCAATCCTACTTCTCATGGATCCATTGAGCCCCCAAACATACTTTCAAACAAATGAACAAAAATGGGATGAAAGGTACCATGGAGGTTTTCTAGTCCGACCCCCTGCCCATAGCAAGAGATCCTATACCAATCCAGACAAAAGCAATGTCCAGCCTCTTTTTGAAAATCTCCATTAATGGAGTACCCACAACTTCATGAGGCAAGCCATTCTACTGATTAATTGTTCTCACTGTCAGTGCTTATAGAAAGGGCTTTGAGCAGAGTCAACATCCTGAGCTCCATTTGAAGGGCAGTCTATTTCTTCCATAATATTTCTTTGTTTACTGTGTCAAGTGCTATAAAGGCAGCAAACCATTATTTCCTCTGACTGATATTTTTATAGTTAGATAGTTCAAGACAAAAGAATTGTCAAGAGTGGATCACATCTGCCTAAAGACTGCTGGTTCTTCTACAAGGAATGCACTTTTCATCCACCTACTATCAGTTCTTTTGAAAAAATGTGGACATATAGAGAGATTGTAAATATTGATGGGAATTTAAAATCTAAACAAGAATTGGAAAATCAGGGTATCAACCTGTCATGGTGGGCACAGTTACAGATACAAAATAGATATGAAAAAGACGTGAAACTGTATGGGTTTTATAAAGAAGAAACTGTATTTGATAAGATTTTGTTAACTTCAGATGAGAAATTAATTAAGAAATTTATAATTTTTTGTTGATCCTGGAAATGGAAAGCGAACAAGTTAAAGACACAATTATAAGATGGGCGAAAAACTTTGGTTATAATATAGAACTAGAAAAGTGGCAAAAGTTGTGGGAGAGAAATTATAAATTGACAATGTCAACCTCGTATAAAGAAAATTTATATAAAATGTTTTATAGATGGCACTTGCCACCAGCAAGTTTAGCAAAAATGTTTAAAAATATGTCAGATAGATGCTGGAAATGTAATCATAACTCAGGCATGTATTATATTTGGTGGACATGTGGTAAAGCTAAGGTTTATTGGAAAAAGATACATGCCTGGTTAAAAAAAATGTTGGGAGAACATGTTGATTTTAAATCTGAACTTTTCTTATTAGGTATAGTGCCAGAAAAGATTAATGAACAAAGCCTATATTTGATTTTACACATCACAACAGCAGCAAGAATAAGCTTTGCGCAATATTGGAAAAATGAAGGATTACCACCGGAGGAAGAACTAATCAGAAAAATATTGGAATGTGCAGAGATGGACAGATTAACTATGAGACTGAAAGATAAAGAAGAAACAGAATATTACCAAACTTGGGATTTATTCTATCAATGGTTAGAGGAAAGAATGAAGGATTAGGAACTGAATATGTATTAGTGTTTTTAAACCCAGACAGCACGCTGGTTGAAAAATTAATATATGTATGTAAGAGAAAACTAATAAAATCTTTATCTAAAAAAAGACAGGTATCTTTTGATCCTTGCTTTCTCCTGACTGTATATTCCAATCCTTATTTATAACACTTACAAATGCCATGGTGAAAAGATTATTTGCAGCAGAACCAGTTCTTAAACACCCTGAACATGAGGAAACTTTCATAATCCAAGCTGATGCTAGTGATGTTGCGGTGGGCAGAGTCCTCCTACAAAAAAAAGCATAGGGGGGATCTGCAGCCCTGCGCCTACACTTCATGAAAGCTTTTGGAAACAGAGAGGATATGGGCTGCTTGGGAGAAAGAGGCTTTTGCAGTGAAATGGGTGTTATTAACTTGGTGCCATTTCTTGGAAGGGAGTAAAGTGCCTTTCGAAGTATAGATAGACTGATCATTATTATTATTCAAAATAATCTTGAATTCCATAGAGAAGACACAGTTGGATCTATCGCTTACACACCAACACGCCACTCACTTTACAGAAAGGGAAGGACAAACACAAACCTGTGGGACTTTGTAGGTGCCTGCTAATGTTGACATCTGGATGGATCTGTCTCTGATAGCTCCATCAACAAGAGCTAAAAGCTTATCCTTCCTTCCACAGCTGTAATTGGGAACATTGGCTTCTCCAGTAGAGAGCATGTCCAGCAAGGCATCTGAAGTGCCGAGGGTGTTATCATAGTTGTCATGGATGTTGTAGCCAAGTGTGAGATTGTGCAGGAGCTGGGGATTCTCCCTCACCAGTTCAATATTGCAAATCATGCGTAGTATTAATACATTTCCATAGGATAAACTAGTGTAAAACCACGATCATGTTAATATTAGCATCAACAGCAACAGCAACAACAATACTTTTTCTCCATTTAATCATCTTTTTTCTCTACAAACTAGCTGAAAAATAAGCCAATATTGATCCAAAACTAGAGGCAAATGATAGTCACCCATCACCCTTTAATATTGTTAGTGTTGAGGATGGGGATAGTCCTCAAAAACAAATCAGAAACACACAGTTATTGTAACAATAACAATAACAATAACAATAACAATAACAATAACAATAACAATAACAATAACAATAATAAAGCTGGAAGGGACTCTGGAACTCATCTAGTCCAACCCCCTGCTCAGGCAGGAAACCCTATACCATTTCAGACAAATGGCTGTCCAGTCTCTCCTTAAAAACTTCCAGTGTTGGAGCATTCACCGCTTCTGGAGGCAGGTTGCTCCACTGGTTAATTGTTCTAACTGTCAGGAAGTTTCTCCTTAGTTCTAGGTTGCTTCTCTCCTTGATTAGTGTCCATCCGTTGCTTCTTGTCCTGCCTTCAGGTGCTTTGGAAAATAGCTTCACTCCCTCTTCTTTGTGACAGCCCCTGAGATATTGGAACACTGCTATCATGTCCCCCCTCATCCTTCTCTTCATTAAACTAGACATACCCAATTCCAGCAACCGTTCCTTATATGCTTTAGCCTCCAGTCCCCTAATCATTTTTGTTGCTCTTCTTTGCACTCTTTCTAGAGTCTCAACATCTTTTTTACATCGTGGATTGTCCACTAGGACTCCGACGTCCCTCTCACAGTTACTACTATTGAGCAAGTACTAATTTTAGCAGTACTAATATATTTTTTTTAAAATATATTTTATTGGATTTTTATGGGGGTGGAAGTGTTACATCAAAGTGCTTAGGAAACACCATGGAGATGGGTATATCAAACATCCAAAAGAACAATCACAGATATATAGCTCAAATTAATTCATTGAAAATTCCCTCTCTAATTCCCTCATATAGTCTTGCATATTCAAATTAATACATTTCTAAATAAACTTCAAACAATCCTATCAAATATCAATCACATTTCAATTATAGAAATCCAAGTCCTGTTTTTAGGCTTCACTAATTTACAGTTACCATATTCCAATTAGCCTTAAATAGACATATTATTAACACTTCGGGTGTCCCTTTTTAACATAATGATTATATCTAAAATGACTATATTATTCCCGCAGTAACATTCTTATGTTTTCTTCATTAATACCATTTCTTCTCTTGTCACCAATTGGTGACAAGAGCAGTACTAATATTGATAGCCCAGAATAATTCAGTCATTAAAGAAGAACCACCATTAAAGGAACGATATTTTTGATAAGTGACCCAGAGAAGCTGTTCATCTTCTATTCCTTTAAAAATCAGACAATGCATATCAATTGGTTATAAAAATATGGAAATGGTTGGGCAGAGGAAATTAGAACCATTTCAATCATTACTTTCAACTAAAGTCAGTATTTGAGTCATGAATTTAGGATTGAACAGAGAGAGAAAAATAACGTGGAATTCTTTCAGGTTTCATTTGCCTCATGTTTCTACTCTGAGAAAATAAGGCAAAAGAGAGAGGCTGTGTTAATCAAAAGGATTCAAACTATTTGTCAGATTCTGCAATATAAGAGTAAGTAAAACAAGGAGAAGAAAAGAAGAGTATTAGAACTGCAAATGGAGGGAATGAAACTCCATCTCATGACTTACAGCTGAATCTGACTAAAAGGAGCCATGTTGAAAGGTAATGTTGCAGGTTTTATTCCTGATAGAGAGATGACTATACCAATGAGAAGATCTCCTGGCACATAATAGTTCCATGGCTTTTCTCTATCCTGGTGGTCCAAATTCAGTGGGCACTTCATTGTCAGCTTCCCAGAGAGTGGCTGGGACAGCAGCAGCATCAGAAGCAGACGCAGAAGCAGGCGGTCCATAGTTCATAGGGCGGAATCAATCTCCTTCCTCTTTCTAAAAAAAGAATTAGAATTCAAAGCACTCTGACAGGGTGGAATATCCAATGGCTCTCCTGATTCAAACAGAGAAACCAAGATTTACCTGAAAGAGAGAGAAAATATATTCAAGAGCACAGCTCCTATCTGTCCTGTAATGTGAGCTAAAAAAAAACACAACCTGTGATATTTATCCTTTTCTGAGGCAAGATCCCTTCCATGTTGTTTCAGTCTGATATTTACATCAAAGGCAGTCACTGGAGACATAGGAGAAGAGGTCTCAGAGACAGGGATGGTGATGATTGCAGTGAGAAGGAGTTTCTGCTCTTTGGACTCTGAACTTCTTCCACATAAGGAGGGGTAGCTGGAGAAAAGCATGTTAGAGAAAAGTCACAGACACACCCCTTGGGGCAGTGTTTTGTAGTGGTCTTAGTTGTTCCTGTTAGGACATGACCAGGGAGTCCTGCTGGATGGAGATAGTTCAACAGCCAGGAAAGTGACTTCTGCTGTCCTTCAATGGGGTCTCTTGCCTCCAGAGGCTGCTAGGGAAGGTCACCTAGAGTTATGGAGTTTGGTGCCATTCTAGGTTGGTGATACTTAACTCTAGTGCTACCTGTGCTTTATCTCCATGGAAGCAGTCAGTATCCTTGAACCCAGCCTAATGTTAAGAGTTTGGGATTTTCTTTTCAATGAGATCTCCTTGTATCCATCCTAATTTGGAGCTGATTTTATAATTCCTTGTAACTGAAGTGAAATTTCATTTGCCATCTGTTTTAGAAAGATCATTTTTTTGCATGAGAGCTGGTTAAGAGGCAGGAAAGTGACAGCCTGGGATAGCACCATTGGCACAGAGATTGTCGAGTGGGTAGAAGTTTTCGTTTCCTTGACACTTTCTGTATTGTCTTTCCATACTGATACAATGACAGCCATTAAATTTTGACGTTTCTTGGTATAAATAAAAGAATTTTGCTGTTAGGTCTGCAATTGAGATGGTGGCAGCTCCCATAGTGCAGTGGGTGGTGTGACCTGATTTCTTGCCACAACCACCTGGAAGTTGGTTTAGGGGGACCTGGTGGCAGTTCCTCTGGTTGTGTAGATGCACTCGGAGTTTTGCACCTCCTGTGACATTCCCATCTCTGAGGCTTTGTTTGTCCTCCCTAGAAGACTTCCAAGTGCTTATAGATCGGAGTCCCTGTGTTCTGGTTTATCTTGGTCGATTCTTGATAGATTATGTTTCTTATCTGGAGAGGGGATGTTAATATGGACAGCTTGGCGAGGGAAAACTGGGGGGGGGGTTGAGTGGCCGGGGAGCTGATGGGATGGGCAGGTCCACCCTTCCAATGAGGACCATGGGATGACCAATATCCCAGGTCCATCATTTGAAAGTTGTCCCACTGTTCAGTTCTTGGCTTCCACTCTCACTGCCTGGCTACCAGATCTTCAGTGGCTCCCATTCTGGCTCTCGCTTTTGAATGCCAGCTTGATGTGTAAGAAGGCTTCTCTCGCCCATGATGTAGCCTGCCCTGTCTCACTGAAGTCTAGTTGTACCCCCAGAGGGGAGGAAACCTCAGTTGGAAATGCGGCCACCTACTTTGTGGGTTTCCCTCAGGTGAGAGCCCAGGGAAGTGGTGGAGAGGTGGCTGTAGTCATCCATGGTTTGTTACAGGCTTTCAGGAGGCTGCACCTAGAGCTGTCTTTTCACCCAAGGTTGGGTGTCTGCAAAAAACGTTTCCCCAGCCTGCTGAAGTATGTTGTGTGAATGTGGTCCTTACAAGAAGTGTCTCCAGCTTATTTCTGTTATAAAAGATTGTTCAACTAGTCCCTGCTAAATTAAGATGCATAATTCACTGACTCATTGGTTCAGCCTCCAAAAATAAACCATGATTAAAAGTTGCAAATGAGAATTCAGCCATTGGTGAGGTGACCAGGTTAAATGGGTTGTATGGCTATGATCAGAGCCAGACTGGTGTAGTGGTCAAGGAATCAGACTAGTAACCAGGAAACCATGAGTTCTAGCCCTGCCTTGGGCACAAAGCCAGCTGGGTAAACCTGGGTTAGCCAACCTCTCAGAGCCCTGGGAAAGAGGCAATGGCAAACCAGCTCTGGAAAACCGGGTCACCTACTGTATGGTGTTTCAGATAACTTTCACACACAGCTCGCCGAGGTTGTGGGCCTTCCTGAGTCTGGCTACAGTCTTGCAAATCCAGCCGAGTGGACTCCTATTTGCTAAACACGGGCAGATTTTTTTTAAAAAACTAGTTGCTCTGTGTGGAAGTGGCAGGAAAACTCCAATCCTGATCATGACAGCGAGTTTCAAGTCCTCATGAAGGCTGTGGACAGGCCAATGAAATTGGTGTCCTGGAATGCCAGAAGGGCTGCAGGAGGTGGTTGTCCCTTCCTGTCAAGGGCAGGGAGGGTGTGCTGGAAAAGAGGAAGGCAGGTGGAGCACCCTACACAATCCAGCTCAGGAAGCCTCAGGCATGGTTGGAAAAGGTTTCTTTGAGGGAGGAGTCCTCCTAGCAGATGAGAAGGGTGGGAGAGAAGCAATGACATCACAGCAATGGCGGTTCCATGCAGTGGGGGTCCAGGTCAAGGCACCCCTTTTGCTTGGTAGCACTGATGGTCAGCCAGGAACCCCCACAGGTGAAGTTCACAGCTCATGTTTAGGTCATCTACGTTTTGTCAGGCATTTCTGGAGTAGTTTTAGCTAGCTGGACACATCTCAGCCTGGCACTGACCTCAGGGAGAGGCAAAGATGTTGGGCTTCAGAGGGAACCAGACTAAAAGTGGCTTCTTTCTCCCTTGCATGTCCACCTTGAAGGAGCGAGGGACTCATCTTTGATCCACCCTAAAGCCCCTGACAATATGGACTGAGATTTTAAAACATGTTTATCTCATTTCATACATTCCAATAGTTGGGAAATTTCTCCTGTGCAAATGTATGTAGTAGATCATCATGCTAAACCAGCATCTGAATTATATAGATTTTGGCACGGTACATTATGCCAACATAGCAGTTCTCTTTCCTTAACCTAGAAGTTAAAGGTGTTGTGTAAACTTACCGAGAACTTAAGGGTGTTGTGTGAACTCACCTAGATTTCCCACAAACCATCTATGTGATGGCCAATACAGGACGTCTGCACAGAGAATTTGAAACTTAAAGAATCTGCTTTCGGATTCAGGGTCCATAGCTGTCCAGCACTGCAACATTGACAGGATGGGAGAAGCCATTGCTTCTCTTCACAAGCCATTGCTGTGCCTGGCTCTGTTCTTGCAAGCCCAGCCTTGTGGTCTCCAACTCAGTGAAATTGGGCCAATTTTTTGCAGCTGGTTGTGCTGCAGAGAGGTGACAAGAATCTCCCCATCCTGACAAGGAGAATGGTTTTCAAGTCCTCATGAAGGCAACTGTGGGGATGGGGCAATGAATCACGGGTCCTGGAGAGCCAGGAATGACTGAGAGGCTATAGGATGCCTGTGGGCCTTCCTGGAAAAGGCAGGGAGGCACTCTGGAAGAGAGAAAGGGTGGCAGAGCACCCAACCCAATCCATTCAGGGCAGCCTTGGGTGCGATCAGAAACCTCTCTTCTGAGGGTGGGGTCCTCCTCACATGGGGGGGAGGCTGTTGAGCATCACTGACATCACAGTCAGCATTGTCAACACAGAGCAAACATTTTCTTTGCTTCCTTCCTTCCTTCTTTCTATTCTTTGACTCTCTAGAGTCAAAGTAAGTAACTTACAGATTTTGAACCAACCTAGAACTAAGGAGAAATTTCTTGACAAAACAATTAATTATTGGAACGACTTGCCTCCAGAAGGTGTTGGTGCTTCAATACTGGAGGTTTTTAAGAAGAGATTGGACAACCATTTGTCTGAAATGGTAAATGGTGAGGTTTCTTCCTTCAGCAGGGGTTAGACTAGAAGACCTCCAAGGTCCCTTTCAACTCTGTTCTTCTGTTTCAGGCATTCAGTATATTTAGCAAAGTGTTAACGGGGATAGAGATCTGAGGGCAGAGGTGGGGAGTTTAGTTTTAGCACCTAATTTGGGGGACGGGGCAGTTTAAGATGAAAAAGTTTGTCTCTTCCAGCTTTTTTTGTGTTCTTTATTGAAGAAATGTGGGGTTTGGGGGAGTGAGGGGGGCTCAAAACCAGGAAAAGGTTTCAGGAAGCTCATCTGAAGCTGCCCCATCGTCATGCAGTGTCTGGTTTCCCAAACCTAGCAAGAGCCAGGAGAGCTTTGCAGTCTCCCAACAGCCTGAGGATCAGCCTGGAAAGCTTCAAAAGCAGCCGCCATTTCTACAAGGACTCGTCAGAGTATTGAAAATGGTATCCACTTCTGGAAGGCCTGAGGATCAGGCCCAAGCACTGCAGCATCCATTGGGGCAGGATCAAAGGGGGAGAGGCTTCCAGCCAGAGGGAAAAATGTTACCCAGCCACATCTGGAAGGCCGCAGGACCTCCAACACTTCTATGCGTTAAAGAGGGGCTTGGTGGGGGCACAAGGGAGTCAAGGTGGTTCTGAAGAAAGAGCTCACATTTGGGGAAAGGAGATGGCAAAGGGGGCTCTTTTGGGGGGGTGACCCCAGCAGGCAGAAACTCGGCTGCATTGGCATTCAGCTCTTATATTCCCCAGGGTGGCACACTTTGATGTGAAGGAAGACAGACAGCCCTGATCTTGAGTGGGGAGGGAAGTCCCAAGTCTGAAATCTTCCAGTGACGCTTTTTACCTAAAGCCAAGTTCTCCACCAGGAAAGATTTCCATTTTGGGCCTCCCTGGTCAGAGAGAGAAGCGAACTGCAGCTGATTCCATCTGTCTCTGCCCAAAGTCTCCCCTGGAGGATTCGGCCAAAGAGCAGAGCTGAAACTTTGAGAATAATAATAATTCTCCCTCTCACAAGAGATCCTTGGCTAATTCAACTAGTTCTTGGACTCAGAGTTTGTTGGGCACTTCTCTGGAGAGAAATGAAAGGGGAATAATCCCCATAGGATTCAAAATGATAGGGCAGAGCTAGAATTAAATCAGTCAGCAGGAATTGAGAGGTTGGAAAGCTCCATGCTTGAAATTGGCCCCAGAGGGATACACAGCACCTGTGGCTGAAGAAAAAGAAATCTGATATTTGTTGGCAAAGCGGTTAAAGAGAAAACCTCGGGGACTACTTAATGCCTGAACATGTCACAGAGCTGGAATAGCTTCCTACTGAGCTAAAACCAAAGTTTACTTTATTTTGAAAGTTAATGTTGAAGGAGAGCAATAGAAAAAGACTGATGCAATAGTGTGACCAGGATAAAATAAAATAAAAAAAATCTTCTAGTTAAAAACTAGTCATCAGGACTTGACATAGTTTTTTTTTTAAAAAAATCACACCCATATACAATCAATGAGAGAGAGAGAAATGAGAGAAATAAAGGATGCCTTTCACCGCACGTAAGGAAGAAAGGGAGGGAAAAGACCCATGTTCTGTTGCAACCATTTCCTGAGTTAAGAAAAGTTTCCATGCCTTTCAAGTCCTGAGATAAGATTAGTTATGAGTTATGTCTTCTTGAGTTATGTCCTTCAAGTTATCTTTTCTTGAGTTATGTCTTTCAAGTTATCATTTCTTAAGCTACGCCTTTAAAGTCTATATTTCCTGAGTTGAGATAAGCTACGCCTTTGAAGTTTACATTTCCTGAGTTAGGATAAGGTACCCTTTTAAGTTTCATTTCCTGGCAAAACCCACCCTTTACAACCTCCTGCTGTGACGTAAGTGTACCAATAAAAGAAAAGCACGCAGATCCTTCTGGGCTCTCGCTTGCTGATTCAACCTGAAGAAACATGTTGTCCGTGTGTTTCCTATCTACCAAACGCGAGGTCCGTTGGCCCAGGCTGACGTACGTCACTGGTCCGTCCAGCAGAAGCTGGACCCCGGGATTTGAACTCCCACAACCACTGGTCCGTACAGCAGGCGCTGGACCCCAGGAATCGAACTCCCACAATGTTCCACTGCCACTCCCTTCCACACATTGGGCACTGAGGGGGAAAAGCAAAGCCCAGACTTGTCACGTTGCCCATAGAAAAGGCTCAGGAAGGAGGAGGGGAACTGGGGGAACCCTTCACACACCCCATTCTGGGAAGAGACTAAGGTGGATTATGGGCTTTGGAGTTGCATTTCAGGGGGAAAGGCAGCCAATGGGGGTTTGTGAAGCTCCGGTTCCTCTTCGTGTGTTTCCAGGAAAGGCTCCTGTCGGGGAGAAGCCATGCAGGGCCTTTGTCTCCAAAGGGGGATCTGGCTTTGCTGGGGAGGGAAAGGTGAGGGGGATCTCCCTGGAGGGACCCTCTGGGGCTCTGAGGAAGGGGCATCCTGGGGGTCCCTCGTGGCCCCTGAAGTCCCTCCTGCCGGGCTTTCCTGGGCAGCTGCTGCCCCCCACTTGCCCAAGCCCCCCCCAGAGGAGAAGCTCTTCATTGCAGCCATTTCTGGGTGGGGGGGAAAGGACCTTCCAGGACTTCGGCCTCCCCTCCCTCTGCATTTCTGCCAGTTTTTGCCTCTTTCTCATCACACGAAAAACTTTCTAATTAATTTTCTATCCTTATTGGATATTTTCCTGTGTCCCCCCCTTTTGTCTGTGTTCATTCAAAAGCTTCTCCATGAGTCTGATTGGTGGCTGAGCTCCCAGGCAACCATTGTCTTTTCCCTTCTGCTTGATTGGCTGCTGCTGGGTTGCCACGACGACAGGGGCAGGCCAGGACTAGAGGCAGCCACTAGGGAGAGAGAGGGGCGGGGCTTTTGTTTTGGCTCAGAACTGGAGGAGTTGAAGGCGAAATATATATATATATTATATATATATATATATTATATATATATATATATATAATATATATTATATATTATATATATAATATATATAATATATATATATATATATATATATATATATATATATATAATAGATATTTATATATATATATAATTAAAATGAAGGAAAAATTCAAGACTTTGACAGAAGGAAATATGAAATGGAAACTAAAAACAGATAAAAGTGAGGAAAGAGCAGTGAAATGGATAGGATAGAGTAGAGCTGGAAGGGATCTTGGAGGTCATCTAGTTCAACCCCCTGCTCAGGCAGGAGACCTATACATTTCAGACAAGTGGCTGTCCAGCTCTTTTTAAAAACCTCCAGTGTTGGAGCATTCACAGCTTCTGGAGGCAGGTTTGTTCCACTGATTAATTGTTCTAAACAGGAAATTTCTCCTTGTTCCAGGTTGCTTCTCTCTTTGATTAGTTCCATCCGTTCTTCTTGTCCTTCCAGGTTCTTTGGAGAATAGCTCTTATTTGGGAACCCCTGAGATAAAAAACCCCATGACATTAAAGGATGTAGTGTGGATAAAGAGTTTATAGAAATTAGAGAGCTGAAATAGAAAAACACTTTGTATTAAGATTAATTTTGGTATTAGTTGAAAGCACTTACATTTTACCATTCATTTTGAACAAATGTGAAAGCTTCCTTTTGTGAAATGAAAATGTCTCCCCAGCCACTGTGGAGAGAATAACAGATACAGAGTTGGAAGGGACTTGGAGTCTTCTAGCAGGAGACCCTATACCATTTCAGACAAATTGCTGTCCAGTCCCCTTTGTGCTATAGAAGGATTGGGGGTCTTGGGGCCTTGCGGATGTAGTTTAGTAACAACTTTCCCTCTGGCTGGAAGTAGAGCCATTGGGGGGGCCTACAGAAAGCAAGAGGGGCACCACTAGGCACCCAGCCAGGGTTTGAGCAATTATGATTCTACTTACACAATTTATGGTAGCTCTGTGGGTGTCAGTCTAACACTTGTTGTCCGAGCCAAACATTATTGAGACCTTTTCTTATGAGTGGGATTCCTTTCCTATAGAAATTGTCCCTCTTCTGAATTCAATTTCAGGAATGTAATTCATGTATTTTAATTTAATGTGTCTCAAGGAAGTAAATGTTGATATTCCATAGATTGGCTGATATGTGCAAAGAAGAGAAAAAAGATTATTGTTAGTACTCATGATATGAAGGCCATTTAACAAATATTCAAAATTATGATGGATGCCCAAAAATTATATACAAACTCTTTCAAATTATGATGTCTGCAATGCCCCTGCGGTCATTTGCCCTTCAGAGTGACCATGGGGATGCTGCAGTGCCCTCCCTCTCTCCCCCTTCGATCTCCCCCAACAGGACCTGCAGTGCTTGGGTCTGATCCCCAGGCCTGCAGAAGTGGCCACCATTTGCAATACTCCGACGAGTCCTTGTAGAAATGGCGGCCTGCTTTGAAGGCTTTCCCACCCTGATCCTCAGGCTGTTGGGAGACTGCAAAGCTCTCCTGGCTCTTGCTAGCTTGGGAAACCAGACCCTGCATGATGATGGGGCAGCTTCAGATGAGCTTCCTGAACCTTTCCCTGCTTTGACCCCCCCTTACTCCCCCAAACCCACATTTCTTCAATAAAGGACACAACAAAAGCTGGGAGAGACACAATTTGTTCATCTTTTCACCTCCTCCCCAATTAGGTGCTAAAATGAAACTCCCCACCTCTTTCATCAAATCTCTACCCCCTTTAACAATTTGCTAGATATATTGCATGCTGAAAACAAAATAACAGAGTTGAAAGGGACCCTGGGAGGTCTTCTAGTCTAACCCCCCTGCTCAAGCAGGAGACACGACCTTTTACCCTTTCAGACAAATGTTTGTCCAGTCTCTTCTTGAAAACCTCCAGTGTTGGAGCACCCACAACTTCTGGAGGAAAGTCGTTCCACTGATTAATTGTTTTGTCAGGAAATTTCTCCTTAGTTCTAGGTTGGTTCAAAATCTGTAAGTTTACTTTGACTGCAGAGAGTCAAAGAATAAATAAAAGCAAGGAAGCAAGCATAAAATTATTTTGCTCTGTCCCACTGCATGCGAGGAGGCCCTCCTCAGAATAGAAGTTTCTGATCACCCCAAGGTTGCCCTGACTGGATCGGATTAAGGGCTCTGCCTTCCCTTCTCTCTCCAGAGATCCTCCCTGCCCTTGCCAGGAAGGCCCCACAGACTCCTGTAAGCCCCTCTCTCACTCCTGGCTCTTCAGGACCCCCTGTTTCATTGCCCCCCCCCCCCCCCGAGTTGTCTTCATGAGGACTTGAAACCTATTCTCCTTGTCAGGATTGAGAGATTCTTGTCACCTCTCTGCAGCACAACCAGGTGGGTGACCTCACACAACACCCTTAACTTAGGTTAAGGGAAGAGAACTGCTACATTGGCATAATGTATCATGCCAAAATATCTAAACCAGAGGCTGGCTTAGCATGATGAACTTTCTTCACACATTGGTACAGGACAAGGTTCCCTGCTACTGGAATTTTATTTCTTTTAATTTAAATTTAAATTAAACTTTATATTTAAAGTTTTAAAATCTCAGTCAATATTGTCAGGGGCTCTATGGATGACCAAAGTCCCTGCTCCTTAGAGGTTTCTTTGGGAATGCAAGGGAGAAAGAAGCCACTTTTAATCTGGTTCCCTCTGAAGCCCAAAACCTTTGCCCCTCCCTGTGGTCAGTGCCAGGCTGAGATGTGTCCAGCTTGCTAAAAATAATGCAGAAATGCCTGAAAAAAAACTGGATGGCCTAAACAGGAGTTGTGAACTTCACCCGTTTATTCAGTTGATGACTCCACCCAGCTCAGGAAAGAGGGTTTCTCCCCAATCCAGGTTAAGGAGAGCACATGCTTCCATGATGGTCAGTGGAGTTTGACTCAGTCGGTTCAATTCTGCAGAGCACGCACAACTGTCAACCACCTGGTGGGACACTCATACAACACACTTGCAGGGTCTCTGCAACTGAGTCGTGCAAAGGGGACTGAGGGGGTCCCACCAATATTGGGTGTGCTTAGCCTGGCCAAATGCAAACATGGGTGCAAACACTCTAGACTCAGGTGAGCTCTCCTAGCCTGCAGGTGCCCGGGACTCGCCTCCTGAAGGGATTCCTACCTGACCATCCATGCTGCATTGTGCTGCTAACAGAAGGGGGTGCATTGACTTGGACCCCCCAATCTGTCGAACCACCCTTGCTGTGATGTCACTGCTGCTCTCCCACCCTTGTTGTTTGCTAGGAAGGCTTCGCTCTCAAAGAAATGTTTTCCAACCATGCCTGAGGCTGCTTGAACCAGATCATGAAGGGGCTCCACCTGCCTTCCTCTTTTCCAGCACGCCCTCCCTGCCCTTGACAGGAAGGGACATCATCTTCTTACAGCCCTCCTGCTCTTCCAGAACCCCAACTTCACCGGCCTGTCTGCAGCCTTCATGAGGACTTGTTACTCGCTGTCACGATCAGGATTGGAGTTTTCCTGCTGCTTTTATATAGAACAACCAGATTAAAAAAAAATCTGCCCATGTTTAGCAAATTGTAGTCCACTTGGCTGGTTTTGCAAAACTGAAGCCAGACTCAGGAAGCCCCACAGCTTCAACCGGCTGTGTGTGAAAGTAATCAGGAAGACCATAGGTGACCAGGTTTTTCACAAGTGGTTTGCCATTGCCTCTTTCCCAGGGCTCTGAGAGGTTGGCTGGCCCAGGTTTACCCAGCTGGCTTTGTGCCCAAGGCAGGACTAGAATTCATGGTCTCCTGGTTACTAGTCTGACGCCTTGACCACTACACCAGACTACCTCTGATCATAGCCATACAACCCCCTTAACTTGCTCACTTCACCAATGGCTGCATTCACACTTGCAACTTTTAACCATCATTTATTTCTGAAGGTTGAACCTGGGTGTGGCCCTTATCTTCTAGAAAGGGCCACATTCACACAAAATACTTCAGCATTTTGGGGAAATTTTCTTGCAACCCCCCTCAGACAAAATAAAGCTCTAGGTGCAACCTGTTTAGAGCCTATAATAAACCATGGATGACCACAGCTAACCCTCCTGCACTTCCCTGGGCTCTCACCTGAGGCAAACCCACAGAGTAGGTGGCCACATTTGCAACATAGGAGAGATTTCTGCCCCTCTGGGCACAACTAGGCTTCGTGGAGACATGGCAGGTAACATCATGAACAAGAGAAGCCATGTTACACATCCACTTGGCATTCAAAAAGAACAGCCGGTACCTGGAGCCACCAAAGATCTGGTAGCCAGGCTCTGAGAGTGGAAGCTGAGGACAACACAGTGGGACAACTTTCAAATAACGGACCTGGGATATTGGTTGTAATGTATTGAGTTAGTTCTTTGAAGCAGATGGCTGGGATCTGAGCAGGAACAGTTAGCAGACCACGTGGCCTGCAAGCCAGACTCCCTGTCTGCCAGATTGTTAGCATGCATTTGAGCGGAAGAATACTGTGCATTCATTGGCTGCCGCCGCCCAGAGCGGACTGTATAAGTAGGGGTGGAGCAATGTTTGTCAGTTTCGGTTTTGCCTTGCAATAAAGAGAGTTATGGTCAATGCTGTCTCTTCGATGCCTGAACGAACATCAAATGCAACATTGGTCATCCTGTGCTCCTCGTTGTAAGGATGGACCTGCCCATCCCATCAGCTCCCCCTGTCACTCAATCCCCCAGTTCTCCCTTCTAGGCCAAGCTGTATATATTAACATCCCCCCTCCAGGTAAGAAAAATAATCAACAATCGACCAAGATAAACCAGAACACAGGGACTCCAAACTATAAGCACATGGAAATCTTCTAGGGAGGACAAACAAAGCCTCAGAGATGGGAATGTCACAGGAGCCGCAAAACAGCAAGTGCATCTACGTAACCATAGGAACTGCCACCAGGTCCCCCTAAACCAACTTCCGGGTGGTTGTGGCAAGGAATCAGGTCACACCATCCACTGCAATGCGGGCGCTGCCACCATCTCAACTGCAGACCTAACAGCACAATTGTTTTATTTAAACCAAGAAACGTCAAAATTTAATGGCTCTCATTGTATCAGTATGGAAAGACAACACAGAAAGTGTCAAGGAAACTAAAACTTCTACCTGCTCTACAATTTTCTCTCTCTGTGCCAATGGTGCTATCCCAGGCTGTCATTTTCCTGCCTCTTAGCCAGTTCTCATGCAAAAAATGATGTTTCTAAAACAGATGGCAAATGAAATTTCACTTCAGTTACGAGGAATTATAAAATCAGCTCCAAATTAGGATTGATACATGGAGATCTCATTGAAAAGAAAATCCCAAACTTTTAACATTAGGCTGGGTTCAAGGATACTGAGTGTTTCCATGGAGATAAAGCACAGGCAGCACTAGAGTTAAGTATCACCAACCTAGAATTGCACCAAACTCCATAACTCTGGGTGACCTTCATTAGCAGCCTGTGGAGGCAAGAGACTCCATTGAAAGACACCAGAAGTCACTTTCCTGGCTGTTGAACTATCTCCATCCAGCATGACTTTATGGACGTGTGCTAACAGGAAGGACTAAGACCACTACAGAACACTGCCCCAAGGGGTGTATCTGTGACTTTTCTCTAACGTGCTTTTCTCCAGCTACCCCTCCTTACATGGAAGAAGTTCAGGGTCCCAAGAGCAGAAGCTCCTTCTCACTGCAATCATCTCCATCCCTGTCTCAGACCTCTTCTCCTACTTCTCCAGTGACTTGCCTTTGATGTAAACATCAGACTGAAGCAACATGGAAGGGATCTTGCCTCAGAAAAGGATAAATATCACAGGTTATGCTTTTTGTGGCTCACATTACAGGACAGACAGGAGCTGTGCTCTTGAATATATTTTCTCTCTCTTTCAGGTGAATCGTGGTTTCTCTGTTTGAATCAGGAAAGCCAGTGGATATTCCACCCTGTCAGAGTGCTTTGAATTCTAATTCTTTTTTAGAAAGAGGAAAGAGATTGATTCCACCCCATGAATTATGGACCTCCTGATTCTGCTTCTGCTTCTGATGCTGCTGGTGTCCCAGCCACTCTCTGGGAAGCTGAGAATGAAGTGCCCACTGAATTTGGACAACCAGGATGGAGAAAAGCCATGGAGCCATTATAGGCCAGGAGATCTTCTCATTGGTATAGTCATCTCTCCATCAGAAATAGCACCTGCAACATTACTTTTCAACATGGCTCCTTCTAGTCAGTTTCAGCTGTAAGTCATGAGATGGAGTTTCATTCCCTCCATTTGCAGTTCTAACACTCTTCTTTTTTTCTTCTTGTTTTACTTGCTCTTATATTGCAGGATCTGACAAATTTTTTGAATCCTTTTGATTAACACAGCCTCTCTCTTTTGCCTTATTTTCTGAGTAGAAACATGAAACAAATGAAACTGAAAGAAGTCCACATTATTTCCCTCTCTCTGTTCAATCCTAAATTCATGACTGGAATATTGACTTTGGTTGAAAGTAATGATTGAAATGGTTCTAATTTCCTCTGCCCAACCATTCCATGTTTTTATAACCAATTGATATGCAATGTCTGATTTTTAAAGGAATAGAAGATGAGTTGTTTTTAGAACAGCTTCTCTGGGTCACTTATCAAAAATCTCCTTCCTTTAATGGTGGTTCTTCTTTAATGACTGAATAATTCTGGGCTATGAATATTAGTACTGCTAAAAATAATTGTATGTTTCTGATTTGTTAAACCTTTTTAAGGACTATCCCCATCATCAACACTAACAATATTAAAGGGTGATGGGTGACTATCATTTGCCTCTAGTTTTGGATCAATATTGGCTTATGTTTCAGCTAGTTCGTAGAGAAAAAAGATGATTAAATGGAGAAAAAATATTTTTGTTGTTGCTGATGATGATGATGCTAATATTAACATGATCATGGTTTTACATTAGTTCATTTTATGGAAAGGTGCTACCCATTATTTGCAATATTGAATTGGTGAGGGAGAATCCCCAGCTCCTGCATAATCTCACACTTGGCTACAACATCCATGACAACTATAATAACATCCTCGGCACTTCAGATGCCTTGCTGGACATGCTCTCTACTGGAGAAGCCAATGTTCCCAACTACAGCTGTGGAAGGAAGGACAAGCTTTTGGCTGTTGTTGATCGAGCTAGCAGAGATAGCTCCATTGAGATGTCAACATTAGCAGGCACCTACAAAGGCCCACAGGTTTGAGTTTTCCTTCCCTTTCTGTAAAGTGAGTGGGGTGTTGGTGTGTAAGCGATAGATCCAACGGTGTCTTCTCTGGGTAATTCAAGATTATTTTGAATAATAATAATGATCAGTCTATACTTCGAAAGGCACTTTACTCCCTTCCAAGAAATGGCGCCATGTTAATAATGCCCATCTCACTGCAAAAGCCTCTTTCTCCCAAACAGCCCATCTCCTCTCTTTCTGCAAAAGCTTTTGTGAAATGTAGGCACAGGGCTGCAGATCCCCCCTATGCTTTTTTTTGTAGGAGGACTCTGCCCACCGCAACATCACTAGCATCAGCTTTAATGATGAAAGGTTCCTCAGCATCAGGGTGTTTAAGAACTGGTTAATAATAATAATAATAATAATAATAATAATAATAATAATAATAATAATAATAATAATAATAATAATAATAATAATAATAATAATAATAATAATAATAATAATAATAATAATAATAATAAAGTTGGAAGGGACCTTGGAGGTCATCGAGTCCAACCCCTGCTCAGGCAGGAAACCCTATACCATTTCGGACAAATGGCTGTCCAGTCTCTTCTTAAAAACTTCCAGTGTTGGAGCATTCACCGCTTCTGGAGGCAGGTTGTTCCACTGGTTAATTGTTCTAACTGTCAGGAAGTTTCTCCTCAGTTCCAGGTTGCTTCTCTCCTTGACTAGTTTCCATCCATTACTTCTTGTCCTGCCCTCAGGCGCCTTGGAGAATAGCTTGACTCCCTCTTCTTTGTGGCAACCCCTGAGATATTGGAATACTGCTATCATGTCACCCCTAGTCCTTCTTTTCATTAAACTAGACATACCCAATTCCAGCAAACGTTCCTGATATGCTTTAGCCTCCAGTCCCCTAATCATCTTTGTTGCCCTTCTCTGCACTCTTTCTAGAGTCTCAACATCTTTTTTACATCGTGGTGACCAAAACTGGATGCAGTATTCCAAGTGTGGCCTTACCAAGGCATTGTAAAGTGGTATTAATACTTCACGTGATCTTGATTCTATCCCTCTGTTAATGCAGCCCAGCACTGTGTTGGCTTTTTTGGCAGCTGCAGCACACTGCTGGCTCATATTTAAGTGATTGTCCACTAGGACTCCGAGATCCCTCTCACAGTTACTACTATTGAGCAAGGTACCCCTATACTATACCTGTACATTTGGTTTTTCTTGCCTAAATGTAGAACCTTACTTTTTTCACCATTGAATTTCATTTTGTTATAGCGCCCAATGTTCAAGTCTGTCCAGGTCCTCCTGTATCTTAAGCCTGTCTTCTGGAGTGTTGGCTATTCCTGCCAGCTTGGTGTCATCCGCAAATTTGATGAGTTCCCCATCTATCCCCTCGTCCAAATCGTTGATGAAGATGTTGAAGAGCACTGGCCCAGAACAGAGCCCTGGGGCACCCCACTGCACACTTCCCTCCATGTAGATGCGGTTCCATTGAGGACCACACTGAGTACGGCCGGTCAGCCAGCTACGAATCCATCTGGTGGTGATGCTGTCTAACCCACATTTTTCTATCTTATCAAGTAGTAGGTTGTGATCTACTTTATCAAATGCCTTACTGAAGTCCAAGTAAATTATATCCACAGCATTCCTCTGATCCACTAATTTTGTCACTTGGTCAAAGAATGCAATAAGGTTTGTCTGGCATGATCTGTTTTTGACAAACCCATGTTGGCTTTTAGTAGTGATTTTGTTTGCCTCTAGGTGTTCGCTGATTCGTTGTTTGATTATCTTTTCCAGAATCTTCCCAGGTATTGAGGTCAGGCTGATAGGTCTGTAATTTCCTGGGTCCATTTTTTTTCCTTTTTTGAAGATGGGAACTACATCAGCTCTTTTCCAGTCCTCTGGTAGTTCCCCAGTGCTCCAGGATCTTTGAAAAATATAGTTCAGTGGTTCTGAGATCACATCTGCCAGTTCCTTGAGAACCTTGGGGTGTAATCCATCTGGTCCTGGTGATTTGAACTCATCTAGGCTGGACAGGTGCTCACTTACCATTTTCTTGCCTATCTTAACTTGTGTTTCTATTCTGTTTTTTATGGCACTATTTTTGATAGGTTGGTCTGTTTTTTCCCTTTGTGTAAAGACAGATGCAAAAAACGAGTTAAATAGTTCTGCTTTCTCACTATTGCTTGTCACCTTCTTGCCACTTTCACCCACTAATGGACCAATTATTTCGTTCACTTTTTTCTTATTTTTTACATGTTGAAAGAAGCTTTTTTTGTTATTTTTGACTTTGGTCGCAAGCCTTAGTTCATTATGAGCCTTAGCTTTCCTTACTTCATCTTTGCAGGCTCGGGCTATTTGCTGATATTCTGACTTTGTTATGTGTCCCTCTTTCCACTTTCTATACTTGTCCTTTTTACCTTTCAATTTATCAGAGAGTTCTTTATGCAGCCATGCTGGTCTCTTTTGAGAGCTGTTATTTTTCGTCTTTGTTGGTATTGTGCTAGACTGGGCTTTTATTATCTCGCTTTTCAAAATTTCCCAAGCTTCTTGAGTTGTTTTTCCCTTGAGGATTCTCATCCATGGAATCCTTCCCAAGCCCTCTCTAAGTTTATTGAAATTAGCTCTCTTGAAGTCCAAGACTCTAGTTTGACTGTGTTCTATTGCTTGTGCTTCCATAATGTTGAATTCCAATATTACATGATCACTACCTCCAAAGGTTCCTGTGGCTTCAACACCTTCTATCATTTCATCTCTGTTAGTGAGAATTAGATCCAGAATGGCTAATCCCCTAGTTCCCTTCTCTACTTTTTGGGAGACAAAGTTGTCTGCTAGGTTTGTCAGGAAACTGTTTGATCTTCCACTTGGTGCAGAGTTTGTCTCCCAGTTGATGTCAGGGTAGTTAAAGTCCCCCATTACTATTGTGATGTGCTTCCTACATACCTTAGTTAGCTGACTAGCAAACAGTTCGTCTATTTCCTCTGTTTGGTTGGGTGGCCTATAGTATACACCTATGGCAATGTCATTTTTTCTCCCTTTTATATTGACCCAAATGCATTCAAGACAGTTTTCATCATTGTTGTGCTCTATTTCTGTAGAGATGTAGTTATTTCTTATATAGAGAGCAACTCCACCTTCTTTTAAATAATTTAAATCCCTCTAGCTGTGTGTTCCATTTGTGGGTTTCATCCCACCATGTTTCCGTAATGGCAACAATATCATATCTGCCCTCATTAACCTGAATTTCTAGTTCACCCTGTTTGCTGTTCATACTCTGTGCATTGGTGTAAAGACATTTGAGTCCTTTATGACTGACCCTGTGTTTACTTTCTACATAACCTGTGTGGTGCCTGAGTTCCCCTATTGTCCTACCTCCTATTTGGTTAGTGTACTTTGTGTGGCACTCGCTATTGAAAGCTTGATTTTGCTTGACAGCAAGGTCGATATTCTTGTCCACACACACATCTATGTTACATGCACTGGTTCTGCTGCAAATAATCTTTTCACCATGGCATTTATAAGTGTTATAAATAAGGATTGGGATATACAGTCGGGAGGAAGCAAGGATCAAAAGAGACCTATCTTTTCATGCCATCATCCCAATTGCTTAGAGGCTTCTGCTGCACACTTGTGAAGGCAAGGAGAGGCTCTGAGTCCAATGAAAGGATCTTGTGTACAACAGGAATGTGCAATACTGATGGAAAACTCACATTGTTTAACATGGTCTTAGACAAAATAATGATATCAATCATGACCAAATCTCAGATTATTAAACAGAGTCCTATGGGATTACCTTTCCTATGGATGATAAAACATATATGTATTATGAACCTTTAGGGGCCACTTACATTAACCAACCATTTTATTAAAAATCTACAAATATGTTAGGCAACGTAACAACTATTTTTTGCCCTAAAATTCTCATGATCAAATTCATCATAAAAGGTTTGAAGAGCAATATGGCCTCTGGAGAGGATTTTCTAGCAGCTGAACAATTCAAGAAATATCCCAACTATTGATATATTGATATATTTATATTGATATTATATAAATAATATCCGCCATACCCATTTGGGTCAAAGATGGCAATTGTAATTCCTATATATAAAAAAGGGACTAAAAAGGACCCAAGCAATTCCAGGCCCATTTCTCTAACAGATATTGTGACTAAAATATATGCAAATTTCCACTTAAAAAGAATTGATAGTAGGTGGATGAAAAGTGCATTCCTTGTAGAAGAACCAGCAGTCTTTAGGGAGATGTGATCAACTATTGACAATTCTTTTGTCTTGAACCATCTAACTATAAAAGTATCAGTTAGAGGAAATAATGGTTTGCTGCCTTTATAGCATTTAACACAGTAAACAAGCTCAGGATGTTGACCCTGCTCAAAGCCCTTTCTAGAAGCACCAACAGTGAGAACAATTAATCAGTGGAACGGCTTGCCTCATGAAATTGTGGGTGCTCCATTAATGGAGATTTTCAAAAAGAGGCTGGACATTAATTTTGTCTGGATCTCTTGCTATGGGCAGGGAGTTGGACTAGAAAACCTCCATGGTCCCTTCCATTCCATTTTTGTTCATTTGTTTGAGAGTGTGTTTGTGGCTCAATGGAGCCATGAGAAGTAGGATTGATATGTACCAAAAGGTAAGACAAAGGTATTGCCAATATAACATTTGGGTTGCATATGCTGTTAAGAGGACTTGGCTCCTATTCTCATAATAATTATCTGATTATGGATAAGTCAAAGTCAAAAGTTATGGTCTTTGGAAAATGACAGCATTGCCATATAGGACTAATCAATGAGGAGGCAACAGAGCAAGTTCACACCTTTCCTTACCTGGGGGAACTTTTCTCTGTGACTGGATCTGGGCTCCCTCAACATCAAAGGAGCTCATTTAGAAGGCACAAGTGAATGCACTATTTTTTTTAAAAAAAATCATAGGTATGCAGCTTCCTTAGACTGAATTATTAAATACAAAATACCAACATTACCATTATGCATTTATATTGAGCTGAACTTTGGGATTTAATTTATATCATTACTAGAAAAAAATCCGATCACATCATCAGGGAAGTATCTTTTTTTTCCCCCATAACAAGTTTTATTAGTTTTTGTTTGTTTTACAGCCAAGTGCTTATAACACATCGTGGAGATAGGGCACTCCATAGAACACAACAAAAAATACAGTCATACATATACAATTTAAACTACTACTTTAAAAGTTCCCTCTTATGGTATACAATTCGAGCATTCCTAAAATATAAATTGTTTCTCACCTCTATCTATTATTTCAATTTCAATTTATGCTTCTCAATCAAATTATATCTCTTATTCTATTTCACATACATATTATGTAAATAAACATGAATTTATATATTTTAAAACTATTGCATTAGACATAGTAATATAATAACATTATAATAATAATAATAGGACAATAATTATTTCTATCATAAACAAGTAATATAACTATTATATCTTAATATTTCTCAACTATATTCTATTTCATATATTCTATCCAATATTTTCATGGATCAGTCCACGTCCCTAAAAGATTCCTCAATTGTTTCAATTTAATCCATTTAATACCTCACTAATTACCATTCAATTCTTATAAATAAAAATATCAATAATATTTCACCAGTCTCAATCTCAATCTAACTCCTTTAATTATAAATTTTCCAATTTTTCTTGTTGCCATTCCAAATCATAATCAAATCCATAATTTAAATCTAGTGTTGACTCATACCAACGTAACCTTAAAGATCTCAAAAATATTAGTTCAATCAACGTCCAGAAGCCCTTTTTACCCATCAAATAAAATTTTAACTCTTATTTTTAAATCTAATTCTAGCTTTCTTTTTGTGCCAGGTAGGTTTCCACAACAGGGCCTCTAAATCCTCCCATCTTAGTAACTGGCTAAAGGCCTTTTCCCACCATTGAGTCCAATCATATTCTTTTTCACTTTTATCCAGTGTTGTCTGTACTGTCATGTTGTCAACGTTTTTTGTGCCTCGTATTTGGAAGTCCAATCCTGTTGCTTTTAAAGTTGTAAATGTTTTAGTTAAGTTCTGCCTTTGATCATCAAAGAAATCCATCATGTAGGATGTGTCCTCTTCCTCTTCAATAAATTCAATAGATTCAATAGATTGTAAATGTATTCCATCCATCTCATTAAGTTGTAGATCTGATTGTGTATCATAGTCAATCAAAGGTTGAGCTTCAATTTTTAATTCTGAGTCCTCCTTGAAACTAAGCGATCTAATATGTTCTTTAAGTTCCAGTCTCGTTTCCAAGACTTTTTCTAATATAAGTCCATAATTAATCTGTGAGTAGGCCATCTTCTTTTTTTTTTTTTAAAGAAATTCAGCTTAAAGAATAGATTGCAGCGTTATAAAATATAAAATGCAGACAGAGATATATTTCCAAAGAAAGATAGAGAAAAAAAACCCAATAGTCAAGTCCAGCACAGAGATAAAAACTGGCAGTCAATTGTTATGTTGTAATCCAGTCTGGGCATCACGCCAAAATCAGGAAGTGGGAGTTCAAATGGAGCAAGTTACATTGTATCAGTCAAAGTTTCTGGGCTTCATGCCAAGTCCCAGGATGCATTGTATCCAAAATAATCTACATAAGTCCGCCCAGAGAGCAAAAAGTTTTTTAGGCAGTACTGTTCAGGAGGGGGGGGGGAGAAAAAAAGAACATTCCCCCCCCCTAAGGATTTTCACCTAAACTGAAGATAAACAAGCCAAAAGAGAAAGTCACAATAACCCGGATGCTCGAGTTCCAACTGCTTATGTAGACAAAATAAAATAGTAAAAAAAACAATAATTGTTTTTCCAAAGCCCATTTTCCCCAGTAATCAAACGCTGCTTTCTCAAAATAGGGAAATAGTTCTTAAAGCTGTTAGCAGGGAAATAGGTAAAGTAACAAGAGGGAAGGAAAGGTCTCACCCGGATCTTCCATGGTGGTTCTTTTCGCTTAGATGTTGCTGTGACTTTCGGCTGGAGCAGCTGAGTGATCGGCCATGTTACTGGCCGATCTTTTCCCCGTCGGCCCAAAGGTGGTTTTCTCGGACCGCAGAGGGAGCTGCCGCTCCCTCCGCGATCAACGAGTGCCCTCCTCTACGGTGGTCGCCCCTCCAGGGCGACTTTCGACCCTATCCAGGGTCTACCGGCGGGGGGAAACCGGACGGCCAAGAGAACGAGTTCTCTGCACGTCCGCGGGCGCTGCAACCGGAACCGGAAGTCTCATCATCAGGGAAGTATCTTGAGGGTGGATAAAAGGACTTCAGCTGCTGCCCTTAGAGCAGAATTGAGAATTTCTACAATTTATAAAATTTGAGCATATGATTACTTTTAATAAAATTAATGGTATGGAAACTAACCAGGGTCCCCAAACGCTATTAGAACAAACAAATTTCATTTAAAACACTCTTGATTTTATATTAGGAACTGTCATTCCCTGTCTTTTTTGCCACTCAAGAAAAACCTACAAAAATGCTGCACAAAGAATCCAAGATGGTCAAAATAGAGAAAAGTAGGGCCATCTTCAGTAAAGTTGGCACACTGAAATGCATCAGCTGCTACAAATGTACCTTCCAAGTATTGAGTTAAATCTTCCAAACTCCTTACAATGAATATACTTGTATTTGTGGAGCTCCAGAAATAGAAGATGTAATACATCTATTATTTTGAATGTCAATTATTTAAGAAAGAGAGAGATCAATATCTTGGACTGCACTTTAGAGAAACAATCTTTTGGGACCCTAATATTTTAAAAAAAGTATTTTCTCTGTGCTCAGAATTCAAAAATTATATATAACAAAGCCCTTTTCAGAAGGAAATTATGGTCTTTATAAAGAAATACTATGTTCATTCTTTATGCTTATTCTATTGTACTTATTTTTCTAAATTCTGGTTTTACATGCAGTCTTGTTAATGTTCTGTGTTTTATATTCTGTATCTTGTTATGGCCTAATGACTAATCAACAGGAAATATTGTTATATGTGCATGAGAAAAATACTGGATTTATTAAAAGCTGATAATTGGGACTTGGTAGGACCCCAAATATAACACAGAATTCTTCATTGCTTTTTTCAGAGCAGTCAGAGAATTGCTTCAGAGGCTCTTAGTGATAAAAGTCAATTCCCTTTTTTCCATCCGATGTTCCCCAAAGAAGGGATCACGTACCCAGGAATTGTCCAACTGCTCCTTCATTTTGGATGGAACCTGATTGGTCTTTTTACTTCAGACACAGAGAAGGGAGAGAATTTCATGAGGAATTTTACTCCTATGCTTGTCAAGAATAGAATTTGTGTTGTTATATCACAATGATTCTCAACGACTGGACATACTGCATTCCTCAAGGATGCCCTCTCTAAGTGGAGACAAGTCAACGTCTTTGTTCACTTCATAGAATTGGATTCCTTTTGGGACAGAATTCTTCCCTTCCATTCAGCACTTGAAGGTTTGCCAGGACCCATTGAAGGGAAAGTCTGGATCATGACAGTGGTTGGAATATTTTCAATTAAAAAGGATAGGCGTCTCAAGCACGTCAATAGTATTTGGAGCTTTCCCTTTCAGTGGAAAAATAGTTGGAAAAATGATAATGCCTATAAATCACCTTTTTTGTGGAACCTGAATTTCAAGCTGAGTATTTTCACTGTTCTGTTTCAAAACACACCTTTTCTGTCAAAATCCGGAGAAGATGCAGCCAGAAAGCACCAGTGGAGACCCAAAAGAAAAAGAATAGGATGCGGGTCACAAATGACAGTATTACTTACAGCGTCATTAAAATTCTGGTCCACGCCTTAAATGCTGCATGCAAACCCCAGAGGAGAAGGAAGAAGGGTGAAGAGAGGTTGGGGACTCCAAAGCTGCAGCCCTGGAAGGTATGGGGTCCCAACAGGTATCCATCAAACTAAATTCCTTTTCAGGGTCTTTTTTTCTCTCTGGGCTTGGTGGTTTAAGATCTTAAGCTTCTGTACAACATCTCCTATTTATCAGAAGAGTGCTGTATCCTCCCTTCAACAACCAAGACCTTTTATATATTCGAAAAAAAGATCCTAGACTTTTTCTGATTTTAAGCTCCTGTAAACTAGGACAAGAAACAATGGTTGGGAACTGATCAAAAAGAGAAGCAACCTGGAATTAAGGAGAAACTTCCTAACAGTGAGGACAATTAACCAGTAGAACAGCTTGCCTTTAGAAATCGTGGGCGCTCCATTACTGGAGATTTTTAAGAAGAGACTAGACAGTCACTTGTCTGAGAGGGTATAGGTTCTCCAGCTTAAGCAGGGGGCTGGACTAGAAGACCTCCAAGGTCTCATTCTATTCTATTCTATTCTATTCTATTCTATTCTATTCTATTCTATTCTATTCTATTCCATTCCATTCCATTCCATTCCATTCCATTCCATTCCATTCCATTCCATTCCATTCCAACATGGCTCTTCTGCTTGATGTCTTTCCTCAAGGCTAAAAGCAGCTTCTTTGATTTCTTCCTCCCCTTCTTTGTCCTTGACTAAATCTGATTAAATTTTTGTGCAATGTCTTCTCCAAGAGGACCTGCTTTCATTCCACTGGATTATTAATGACATTATTGATAAATTAATAATACGGTTATTATAACATTAAAATATTACTACTACTTTATTATAGATCAGTAACCATTCTATGCACAGAATAATGTGAGAAAAACTACAAATGAAATATTAATACAGATTATAGCTGCCATTCATTACATTCATACAATCATGTATCAAGTCCTGGATGATAACAATTAGTAAATTTCTTATTGAATTTTACTCATGCACCTCTCTCTAACACAAAATCATATTTTTATTTTCTGGAAGCTGTAAGGCCCTGCTTCAGCTGAATCTCTCAAGAAAGCAGAACTCTTGAAACTGGCATCGTTTCAAAAGGAACTTTTATTGAGAGTCAGTGACAGCAAGAGAAGGCAGGCAGAATCTGAAGTTCCCGGGTGAAATTGTTAGGCTAAACCCCATTGTTCAAAACCCCTCACAACTGCCCAGTCCATAGGAGCCAATCCAGAGGTGCAAAGAGGTTGTGAGAACTCCAGACGGAAACTGCAGTAAGATGTTCCCAGGCATCTCTTCCTTGGTGTGGTGAGGCAGATGACCTCGGGCAGCAGAACTGAATCAACAAAGCAAAGCTAAACACATCACAGGACAGCTCCAAAGGTCCCCCCTCCCATCAGGATGGCAGCATCCTGACGGGGATCTATAGGGACCTGAGAGAAGCTGGGACTTTTTAAAAGAGACCAAAATAACATTGTCCAAGTGTTATTAAAATTTTTGCATCACAAAATCATGATTTATCTACTTTCTTTATTAATGAAAATATAGAAGAAATGATGACCAAGGTTTGTTTTTCGTAACTCCCCAATTTTATCAGTAATATTAATATTTATTTGAGTACAATTTTTGAGACAGTTGTACCCACTTAATTATCTCATACCATCCAGCACTCAATTAACTAGATCCCCATTCATCACATCATGAAGCATTTTGTTAATTCTTTGCTAAAAACAAGTTATACCACCAGCATTCACACAATCTGTTAAGGAAGTATAAAGATATGTGTGAATGAGTTTGGATGACCAGAGAAAGAGTAGCAGGGAAGGATCAGATAAGATGGGGGTTTTTTTTGGGGGGGGGGCAACCCACAGCTGTGTAACAGGCAGAGAAAGAAACTCAGAAAAAGTCCTCCCTAATTTTTTTGACTGTCAAAAGAGATGGTGAAAGATTTCTACTTTCGCACTGCAAGATTTTGTTAATATAGCTTTACAATAAAGTAGAATTACTTCATCTAGTCATTTTTCCTGTCTCCTCTACCTGAATGAAGATTAGCCTTGCAACTTTCTTCTTAACAAATCCTTGCTTTCTGGTAATCACCCTATTGTTTGCAAGGAGTTTATGAATACTCTAGTTATTTGTGTATTTTGTTTACTTGAAAGGTGACCTTTGCTAGATTATTATATATGATTGACAATTTTTGTCAATTACATTTTGTCAATGTATATTTTATCAGTATAATACATGATTTAGAAATATTGCTGAATCTTTGTACTTCAGTTTTGAAGATAATGGTAACACTTGTTCTCCCAACTCACAATATTTGCAAGATAAACAACCATAGAAGAAAGATTCAAATGTAAAAAGTGATAAGAGATAAAAAACCAAGATTTCTGCTTTTAAAATTCCTGGATGTTTTCATTCTAGTTCCATCCATTTCTAAAGAAAAGGGAATTGTACAATCTTTCACAGCTGAAAGTGTACTTGGATCAGAATGGAGACGTAGCAGCAGATCTGAGGATCATTAGTATTGTGGTTCTCCCCAAGGAGGATCCCATCAACAAGCGAATGGGGACTTTTGAAAGACAAAGACTTATAATCAACAAAGATGCTTTGTCAGAGTTAAAGTTGCTCAACAAGGTGGGGAAAATATTGATGTCTTTTCTCTTTTTTCCAAAGCCGTTTCTAGTGGGCTAAACCCAGTCAAAAAAGTGGGTAAACTTCAGTGAGAGTAAAACCTGTATAATTTTCTTAGGTAGATAAGCATACTTCAGTTCTATTGACCAAGGTTTCCCTTCTGATGCTCAGTGGTGGGATTGAGCCAGTTCATACCACTTCAGCAGAACTGGTAGCTAATTTTTTGTTGCCCAGGCCCAGAATGGACTTCTGGAAGCGGCATCCACACAGAGAACCGGTTGTTCACATATTTGAATCCCACCACTGCTGATACTGTCATGCTGAATCCTGTTGTCAGCTGATCCAAAATAAGATATGGGATGATTTTTTTTTTAAACTTTTATTGATTTTCTAATTTTACATTTAAGTATTTAAAAAGCAACTTGGCGGCTGAGTTAATCGATAATTCAATAACATACAAGTATCTTTAGTACAAGTCTCAAACTACTACATTAAATATTTCCTCTCTTTTCCCCTTAGTATTTACTGTCTCATGTTTAAACTAATACAATTCTTATTATATCATTTAAATAAAAATAACATTCTTACACTTATCAATAATTTTTAGCTTATACATATCCTGATTATTATAACATTCAGTCTTTATAGAATATCAATGCCCTAATTAGTTTTTCCCAATTTTTAGTTTCACATTAATATTTAAATTTAACATTTAATATTTATAATTTCCAAGTTTTGAATAACCAAAGTTCCCTTTATCACACCACATCACAAAATCTAATGTTCAGGATACACGTCTTATCTATTTGAATATATTCTATTTCTCATCATATAATAATAATAATAATAATAATAATAATAATAATAATAATAATAATAATAATAATAATAATAATAATAATAATAATAATAATAATAATAATAATAATAATAATAATAATAATAATAATAATAATAATAAAGTTGGAAGGGACCTTGCAGGTCATCTAGTCCAACCCCCTGCTCAGGCAGGAAACCCTATACCATTTCAGACAAATGGCTGTCCAGTCTCTTCTTAAAAACTTCCAGTGTTGGAGCATTCAACGCTTCTGGAGGCAGGTTGTTCCACTGGTTAATTGTTCTAACTGTCAGGAAGTTTCTCCTCAGTTCCAGGTTGCTTCTTCCTTGACTAGTTTCCATCCATTACTTCTTGTCCTGCCCTCAGGCGCCTTGGAGAATAGCTTGACTCCCTCTTCTTTGTGGCAACCCCTGAGATATTGGAATACTGCTATCATGTCACCCCTAGTCCTTCTTTTCATTAAACTAGACATACCCAATTCCAGCAAACGTTCCTTGATATGCTTTAGCCTCCAGTCCCCTAATCATCTTTGTTGCCCTTCTCTGCACTCTTTCTAGAGTCTCAACATCTTTTTTACATCGTGGTGACCAAAACTGGATGCAGTATTCCAAGTGTGGCCTTACCAAGGCATTGTAAAGTGGTATTAATACTTCACGTGATCTTGATTCTATCCCTCTGTTAATGCAGCCCAGCACTGTGTTGGCTTTTTTGGCAGCTGCAGCACACTGCTGGCTCATATTTAAGTGATTGTCCACTAGGACTCCGAGATCCCTCTCACAGTTACTACTATTGAGCAAGGTACCCCTATACTATACCTGTACATTTGGTTTTTCTTGCCTAAATGTAGAACCTTACTTTTTTCACCATTGAATTTCATTTTGTTATAGCGCCCAATGTTCAAGTCTGTCCAGGTCCTCCTGTATCTTAAGCCTGTCTTCTGGAGTGTTGGCTATTCCTGCCAGCTTGGTGTCATCCGCAAATTTGATGAGTTCCCCATCTATCCCCTCGTCCAAATCGTTGATGAAGATGTTGAAGAGCACTGGCCCAGAACAGAGCCCTGGGGCACCCCACTGCACACTTCCCTCCATGTAGATGCGGTTCCATTGAGGACCACACTGAGTACGGCCGGTCAGCCAGCTACGAATCCATCTGGTGGTGATGCTGTCTAACCCACATTTTTCTATCTTATCAAGTAGTAGGTTGTGATCTACTTTATCAAATGCCTTACTGAAGTCCAAGTAAATTATATCCACAGCATTCCTCTGATCCACTAATTTTGTCACTTGGTCAAAGAATGCAATAAGGTTTGTCTGGCATGATCTGTTTTTGACAAACCCATGTTGGCTTTTAGTAGTGATTTGTTTGCCTCTAGGTGTTCGCTGATTCGTTGTTTGATTATCTTTTCCAGAATCTTCCCAGGTATTGAGGTCAGGCTGATAGGTCTGTAATTTCTGGATCCATTTTTTTTTCCTTTTTTGAAGATGGGAACTACATCAGCTCTTTTCCAGTCCTCTGGTAGTTCCCCAGTGCTCCAGGATCTTTGAAAAATATAGTTCAGTGGTTCTGAGATCACATCTGCCAGTTCCTTGAGAACCTTGGGGTGTAATCCATCTGGTCCTGGTGATTTGAACTCGTCTAGGCTGGACAGTGCTCACTTACCATTTTCTTGCCTATCTTAACTTGTGTTTCTATTCTGTTTTTTATGGCACTATTTTTGATAGGTTGGTCTGTTTTTTCCCTTTGTGTAAAGACAGATGCAAAAACGAGTTAAATAGTTCTGCTTTCTCACTATTGCTTGTCACCTTCTTGCCACTTTCACCCACTAATGGACCAATCATTTCCTTCACTTTTTTCTTATTTTTTACATGTTGAAAGAAGCTTTTTTTGTTATTTTTGACTTTGGTCGCAAGCCTTAGTTCATTATGAGCCTTAGCTTTCCTCACTTCATCTTTGCAGGCTCGGGCTATTTGCTGATATTCTGACTTTGTTATGTGCCCCTCTTTCCACTTTCTATACTTGTCCTTTTTATCTTTCAATTTATCAGAGAGTTCTTTATGCAGCCATGCTGGTCTCTTTTGAGAGCTGTTATTTTTCGTCTTTGTTGGTATTGTGCTAGACTGGGTTTTTATTATCTCGCTTTTCAAAATTTCCCAAGCTTCTTGAGTTGTTTTTCCCTTGAGGATTCTCATCCATGGAATCCTTCCCAAGCCCTCTCTATGTTTATTGAAATTAGCTCTCTTGAAGTCCAAGACTCTAGTTTGACTGTGTTCTGTTGCTTGTGCTTCCATAATATTGAATTCCAATATTACATGATCACTACCTCCCAAGGTTCCTGTGGCTTCAACACCTTCTATCATTTCATCTCTGTTAGTGAGAATTAGATCCAGAATGGCTAATCCCCTAGTTCCCTTCTCTACTTTTTGGGAGACAAAGTTGTCTGCTAGGTTTGTCAGGAAACTGTTTGATCTTCCACTTGGTGCAGAGTTTGTCTCCCAGTTGATGTCAGGGTAGTTAAAGTCGCCCATTACTATTGTGATGTGCTTCCTACATACCTTAGTTAGCTAACTAGCAAAACGTTCGTCTATTTCCTCTGTTTGGTTGGGTGGCCTATAGTATACACCTATGGCAATGTCATTTTTTCTCCCTTTTATATTGACCCAAATGCATTCAAGACAGTTTTCATCATTGTTGTGCTCTATTTCTGTAGAGATGTAGTTATTTTTTATATAGAGAGCAACTCCACCTCCTCTTTTATTTGGTCTTTTTCTTTTAAATAATTTAAATCCCTCTAGCTGTGTGTTCCATTTGTGGGTTTCATCCCACCATGTTTCCATAATGGCAACAATATCATATCTGCCCTCATTAACCTGAATTTCTAGTTCACCCTGTTTGCTGTTCATATTCTGTGCATTGGTGTAAAGACATTTGAGTCCTTTATGACTGACCCTGTGTTTACTTTCTACATAACCTGTGTGGTGCCTGAGTTCCCCTATCAACTAACATCAACCTTACATCAACTAATTAATAATACAGTATAACATTCTTATTTTCTATTAATTTCCAAATGTCTTAAATTTAGTAACCAAAATTTCTCTTATTTCAACATTAAATACTTCCTCTCTTTTTCTCTTAATGTCTACTAGCTCATATTTAGGCTAGTAGTTTTTATTATAACAGCTAAGTAAAAACATGTTTATTACATTTATCAATAGATTTTTAGCTTATATATATCTTAATTACTTTTACATTCAACCTTTATAAACAAATCGATATTCAAATTTAACTTTTAATGCTTATACTTCCAAGTTTTAAATGACCAAAGTTTTCTTTATCTCAGCTCATAACAAAATCTGGTATTCAAAATACACATCTTGTCTATTTGAGTATGTTCTATTTTAATTTTCACTAATAAGTCAAAACCCCAATTTTCTTCAGCCTTATTCTAGCTTTCTTTCTTTGCCAACTCGCCTTCCATATCTGTGCTTTTAAGTCATCAAATAGATCTCCCTCAGTTATTATATATATTGTTTGAAATAGAAAAGGCCATCCGGTTGCCATTTTTTTGGAAGGTCTAACAAATCGTCTCTCTATTTTTCCATCTTGGCGTAGTTGTCCTGAAATGTTTATCTTCCATTTGGTCTGTTCTTCTTCTTGATCCTCAGGTTTCTTGTTTATATAGAAAGTCTTTTCCATTTTCTATGTTGTCAGTCCCTTTTCTGGGTTTTCCATTAACTGTATTTGTTGATCAGTTGAATCTTCTATCATAATATTTGATTGTTCCACTTCTTCTATTATATTCTGTGTAGTTGATTCTTTAGTTGTAATCAAAGTTTGGGTTCGTATATCTAGGCTGACATCTTGTTCTTTTCTGTAGCTTCTTATTTCATCAGTAGCTGTGAGAATAGTTTTATGAATTGCTTTCAAGATAAGAAGAATCTGTTCCTGATCTTCATCCATGTTCTCTTAGTACTGTGTTAAATTAAAAGCTTTACAAGCAGAGAATGAAAATAAATTTGTCACTGAGTATAGAACACAGCTGGGCTTCTCACAGCTGATATCTGCCAAGGTTGCAAAAATCTTATCTATAGTCTGGGCTTCAGGCCAATTCTCTTTTACAAGTTGTAATATCAGGTTTAGCCACAGGATGTTGCCCATACCATTTAGGATTTTTTTTAAGTCCAAACTTTTTATAATCCTTTTTCCAATTTTACTTCTTTTTTGTAAGTAGAAACCCAAATCTTCAATAAGAATAAGAAGTCTTTTAGTCCACAAATTTTAGAAAGATAAAGATCCAGTCAAAATCAGGTTATTCTTGCAACATTTTAAACTCCCCTGGATAGTCAGTTGCCGCTGTTTTTAGAGGGTGGGATAGAATTTCCCTTCCCTGTCTCCACAGGGGGAAAATACTTTGGGCAGCTTATACAGGTGGAAAAAATAGTTAGGATTGAAGAGAGGTTCAGATCTCACCAAGTCTCATCCGCGCTGCTTTATAGATGCCTGGTGGTAAGTTTGACTTCGGCTGTCTGCAGCCTAATGACAAGCCATACTTCTATGGCCGGTCTTTCATCTGCTGGTTTGGAGGGCTGCCCCGGATTGAGTGGAAGGGCTACCACCCTCCCGCGATCAAGTGGGGATCCCCTCCTTGCTGGTCGCCCCTATACGGTGACTTTCTACCCTTTCTAGGGTCCCCCAGCAGTGCAAAATCAGACGTGGAAGACAGAGCTGGCCTTCAAGCGGCCACAGCCGCGGCGGCGGCAAACCAGAAGTCAAGATGTGGGGGTGATTATTATTTAGGACACAAATCATTGCCATTTAGTGTCCCTTCGGCAGTTTAATATCACCATAAAACTGGTGAGACAGGGCTTCATATGCTGGAGATTTTGGTGTTAATAGCTTCAGGTTCACTAGTTTTTATCTTCAAATATCAAAGACGAAGGCAATTCTGTTGACGAGTCCCTGAGTTCAGATTTGGACTGAATCCAATGAAATGGAATCAAGACTGGATGGAGGTCCTGTTGGTCCAATTGTTAAATAAGCTTCATCTTGCCTTGATTGGAGTCAGGGGTCTCCCAAAATTAGAGGCTCATAGTCTGGGATGTTTTTAATCAGCTGAGAACATGCTTATAGCTGCCTCTCTCTAACCCCACTGGGATAGTGGAATTTAGGAAGGACGTCCAAGGCTTTCAGTTCACATGAAATAATAATGACTGGTCTGATGTGAGCTCATTTATGGATTGATTGGTTGATTAAATTTATTTGCTGCCTATCTCACCATGATAATGGTTTGAAAACTGAAGTACTGAAGCATCGCTTTGGTGCAAAACAAATCTTGATATCAGAAATAATAAGGGACAATTTCGAGGGAAATATTACTTAGATTTGGGCATTGGCTTGTAAGAGTGCACTTCATCTGAAAATCCCTTGAATGCGAATGTTTATCTTGATTGTTAGCAGCCTTAGGACACACTGAGAGGCTACAAATCAAACTAGTAATAAATATGAGTATGTATTTTCATATCAGATTGCGTCACCTAATTGTATTCTTTCAATAGAAAGGACCTTGTGTTGAATACCTTGTGTTGAATATCCATTTCCCACACAGGGCTCACATTCATGACCCATGTGGTGCACCAAATGATGCCTGACTCACCCTTTTTGAAGGACATGTTCTCATGATCTCACCTCCCTCTCATCTCATTATAGTTTTAGAAACTAGTCAGCCAGTTTTAGTTTTAGTTCACCAGCATGGCAGCCATATAAACTGAACAAATATATATACAAATAAAGAACATCTTTAAAGTTGACAACCCTTATTTGTCAATAAATCCAATGAAATGAAAATTTAATAAATCTTCTACAATAAAGTTTACTCTAAAGTTTAGTATTTTAGATATTATATTTTTAAATCAAGCATGTATGAAGAATGGAGGAATGCATGTTAATTCCACTATGAGGAGGAAAACACTGGTTATCACTTAATGCTTAAATCTTTTCTCAATTTCATCCCTCCAGACTTTGTTAAGTAGAAAGGTACTTTATTGTAATCTGATAAGTCAGAAGAAAAAGAGAGGAACTGAATGAAGCATCTTCCTGCAATTGTATCTCCTGCAACCATGTGGAAGGGGTCAGAGATTTCATATTTGCCTACGTGAAGCCCAGAGACTACTTGGCTAATAATGTTCATGTCTACCTCCATCTTACGTGGATGGTGAGTCCTAACATATTTTCTTTGGCATTTCTTCTTTTTCTGTTTAGTCTTTGCCTCAGTCTAAATGTGTGGGAAAATGCCATCCTGGATTTGTCAAGCAGGCTCGAGAAGGAGAGCCATTTTGCTGCTACGACTGCATTCCTTGTCCAGAGGGGACCATCTCCACTCAGGAAGGTGGGTGACACCATAGGGAAACTTTGATCAATATGCCTCTTAAAGACACATTTAAGTTTGATTGTTTTGTTCTTAATTTTCATGGTGTCCAATTTCTTCCCTAATGGGAGGGAAAAGAAAAAGATCTTGCAGGATGAGGTAGGATTGGATAGGAAATGGTATAGGCTTTCCTGCCTGAGCAGGGGGGTGGACTAGATGACCTCCAAAGTCCCTTCCAACTTTATTATTTTTGTTGTTGTTGTTATTGTTGTTATTACTATTATTATTAATCTCTCTTTCATTTGCCAGTGTCGATGTTAAATTTGAATATCTGTATTCTTTGTAACTTGACAAATGATTGTAGATCCATGGGATTTGCATACCTAAATCAACTTTACATTACAGGCCAAAAGAAACATCAATCAATTCTTCAATTAATCAGTTATTTTTTATCAAGATCATAAATCTTTATAAGCTGAAATATCTAATTGAGAAGAACAATGGAGGGAGAGAAGTAACTGTATTTAAACATTTTTGGGATAAGCATATGTCGATCATCTGACAATTTTTTTTAAAAAATAAAGAAATAATTAAGAAAGGGGAAAAAAATACTCATATGGCAGACATATTTTTCTGCTTTTTTTGTTGTCCAAAAATGGGTAAGCCTGGCACACAGCCAATCAGAGCCAGACGTGAGAGATGGACTTTTGTAATAAACTTTTATTGAAGCTCTCCAGTACCAACCCATAAGGGGGTTGAGACCCTGAAAAATAGCAAAGCATGATGTTTTATACGGTTGTTTTGAAGAAATGGGGAAGTAAAATTTCACAGAACCTTTATTTTTTTGGGTGTTCTACCCTGCTTTTAGTATACGTGTCTGTTCATCTGTGGAGTTGTATCATTTTCTCCATAGAATTGTCTTGCACAAAGCTCTACGTGTCCTTTATCTCAATTTGTGGTTACGGTTGCTTATTTTTTGTAACTTAATTCTTGGCAGTATTATTATGTTTCCTTTATTTCAAACTAACATATGTAATACAGTTTCTTTATTCTTTCCTACGATGGGTGTCTATTGATTCTTAATAGATGAGCCATCAGATGGGTCAGTCATCAGTAACTGAGTTTAAACATTCTTAGGATAAACATATGCCCATCATCTGAAAAAAAATATTAAATATATAAGAAAACAAAACAGGTAAAGGAGCAGACTTGATGGAGCACTAGGTCTTTTTCTGCCATCAGTTTTCTGTTTCTATGTTTTTATCCCATACTCATGGGGTTGCTCTTGAAAAACACCTTGAATTTACAGATGGTCCAGAATGCAAAGCTATGCACAATGTTGGATTTCCTTATGTTCTTCCACAGAACACCCATATTGTGCTGGCTGCACAAGCTCCCAGTTTCTTTCCAAATGCAATTAAATCCACCTTTCAAACACTACATGAGACAGAACAAGGATATCTGCAGGGCTTCCTCTCCTTGAGGATATCTGCTTGTCCCACCAGAGCAGATATAATTGGCATGCAAAACATTGCCACTTTATGGGTCCTCACAAGCCTGCCTTTTCTGGTGCAGTTCCTGCCCTATTGAACCCACTTCCCCCTGAAATCCAATAGGCCACCATCTACTTAAACTTCTGGAGAGTTGCTACTTCTGCCAGATTTTTGGGAAAAGGTAAGGTCAGTGCAAGATAAGAATCTGGTGGATTATCTCATAGAATAATCCACCAGATATTTCTTCTTTTAATTTTATTGTGTTGTTTTTGTTTTTATTAGTTTTTGATATTGGGGAATTTTTTTGCTGGACTATAAGAATATACCATTTACTGTGGCTTTCCTGTCTCTCAGTATCACATCTCATCCAATGGGTTTTTTTGGAAATTTGAAAGACTATAAAAGAAATGTTACTTTGTTTTCTCAGATACTGAAAAATGCACCAAGTGCCCAGATGATCAATATCCAACCAGGAACCGAGTCAAATGTATTACAAAACAAATAACTTTCCTGTCCTATGAAGAACATCTAGGCATCATCATCATTTCCTTTGCTCTACTCTTGTTCCTAATCACAGGCTTTGTTTTAATCATATTCATTAAATACCTAGAAACTCGCATTGTCAAAGCCAACAACTGGGACCTCTCCTTTATCCTCCTGGTCTCCCTCCTGCTTTGTTTTTTGTCTCCTTTTCTCTTCATTGGACAACCAAGGAAAGCCACCTGTCTTCTCCGACAAACAATGTTCAGCATTGTCTTCTCAGTAGCCGTGTCTTCTATGTTGTCCAAAACAATCATGGTAGTGCTGGCGTTCCTGGCCTCAAAACCAGGGAACAGGATGAGGAGATGGTTGGGGAAGAGCTTGGCCAACTCCATCATCCTTTCTTGTTCAGGTGTCCAAATTTTTATCTGTGTCATGTGGCTGGGAGTTTCTCCACCATTCCCTGACTCTGACCTGAACTCCCAGCCTGGAGAGATCATCCTTCAATGCAACGAAGGCTCTGTCACTATGTTTTATATTGTCCTCGGCTACATGGGTTTCCTGGCTGCCATTTGCTTTACAGTGGCTTTCCTGGCCAGAAACCTGCCTGGGGCCTTCAATGAAGCCAAACTGATCACCTTCAGCATGCTGGTCTTCTGCAGTGTCTGGGTCTCCTTCCTGCCCACCTACCTGAGCAGCAAAGGGAAGTCTATGGTGGCCGTGCAGGTTTTCTCCATCTTGTCTTCTGGTGCTGGCCTGTTGGGTTGCATCTTCTTCCCCAAGTGCTACATTATCATCCTGAGGCCAGATCTAAATACTAAGGAACATCTAATGGTAACAGTAGGGACCTGATAATGAAATGGTTTCTTATACTCATAACATTTGATTATCAATTGCAATTGTTGTTGGTTTATATGCTTCGTTGTCCTCTAGTTGATAGTTTGGGTTATTTAAAATCCAAGAAAATAAAAATAGTTAGATTAATAAAATTAAAACCTAACATAATCATCAAATAATAAATTAATAATATTTGTGGTTTTTTAACTGTTGGTAGCCCTCTTTTTCCTCACCCTACAGGTTAGATAATAATAATAATAATAATAATAATAATAATAATAATAATAATAATAATAATAATAATAATAATAATAATAATAATAATAATAATAATAATAATAATAATAATAATAATAATAATAATAATAATAATAATAACAACAACAACAACAACAACAACAACAACAATAACAACAACAACAACAACCCCCAGTGAGGCACTACCTTGACGTGGTTGTGGGGCTTGTGTACTCTGAGGAAGATGAGAGTTATGCCAGAGGTTCAACCATACTGGACAGGTCTCATCAGAGGAGTCAGACAAAGAGTGTCTCTCCCATAAAAAATATGGTGAGACGTAAATTTCAGAATGCCATAACGGCTCGGATGTTGCCCAGGTTAACAAGGTCTGCACTAGATGTTGGAGTTCCTGAATATCTGGTGAAAAATTGGTTACAGGACTCAGGACTGTTGGTTGAGCAACCAGGGCCAGCAGCTGCAGAACTACTGGAAGAAAAGGTGTTTACCCGTTGCAAATACACAGTGATTGAAAACAAAGAAATAATGATCTGTTATTACAGATCAAGTCCAACAAGAAGAGGATATCTAAAACGAATGCACCAGTTCTGGAAAGAACAACATCCAGAATCAGAAATAACAGAACAGAGACTAGGAGATCAACGCCGATTTATAATACGAAATAAAGTATTCACAGAAACAGAATTGGATGAACTGCAAAGGTTTACCCAGGGCAAAGAAATCAAAGCCTTGCCAGAAGTAATTCAGAATGTAGAGGCAAACCAGGGGGAGTTGGCAGTGAAGGAATCCAGCAGAGATATACAACTGTTCTCATTTGGAAACCAGACCCCTCTTCCTCAGGAAGAACAAAGCCCTCTAACTAAAGAAATAAAAGAATTGAAACAAAGAATAACTGAGCATCTAGAACAGCACAAAAACAACAGAACAAGGCTGCCTGCATTGAAGCTTGTTCCAAAAAAACAGCTAGCACAAGCATTAAAAGATGCAAATACTGCAATATCAAGTATAAGCACCAATTCACTGCAAGAAACAAACCAACTAATGTACAGCACAGCTGCAGTTATAACTGAATACCTGGGATGCAAAATCAACAAAGAAGAAAAACAAACAAACAGTGCACCACAAAAATGGAAGGTTAGACTACAAAATAAGATCAGCAAGTTAAGATCACATGCAAGCAAGCTAGAACAGATGAAAGAAAAGAAGCTGAAGAACAAGAAGACCAAAGAATACCTAATCAAGAAATACCACTTAGAAACAAGGAAGATCAAGGAAGCACTGGAAATAATAAAGCAACAAATAACAGCTATAGCCAGGAAAATCAGTAGATATGAAGCTCAAATTGCAAATTATAGGCAGAACCTCCAATTTCCATCCAATCAGAAATGTTTCTACCAATCCTTCAATGGAGAAACTGCAATGAATCAGTCAGTACCTGACAAGGAAGAAACAGTGCAGTTCTGGAAGCAGATATGGGATAACCCAAAGAAACACAACAAGGATGCGGCTTGGTTAAAAGAGGTGGATGCAAATAAAACAGAAGTTGAAATGAAAGAACTAGTAATAACAACAAAAATGGTAGAAAAAAGAGCAAGGAAGATCAAAAATTGGTCAGCACCAGGTGAAGATGAATTGCATGGGTTTTGGTTGAAACATCTAACTGTTATATACCCACTCATTGACAAGCAGTTCAACAATATACTACAAGGAGGAGAAATTGAAAAGTGGCTAACAACTGGGAAAACTTACCTAATAATGAAAAATCCAGCAAAAGGGGCAACACCAGGCAACTACAGGCCAATCACCTGCTTAACAGCAACTTTCAAATTGCTAACTGGTGTGGTAGCTGATGCAGTACAACAGCATCTAGTTGAAAACAATCTCTTTCCCCCCTAGCAGAAAGGAAACCGCCCCAATAGCAGAGGAACAAAAGATCAACTCAATAGACAAAATGATCTTGGAAAACTGCAAGAAAAGGAAGACCAAACTGAATGTACCATGGATTGACTACAAAAAGGCATTTGACTCTCTGCCACATGACTGGATAATCAAGTGCCTAGAAATAACAGGAGTCAGTAGAAACATCAGAAAATTTGTGCAAAGATCGATGGCACAATGGAAGACAAAGTTGTAGGTCAATGGTGAAAGATTGGGAGAGGTTAATATCAAGAGAGGAATATTTCAAGGAGATTCATTATCACCACTACTATTTGTTATTGAACTGTTTTCTCTGTCAACAATACTGAATAACTCAGGACATGGCTATCAAACATCAAAAACATCTGCCAGATTATCCCACCTCCTTTACATGGATGATCTGAAGCTGTATGGGAAAATATCATCCAAAATAGAATCGCTGCTCAACACTGTCCGTATATATAACCAAGATATTGCAATGGAGTTTGGCTTGGACAAATGTGCCACACTTACTATCAAACAAGGAAAAATAGTGAAAACTGAAGGAATCAAGATGCCCCACGAAAATAACATTAAGAGTCTGGATGAGGAAGATTACTACAAATACTTGGGTATCCTTCAAGCTGACAACATCAAGCACACTAAAGTCAAGAAAAAGATTAGAGGTGAATACTTCAAGACAGTGAAGAAGATCTTAAAGTCCAAACTCAATGGAAGAAATACCGTGAAGGCAATCAACACCTGGGGAATTCCAGTCATTAGATACACAGCTGGAATAGTGGACTGGACTCAAGCAGAACTAAAAGCAATGGATAGGAAGACCAGAAAAATAATGACAATGAATCATGCCCTTCATCCACGCAGTGACATTGACAGACTCTACCTACCAATGCAAATAGGTGGACGTGGAATGCTGCAAGTACATTAGATGGTTGAAGAAGGAAAAATGGCTTTGGAAGAATATCTGAAGGACAATGATGAAGATGCACTGAAATTAGTATATCAGGAAGGCTTACTGACTACTGGAGAGACCAAACTGGCCTACAAGAAAGACCAAATGAAGAACAGAATAGAGGCATGGGAAGGGAAAGCACTACATGGCCAGTACATTAAAAAAATTGCTGGGAAAGCAGATAATAACAAGACCTGGCAATGGCTAAGAGCAGGAAAGTTGAAGAAAGAGACTGAGGGACTAATTCTGGCTGCACAAGACCAAGCCTTAAGGACAAATGCATACAAAGTCAAAATTGAGAAGACAGCAACAGACAGTAAGTGCCGCCTATGCAAAGAAGCTGAAGAAACAGTGGACCACCTGGTAAGCTGCTGCAAGAAGATCGCACAGACTGACTACAAGCAGGGGCATGACAAAGTAGCAACAATGGTGCATTGGAAGATCTGCAAGAAATATCATTTGCCTGTAAGCAAGAACTGGTGGGATCATAAAATAGAGAAAGTCATAGAAAATGATAAAGTTAAACTGCTCTGGGACTTCAGAATTCAAACAGACAAGCACCTGCAACATAACACCCCGGACTTAACAATTGTCGATAAGAAAGACAAAAAAGTCTGGATAGTGGATGTGGCAGTGCCTGGAGACAGCAGAATAGATGAGAAAGAACTGGAGAAGATAACAAAATACAAAGACCTACAAATAGAAATAGAAAGACTGTGGCAAAGGCAAGCAAGGGTAGTACCAATAGTAATAGGCACCTTAGGTGCAATCCCAAAACAACTGGAGCACCACTTGAACACCATTGGCACTGACAAATTCACCATTAGTCAATTGCAAAAGGCGGCCTTACTAGGAACTGCTTCCATCCTGCGACGATATCTGTAATACCATCAAACATCCACATCTGCCTATCCCAGGTCCTTGGTAAGGACTCAATAGGTAGAAAAAATGCCAAATCCAGTCAGAACATCTGGCTGACTGTGCGATGATCCATAACAACAAAAACAACAACAACAACAACAACAACAATAATAATAATGTTGGAAGGGACCTTGGAGGTCATCTAGTCCAACCCCCTGCTCAGGCAGGAAACCCTATACCATTTCAGACAAATGGCTGTCCAGTCTCTTCTTAAAAACTTCCAGTGTTGGAGCATTGACAGCTTCTGGAGGCAGGTTTTTCCACTGATTAATTGTTCTAACTGTCAGGAAATTTCTCCTTTGTTTTAGGTTGCTTCTTTCTTTGGTTAGTTTCCATCCGTTGCTTCTTGTCCTGCATTCAGGTGCTTTGGAGAATAGCTTGACTCCCTCTTCTTTGTGGCAACCCCTGAGATATTGGAACACTGCTATCATGTCATCCCTCATCCTTCTCTTAATTAAACTAGACATACCCAATTCCAGCAACCGTTCCTTTTATGTTTTAGCCTCCAGTCCCCTAATCATCTTTGTTGCTCTTCTCTGTACTCTTTCAAGAGTCTCAACATCCTTTTTACATCGTGGTGACCAAAACTGGATGCAGTATTCCAAGTGTGGCTTTACTAAGGCATTGTAAAGTGGTATTAATAATTCACATGATCTTGATTCTATCCCTGTTAATGCAGCCTAGCACTATGTTGGTTTTTTTGGCAGCTGCATTACACTACTGGCTCATATTTCAGTGATTGTCCACTAGGACTGCAAGATCCCTCTCACAGTTACTACTATTGAGCAAGGTACTATCTATACTATACCTGTGCATTTGGTTTTTCTCCAAATGTAGAACCTTACTTTTTTTACCATTGAATTTCATTTTGTTGGATAGCACCCAGTGTCCAAATCTGTCAAGATCCTTCTGTATCTTAAGCCGGTTTTCTGGAGTGTTGGCTATTCCTGCCAGCTTGGTGAGTTCCCAATCTATCCCTTCATCCAAATCATCGAGGAAGATGTTGAATAGCACTGGCCCCAGAACAGAGCCCTGGGGCACCCCACTGCACACTTCCCTCCATGTAGATGCGGTTCCATTGAGGACCACACGCTGAGTACGGCCGGTCAGCCAGCTACGAATCCATCTGGTGGTGATGCTGTCTAACCCACATTTTTCTATCTTATCAAGTAGTAGGTTGTGGTCTACTTTATCAAATGCCTTACTGAAGTCCAAGTAAATTATATCTACAGCCATCCTCTGATCCACTAATTTTGTCACCTGGTCAAAGAATGCAATAAGATTTGTCTGGCATGATCTGTTTTTGATAAACCCATGTTCGCTTTTGATAATGATTTTGTTTGCCTCTAGGTGTTCGCTGATTTGTTGCTTATCTTTTCCAGAATCATCCCAGGTATTGAGGTCAGGCTGATAGGTCTGTAGTTTCCTGGATCCATTTTTTTCCTTTTGTGAAGATGGGAACTACATCAGCTCCTTTCCATTCCTCTGGTAATTTCCCAGTGCTCCAGAATCTTTGAAATACAGTATATAGTTCAGTGGTTCTGAGATTACATCTGCCAGTTCCTTCAGAACCGTGGGGTGTAATCCATCTGGTCCTGGTGATTTGAACTCATCTAGGCTGGACAGGTGCTCACTTACTATTTTCTTCCCTATCTTAACTTGTGTTTCTAATCTGTTTTTTATGGTACTGTTTTTGAAAGGTTGGACTGTTTTTTCCCTTTGTGTAAAGACGGATGGAAAAAATGAGTTAAGCAGTTCTGCTTTCTCCCTGTTGCTTGTCACCTTCTTGCCACTTTCTCCCACTAATGGACCAATCATTTCCTTAACTTTTTTTCTTGTTTTTTACATATTGAAAGAAGCTTTTTTTTTGTTATTTTTGACTTTGGTCACAAGCCTTTGTTCATTTTGAGCCTTAATCAAATCAATCTTTATTGTCAAAGTACAACATGTGTACGAGATTGGCTAAACCTCCCTTCGTGCACCCCCTCGAAACAACTCACAGTGAGAACAAACACACAATCTTATTGCACCATGTGAACTTATTGCACAATGCGCCGGCCCCGCAAGTCTATCATACATGGAGTTATTTCCCATTCAAAAGTCTGACTGCCCATGGGTAGAAACTGTTCTTCAGCCTGTTGGGTCGGCTGGCTATGTTTCTATATCTCCTATCCGATGGTAGGAGAGTAAAGAAGTGCTGACCAGGGTGTGTGTTGTCCCTGAGGATTTTCTTCACTCTTCTAAGGCAGCAGGCCCTAGCGATGTCGTCTAGTGGTATCAGGGGACAGCCCACAATGTTTTCTGCTGTGCTCACCACTCTCTGTAATGTCTTTCTATCCGCGGCTGTCAAGCCAGCATGCCACACCATAATGCAATGTGAGAGGATGCTTTCTATAGTGGACTGGTAAAAGAAGGTCATCAGTCGTTGTTCCACTTTGTTCTTTCGCAAGACCCTAAGGAAGTGGAGTCTCTGTTGGGCCTTTCTGGCCACCTGGGTTGTATTGATTTTCCAGGTGAGATCTTCACTGAGGTAGACTCCCAGTAATTTAAAGGAGGAAACTCTCTCCACACAGCCCCCCCCCCCCCGATGTAAAGTGGGGCAGGTTCCTCTCTTTTCTTCCGGAAGTCAAACACCATCTCCTTTGTCTTGCTGATGTTCAGGTGCAAGTTGTTTTCTAGACACCATGAGGATAGTTTTTGTACCTCCCCCCTGTACGCTGTTTCATCTCCACCTGTAATGACCCAATACGGTGGTATCATCTGCGAACTTAATGACCGCAGTGGATGGGTCAGACGATACACAATCATGTGTGTACAGTGAATACAGGTAGGGACTGAACACACAGCCCTGTGGAGAGCCAGTGCAAAGCTTCAGGGAGGTGTATGTGACAGACCCGACCCTCACTGTTTGTGGCTGGTCCCTCAGAAAGTCTTTGATCCAGTCACAGATGGAGGGGGGGAAATCCAAGTCAGTCAGCTTTTCGATAAGGATGCTCGGTAGAATAGTATTGAAAGCCGAGCTATAATCAATGAAAAGCATCCTGACATAGTTTCCAGGTTTCTCCAGATGGCTCGCTACAGAATGTAAGGCAGTAGCTATGGTGTCATCTGTCAACCTATTCCCCCTGTAGGCAAACTGATGTTTGTCAAAGTCCGGTGGGAGGCATATCCTAATGTGCTGGAGAACCAGTCTTTCGAAGCATTTCATCACTACAGACGTTAATGCGATAGGTCTGTAGTCGTTTAGGCAGTTAACTGCTGTTTTCTTTGGGACTGGGATAATAGTGGCTACTTTCAAGCATGATGGAACACAGGCCATTTGCAAGGAGATGTTAAAGATCCTTGTCAGGACCCCTGCTAATTGATCGGCACAATTCTTTACCACTATCCCCAGCACCCCATCTGGGCCTGCAGCTTTGCTGGAATTCACAGCCTTCAATACAGCTTTCATTTGATGTTCGTATAGGGTGAGTGGCTGGGAATCAGAAGGCCAGCAGGCAGAAGCTACGGGGTCTGGTCTTTTCACCTCATAGCAAGTGAAGAAGATGTTCAACTCCTCTACCAACAAGGCATCGGCATTGACCGTGTTCCTTGTGTTGCCCTTATAGTTAGTTAGGTGCTGCAGTCCCTGCCACACATGCTTCGGGTTGTTATCTGCTAGATGGTTCTCTACCTTATGTTTATATTGTTGTTTTGCCATCTTAATGCCTCTTCTAAGGTTTGCCCTGGCCTCTCTATATGTATCCCTGTCCCCTGCCTTAAAGGCAGAATCCCGGGCTCTCAGAAGTATCCGTACCTCTGCAGTCATCCAGGGTTTACTTAGCTTTCCTCACTTCATCTTTGCAGGCTCGGGCTATTTGCTGATATTCTGCCTTAGTTATGTGCCCCTCTTTCTACTTTTTATACTTGTCCATTTTGTCTTTCAATTTTTCAGAGAGTTCTTTATGTAGCCATGCTGGTTTCTTTTGAGAGCTGTTATTTTTCTTCTTTGTTGGTATTGTGCTAGACTGGGCTTTTATTATCTCACTTTTCAAAATTTCCCAAACTTCTTGAATTGTTTTCCCCTTGAGGATTCTCATCCATGGAATCTTTCCCAAGCTGTCTCTAAGTTTATTGAAATTAGCTTTCTTAAAGTCCAAGATTCCAGTTTTTCTGTGTTCTGTTGCTTGTGCTTGCATAATGTTGAATTCCAATATTGTATGATCACTTCCTCCCAAGGTTCCTGTGGCTTCAACACCTTCTATCATTTTATCTCTGTTAGTGAAAATTAAGTCCAATATGGCTGATCCCCGAGTTCCCTTCTCTACTTTTTGGGAGACAAAGTTGTCTGCTAGGTTTGTCAGGAATCTGTTTGATCTTCCACTTGGTGCAGAGTTTGTCTCCCAGTTGATGTCAGGGTAGTTAAAGTCCCCCATTACTATTGTGATGTGCTTCCTACATACCTTAATTGACTGACTAGCAAAACGTTCATCTATTTCCTCTGTTTGGTTGGGTGGCCTGTAGTATACACCTATGGCAATATCATTTTTTCCCCTTTTAGATTGACCCAAATGCATTCAAGACAGTTTTCATCATTGTTGTGCTCTATTTCTGTAGAGATGTAGTTATTTCTTACATATAGAGCAACTCCACCTCCTCTTTTATTTGGTCTGTTTCTTTTAAATAATTTAAATCCCTCTAGCTGTGTGTTCCATTTTTGGGTTTCATCCCACCAAGTTTCCGTAATGGCAACAATATCATATCTGCCCTCATTTACCTGAATTTCTAATTCGCCCTGTTTATTGCTCATACTCTGTGCATTCATCTTAATGTGGAAATCAACATAGAATGAGATATACGACAAGGTGATACAATATTACCTATCCTTTTCTCAGCCTGCCTTGAAGAAATATTTCACAAACTAGCCAGGGCAAAAGATGAAATAAAAATCAATGGCAATTATTTAAATCACTTAAGATTCACAGATTATGTTGTTCTCTTCTCACTAGACCCAGAAGAGCTACAAAGATACATACAAGAGCTGAACACATTTGTCTTAAAAATAAACCTGCAAAAGTGCGTTTGAGACTTTTTTTTTAAAGAGATTTGAAAAGCTTACATTATAAGTTGAGATTTAAAAAGCTGGAAAATGGTACTACAATTTGTTATGCCTAAAGGAAACTTGGCTTGAAGCCCAGATTCAGATAAGACTCTCACTGTCCTTGGAAACTTTCACTTTTGAAGACTGCAGCTGGGAAAAGGGGAAAAAAAACTCTTGGGCTGCTTATCTGTGTGGCAGAGATGATAAAGTACTTTGAAACCGGCCTGCCTCAACTATGAATATAAATATTAACTGACTTTCAGAGCTGTGTTGTGGAACTATTTCCCTGCAGGAGAAACACACATCATTGCTTGAGATGATGTAATATTTTGGATTATAAATCTTTGACTGATGAACAACTTTTACTATAAAGACCACCTACAAAAAATAAAATGGATGTCCCATGCTCAGCTTTAAATGGTAAAAAACCATCTCTAACACCTGTCCCCAAAGTCTTCAGCTTGACATACCACCAAGAAAATACTGATGAAGCTCAGAAATATGGTGGAGAATAGATAATTGTTAGAAATAGAAATATTATCATAACTAGAAAGACAAGATTTGTAATTAAAATATTAGATTTTGGTATGAGAAGGGAAACAGGAAAATGCTAAGAAGTTTGAACAAGGGAAGCTTTTGGTTACCCAAATATAACTTACTTTGAAATTATAAACAATAGAGACATTTTGAATACTGATGGGAAATTAAAATTTTAAAAAAGCGAAAACAGGATACTGATTGAATATATGGATATTAAGTGCAAATGCAATTAAGATATGTTTTCATTAGAAAATATATCTTAAACTGACATTATTGATATTATTAGAAAAACATAACAAAAACATTCAGTTGTATATTTATTAATAATAACTAGAATTATATTTGCCTAGTGTGGGAAAACAGATATCTCCAGAAGAAGACAGGAAACATTAGATGGTGCAATATTGGATCTAGACTGAAGAAATTAATATATACCACTGAATTACTAATGGACCCAGACAACAAGTCATTTATTAAGTATTTGATTGTAAAACTAGAAAATTAATAAAATATTTATATATAAAAAGGAATATCAATAAATAACAATAATAAATGAATAAATTTCGTAGGTCTGACAGCAGAGAATATATCACAGGCAGATCTTTCTCTGGGAGAATCCTAATAAATGAAATGAAAGGGGGGGTCCATGCATCACCACCCCCCATGGAACTCCCCCTCCTGCCCTCACCTCTCCAGCCAATCACAGAAGCAGTGTGACCTGTCTTGTAGTTGTTGCGGCAGAAAGCATCCACTCCAACCTTCAGGTACTGCAGGAAGCGCTGAGCTCTGTTGAAAGCCTCGGCCTCCAGCTGCCCCAGTGCCATGACGGCCACGAACTCCCCGCAGGTGCTGTTGAAGCAGAGGACCTCCCGCTGGTCATAGATGTAGCACTGCAGGTAGCACACCCTCCACATCCCATTGAGGAAGCAGCACTCGAGCTTCCCCTGGAACAGGAACTGGGCTGGGAGGAGGAGGAGGAGGAGGAGGAGGAAGAGAGCCATCAGCACGGACTCCAGGGCCCATGGTTCCCAGCCTCTCCTAGAGGAGGGAGCCACGCTTGTCAGGGGAGGGGCGGGAAACCTGCCAAAAGAGGCTGCCGAAAGACACCCCCTGCAGGACGGATGGGAAATTAGTCCCAGCGGGATCCCCCCTTGGTGGGGGTCTGGAGTGGGGAGGAAAATGAGGGAGGGGGGAGCTTCCTGAGGGACCTCCTCCTTCTCCCAAGGGTGGAAAAAGGCAGGCAGAAGTTCACCTGGTCCAGCACTCGGCCTAAGTCTCTGCAGGGAACGCTGGATCCCAGAGGGGCCTCTTTGCTCCCCCGATCGGCAGGAAATATGCGGCGAGGGATGAGGCCCCCCTAGGAACTCTCTGGGCTGGAGGGAAAGTAATATCCAAGTTTCCCTCTCCCCCCTCCTTTGGAGGGGGATATGGGGAGGGGGGTCACAATAATGATACCCAGACCAATGTTGCTGGGCTCTCCCCACCCTTCAAGCCCCATCTTCCCTTTTCCTCTTCTCTCCCTCCCCTCCATCTTCAGCCCTACAAGCTATCTTTGGATGCTTTTCGAGACCTCTTTCCTGTCCCCCTCCCAAATAGACCCCCTTGCAGCCCCCAAGACCACTTCAAAGGGAGGGGCTCCAGCCCCCTTCACTAAAGGGAGAGGTTGGAGGAGCAACTCAGACCCCCCAATATCCCTCCCAATAGAAGCAGAGAAGGTGAGGGAGGGGAAGATTTTCAGTCTTGAGTGGCTGCAGCTTCATAGGGGTGTGTGGACTTCCTTTTGTGCTCCCCCCAGGACTCTCAGCCTGAGTCTCCCTTTCTCTGTGTGCCTGGAGGGGTGGACTAGATGCCCTTTTAAGCTCTCCAAAGGCCTCCCTTGAGGAGTCCAGGCTGGGTCTGAGGAGACTTCGGAAGGGCCGAATGGAACCAGGGGTCTCTCTGGAGATTCTCCCTCCTCCTGGTCTCGGTTGGCCCAAAAGGGGCTTTTCCAAAAAGCAGCTGGACTTTCCTGGTTTTTCCCTTGAAGACGTTTCGCTCCTCATCCCAGAAGCTTCTTCAGTTCTGACTGAATGGTGGAGGGTGGAAGGATGGATATTCCTTGCGGTCACTTGATCATTTTGAAAGTCGGCGACTAGTTCTCAGAGGGTCCTTGAAGACCCCCAGTGTCTTCAGGGTCCCCTGAATTGGGGGGGCAAAGGGGTGGGGAGCTTTCCTGGGGCTGCTAAAAGGACCCTGTTGTAGGCAGGAGATGGGCCTTTACCTCCCCCCCACCCCGTTCAGGGAGGGCTGGTCAATTTTGACCTACAGGGCTTGGGGGTCTGGAGATCATGTGGAGAAGGGAACCCCCAGATTCCCTAGTTACCCCCAAATTGTCTTCCCCACCAACTTCACTCCTACTAGCTGCCCTTGTGTAATCTGGGGCTTCAGCCCTCTTTCCTGTCCCCCTGCAACACTTCCAAGACCATCTCACAGGGAGGGTCTCCAGCCCCCCCCCCCACAAAAGGGATAGTTTGGAGGAGTCAATTTAGGGGAGCAATTCAGAATTCCCAATATCCTTGATAGAACTTGCTGAGATGCACAAATTGACTTCTTTTATTAGAGAAAAGACAATATACATTACTGGTGACTGAAACATCCTTAGTGTGTTTTTGTATTAAAAAGTCCACAAAAATCAACTTGCAATTTATTGTTTTAATGATTGGACAAGGTAGATTATAGAAAGAAGAAAGTTACAAAGTAACTTGAGAGAGAGAGGTTAAAATATAATTGTACTTATAATTGCTGTGAACAATATTGCAAAGTGCTTCTTTATATCCCTATAGCTTTATTTATACCATTCTTTTTTCTATTTTCTTGTTACACTTTTAGCTGTTATCTATTATTTTTCTCTTTCTGTTTGGTTCTCTCTATTCTAATTAATTTATATTAGCTTTTACTAGGAGAGCATCCACCCACTGCTGCAAAGACCTCTACTCCTTTTTTGCCATCCAAGAGATCAATCAACATTTCCAGATCTTTTCAAATGTCCACCTGGATTAAAATCTCCAAGACCATTATTTGAACTCCAGAATGACTTGGGATGCTGTGATGGACCTGCTCTCTGCTGGGGAGGCCCATGTTCCTAACTTTAACTGTAGAAGGCAAAAAGAGCTTTTCATTGTCCTTGAAGCGACTGAGACCGTCACCTCCTCTGAGATTGCTGCCCTGTTTGCCACCTACAAAATCCCACAAGTATGTCCCTAATGTTCTGTAGTCTACTTCACACACTGTAGGGATCAGTAGGAAGAGATGCAATGACTAAGCAGAATGAGCAGTTAAGCACTCCTAGTGCCTACATTTCTATCTGCAAGAGGAGAAATCACTTGCTTCTTCATAATAACCACCATCTTTATAATAATTTTATAATAATTTATAATAGCCATAGTGACACAGTGGTTATAATGCAGTATTATGTTGATGATGCTGAGATCTTGGCTCCAATATGATAAAGAACCTGAATTACAGGTAAATTACCATATATCTAAACAGGGCTTTTTTTCTCATAGAACGCCCAGAACGGAGTTCCGGCACCTTTTTTGGATGGAACCTTGTAGGGTAGGCAAGGCGGGTTGTATGATGTGTGTGAGTTCCGGCACCTTTTTGTTTTACAAAAAAAGCACTGTATCTAAAATAGCATTTTACAGTTCCACTATAATTATACAAATATTTCGGCCATATCAACAAGATTCCCATTGTACAAATGTTATGTTTAAAATACCTTGGTGAAGCATTTCAGAGCTGAGCTAAGGGCACAGGATATATATGATAACTCAACTACTCAAAAGAGCTAAATGGCCCTCTTGCACTTTGCTGGACAAGGATGGAGGACACTATTGTCTGACTGCCTTTTAATTTTTCCAAGCAAAATCATTGGCCCATTCATGTATGGAGAACATCTTGCACCATATTCAAGGTTGGAGTTGTGGAAAATTTTGAGAGTCAAAATTCTTCTGTTTCAGATTTCTGCATTTTTTCTGGTCATAATCTGCTTCTTTGTATTCAAGTCTGGCCTCAGAATGATAATGTAGCACTTGGGGATGAAGATGCAGCCCAGCAGACCAGTACTGGAGGCCAAGATGGAGAAGACCTGAACAGCCACCATGTATTTCCCTTTGGTGCTCAGATAAGTGGGCACAAAAGTCACCCAGACACTGCAGAAGACCAGCATGCTGAAGGTTATTAGTTTGGCTTCATTGAAGGCCCCAGGCAAATTCCTGGCCAGGAAAGCCACTGTGAAGCAGATGGCAGCCAGGAAGAACAGATAGCAGAGGGTGATGTAAAACATGACCACAGACCCTTCATTGCATTGCAAGACGATCACTCCAGACTGGGAGTGCAGGTCAGAGTCAGGGAATGGGGGAGCAGCTCCAAGCCAGATGGAGCCAATGATAATTTGGACAGCAGCAGAACAAAGGATAATGGAGTTGGACCAGCTCTTCCTCATCCATCTCTTCACTCGATTTCCTGGTTTTGTGGTCAAGAAAGCGAGCACGACCGGGATTGTTTTGGCCAAAAGAGAAGAAATAGCAACTGAGAAGATGATGCTGAAAATCACTTGTCGGAGAAGGCAGGTGGCTTTCCTTGGTTGACCAATAAAAAGAAGAGGAGTCAAGAAGCAAAGCAGGAGGGAGACCAGGAGGATGTAAGAGAGATCCCGGTTGTTGGCTTTGACAATGGGAGTTTCTTGATATTTAATGAATATGATTAAAACAAGGCCTGTGGTTAGCAACAAGAGTAGGGCAAAAGAGACAAGGATGAAGCCCACATGGTCTTCATAAGATAGGAAGGTTTTAGGTTTGAGGATACATTGGACTCGGTCCTCATTTGGATATTTCTCATCTGGACACTTGATGCATTTTTCTGTATCTGAGAAAATCAAAAGGTAATACTTCTTTAAATTTCAAGGAATACCTAAAACAGCTGATGCCAGAAGCATTTTTCAAGATGTGTTTCTTAATATGTCCTCAGAAAGAAGACAGGAAGAACATTGTTTTCTAAACCATATAGGGCTAAGGTCTATGAAATTGGAGAAAATCCAAGGACCAATATGCTTTCCCGTGTTATCTGCAGAATTTTCATAGTTACCCAGATTATTAGAGGTAAATAATGAATCAGTTCACCTTACAAGCCACACTTTCGGGGTCCTTCCAGATGGTACTTGCTCAGAGCCATACTGGACTCAGAGGATGCCTGAAATCTAGTTGGTTGGCAGAGAAATCTAGTCCTGCAAATAGTCTGGAATTACTACTGGGACCAGTGGTAACATCAGTATAATGAGATGCACCAATAATTGTCCACAACATCTCATTGTGGACCATTGATACCTTCCAGTGATCCAAAAGGGGAGGCCCATTTAGAGAGCATTGCGAGAATCCTTCCAGGATATGTACCTAAGACAATTCTCCAAGTTTCAAAAAACGCAAACGTTCCTAGAAAGATAAATGTGGAAGGATAGGTGCAAACTAAAAAGCAGAAGAGATATTTTCTCTGGCAGTAGCAATACTTGCCCAATATGCCATACTCTCCAATCCCTATCAAGGTCTTTTAGCTATTCTTCTATTTTGGGAAAAAAAAATGTGCAGTTTGAAAATAATAAAAAAAATCAGTAAGATTCATTTAACTTTCACTTTAATGAAAAGGCTCTGGATGAATCCACTTCCACGAGAGCTGCCTTTTTCTTTGGTGTCACCCACCTTCCTGAGTGGAGATGGTCCCTTCTGGACAAGGAACACAGTCATAGCAACAAACTGGTTCTCCTTCTCGCTTCTGCTTGACAAATCCAGGATGACATTTTTCCACGCATTTGGACTGAGGAAGAGACTAAGTAGAAAAACAAGGAATTCTAAAGAAAATATGTTAGCACTAACCAGCCTAGCGTGCCGACCTATTCTTAAAATAAGAGTAAAAGAACTGTAGTGATATGAGATAGAGGTGAGGTCATGAGAACATGTCCCTCAAAAAGTGTACGTCAGGAATCTTTTACTGCAGCAGATGGGACATATCCGGAAATGAATCTTTTGCTGCCACACATATGAGGTCTGTGTGGAAATTTCTAAGGCCCAGCTAGGTATCCAAGACAAGGTTCTTTCTGCTGAAGAATTACAATTAGGTACTGTAGCAACAACTGGCATGGAAGAACAAACCCATATTTATTGTTAGTTAAATTTGGAGCCTCCTTTCTTTCCCAGCAATTGCATTTAAGGGCTTTTTTTAGATGAAGTGTCCTCTAATAAGCCAAAGTCCAAATCTAAGGAACATTTCCTTTTAAATTGTCTCTCATTTTTTTCAGAACAGGAAAGCCAAAGTCATGTTTCAGTGCTTCAGTTTTCTGGGTCAGGGCATTATCTCATATCAGAACAGTCATTGTGATTCCATGTGAACTGAAAGCTTTGCACCTCCTTCTTAGGAGCAGAAGACCTCTTGCATTATCCCATGGGGTGAAAGATTGGAATGGATAACTATGGGTTGTTTAAAAATAACTTGACCTGCCCTTTCATTGGACAATATCCCCAACCAGACTCAACCATGAATCCTAGTTCCAAATCTTATTTCCCCCTAAAACCAAAAGGACCTCCATCCAATCTTGGTTCAATTGCATCAAATTCAGTCCAAACCTGAACTCACACTGGTCAACAAATTTGCCTTCTTGTTTTTTTTTTATTTCAGGACAAGGAAGAAGTGAACCACAATCCCTCACACTTGAGGGCCTCTCTTGCCATTTTCATGCAGCTTCTCCATTTCAACACTGAGCCATGGTGCACAGGCTTAGCCCAATGAAATGGGTCAGAAGCCTTTGGAAAATAGAGGGGGGAAAGTCCAATAATTCTCCTACCCTGTTGTGCGACTTTGACCATGACAAAGGATCTTGATTGATAATAAGTCTCTGTCTGTCAAAAGTCACCAGATGCTTTTTGATGAGATTGTTCTTGGGGAGAAACACCCAGCTAAAGATACTCAGATCAGCCTTTAAATCTCCATTTTGGTCCCAGTACAGTTTGTATTCAGAAAGATTGCAAAACTCATTCTTCTCCAGAAAAGGATGGAACTAGAAAGGGAACATCCAGAAATTTCAAAAGTAGTGAACTTGGTAACATATCCCTTTTTGTCTGTTCTAATTTGAATGTTTCTTTTACTGAGGTCTAACTTGCAAATCGGTCAGTCCTAGAGGAGATCAACCCTGACTGCTCTTTAGAAGGCCGGATCCTGAAGTTGGAACTCAAGTACTTTGGCCACCTAATGAGAAGGAAGGACTCACTGGAGAAGAACCTAATGCTGGGAAAGATTGAGGGCAATAGAAGAAGGGGACAACAGAGAATGAGGTGGCTGGATGGAGTCACTGAAGCAGTAGGCATGAGCTTAAATGGACTACAGAAGATGGTAGAGGACAGGAAGGCCTGCAGGAACATTGTCCATGGGGTCGCGATGGGTCGGACACGACTTCGCAACTAACAACAACAAAACTTGCAAATATTCTTAATTGGGGAAACAGGTTTTACCATTATTTTCAAAAATGAAAAAGAAAAGTTCAGCAAAATTTGTCAATCATATATTGATGATATATGTTTTGAAAACAACTATCTATCTATCTATCTATCTATCTATCTATCTATCTATCTATCTATCTATCTATCTATCTATCTATCTATCTATCTATCTATCTCCATCATCTATCTCTATCTATTTATCTATCTATCTATCATCTATCTTTCATCATTATCATCATCGTTGTCATCATCATCATCATCATCAAATTTATACGCTGTCCATCTTGTGGTGCAAGGACACTGTGCATGTCTGAATGTACTAATGTCTCCCCAACTCTTTTTACAATCTGAGATGTTAGCGAGGATCCTCTCTGAGTTTCTCTCTCTGCCCATTATGTAGTTGGACCCCCCTCCCTTTTCTGATTACCCATTTTTAACAGATTGTGGGAATGCTGGTGATGTAACTTGATTTCAGTGAAGCATTTATGAACGAATTCCTGATGTGATGTTTAGGCACCCAGTTAAATGAGTCTGGATAGTATAATTAGTTAAGTGAATAAAACTGACTTTAAAATTGTATTATTTTCAAAAAGATGATGCTTCCAGAAAAACATTGATGATTTCCTGATAGAGGAAAAGTACACAAGTAAAATCCAGTAGAAAAATATCTTATTTTAGCAACTAGGAATTGGCTAACTATGGTATCTCACACAAGAACAAAGCTGTAGATAGCAGCAGCAATGTTGACCTTTCATTAAGATTTCATTTATATTTTTCTCATTATATAATGTATATATACTAGTCACTCATTAAAATAAATTAGAAATAGTAGTACTATTTTGATTTGATTTGATAATAATCATATAATTAATTTCATTATAATATCATTAATGATTTTGATGAAAGGAAATTGAATGGCTACCAAATGGTAGCTGATATTAAATTTAGTGTCTAAATGTATAATTTAAAAAAAAGATATACAATTGATGTTTTATCAAAATGGGCTGAAAAAAAACCTAAATGCAATTTAATAGAGTAAGAAGTACAATGTCTCTCACAGTAAAGAAAAAAAATGAAATATAGAGCAAGGATGAAGGATATCAAACTTGATAACCATATTTGTGAAAATTATCTAAAAAAGAGCCATGTTGGTCTGCTGAAGCAGAAAATTAGAAGGAATTTGGGAACATCTTTTCCAACTAACAAAAGCTCTTAAAGGGAGAATAACTGAAAGATGTTATGCTAATGCTTAAGATCTGTTCAATGTTATTTCAGAATGTGGGACTCTGAACACAGTTGCAAGAGAAAACATTCTGGCTGAAGAAGAGGAAAAATATTGTGAAAGGAGAAGCAGTTTTAGTTCTGAGACAGAGAACCAGTGAAGTTCAGTCTCCTCTTCACTGATTGTCTTAATGCAAAGACCGAACAGACATCGGTCAGAAAACCTTTAACTGGGATTCCTGCAGAGAAGACAGGTTGGACCACATAATCTAAGGGGTCCCTTCAAATTTATGAAGGTAAAATTCTATGATATGTACCACAAACCCTTACCTACAGAAATTTATTTTAAAATGCTTATGTCATTTTAAAATTAGCAGTGTTTAATATCAAAATATCTATCATAGTTCCCATTCTGGTGAACATTCTTGCTTAAACAAATAGATTAGCTAAACTTGTAGTCTTGTTAACACAAGTAGGTTGAGAAGGTTCCCTTCCTTCTGCTTTGAATTCCTTCTCAAAAGGAACTAAATTTGATGGACCCTTGTCTGGACCCCATACCTGCCACGGCTGCAGCCTTGGAGCCCCCAAACTCCCTTTGCCCTCCTTCCTTCTCCTCCTGGATCTGGAGGAATATGCAGCATTCAAGGCATGGTCCAGAGTCTTAATGACACTATAAAAATGGTGGAAATTCATGGTCCACTTCGTGTTCCTTTTCTCTTGGATCTCCAGTAGTGATTTCTCAGTGCATCTTTTCCGGCCTTTGACAGAAAATACATCCTTTGAAAAAGAACAGAGAAATGAGTGGTCTTCAAAGGGTGGTTCTACAAAAAAAATGGGTATAAAGGCATCCTTTATTGGCCCCTTGTTTCTCTCAAAATCAATAGTCCAGATGCTATTCACATATTTCAGAGCTCTGTGTTCTCTCAGTGGGTATAATCTAGTAAGTGTTGTGATCCAAACTTTCCCTTCAATGGGTCCTGGCAAGCGCCTAAGGATAAAATGAAAAGGAAGAATCCTGTCCAAACTAGCACCATGTTCTATATAGTGAATATAGACATTGACTTGTCTCCACTTAAATAGGGCATCGCTGTGGGGTGCTGTAAGTCGAGTTGTTGAGAATTGTTGTGATATAATAACACAAATCCCATTCCCGACAAGCAAAGGAATAAAAGTCCTCATGAAATTCTCTCCATTTTCTGTGTCTGGAGCAAAGAGTCCAATCAAGGTCCATCTGAAATGAAGGAGCACTTGGATAATCCCTGGGTAGAGGACCCCTTTTCTGGGGAAAAGCCAGTGATAAAAGGGCAATTGACTTTTATCATGCAGAGAATCTGAAAATAGTTCAAAATTGATCTGAAAAAGCAATGAAGAATACTATGTTATATTTGGGGGTCAGATCAATTCCAAAATATTAGCTTTAAAGAAATCCAATTTAGTGCTCATGAACTTATTAGAATAGTTTATTATTGATTAGTCAATAACAGAAGACCCTTTGATTGAACACAGAGCCTCTCATCACATTTCCAAGTGTGCAGTAGAAGACCCAAAGCAATGATGATAATGTCATGAGAGGATATCCCTGCTTTGATCCTTGCCTCCTAAACATTGTGGATCCCAGTTCCTAACCATGACACCTGTAAAGGCCATGATGAAAAGCAGTTCTTCAGTTCCAAAATGATCTATCACATACCGATCCACCACCCCATTCAGTTTACCTATAGGAAATTACGCATACAAACCTGAGGGACTTTGTAGGTGTCTCCTAATGTTGACATCTGGATGGAGATGTCAGAAGTAGCTGCATCAACAAGAGCCAAAATGTTGTCCTTCCTTCCACAGTTGAAGTTGGGAACATTGGCTTTTCCAGTAGACAGCATGTCCAGCAAGGCTTCTGAAGTCAAAAGTGTGTTCAAATAGTTGTCATGGATGTTGTAGCCAAGTGTGAGATTTTGCAGAAGCCGGGGAGTCTTGTTGACCACTTGAATATTAAAAATGTAGCGTAGTATTCTAAACTTATCAAAAGGTAAACTAACATAAAAATGTTCATGTTATCATCATCATTAAGAGCAAAAGCAAAATACTTTTTCAATTTAATCCTCTTTTTCTCCACAAACCTTCTGAGTCTTAAGCCAATACCGATCCAAAACCAGAGAAAAATGATAGTTACCCATCACTGTTTCTTTTAATGAGTGTTGGGGAGAGGAGATGGAGACAGTTTTCTACTAAGATTAAGAATCACAAATAAATCATTATTTGTAGCAGAACTAATTTTCAACTGACAAGTAACCAGGATTCAAAATAATTCAATCATTAAAGTAGAACTGTCATAATAGGAAGAGGCTGTTTCATATCTGACCCAGAAAAGCAATCCTAAAATATGGTCATTATCTGTTCCTATGATCAGGCATTGCATATGAATGAGCAATTATAAATATATGGACATGGGCTGGGCAGAGGCAAGTACAACCCATTAAATAACTATTTTAAATCAAAGTTGGTATTCAAGTATATCTCAGGATTAGACTAGGAAAGTTATAGAATCTGGACTTTTTTCAGGTTTTTTCTCTTTCTGTTCCATCTTTGGAGTCAAGTTTTTTTTTTTACAAAATGAGGCAAAAGAGAGAAGCAATGTAAATCAAAACAATTGAAGAAATAAGGTAGGTCCTACAATACAGGTATGTGAAATAAGAAGAAAAGAATGAGAATTGCAAATAGAGTGAATGCAACTCTATCACAGTGAATGACTTACAACTCAAACTGACAACGAGGTGCCATGTTGAAAGGCAGCATTGCTGAACGCAATATTTTTGTTCCAGTGGTGATGATACTAATGATATGGTCTCCTGGCCTGTAATAGCTCCATGGTTTTTTTTCATCCTGGTGCTCAAAATTCAGCGGGCACTTCATTCTAAGCTTTCCAGAGATTGCCTGGGACACCAGCAGCAACAAAAGCAGAAGTTCCATAATTCATCGGTCTGAATCAATCCCCTTCCCGTTTCTAAGAAAGAACAAGAAGAAGAGTTAGATGAATTGAAAGCACTTTCATAATTTGGAAATTCTAGTAACGTTCCTTATTCAGACAGAGATAAACCAAGCTTCACGTGGAAAGGAGAGAAAGTACATTCAAGAGCACAGTCCCTACCTGTCCCAAAACCTGTACTACCATATGTGTGACTGAGGCATTTATCCTTTTCTGATGCAACATCCCTTCCATGTTGTTTCAGTCTGATGTTTACCTCAAAGACAGTCATTGGAGAAGTAACAGAAGAGGTCAAAGTGACCAGATTTTTGAAAATTACAGTGAGAAGTAATTTCTCCTCTGGGAATCTTACACTTCTTCAGGACTCCATTTCCAGAGGAATAGCTGGAGAAGAGCAGAGAAAAATCACAGATCCACCCTTGGGGGCATTGTTGTGTAGTGGTTGTGGTCCTTTCCTGTCAGGTCTTGTCCAAAAAGTGATGCTGGATGAAGATAGTTCAACACCCAGGGAATTGACTTCATTGTGATAACTTGTCTCCAGAAAACTTTGGGAAAGACCATGCAGAGTGATGTAGTTTGTTGACATTCTGTGTTGGTGGCACTAAACTCAAGTGCTGCCTGTCTTCTAATAGCAAGGAAGTAAACAATATCCTTAAACCCTGTCTAATGGTAAAAGTTGGGCCTGTTTGCAAGTCCAGTTGCCTCGTGAAAAAGCATCTTTGGGTCTCAGGGAGGATATTGTTTTAGGGGAGAGGTGCTATGACAGAGAAGGGCTGTTTCCAAGGTCCTCAATTTTCATAATCTGAGAGAAGGACATAAATAGCAGAAATAAAATAGGAATTTGAAAATGTATAGTCTTCTTCATGAGGTACCTTCAAGAATCCTGGTGGATAACATTCCTCCCACTTGGGTTTGGAAAGGGCCTAAATAGGAAGAAGAAAAACATGAATTCAAATGGCAAAGAAAGTAGATTGATAAATTTTGATATAAATTTGAAGCAACCCAACAACATCCATGGCACCGGATCAGAAGTTGAACATGTTCAATGGAAACAAGGTGAATAAGAGACCTGCTAATCCTGTTTTGCTCCTGGATCCTTACTGGTTTTCCTTGGTCCAGATTTTGAGCAAAAAAATCATCTTTTCTTCTATGCAAATTGCATGAATACTGAAGTATAGTCCTCTCTAAAGAAGAGAAATAGAATAGTTAATAATAATTCTTGGGGGGGGGGGTGGATTTCCAGAGAATAAAACACAACCGTGGGTTTCATCAGTTAACACCCTGAATATGGAAACAGATTGATGAGAACTGATCCCAGTACCCCTCTAAATTAAATTTGTGCTGTTTTCCCACACAGAATTTCAATTAAGAGGACTAATTTCATCTAGGTTTCTGATCATTTCCACAAATGAGATCATCATTTAGTGTCATTAATTACTTCACAGAGGGCATGACTGAATTCAGTTCATAATCCTTCCACAGTTCATGGATAAAATCCACCATGCAATAGCTTTGTGGGACTACACTATGGAAATGATATTCTGTCAATGGTGAATTTGGTGCCACTGGATTTTTGTCTTTAGAGACTCCTTCACAATGAAATAATTAGGCAACACCATGACCTTCAGCCTTAGAAGATCATCTCCTCTGAGTCTTTTCTTGTCCAAATAGGCTCCGTTGATGGAATGATTGAGAAAGTCCATGTGATGCAGGAAGCATCATCCCAAAATACTTAAAGGTTGAAAGAGTTAAACTTGGAAAAATGTTCTCAGAGGGCAGGTTCAGCTGACAAACCCATAATTAATATAAGATACCAGAATCAGGGATTACCAGATTATGAGAGGGCTGAATTTTCCATACTATATGGTTTGATGGAGGACAATGAAGTTGTGTGAAAACATACATTCCACATTAGGACTATCTTCTGCTTGTGACAACTAGAGACATCTGTATGTTCGCTGTGAATCTGAAATGGACCCAGGAATTTGCAAAGGGATCTAATTCGCAATTAGAAACCATTTTGAAACCTACAACTGATTACCAGATTATCAGAAATATGTGTGGTTGGGCTTCCGGTTCCGGATCGCGACACCAGCAGTCGCACGGAGAGATCTCTCTCTCCCACCGGCTGGTTTCCCTTCGTCGGTAGACCCTTAATCGGGTCGAAAGTCGCCCCGTAGAGGCGACCACCGCTAGAGGAGGCTCCTGCTCGACTGGGGAAGAGCGGCAGCTCTCCCCAGTTCGAGCTTTCTCCTTAGGGCCGCCGGAGGAAAAGATCGCCCTTCAAAATGGACGATCACTTCGTCGCACCAGCTGAAAGCCAGAAGAACATCTAAGCGAAAGAACCCCCGTGGAGAATCCGGGTGAGACCTTTCCTACCCCCTTTTTTTTTTCCCTAACTACTTTCCTGTTAAAAGCTTTCTTTGAACTATTTCCCTGTCGTGAGGAAGCAGCGTTTGAGCAATGGGGAAAAACAGCGTTGGGAAAAAAATATATATAAATAAAAACCAGTTAATTTCGATACTATTTAAATTTGGGAATACTGAGGGGACCTGAAAACATTCTATTCTTGACTATTATTGTTACAACTACGTATTCATTATTTTGAACCCTTTCTTCATCTCTTTCAACACGAAAAATAAAAAATTTATTACTTGGAAAGAAAAAAAAAAAAAAGGATTTTCTGGTTTGCTGAGGACATCTTGTGTCGAAAAGTGGTACTGCAATTATATTTCTTTATGGCTGGGAATGGCTATGACCCTGAAAGAGCCATAACTACAAGATAACGATGCAGCTGGCCTATTGAAAACTGAAGGTGAATGTTTGCTTGATTCTTATGAAGCAGAGCCTTCCTTAAAGATTAAAGATTAAAAAGCCTTATTACTATCGATATGGAACTTAATACACAACTGGACTATGATCTTATATTGGAAACAATTCTAGAAGCTGCAAAGGATGTGAGCTCCTATTTTCAATCCCTTTTCCCTACACTGAGAGAAACTGTGGAAACCACAAAACAAACTAATTTTATTCAACCTCCAACACAACCTATCGAGAAGTCTGATGACTATACAACAACTTCAACAGAGATGTCTGAAGCATCAATACCAACATCAACAGAGACTGACACTCAGATACAACTATTGAAAATCGAGAAAAGGTGGATAAACAATTGGCAAATATAACATGGAATAAAACAGCTTTTACCATCCAAAGGCTATTAGAAGAAAGGAAAGAGAACTTTGACCAATTTGAAGCGTTAAAGAATATGGACCCCTTAATAGTGTGGTTTGATTATGTAGGAACCTCACTATGGAAACCACTATGGCATAGAAAGAAGCCTAGAGTTAGATTTAAAAATGTATTTTAAAGTCTTATTTAATGGGATTAAAAAGGCTTTGATTTCTTGACTGACTTAACAACTAATGGAATACGTGAAATTTTTAAGAGGATACCCTTTGTAATATTACTCTGTTTTAGATATGATATATATTGGAGAAGTAAACTTTATCTACTGGTTTAAAAAGATTTTTATAGATATAGAGGCATTGATAGAATATATATTTAAATTAGATAGAAATTTATTTGTTGGCCTGATATTTTTATTTTAAGAGAATTATTTGGAAATAAAAGGAGAATAAGAGGGATGGGTGATAAGAGAAAAAAAATGGTATCAATGAAGAAGATATGGGAATGTTGTTGTAAGAACAATATACCAGATATAATTACGTAAAAAAAAAAAAGGGCACCCGAAGTGTTAATAACATGTCTATTTAAGGCTAATTGAAATATAGTAATTGTAAGTTAGTAAAGCTTAAAAACAGGATTGGGATTTTTTAGAATTGAAATGTAATTGATATTTGATAGGACCGTTTGAAACTTATATAGAACTCATTAATGTGAATATGTAAAATTAAATGAGGGAATTAGAGAGGGAAGCTTGAGTTGAGCTATATATCTGTGATTGTCTTCCTTTTTTTGGATGTTTAATATACCCACCTCCATGGTGGTTCCTAAGCACCTTAATGTTACCCCTGTACCCCTATAAAATTTAATAAAATATATTTAAAAAAAAAAAAAAAAAGAAATATGTGTGGTTGGTAAACAGAATACTTGCCATGACTGCATGTTCCTAGCACCCAAGAAGTTCCCATTTTTCCCCATTTCTCATCCCCTTTTTGGACCTGGATGAATATGTAGCAAGGTTGTTCTGGCATTCCAGTAGGTGTGGTGAAAACTAATACACAATGTGGTTGGAGCTTGGTTCCATCTTGCACACAATCTCTCTCAACACACACAATGTTAGCCACTGTCTAATAGCGAGATTAATTGCTCAAATTATTTCTTTCATATAATAGTAGTTTTATTGTTTTGTCAAAATATAAAATACAAAGAGAAATTCCAAAAAGTAATAGAAAACTAGAAGAGGGAGGGAAAAGAAAAAAGATAGTGTAAAGAGGGTGGAAAAAAGCAAAAAGCATCAACTTCCGACTCTCTTTAGCACAGTGGAAGATAACAACATTAAAATCACAACTTTTTACTTTTGCACAACATTATATACAAACCATTTCTATAATAATAAACCTATCTAAATAGCAAAAACAAAATTAAGATTTCATTTTTCTTTTTCATTGCAAGCCCAAAATCTGGAAGCAATTTCAAAAGAAAACAGGGTTAGATATATTCTCTTCTTTGGATAAAAAAATCAATTTGACCATCTCTGGTTCTCTTTGCTGTGGGGAATAATATATACCTCTACTGACTCATTAATCTTTATCATAATTCATATTAAGGGAGTCCATAACATAACATAACGTAACGTAACGTAACGTAACGTAACGTAACGTAACGTAACGTAACGTAACGTAACGTAACGTAACGTAACGTAACGTAACGTAACGTAACGTAACGTAACGTAACGTAACGTAACGTAACGTAACAAGTTGGAAGGGACCTTGGAGGTCTTCTAGTCCAGGGCTTTTCAACCTTTTCACAGATTGTACCACTTTTAGGACATGACAATATTCGAGTACCACCAGTGCTTAGCAAGGTGTCAAAAACTTGATGAATAAAGAAAAAAAGGGGGGATTTTGGGTTTTACTGGTTAGATTCATTTGTTGTTATAGAAATAGCTAGTTTATAATATTATGGAAAAGTAAAAAGTTGAGGTTCAATGTTAATGCTTCCTTCTACTGCAACAGAAAAAGTCGGAAGTCAATGCCTTTTCTTTTCTTTTTCCCTTCTCCCCTCACTTTTTTCCCCTTTCCTCCCCACTGTGTCCTACTATTTGCTTTTGTATTTTTATGTTTTATTCTATAATCTAATAAAATGTTACAAACTATTAAAAAAAGGAAAAAAGTACTAGTTTTAATTTCTTCGGTGGCAGTTCCTTTGCTGAATCACTTTCCTTTACACTGACAAATGTATGATGACTTTCTCAATATTTATTAATATGCACCACTGCCTTGATGGTCAGGTGGCTGGCCAGCCGTGCTTCCTCTCTCCCTCTCTTCTCTCTTTCTCCACATGCTTCACTCGCAAAAGCCCCTTGCACTTTCTCTCTCACACACCCTTCATTCGCAAAAGCCCCCCCTCTCTCACACACACACTTCCCCCCAAAAGCCTTTCCTCTCTGCCTCTCTCACACATACCTCCCCAAAAACCTTTCTTCTTTCTCTCTCACCACTTCTCTGACAAAAGCCCTTTCTCTTCTGACTCTTTCTCCAATAATTTTTTCTCTCCCTCTCCCGCCAAAACTGCCTCCTTTTATAGCCTCTCCTGTCTCTTCCCTCCTCCTCCTTTCTCTTCCGGGTGTGCTGGAAGTGTTGATCCTGGGGCCTTTGTCTCACCCCAGCAGCCCAGCAACTCCTGAGGACTCTCTCATGGCAAGTTCTGCACTGCGCCGCTTTGGCTCATTCCCTCCCCCTGCTACACTTGGCTAGGCTGGGCAGGGTCACATACCACCTGCCAGTGCCAATGTACCATTGGTTGAAAAGCCCTGTTCTAGTCCAACCCCCTGTTCAGGGGTGGGGTTTTTTTGAACCCTAAACGAAAAAACCACTTTCCCTGGTTTGGATATTTTACTAACTTTAAACAATACTCAAATATTATATATGAAATGAAAAACAAAACAACAACAACAACAAAAGAAATCTCTTCATTTTAAACCCAGAACTCAAAATAGAAAACTACATTAGGGCTTTTACAGCATTACATTAAAAAAAAAAAAGCAGAGGACATACATTTACAAACTCATTATACATGTGAAGGTACCTTATTGCTTTCTTTCAATACGTATGTCAAAGCTTATAAAAAATCCATCCAAACTAATTAAATGATTGAATTTAAGTCACTCCCTCAAGCTTATCTTCATTGAATGAAATATTTTTCTTCTTAAGGGTGTCTATCAAGTCTCTTTCCTTCAGGAAGTTTTCAGCCTTATTTTTATCAATAAAAAAAAGATGCCCCAAGATTGTTTTGTTAAACATTGTAGATTAACCTGGAGCAAATCCTCATAGAATAAAGTTTCCATCTCTAAGATGTCTATCATTTTTTTTTCTCAAAGAATTCTTGACGTTGATACGCATGAGGAAAAAAATCCTAAACTTGATCTCTTAAGAGTTGTGAGTTTATTTGACACTCTTGTTTCAGTTGCACTGGGAGGATTATATTCAAACCATCACCATAATAGAAACTGATATCAGATTTATATTTCAAAGGTACATTTAGGTTATTTGCGTTGTCCAGCATTTGTAGAGTTGACACAGTAAGTTGATAATTTTCTACAGTGGGTTGATAATCTTCTTCTTTAATCTCCTCTGTATCATTAGCATCTTGAAACCCCAGGTGATTTATGGTATCACTAATTTTCTGTATGGACTTTTGAAAGATTTCTTTAATGATAGACTTCAATTCAAAGTTAAACATCTTCCTGTTTAAGTTCATCTCTCTCTAGTGGTCAAAAGATGTTATTTCTTTCTTTCTCCCCCCCCCCCAATGGTGGCTGTGCAGGTCTTTTCTGTCTTGGCATTGGGTGATGATCTCCTGGGCTGCATCTTCATCCCCAAGTGCTATATTATTATCCTGAGGCCAGATCTCAACACAAAGGAGCAGCTTATATTACAAGTAAAATAAGAATGGTGGAGATGTCATTTTTTGAAGTAATTTGGGCCATCTGGATCTCCAGGGAGGCTCTTCCACAAGGCAGGTGATGCCTGATTTCCGGGTCCAATAAGATGATATGGTTTCATAGAGGGGATGCCAAGAATCTCCCTGTGCTAGCCCTGCCCTGGGTCATATTGGATGCCAAAATGTTATTGAATTTATCCACTCCATTTTCTGACTGATTCCTTACATGCATCTAACCAAGGACTATAGAGTATCAAATAAACTGAGCAAGTTTTATAGATGGTGGATTTTATTAGGTTTACTTGGCTAGATCAGCTCAAAAGGTTTTCATAGGTTTTACATCTAAAAATGTAGCCTAATTATATTTATCTATTCATTTATCTTTAAAGATGTAAATATTTTGCTTTATTTTCTCTCTCTCTTTTGGTCCTGGTCCCTGACCATAATCATCTTCTGGTTTCTTCTATGGTTTAGTTCCACCTTTACAAAGAACAGCTTTTTTCTTGAATAAAGAAAAAAAAAACTACTTTTTTCAAAATTGAAATGCCCCAGTAGCAGAACCTGAAGACAAACTTTTAATGATTATATTGAATAAAAAATCATTTTCAGGGATTTTGTTCTGGTTTGGTACATTATAAGAGAGAAGAAGTAGTCAATGAACAAGAGCAGCCACCCATCTCTTAACAAAGGCAGCCAAAGTCCACTACAAATCAGGATCAACTGTATTCATATTGAGGATTGACATTTCAGACTCATCCCCAAATTCTCTTTTGAGAGTGGAATGAATCGAGATATTTTCTAAGGGATGTTTGTGAGAAAGTTCTCCCATCTCGTTCCTTGGCTCATCTTCAGAGTTTCACCCCATCTGTGACTCCTCCTAACTGGCACCTCCCTGTTGATTCACTCAGAGTTTAGATAGATGATGTCTGTCCTCGGGGCCATTATCCAAATCATAGTGATTTATTTCTTCTCTGGGTGCTAAATCTCTAAAGACAGTTTAGATTGCTTTCAGACATCACACAAACACAGTCGTAACATGCTTCCCCTTTGTTTTCATATCAAAGCCTTGATGGCTAATGTCTCTGCACTGTAAAATCTTGGAGGCATAAATGGCCCTGGAGAAAGAGAGAACCTTGAAGGATTTTAAGACAGGCAGCGGCTGCAGATGTGAAGGCTTGTCTGCCACTGTCTGGATTAGAAAACCTCTGGAGCTTCCGTCTTGGAAGAGGGCTTTTTTTTCTTCCACCTCTTCATGTTGCTGTGTCTTCAAAGCAAGGCTGGAGACTCCATCAGGAACACAAGTCATGTTGCTGATTCTGGTGTTTCTGTTGCCCCAGGAAGTTCTGGCAAGTCTCAGAGCCAAATGCATCCTGACTCTGAAGAGGGACGAGGTGCACCCACAGAACCATTACAAGCCAGGAGAGTTTCTCATTGGTGGCATTGTCTCTGCAACGAGGATGGTGCTTCTATCAATAAGCTTCAACAAATCTCCCTTGACTCAAATTTCTTGGTACGTCAAAATTCCTGCACAGAATTAGAGCCTCTCCATTCCATCCTGAGTTCTAAACTTCCAGCCGCTTCTCTTACAATGAATGATCTTTGATCTGCTAGTTTTTCTCTCTTTCTGTCTCATTTCCTCCTTGATTCATCCTTTTCAGCTGATGAACCTGATTTGACATTCTCAAATAAATAATCAGTAGAGATCTTGTTTTTCTTGCATTTGAAAAAGAAGCCTCTTCTTTTCTTGACATCCTCTTAGCAAGAGTTGGACTGTGATGGACAAGAAAGAATGGTTCTTCTCTTCTACCACTCTCACGCCCAATGAGGTCATCAGCATGGGTAGAAATATGCAGAAATGTTGACTATTTCTCTGAAGTAAAAATGACATAAGCTCAACAATTTTATTCTGTACCACCAATTAAATGAATGGATCCCAGTTCAGAATTCACTTTTCTTACATGTCTAAATCTCATTTGAGTGGATGCCAGAATCCTAATCTTATATTGAGTTAAATGTCTGCTAAGTCTCTATTGTGGACATGTAGGCCATATAAACACCTCCAGAAATTGAGCACTTACTCCATTTGTTAACAGTCATAGTTGTTCATTTTATGTGTTGCTGTGGCTGTCTCTGTCTGTATGTGTCCTTTAATGATTGTATATTTCATGTGGAATAATAGATCACACTTCCAATTTGACAAAGGTACAGAAAGAGATAGAAAGTCAATCTGAAATCTTAATGCAACAGCAAGAATAAGCCAAAACTGAATTTAAAATTGAATTATGTACAAATGATAAATATGTAATAAGAAAAATGTATAGTGTTTAAAAGATTTGAAACAGAAGATGAACAGGTTAAATTTGCATGACTGAATGCACTATTAAATTTGAATATTGAAAAGAGAATTAAAGAATTTGGGTAACTGGTATTTAACACCAGAGAAATTATAAAAAATGGGTAAACATATTTCAAACCAATGCAAGAATTGTGAAAAGCATGGGGAAACATTTTATCTTGAATGACAGACTTGTGAGAAAGCTCAGACATTTTAGGCACAAATTGACACAATAATGGAAAGAATTTGAAAGGCTAAAAATTGTGAAGAAACCAGAATTCTTTTTTATTGGGACTTCTGAACAATGAATTAGAAAAGCATTCATAGTGGATGGATTTTATATATGGCAACTGCAGCAAGATTAATGTATGTACAATGATGGAATATCATGGAATTCCCACAGTGGAAGACTAAATTGTGAAAAATGTAAAATTTGCAGAAATGAAAAATTATCTATGGAAATTCTTTGGAAGCCAGGGGATTTTTTTTCTCTTTTTAATTTCTTGTCCCTTTTCTTCCTTTCTCAATTTTTTTCCTTTTTTTCTTTTTGATTAAAATTTTATTTTCTGTAAAAATTCTTAATTAAAATAAATTTTAAAAAGAATTACAGAAAGATAACAATAATTAGATTAACACAGATATAATATGCTTCCAGTATCCAAAAATAAAATTGAAAGAACCCCAGACTTCCATTCAGATAGGTGAGATATTTTTGGGAGATTTGAAAAAAAAATCCATGAAATATATAATGAAATATCTCCAAACCTCTCAGCTTTAGGTGGATTAAAAATACAATTGTTGAAATTTAAATAAAATGTCACTTCCATTATTTTCTAATATATTCATACCTTTCAGGACAGCACCAACAGAGTACTGGAAAATGCTATCCTTCCTTTTTGCAATCCAAGTGATCAACCAGAATCCCAACATTTCGTTCAATGTCACCCTGGGATACAACATCTATGAGAACAATTTCAGAGCAGAAATGACCTCAGAGGCTTCGCTGGACCTGCTTTCGGAGAGGGAGGCCAATGTTCCCAACTACAGTTGTGGAAGGCAGAGGAACACAGTGGCTGCTCTCGAAGGGGCTGATACTGACATCTCCATCCTGATTTCAACCATGTTGGGAACCTACAAAATCCCACAGGTGGGTCTTTGTTGGGAAGACCATTTTTAGACATGCAACGTACAGCCAGACATCCTCTGTTGTAAATGAAGAGCAAAGATCTATTGTGGGAGTTGCATGAAGTAAGGATGCAGATTCTATCAAATGGAAGAGCAGGATCTGAGCAGCGACATCCCTCCCTGGCACACTCGTAATGCAGACTGTGCATCTCTGCTGGCTATTTACAACAGCTAAATGCTGCACTGAAGAGAGAACAGAAACAATGTGAGGCAGAATGATCAGACACCCCCTATAAAAGGTTCTTCCTTGCATGGAGTGGAACAATTCTTCCATTAGGACTATATTTTCTTTTTATGTTTCCCAAATAATAAAATTAATGTTTTTTTTTCCTTTTCAGATCAGTCACGGTTTTGATTCCCAGGTTCTGAGTGATGAAAATCCTTTCTTCTATCCAATGCTCCCTGCTGAAGGAGTCCAGTACCCAGGGATGGTGAAGCTGGTCCTCCATTTCAGGTGGACCTTGGTGGGTCTCCTGGCTCCAGACACTGAGAATGGACAAAGGTTCATGAGGACGTTGACTTCCCTGCTGATCAGGAATGGCATTTGCCCAGTTTTATCACAAACCTTTTCCCCGCGTTCTTGGGCAGCCAACGTAGAGTTGCATTTATACCGCAGTTGGAGAAAGGTGAATGTCTTCATTTATGGTGCAGACTTGACTTCATTCAATTTAGGTGTTTCAATTTTGTTTCAGGTATTTGAAAAGCTTACTGAACCTCTTAGAGGAAAAATCCTAATCACCACAATCCGCTGGGACTTCAATATTTATTTGGAAGAAGAAACCTTTCCTGTTCAATACATCCATAGCATATTTTCCTTTCCTATGAAGAAAAATAAAATTGGAAACTATGATGGGCATTTGAAGTTTTACTCTTTTATGGAACACTTAGTAGAGACCTCCTTCCTGTGTTCCTACACCACTGATGCCTTTTCGGTCAAAGTCTGGAGACGGTGCAGACAGAGAGAAGATCTGGAGGCTCTCAAGAGAGAAGAAATGGATCCAATCCTGAGTGGGGACAACTATTTCATTTACAACACAGTTTGGACTGTGGCACAAGCCTTAAATGCAGCTTATTTATCCAGATCCAGGAGGGCATTTAAAGGTGGCAAAAACGTGAAAACTCCAATGCTGAAGGCGTGGCAGGTACTTATTTTCTATTGCACAGCTCCCCATAGCAGCTGGGAACCAACATTACAATTGTAAGAACTGTGTAATTATACTGACAATAGTTTTACTGTATTCTGAATATAAAAATTACATTAAATTCCAATTTTCCACTGCTCTTCTTTCTGCAATTCATTTCACCCTGCTCATTTCTTTCCAATGTCTTTCTACAAGCTTCTAGGTAAAAATACTTTCCCTCCACCCCTTTCTTCTTTGATTCCTTTTTTTTTAGAAGCAGAACAATTACCACGTCCCACACAGTCTAAAAAAGTATGCTGTGTATATTAAGTTATCTAGCACCTGTGACCCTCTCACTTCCTGAGCTGCCCTTCTGCTCCAGGGTAGCCTTTACCCAGAGTGGGTGTCATTCTTTGGCTAAAAATCCCTTTGATTTTCCTTCCCCAGCTCAAAACTCTCAGTAGAATCACAGATAACAAAGGATCTTATCAAGTAGCAGCCTATGGAGAAGCCTCTTTGGGCCCAGAAGCTGAGTGGGCTAAGGTCAGGTGAGAAGATGAAGGGCTGGACTGGGAAAAGTCTGGAAGCAGCAAGAGTGAAGAATATTCCATAAAATATTCTGTAGATGTTCCATAAAATTGAAGGAGGTGACCTTAACTGGTACCAGAGATCATCTTTCACCATGAAGATATTGGGGTCTCTTCTCCATGGCAAGTTGCCCATCTGTCACCTCAATGCAGAGTTTCATAAGCACAACCTGCTAGTAGAGCAAAGGTCCCCACAGTCATCCTCAAAGTGAACAAAGATATTTCTCTTCTGATCTGCCCATTGACCTGTAAACCAGTTATTTACAACATTGTTTCTGTGTGGGGCATCTGATTTCATTTTGACCTCACTGGCAAAATTCCTTCAATGTTGTTGTGCACAACATCCATTTCCTTTAGAGTTTTAATTTTGGACCTCAATAGTTCTTACTTTGCTTTGATTACTTCCCATTGGTTTTCCAAAGTTTGCAGTGACAATTGTGAATGGAAGAGATAAAGAACATCCTTCACCATCCTTATTTTCCAGGCCATTCTTCATCTTTCTAACAAGATTTTTATTCGATATTCCTCATACAGATCCTTCATGCGTGCTCAAATGGAGGCCTCTTATCAAAGAGCTTTCTTTGTCCTATGTAACATTGCCCATTTTCTCTTCCATTCCAGCTTCATTCCTTCCTTCGAACTGCTCAGTTTTATAATAATTCCATCTATGGGGTGTATTTGGATGAGAATGGAGAGCTGGTAGCAGACCTGGACATTGTGAACACGGTGATTTTTCCCAATATGTCTGGTATCAAAGTGACACTTGGGAGTCTAGAAAGAGTGGGATCCTTGGATTTCAAGTTCATGATGAACCAGAATGCGATTGCAAAGATGGAACTGCTGAACAAGGTGGGGAGAAGACTTTATTCTGCTCTTTCTTCTACAAGGAAGGTAGTTTTATATCATGGGACAAAGTGATTGATTTTGTCAAAGCATAAATCCATTCACCTTTCTTTTCAGTAGATAAGGAATTTAAAATAAAATTGTAGTCGGAGAAAAACTAGAAGAGAAGATAAATAGGCAAACAGCAACCAACCACATCAGATTGAAGAGCTCCGAATTTCTTGTAGGCTTCGAATTTAGCAAAGCTAAACCTTGACTTGAAGATCCCCAAACTTTTCCTTTTACCTCTTTTAGGAAATAATTCATGTTGTGGATGTTATTTTCCCCCTCTTTCTGGCCAGCCCATGCCTTCTTCCAGGTGTGTGGAAAGCTGCCCTGCTGGGTTCATGAAGGTGGCTCAGGAAGGGAAGCCCATCTGCTGCTACAATTGTCGTCCATGTGCAGAAGGAACCATCTCCACCATGGAAGGTGGGTGACAGCAGAAGAAAGGGGCAGACTTTGGAGAGGACCATAGATCTCCATGAACATGCATTTTGAAAGGCTTGGCCAGGGTGGGTCCTCTTTGAGTCTTGATCAAGGCAAATATTATGTCATAGTGAACTATTAGAAACGATATTGGGGATTAATCTGGTATATAGGTCAAGCAAGCAGGCATAGAGATCATGGATAAAGATACAGGATAAGTGGGGGTTGAGCATGGTGAGGGAGATGACATCTCTTGCTCTTTATCTTTTACAACACAACTTCCATGTTTCAAATTACTATTTACTTCATTGCTCTGAATATGAGACTTTCCGGATTTCAGAATATAATGATGGAACTTTGATTGGATTTTTGTAGGAGGATTGATCAGATTCTTTGCAAGTGTCTGATAGGTATTTTGGGCAGCCACAATTTCAGGTTGCAGCCACCTGCCTTTAATCAAAGGATGTATTTCTTTACTAAAGAAGTTTCATAGAATGTCTTGGCTGTTCATTCTAATTGATGTGGTGGATGGACTGGGCAGCCTTATGTAATAGTCCTTTGACTGCTCCATCTGTTCAGGTGATGCCTTTTTTGGTCAGCCTCAGGTGACTGCTGGGTTTATACTTCCTGAGGCTAATATTGCAGAGATTCTGCTGGAGGCTCCTCTTAAAATAATTTTCAGAACCATGGCCCATGGAGAGGGATTTAATCAAACTTCCTTCTTGATTTTATTGGAAGATGTCCCTCTTTCTGATAATTAAAAAAATGAGGAATGCACTTTGATGTCCTCACTCCATATATCCAACTCATCTTCAGTGGCCACTCCATCTAACATTTCTTTCTCCATAGCAAAAGTAATGTTTATCCATTTCAGCTAGCAGAAGCTACATTAAGCAATCCTTCACATGTACTACATTCCACTATAGACTGGATATCGTTGGTGCCTTAAAGCATTGACAAAAGGCTGGACTCCAGAGGTTCAGCAGTGAAAAGGTAAAATGGTGGAACTGCCTTGTTTCCTGGAATCCTTTCTTCTTCCCTTCTTCTCTCTCAGCAAGTTCATTGATGAAATGGTGACATCAAAAAGAAGAGAAAATAAATATTAAGGTGTTCTAGCTGGAGGGAAATGAAGAATTATATTGAGCTCACCTACGCCCAGTCATTCACACAAAAAACAAGTTTACCCAAACAATGCATTTTATTAAAGGACATGTTAAAGGGAGAAACTATTTTTGCTCTTTTTCAGATGCAGACAAATGTACCAAATGTCCAGAAGATCAACATCCAAACATCAATCGAGTTCACTGTATCCCCAAGATTAAAAGTTATCTTTCTTATAACGAAAATCTGGGGATTATCCTGATTTTCATTGCCTTGTTCTTCTCTTTAACCACAGGCTTTGGCTTGTGGATCTTCATTAAATTCATGGAAACACCAATTGTCAAAGCCAACAACCGGGACCTCTCCTACATTCTCCTGGTCTCCCTCCTGCTTTCCGTCTTGACCTCCTTTCTGTTCATTGGCCGGCCAAGGAGAGTGACCTGCCTCCTCCGACAAACAGCCTTCAGCATTGTCTTCTCAATTGCCATATCTTCAATCTTGGCCAAAACAATCACAGTGGTCTTAGCCTTCTTGGGCACAAAACCAGGGAATAAAGTGCAGAGATGGTTGGGGAAGAGCTTGGCCAACTCCATTGTCCTTTCGTGTTCTGGTCTCCAAGTTGTCATCTGCAGCATCTGGTTGGGCACTTCCCCCCCATTCCCTGACTCTGACATGCACTCCCAACCTAGAGAAATAATCCTACAATGCAATGAAGGTTCTGTCGCTTTGTTTTATGTTGCCCTCGGGTACATGGGCTTCCTGTCTGCTGTCTGCTTCACGGTGGCTTTTCTGGCTAGGAATCTCCCTGGGGCCTTCAACGAAACCAAGCTGATCTCCTTCAGCATGCTGGTCTTCTGCAGTGTCTGGGTGTCCTTCATGCCTGCCTACCTGAGCACCAAGGGGAAATACACAGTGGCTGTTCAGGTCTTCTCCATCTTGGCCTCCAGTGCTGGCCTGCTGGGCTGCATTTTCATCCCCAAATGCTACATTATTATTTTTAGGCCAGATCTGAACACCAAAGAATATTTGATGTCAAAATAATGTAGAAAAAATGACTTTTACAAATTTATTTTTCAAAAATGACATTTAATAATTTTAATTAACAGATTTTGACCATTTAATATTTATTTATTTAACTTATATGCTTCCCCTCTTGCCTAAAGATGATTTTAGGCAGTTTACAATCAGTAAAAACAAGACAAAACAATAAAAAAATTCAAATAATAAATAGTAGCACTAACATTGGTTTAAAATTGACAAAGATAGGAAGGAAGGGAGCAAGACGTACATGGGGAGGAGGTATTCCTCTTACCTCTAAAGTACCCACATTTATTTTCCTATGTATTCCTAAAGAAACCAATAGCAATATGCCAAGTCTCATTTTTAGTCACAATACTGTTGATAAAATAAGTTTCCAGATAGATGGGACTGTTTGGTAGGCAAATGGGGACACAATAAGGACTGCGGCCTTGCAACTCATAGCGACCTGTGGGAAATTTTATCAGAATATTCCCGTAGCAATCCCTGAATCTGAAGATGCAAATATTTCTTCTAACTAAGAACATTTTTCTTTGCACATCTAACAAAAGGGCAAGAAGTAATAATAATAATAATAATAATAATAATAATAATAATAATAATAATAATAATAATAATAATAATAATAATAATAATAATAATAATAATAATAATAATAATAATAATAAAAGTTGGAAGGGACCTTGGAGGTCATCGAGTCCAACCCCCTGCTCAGGCAGGAAACCCTATACCATTTCGGACAAATGGCTGTCCAGTCTCTTCTTAAAAACTTCCAGTGTTGGAGCATTCACCGCTTCTGGAGGCAGGTTGTTCCACTGGTTAATTGTTCTAACTGTCAGGAAGTTTCTCCTCAGTTCCAGGTTGCTTCTTTCCTTGACTAGTTTCCATCCATTACTTCTTGTCCTGCCCTCAGGCGCCTTGGAGAATAGCTTGACTCCTCTTCTTTGTGGCAACCCTGAGATATTGGAATACTGCTATCATGTCACCCCTAGTCCTTCTTTTCATTAAACTAGACATACCCAATTCCAGCAAACGTTCCTGATATGCTTTAGCCTCCAGTCCCCTAATCATCTTTGTTGCCCTTCTCTGCACTCTTTCTAGAGTCTCAACATCTTTTTTACATCGTGGTGACCAAAACTGGATGCAGTATTCCAAGTGTGGCCTTACCAAGGCATTGTAAAGTGGTATTAATACTTCACGTGATCTTGATTCTATCCCTCTGTTAATGCAGCCCAGCACTGTGTTGGCTTTTTTGGCAGCTGCAGCACACTGCTGGCTCATATTTAAGTGATTGTCCACTAGGACTCCGAGATCCCTCTCACATTACTACTATTGAGCAAGGTACCCCCTATACTATACCTGTACATTTGGTTTTTCTTGCCTAAATGTAGAACCTTACTTTTTTCACCATTGAATTTCATTTTGTTAGATAGCGCCCAATGTTCAAGTCTGTCCAGGTCCTCCTGTATCTTTAGCCTGTCTTCTGGAGTGTTGGCTATTCCTGCCAGCTTGGTGTCATCCGCAAATTTGATGAGTTCCCCATCTATCCCCTCGTCCAAATCGTTGATGAAGATGTTGAAGAGCACTGGCCCCAGAACAGAGCCCTGGGGCACCCCACTGCACACTTCCTCCATGTAGATGCGGTTCCATTGAGGACCACACGCTGAGTACGGCCGGTCAGCCAGCTACGAATCCATCTGGTGGTGATGCTGTCTAACCCACATTTTCTATCTTATCAAGTAGTAGGTTGTGATCTACTTTATCAAATGCCTTACTGAAGTCCAAGTAAATTATATCCACAGCATTCCTCTGATCCACTAATTTTGTCACTTGGTCAAAGAATGCAACAAGGTTTGTCTGGCATGATCTGTTTTTGACAAACCCATGTTGGCTTTTAGTAGTGATTTTGTTTGCTTCTAGGTGTTCGCTGATTCGTTGTTTGATTATCTTTTCCAGAATCTTCCCAGGTTTTGAGGTCAGGCTGATAGGTCTGTAATTTCCTGGATCCATTTTTTTTTCCTTTTTTGAAGATGGGAACTACACAAAAGGAAAAAAAAAAGGAAAAAAAAAAGTAACCTGAGATTGATTTTGCTATCATTTATGAATAGGTATATATGGATCATTTTCTCCCTTTTTGCATCATTTTCCCCTCCTTTCTGAAATGTATAAATATTTTTATAATTATTTAATAAACAAATAAGCTTACAGATTACACTGGTGACTTACAGCTTTAAACATAGCACACAAACTCATAAAAACACCATCACATTATGAGTGGGATATGAGCGTATGATGTGAATATATCTCTTTGTTTGAACGAATTTTATACTATTCTTTGGGAGAAGACTCCACTCCCAGTACATACTGTTTAATAAACATTGCAGTGAGGTCTGATTCTTTGCTTTGGGCTCTTTGTTTTGAGAGAAACTGGTGTGAGAAGTGGGATTCACAATTTTTGATCTGGGACCAGGGATGAGAACAAGACATATGCATGTGTTGTAGTGAGCTTGATCCCGTGTCCTTTCCCGCTGCCAAAAAAGGGCACAGTTAGGAATCAGTTTAAGGGAACCGTTTGTGTCTAAAAGTTTTTTTTGCTAAGGAGGTTTGTTAAATGTGTGTGGCCCCTTTTTCATTCCATTTCTCGGCCACCCTTGGCCATGAAGTGACCTCAGCTGAGCAAGGACTGGAGGTGTCTGGCAAGGGGAATTTGGCTTTGGAAGGGTGAGCGTGACCCTTCTCTGCTTACCTGGTTCAATTTGGGTCTCAGGTAAAGATGAGCAGCAATCAGGCTGTCTTTGCTGTCAACCTTCCGAGGACTTTTCAAGACTTAAGGGTTTAAGAGACAAGAGAACTTTCTCTTGGATTGAGAGGGGGCAACCCCTGGATCAAAAGTCAGTCCATATACCTGTGTGAAGTTATTTTAGAGGGATTCTCTAACTAACCACCAAAAATGGAGTCCTAGTGGACGATCACTTGACTATGAGCCAGCCGTGTGCAGCAGCCACCAAAAAAGCTAATACAATCCTGGGTTGTATAAACAGAATCAAGATCACACGAAGTATTAGTACTGCTTTATAAAACCTTAGTAAGACCACACCTGGAATACTGCAATCAATTTTGGTCACCATACTATAAAAATGATGTTGTTATTCTTTGGTGACTGGAGGGCATGCAGGGCTTTCAGCTCCTCCACTTTCTCAAGAAGCAGCACCTTCAGCGGCTTCAGTTTCTTTAGTTAGCAAGTTTCTTGATCTGCAGCTCCCGTACAGCCTCCATCGTGGCAAGTTGGGGGTTTAAAAGGAAGGAGACAGGACTGAGGGGAATGAGGAGGACTATTGATGATGTGTTCTCATTTCCTCACTTCTGACATCAGAGGTTTGAGCCAGGAAATAGGCCTGCTGACTTTGGCTCCCCTCCCGGGATGGAGATTTTAACCAGGACAGTCTCACCAGCCTAATTTGACTGACCATGTTAGCCTTGATGAATGGGGTTTTCTGACCTGCCCCCCCCCAGAAATATTTTACCCCAAAAGAGAAGGGAAAGTTATGTGGGGTACAGGGGGAGGAGAGACAGTCTGCCACCCCCAGTGGTGCTCAGCTCTCCATTGAGTTGTACCAATTTACTCTTTCTGGGATGGAGTCTTTGATGGAAATAGCAGCATTTGGAAGAGACAGTTAAGGCGTCTCTGCTTGTGACAGGAACAGGGAAGAGTTTCTGAGGGAAGAAATTGGAAGTGTTTTTAAGGAGGGAAGTTGAAGATGTTTGTGAGGAATGTTTTTCAGGAAAGGAAGAAATCCCACAGAGGGCAATGGATGCCAGTGATTCAGAAAGGGAGGAAGGGGGCACAGAATGATTCCTGTTTCCTCCCTACTATTTTTATTTTTGTAGCAATTTTAGCTTTGAAAATACTCCCTTGTTGGAGCAACGAGGTTTTGCATGTGTGGATGAACTGGTAGGTTAGGAATTTTTTTTAATGGTGCTGCTGCAAAGCAAGAGTGTTTTTCTTGGAAGTTGAATTAAAAGATTGAAAACCCCCAACCTGAGGAGAGAGCCAAAATCAGTATCTTCTAAGTAGCCCCCTCTCTCTTCTAGAAGAAGCAAAAAGATTGCAATTGTTGGGTAAAAGTGAAGGTTATGGACTGCTGGAGAAATCCCATCTCGTAGCAGTTAGTTGCTATAGCTCTCTCTCCCTTCTTTCTCCCATTCCTTCTTTTCTTCCCTGATGGGAGGATGATGAAGGTTCTTCGGCTGCAGCCCTGAGAGGGAGGGGTGATTCCATGGGTTGATGACTTGTTGCTGTGTGTTGATGACACCCAGGCATGTGCAAAGGTCACCATGTCTTGGTTAAATTTCTTTAGACAAACCGCAAAGTAAATCTGAGTAAAGGCTGAGATTACCCAAGTTCCCTCCAAAGTCCTGTGTTTCTATGTCTCTCTGTTTCAAGCAGAAAAAGAATTGCCACTTTTTGGCAGTTGGAACAAAAGCTCATGAAGCTCCCTCCTTGTCCTCCTTCTCACAAGCAGACAACAGGCAGGGCTGGGGAGACCAGATCTTAGAGAATCTGAAGAAGGGAAGCTTTCAGCCTGGGCAAGGCTGGGGCAGGTAGAAGGATAGCCTCACCCATGCATCAAGCAATGGGGATGACATGCCAGAGAGCCAGCAGAGTCCTCTCAGTCATTGGAACCTTGTGATTGTTGTATGGGGGGACAGTAATGTGAATCTGAGCAGATTCCAGTTACTCAGAGTCCTGGATTCCTTGTTCATGTGGTATCCCATGGCCGGGAGGCTATTGGCCTAACGTAGGTTCAAACCATAGTCACAAGCCCAGGTGAGTGTGCAGGAACACAAACCTCATTGGGGGCTCCCCACTTGACAATAGTTGGGATGACCATATAGGGCAATCAAACAAAGAAATGGTTTATGGGCTTGCTAGCTCTATAATTGGCTAAACAGCCCTAGCAGCCCATGTCTACATCAATATTAGAAAACTGGCTTGTTTAATAGTAAAAAGTATAAGCCAAACTTCAGGGAACCAGTAGCTGCATAACAGACAGAGAAAGAAACTCAGAAAAGATCTCCAATTTTTTAGACTGTCAAAAGAGACGGTGAAAAAATTGTACTTGCACACTTGCAAGATTCTGTTAATGTAGTCTTACATTAAATAAAATAGAATTAGTTCATCTGGTCATTTTTCCTGTCTCCTCTACCTGAATGAAGATTAGCCTTGCAACTTAATAATAATAATAATAATAATAATAAAGTTGGAAGGGACCTTGGAGGTCATCTAGTCCAACCCCCTGCTCAGGCAGGAAACCCTATACCATTTCAGACAAATGGCTGTCCAGTCTCTTCTTAAAAACTTCCAGTGTTGGAGCATTCACCACTTCTGGAGGCAGGTTGTTCTTTCTTCTTAACAAATCCTTGCTTCCTGGTAATCACCCTGTTGTTTTCAAGGATTTATGAATACTCTAAATATTTGGGGGTTTTCTTCAATTGATTTATGACTTTCCTAAAATGTTCCCTATTATTGACAATTTCTGTCAATTATATCTTCTCACTATAGTTTATGACAATATAGTATATGGTTGAGAAGTATTACTGAATACTTCTTGAGTTTTGAAGATATTGGCAACACTAGTTCTCCCAACTCCCAATATTGGCAAGTTAAACAACAGTACAAGAAAGATTCAAATGTAAAAAGACCATATGAGATAAAAAAAAAAACCCTCAGATTTCTGCTTTTTAAATTCCTGGATGTTTCCATTCTAGTTCCATCCATTTCTAAAGAAGAGGGAGTTGTACAATCTTTCCCTGCTGAAAGTGTACTTGGATCAGAATGGAGACGTAGCAGCAGACGTGAATATTATTAGTAGGGTGGTTCTCCCCAAGGAGGATCCCATCGACAAGCGAATGGGGAGTTTTGAAAGACAAAGACTTATAATCAACCAAGATGCTTTGTCACAGCTAAAGTTGCTCAACAAGGTAGGGAACATTTTGATGTCTTTTCTCTTTTTTCCAAAGCTATTTCAAGTGGGCTAAACCTAGCCAAAAATGTGAGTAACCTTCACTGAGAATTGAACATGTGGAGTAAAACATCTCTAATTTTCTTAGATGGATATGGAGGCTTCAGTTCTATTGACCAAGGTATCCTTCAGCTGCTATAATGCTGAATACTGTTGTAAGCTGAATCAGCTATATCCAAAATGAGATTTGGGGGGATCATTATTTAGGACACAAATCACCATTAAAGAGAGAGGGCCTCATATGCTGGAGGTTTTGGTGTTAATAGCTTCAAGTTCACTTGTTCCTTGTCTTCAGTTATCAAAGATAAAGGCAATTCTGTTAACCAGTTCCTGAGTTCAGGTTTGGACTGAATCTGATGAAAGGGAATCCAGACTGGATGGAGGTCCTGTTGGTCCAATTTGGAAATAAGGTTCATCTTTGTCTTGGTTGGAGTCAAGGGTCTCCCAAAATTGCAGGTTCATAGTCTGGGATGTTTTTAATCAGCTGAGTCCATAGTTATACCTGCCTCTCTTTAACCTGCACTGGGATCGTGGAATTTAGGAAGGAGGTCCAGGGCTTCAGTTCACATGAAATAATAATGACTTATCTGATGTGAGCTCATTTATGGATTGATTGATTAAATTTATTTGCTGCCCATCTCACCATGATAATGGCTTGAAAACTGAAGCACTGAGGCACTGCTTTGGTGCAAAAAAAAATCTTGATATCAGAAATAATAAGGAACAATTTAGAGGGGAATAGAATAGAATAGAATAGAATAGAATAGAATAGAATAGAATAGAATAGAATAGGATAGGATAGGATAGGATAGGATAGGATAGGATAGGATAGGATAGGATAGAATAGAATAGAATAGAATAGAATAGAATAGAATAGAATAGAATAGAATAGAATAGAATCTGGAAAGGACTATGGAGGACATCTAGTCCAGCCCCCTGCTCAGGCAGGAGCTAGAATTAATTGCAAAAACTGCCCTTGCAATTACGTTGGGGAAACTACCAAAAGGCTCAGGACTAGGGTCCATGAACACGAACTGGCAATTAAAAGGCAGGAGCAATGCTCACAACTGTGGGCTCATATGGCCAGCCTGGATCATACATTTGATCTGGACAATGCGGAGGCCATATCTCATAAGACCACCAAGGGTGGCCGCTTACTCAAAGAAGCCTGGCTCTCCGATGAGAACTCCATTAACTGGCATATAGACCTCCTACCGGCTTACCAGACCCTTAGAAGGTGGGAGAGACAACGCCGTGGTTCGCGGAGCAGACAGCCAGCCCGCCCTTTGCCAAAGCAGGGCGGTGGAATTACAAATGTGACAGCAGCGATCCCCAGAGAGGACGGCGAACTGGCAAAAGGGGAGGAGAACCAGGAGTTACAACAACGGGATAGCTCCCTGCAGGACTGGGGCAATAGGGCTACAGGTGAGGTGGTGATGACTTCCATGGGAAGAGATGACAGACTAATGATGCACCATGATCGTGTGTTGGAAACGGACGTGCGGAAGCGGCTTGGAAAGAGAGGGGGAAGCAGAGGGCAGGAATGCCTGAATGTCCTTCCTTCGCAAGACTGGGGTGAGGGGGCCACGGGGGAGATCACGGTGGCCTTGGGGGAGGATGACAACATCACAAGGCACCTGAGTTGCAGGATGAGAGATCACTCCAAAACGAGAGGGGAGGGAGATAAGGAGCAGAGGCGGCTGGACAGCAATCCCCCGGGCACCCGTATGCGCACTAGAAAAGCAATGGAAGATCGGGAGGCAACCATCGGGGCCACTGGCAGGTTGCCAGGTGCGGATCAACTTAGCGCATTGCGGACTAGCACAACCAATGGGCCAATGACGCGCTCGAGAAGCTGGGCGCAGAGGCAGGCGGCTATATAGGCCAGCTCCCAGATCATCTTTTATTCCAACTCTGATGACGTCGGCAGTCTGGCCAACAAAAGCTTAGTGACTTTTTATCTACAGGCTTGTTTATATTAAACAGTCTTGTTTACTATTATCCTGGTGTTTGCTTTTCTTGCAAATTTGGTTAATATGTATATGCCCAGGATTCACATTTTTAATGTTATCAAGGATACACACACACACACACACACACACACATATCACACATAAATAAAGATCACCTTTAAGGTTGACAGCCCTTCTCTGTAAGGAAATTTCCCTTTTTATCTTAACTGGGAGATAATTTTGGACTGCTTTCAAAGGGAAGCAGCTTTGCAATGTTTTATGTACTCCAGAAGAAACCTTTCCAGATCTACTGGTCAAAAGTTTCTTTCCTTGTCACAGTTTAATATATATATTTTACAATAAACTTCACTCTAAAATTTAGTATTAGTGGATATTTAAAATCAAGCATTTATGAAGAATGGAGGAATGCATGTTAATTCTACTATGAGGAGGAACCCACCGGTTGCCACTTAATGCTTAATTCTTTTCTCAGTTTCATCCCTCCAGACTTTGCTAAGTAGAAAACTACTATTATTTTTTTTTGCAATCTGATAAGTCAGAAGAAAAAGGAACTGAATGAAGCATCTGCCTGAAATTGTATCTCTTGCCACCATTTGGAAGTGATTTCATATTTGCCTAGGTGAAGCCCAGAGACGACTTGGCTGATGTTCATGTCTACCTCCATCTTACATGGATGGTGAGTCCTGACATATTTTCTTTGGCATTTCTTCTTTTTCTGTTTAGTCTCTGCCTCAGTCTAAATGTGTGGAAAAATGCCATCCTGGATTTGTCAAGCAGGCTCGGGAAGGAGAGCCAGTTTGCTGCTATGACTGCATTCCTTGTCCAGAGGGGACCGACCATCTCCACTCAGGAAGGTGGGTGACACCATAGGGAAACTTTGATCAATATGCATGTTAAAGACACATGTAAGTTTGATTGTTTAGTTCTCAATTTTAATGGTGTCCAATGCTTCTTGTCCTGCCTTCAGGTGCTTTGGAAAATAGCTTCACTCCCTCTTCTTTGTGGCAGCCCCTGAGATATTGGAACACTGCTATCATGTCACCCCTAGTCCTTCTCTTCATTAAACTAGACATACCCAATTCCAGCAGCGTTCCTTATATGCTTTAGCCTCCAGTCCCCTGATCATCTTTGTGCTCTTCTCTGTACTCTTCTAGAGTCTCAACATCTTTTTTACATCGTGGTGACCAAAACTGGATGCAGTATTCAAGTGTTGGCCTACCAAGGCATTGTAAAGTGGTATTAATACTTCACGTGATCTGATTCTATCCCTCTGTTAATGCAGCCCAGCCACTGTGTTGCTTTTTGGCAGCTGCACCACACTGTGGCTCATATTTAAGTGATTGTCCCTAGGACACTGAGATCCCTCTCACAGTACTACTATTGACCAAGGTACCCCTATACTATACCGTACATTGGTTTTTCTTGCCTAAATGTAGAACCTTACTTTTTCACCATTGAATTTCATTTGATAGATAGCGCCCAGTGTTCAAGTCTGTCAGATCCTTCTGTGTCTTAAGCCTGTCTCTTCTGAGTGTTGGCTATTCTGCCAGCTTGGTGTGTCTGCAAATATGATAATTAATAATAATAATAATAATAAAGTTGGAAGGGACCTTGGAGGTCATCGAGTCCAACCCCCTGCTCAGGCAGGAAACCCTATACCATTTCAGACAAATGGCTGTCCAGTCTCTTCTTAAAAACTTCCAGTGTTGGAGCATTCACCGCTTCTGGAGGCAGGTTGTTCCACTGGTTAATTGTTCTAACTGTCAGGAAGTTTCTCCTCAGTTCCAGGTGCTTCTTTCCTTGACTAGTTTCCATCCATTACTTCTTGTCCTGCCCTCAGGCGCCTTGGAGAATAGCTTGACTCCCTCTTCTTTGTGGCAACCCTGAGATATTGGAATACTGCTATCATGTCACCCTAGTCCTCTTTTCATTAAACTAGACATACCCAATTCCAGCAAACGTTCTGATATGCTTTAGCCTCCAGTCCCCTAATCATCTTTGTTGCCCTTCTCTGCACTCTTTCTAGAGTCTCAACATCTTTTTTACATCGTGGTGACCAAAACTGGATGCAGTATTCCAAGTGTGGCCTTACCAAGGCATTGTAAAGTGGTATTAATACTTCACGTGATCTTGATTCTATCCTCTGTTAATGCAGCCCAGCACTGTGTTGGCTTTTTTGGCAGCTGCAGCACACTGCTGGCTCATATTTAAGTGATTGTCCACTAGGACTCCGAGATCCCTCTCACAGTTACTACTATTGAGCAAGGTACCCCCTATACTATACCTGTACATTTGGTTTTTCTTGCCTAAATGTAGAACCTTACTTTTTTCACCATTGAATTTCATTTTGTTAGATAGCGCCCAATGTTCAAGTCTGTCCAGGTCCTCCTGTATCTTAAGCCTGTCTTCTGGAGTGTTGGCTATTCCTGCCAGCTTGGTGTCATCCGCAAATTTGATGAGTTCCCCATCTATCCCCTCGTCCAAATCGTTGATGAAGATGTTGAAGAGCACTGGCCCCAGAACAGAGCCCTGGGGCACCCCACTGCACACTTCCCTCCATGTAGATGCGGTTCCATTGAGGACCACACGCTGAGTACGGCCGGTCAGCCAGCTACGAATCCATCTGGTGGTGATGCTGTCTAACCCACATTTTTCTATCTTATCAAGTAGTAGGTTGTGATCTACTTTATCAAATGCCTTACTGAAGTCCAAGTAAATTATATCCACAGCATTCCTCTGATCTAATTTTGTCACTTGGTCAAAGAAGCAATAAGGTTTGTCTGGCATGATCTGTTTTTGACAAACCCATGTTGGCTTTTAGTAATGATTTGTTTGCCTCTAGGTGTTCGCTGATTCGTTGTTTGATTATCTTTCCAGAATCTTCCCAGGTATTGAGGTCAGGTGATAGGTCTGTAATTTCCTGGATCCATTTTTTTTCCTTTTTGAAGATGGGAACTATATCAGCTCTTTTCCAGTCCTCTGGTAGTTCCCCAGTGCTCAGGATCTTTGAAAAATATAGTTCAGTGGTTCTGAGATCACATCTGCCAGTTCCTTGAGAACCTTGGGGTGTAATCCATCTGGTCCTGGTGATTTGAACTCGTCTAGGCTGGACAGGTGCTCACTTACCATTTTCTTGCTATCTTAACTTGTTTCTATTCTGTTTTTATGGCACTATTTTTGATAGGTGGTCTGTTTTTTCCCTTTGTGTAAAGACAAATGCAAAAAACGAGTTAAATATTTCTGCTTTCTCTATTGCTTGTCACCTTCTTGCCACTTTCACCCACTAATGGACATCATTTCCTTCACTTTTTCTTGTTTTTTACATGTTGAAAGAAGTTTTTTGTTATTTTGACTTTGGTCGCAAGCCTTAGTTCATTTGAGCCTTAGCTTTCCTCACTTCATCTTTGCAGGCTCGGGCTATTTGCTGATTTCTGACTTAGTTATGTGCCCTCTTTCCACTTTCATAACTGTCCTTTTTATCTTTCAATTTATCAGAGAGTTCTTTATGCAGCCATGCTGGTTTCTTTTGGGAGCTGTTATTTTTCCCTTTGTTGGTATTGTTCAATGGAGAGGTTATCCAATAGAGGAAGCGAGTTGGAATAAAACCTCATAACATTAGAGCAGAGACTTAATAAGTAGATTCCAGTCAGAATATCTCAAAAGCCAAAGGCTCCTTAAGTAGGGAATTGAGGGAAAAGAAATGCTTAATATGTGTTTGCTGTTTTCCAGGTTCCTTCCAGTTTTTAGGAGGGTCCGCCGGTCAAGTTTCGAAGCACCTTTTTTTTCCTGCGCAACAGTTATTGCTTCTCAGCTTGCCAATGAACCAGGGGGGGAGGGAATTAGACTGGAATCAGACTTCAAAGATTAAGAAAGCAGACCATAGGAAACCCAGTACATTTACCAGGGTGTCTGGCCAAACCAGAGATACTTTCTCAAAACAATATTGCACATTTAATTGGCCCCTGATCCAGAGGGAGGAGAGAGAATACTATGCTTTCACTATGTAGGGCTTGGGGTTTTGCCAGAGATTCTTTTGCTTTCATACATGTGGAAATGATGTACTCAATAAAGTTTTACATTAAGAGATTGGAATGTCTCAAAGGTGTTTGCTGGTTGGGATCGTCAGCTGGAACCTTGCACAGACCTTGGAGGAATTGAAATACCAATCAGAAAGAATCATGAAGGAGAGAGGTTGAGAACCTCCTAACTAACTTTCAAGATAACCTACCAAACTTAAAGAGTCCAAAGTCCAGGATAAGGTTCATATGTGTCCTCTCTTAAAAGGGCCTGCTTAATCAAAATATTGGACTAACCTATGTGTTAGGAAAAGGAGGGCTAGCCACAATTTAAAAAACACAAATATTAATAAATTTTTTTTATTATTTGATGATATGTGGATTTCAATTTATAATCTAATTCTTATTAAATTGGATTTTAAATAACACATAATACTCAAACATGGCAAATAAGCAATAAACCAAGAACAATTACAATCAATAATTAAATTTCAATAACCCAAGAAACAATACATTATCAGTTCCCTACTTTATCATTAGATCATCCTTAGGTTCAGATTGGTCTCAGGATGATAATGTAGCACTTGGGGAAGAAGATACAGCCCAACAGTCCAGCACGGAGGCCAAGATGGAGAAAACCTGCATGGCCACCATGTATTTTCTTTGGTGCTCAGGATAGGTGGGGATGAAGGAGACCCAGACACTGCAGAAGACCAGCATGCTGAAGGTGATCAGTTGGCTTCATTGAAGGCTCCAGGCAGATTTCTGGCCAGGAAAGCCACCAGAAGCAAATGGCAGCAAGGAAACCCATGTACCAAGGACAACATAAAACATGGTGACAGAGCCTTCATTGCATTGAAAAAAATGATCTCTCAGGCTGGGAGTGCAGATCAGAGTCAGGAATGGTGGAGAAACTACAGCCCAATGACACAGATAAAAATTTGGACACACTGAACAAGAAAGGATGATGGAGTTGGCCAAGCTCCTTCCCCCAACCATATCCTCATCCTGCATCCCTGGTTTTGATGGCCAGGAAGGCAGCACCACCATGATAGTTTTGGCCAACACAGAAGACACAGCTACTGAGAAGCCAATACTGAACATGTTTGTCGGAGAAGACAGGTGGCTTTTCTTGGTTGGCCAATGAAGAGAAAGGAGGACAAAGCACAGCAGGAGGGAGATCAGGAGGATAAAGGAGAGGTCCGGTTGTTGGCTTTGACAATGGAGTTTCTAGGTATTGAAGGAATATGATTAAAACAAGGCCTGTGGTTAGAGACAAGAGTAGAGCAATGGAGGTGGATGATGCCCAGATGCTCTCATAAGAGAGGAAGGTATCTTTTAGGGATACATTGGACTCGGTTATTATTTGGATATTGAACACATCCAGGCAATTGGGCATTTTCAGTACTGAGGAAACAAAGTAATATTTCAAATTTCAAGGAAAACCTTTGTATGAGATGTGATACTGAGAGATAGGAAAGCCTCAGTAAATTTTATACACTTGCACTCCAGAAAAAAAAAACCCAGATATATACAACAAAAAAACAAGACAACAAGAAAATTTCCCTATGGCGTCACCCACCTTCCTGAGGGAGATGGTCCTCTGGACAAGAAATGCAGTCATAGCAGCAAACTGGCTTTCCTTCTCGAGCCTGCTGACAATCCAGGATGGCATTTCCCCACACATTTAGACTGAGGCAAAGACTAAGCAGAAAAAGAGGAAATGCCAAAGAAAATATGTTAGGACTCACAGCCATGTAAGATGGCAGGTAGACATGAATATCAGCCAAGTCGTCTCTGGCTTCACGTAGGCAAATATGAAATCTCTACCCCTCCAAATGTTGCAGGAGATACAATTGCAAGAAGATGCTTCATTCATTCCTCACTTTTCTCTGACATATCAGATTACAAAAAAGAGCTTTCTACTTAACAAATCTGGAGGGATGAAATTGAGAAAAGATTTAACCATTAAGTGGCAACCGTGGGTTCCTCCTCATAGTAGAATTAACATGGATTCCTCCATCTTCAAAATGCTTGATTTTAAAATATCCACAAATACTAAATTTTAGAATGAACTTATTGTAAAATATATATTAAATTTTTATTTCATTGGATTATTAAACTAGAATAAACTCTGAGGAAGAAAGAAACTTCTCACCAGTAGGATCGAAAGGTTTCTTCTGGAGTACATAAAACATTGCAAAGCTGCTTCCTTGAAAGCAGTCCAAATTATACTCCAGTTAAGATAAAAAGGGAAAATTCACTTACAAATAAGGGCTGTCAACCTTAAGATGTTCTTTATTTGATGTATATTGTTCAATTTATATGGCTGCATGCCAGTGAACTAAAAACTAAAACTGGCTGACTATTTTCTAAAATATGATGAGGTGAGATAGAGGTGGTCTGAGAATGTGTCCCTCAAAAATGGTGAGTCAGGATATTTGATGCCCCACATGGATCATGAGTGTGAGCCCCTGTGGGAAATGGGTACTCAACACAAGGTATCCAACACAAGGTCCTTTCTGTTGAAAGAATACAATTAGGTGACACAATCTTACAGGAAATACACACTCATATTTATTATTAGTTTGATTTGTAGCCTCTCAGTGTGTACTAAGAGAGCTAACAATCAAGATAAACAGTTGCATCAAGGGATTTTCAGATGAAGTGACTCTTAGAAGCCTCCCTCCCTTCAGATGTTTCATATTAACAAAGAAGATGAGGCTACGATGGGGGGGGGGTTAGAAAAGGGGGCAGCCTGGGGGGGTCACTGGCAGGTATTGTGTGAAAAGTCACTGGGGGAGGGGCATCAACTATTGCATTTAGATCCCCAATATACAAATATTTCATAGTCCAGATCCATAGTTTCTTATGTACTTTTTAAAAAATTCATGTTGGTTATATTTGGTGCATATACTGCGTTAATAAAGTTTGTTTTTGCCCTAATTCTATTTCAACATTAAAATTCTCCCTCTCATCTGAATATATTAATTTGATTTTATTTTTCTTTAACATATATAGCAATTCCTCCTTTCTTGTTTGTGTAGTGTTGTGTATAGTGTTCCTAATTTTACATTCTCTAGTAGTTTTCTATAATCCTTTTTATATGAACTTCCTGGAGACATATCACGTCTGCATCCAATTTCCTAATTATTAAACGTTTGTACTCTTTTTCTGGTATGTTTAAACCATTAATGTTACAGAAAAGAGTTAATTGCCTCCCCATTTTTTACTGATCTGGTTTTTTTGTGCTTCTTGTCTCTATTACCCTCCTTTGTCTTCTCTTTACTAACCTTCTCTTTCTTTTCCTTTTTTTTCTTTTGCTCTTTCTCGTTCAAATTTCTTTTTAGGTCTTTTGACTTTATTTCTGCTCTTCCCACTTTCTTGTTCTTCTCCCTGCGCAAGTGACATTCATAAAAATCTGCGCTTCTCGAGTGTGTCTATCTATATTTTTTCTTGCCATGTTACAAATATGCCTTCAGGTACTAACCATCGAAACATAACTTTGTATTTAGTAATTGGGTGTTAGAAATTGGTATTCTCGTCTCTGATTTCGTATTCTACGTGGTATTGGCTTTAATACAGTTATTTCTTTACCCTTATTATACTATCTGTTCGTCTCTGTTTTTTTATATATTTCATCCCTTATTGATCTTCTAGTAAACCTTATAGGTACTCTCTCGCCAGTCTGTGCCTTCGTGCATAATTTGTATATAATCGATATATTTAATCTATGTCTCTTCTGTTTCCTGTTTGTCCTTTCCTAATATCTCGGCCAATATCTCCGCCATCTTCTCTCCCAAATCTTCTTCTTTTCCTCTACGATATTTTGAAATCTTAGAAGAACGAAGCTTTTTCCATTTCCAAGAAGGTAATAGATGGGTCAGCTCTCTGTTTACTGTTTGGATATCTGATCCATCTTTTCTATTTTGCCATCAACTTGATCTATTTTGTTTCAACGTTTTGAATTCTTTGTTCGTTCTTCATCATTGTTTGTTGTATACTCTCTATCTTGTCATTCATGTTTTTAATTCATTTTGATTTCTTTGGGTGAATTTTGTTTCTCATGGTATTTGCTATTGCTTGGGTCTTGTCATGTTTCCTGCATCATTTGTAGCATTATCTGTTACCTGTGGGTTCATCGCCAATTCTACTTTTTCTTTTTCTTCACCCAAAATAGGTCCTATCGTTCTTTGACCTATAGGAGAGGCCATTATAGGTGTGGGATTTATAGCTGTTTTTACTATTTTAGTTGTTGCTGTGGTACTTGTCATTTTTATTACTTGGATAATATTTTTCCACACTTGCATATATCAATGTTATATAACGTTGTTCTTTGGGTTAACCTTTCTCTACTATGATCCTGCTTGTTAACAGGTGCTGCAATATTGACATCAGCCTTTTTTCTCTCTGTCTCAGTTTAATGTGTCCACATATCCACAAATGTCACCTTATTTATTTGTATATCCAATAAATCCAAAACGTCCACTAGTCACTTTGTCCCGATATATGTCAGTTAAGATTCAATTCAATGGTATTTGTTCTTCAAAAAAAGATCCAGTAATTGGTATTGAGTTTCTCGTGTCTCACTTCAACTTTTAATCCTTATGTTGATTTTTTCAAAGTCTCTTAATCACCCTTTGTTGCCTCTGGCCGTCTCCAGTCCTTTCTCTAGTTTCAATCTCTGCTTCTTGCAGCTTTAAATTCCAGCCTTTCACGTTTTTTATAAACTTACTGTGGGCTCTCTGCTTCTTCTGCTGCTCTCGTTCTGCTTAAGGCTCCCTTCTCCGCTCTATTCAATTTCAGTTGCGCTGTGCTCTCTCCTTATCGCTTTGCTTTTACGCGCCTTCTATCAAATATTCCTCACCTCTTCAGGGGTTTCCTCCTCTCCCGTACGAAGCGTCAGTTCTATTTCACTCCCTCTCAGGCTGTCGCATCGCTCCCGGCCGGCCTTAAAGACCGGCTTCTTCTCCGCCAATTTAAGAGTGCGCTCCTGTCTGCTCGGGTGTTTGGCTTTCCACCCGGCTTCTACTGAAGCTTCCTCTTTAATTTACGGTATCTCCGGATCGGTAAAGCCCTTACGGGCTCTTAGCGAAAGAATTCTCCCGGGATTTAGGAACAGAGATCTGTTCCTTCACCGCGCTCACGATGACGTCACAGCCGGAAGTCCCTATCTCTCTATTATAAAGGGCCTCTGGACCAACCAACCAGGCCTTCCCCATGAGGCAGCCAGGCCAGTCCCACCAAGAGGATCCGCCCCCCCCAATACTCACCTCGGCCGTCCGGCAACAGCTGCACCAGCTCATAGTCCTGTGCCAGATCCTGGTCCTGGTTGTGTTTCTCCAGCACCTTTGCCACCACGGGGGCGCCTTATCCTGGCTGGTCACCTGGGGAGGGACACAGAAAAAGGGGCTCAGCCCAACTCACCCTGTTGATGCCTCCCCCCCAGGCAGAATTGCCACCACGGCGCGTGACAAGCGGGATCGGCACCCACCCCGTGCTTGGGTCTACCCTGTCCGGCACAGCAGCAGAATTGCCACCACGGCGCGTGACAAGCGGGATCGGCACCCACCCCGTGCTTGGGTCTACCCTGTCCGGCACAGCAGCCTTTCCAGGGACCTACAAGCGGAATGGAGTCACCAGACGATGGAGAAAAGGCTCAGCCCGTCGGGAAAACCTGGAACTCAGCCAGGATGGACTGAAATCCCGAGAGCTGAACAGGTGGTGGTTGCTCAGTTTTAAAAAAAATAGTTGCGTTTTATTTATCTTTTTACGTTCGTAAGCTTGTCCCCCTATCGGGGGAGATAGACGGATATAAATTGAATAAAATAAATAGATGGTATATAGGTTCTCCTGCTGAGCAGGGGGGCTGGACTAGAACAGGGCTTTTCAACCTGGGGAGAGACAAAGGGCCCAGGCTCACTTCTGGCTCACCCTCCCAGAGAAAGGAGGAGGAGGGGGGTGGAGACCTATTAAAGGAGGCAGTTTGGGCGGGAGAGGGAGAGAGAGAAAAAAGCAGCAGCCTTGGGAGGAGGCGGGAGTCAGCTCTAGCTGCACTGAAGGGGAAGAAGGAGGAGGAGGGTGGCGGTGGGGGGGAGAGGAGAGGAGATCAAATCAAGCAGGCCGGCCATGAGTGATTTGCAACTGCTGTGGCAGCCACCTGTGCTGGCAGCAGCAAACACAAGAAATGCAGTGGGGGAGGGGTCGCCCTCCAAGAGGAATGAAAGCAGCAATGGCTGGAGGTGAGGCACAGAGAAGGGAGGGAGGGAGATGGAGAATGGAAGGATTCTTATGTGCTTTTGTGACTTTGAAGTTCTGGATTTGTGCAATGTGGGCTTTGTGTTCTTAAGGAGTGTTTGGCAATTTCTATTTGGTGAGGCTGATGGCTGATGTCTAGTGTTAGCTTCTATTGCTCTGCTATTGTTAGCTGTAAGTTTTGCTGCAAGGGATTTTGAAGTATTTTTCTCCTGAATGGATTTTTCTGTAGATTCCTTTACTTATGAATGGAGCCATTTGGGGAGGCTGCTTAGCCAGAGGCCAATACTTACTACATTTTTTTTCTTCCTTAAGGCCGGCTGCCGGCTCCTTACTTTCCTTAGCCAGTAGCTAATTCTTAAAGGAGAATGTGCTTTTTAAGCTAGTTCACTCAGCAGTTGTCTTTTCTGTTTCTGGAGGCTTTTCCTTGTTTGATGAATATATGGAAGAGAGAAAATATGGGGGAGGGGTCAAATTCTCCTTCAGAAGGAGGTGGGCATGAGAAAGAGGGAGGCAGGGAAGGAGGGAGGGAGGGAACTTAGCACTTGGCACCAGCAGCCCTGCCATTGACTTGCTTGTCAAAAGGCTGCAAAAGGGGATCACATGACCCTGGGACAGTGACATCATAAATAGAATCAGTTGCCAAGCATCCAAATATAAATCACATGACCCTGGGCATGCTAGAGTGGTCATAAGTGTGAAAAATGGTTCATAAGTTATTTCAGTGCAATTGCAACTTTGAACAGGGTTTTTTTGGTCATCATGTTTTGACACCTGCTAGGAGGTATCGAATATTGCCATATCCTAAAAAGTGGTACAATCGGTGAAAAGGTTGAAAAAGCCCCTGTTCTAGTCCAATCCTGCTCAGACAGCAAAAAACTCTATACCATTCAGACAAATGGGTTGTTTAGTTTCTCTTAAAAACATCCAGTGTTGGAGCATCCACAAGTTCTGGAGACAAGTCGTACACTGATTCATTGTTCTAACTATCAGGAAATTCCTCCTTAGTTCCAGGTTGCTTCTCGCCTTGATTACTTTCCATCCATTGCTTCTTGTCCTGCCTTCTGGTGCTCTGGAGTCAATAGGCTGACTCCCTCTTCTTTGTGGGCAATACCTTAAATATTGGAACACTACTGTCACCTGCAGTCCTTCTTTTCATTAACAGACATACCAATTCCACCATTCTGATATGTTTTACCCTCCAGTTCATCTTCTTGCTCTTCTCTGCACTCTTTCCAGAAGTCAGAAAGTCAATTAGCACACAGCCACAGAACCTGGGAATTGAGGCTAAGACAGACTAAGCACACAGAAGATGGAGCTGATTTTGGAGCAAAATAAATGAAATTAATGAGAAAGGTTCACACCAGAAGAAGAGAAGGGAATATTACTTTATTTATTTATGTCTGATTATTATCTTGGATTTTAATTAAACTAGTCTAACTTTCTTCATATTTCTATTATCTTTGATTTAAATAACTTAAATTATCAAAAATACTAATTAAGCATATAAACAATAATAATGGAATTAATAATTAAAATGTTATCAGCCTAAGAAAACAATTTCACAATCAGTTTCCTAATTTCATCATCAGAGTCCTTGGTGTTTGATATGGCCATCAGGATGATAATGTAGCACTGGGGAAGAAGATACAGCCCAACAGCCAGCACTTGAGGCCAAGATGGAGAAGACCTGCACAGCCACATGGACTTTCCTTTGGTGCTCAAGTAGGTGGGCAAGAAGGAGACCCAGACACTGCAGAAGACCAGCATGCTGAAGGTGATCAACTTGGCTTCATTGAAGGCCCAGGTAAATTTCTGGCCAGGAAAGCCACAATGAAGCAAATGGCAGCAAGGAAGCCCATGTAGCCAAGGACAACATAAAACATGATGACAGAGCTTCTTGCATTGAAGGAGGATCTGTACTGTCTGCGAATGGGGTCAGAGTCAAGGGAAAAGGGGGAAAATTCCAGCCACATGGCACAGATGAATATTTGGATGCCAGAACAAGAAAGGATGATGGAATTTGCCAAGGTCTTCCCAACCATCTCTTCACTTGGTTTCCTGGTTTTGTAGCCAGGAAAGCCAGCACCACCATGACTGTTTGGCCAAGAGAGAAGAAATGGAACTGAGAAGACAATGCTGAAACATTGTTTGTGGAGAACACAGGTGGCTTTCCTGGTTGGCCAATGAAGAGAAAGGAGGACAAGAAACAAAGCAAAAGGGAGACCAAGAGGATGTAGGAGAGGTTCCCGATTGTTAGCTTTGACAATGGGAGTTTTAGATATTTAAGGAATATGATTAAAACAAGGCCTGTGGTTAGGAATAAGAGTAGGGCAAAGGAGTCAGGATGATGCCCCAGATATCCTTCATAGGACAGGAAGGTTATTCTTTTGGGGATACAATGATTCGGTTCTCATTTGGATATGATCATCTGGGCACTTGGTGCATTTTTCGGTATCTGAGGAAAACAAAGTAACATTTATTTTATGGTCTTTCAAATTCAAGAAAACATTTGGGATGAGATGTGGTAGTGAGAGGACAGGATAGCCTCAAAGGTATATTTTTACACTCCAAGCAAAAAAAAAAAAAATCCCTGATATATTAAACTATAAAAAGAAGAATAACAACAAAGTAAAATTAAAGTATAAAAACAAGAAGAAGAACAACATAAAATTAAAAAAAAGAACTGTTCTGGTGCCACAAGCTCCCTTCTCTGAGGTAATCCACCAGATTCTATCTGCACTGACCTTACTTTATCCCAAATGGTGGGAGAAGTAGCAAGTCTCCAGAGGTTAAGAGGATGGGGGCCTATTGAATTTTAAGGGGGAGTGGGTCCAATGGGGCAGAAGTTGAACCGAAAAAGCAGGCATCTGAGGACCCATAAAGTGGGAAATCTTTTAGGAAAACAGACCTTTTGCATGCCGATAATATATTATTTATCTGCTCTGGTGGAAAAGCAGATATCCTTAAGGAGAGGAAGCCGTGCAGATACCTGGTTCTGTCTCATGTAGGCTTTGAAAGGTGAATTGAATTGCACCTTGAAAGAAACTGGGAGCCTCTGAAGCTGCACAATAGTGATGTCCTATGGAAAAAACACAGGAACATAACACTGTGCTTACCTTTGCATTCTGGGCCATTTGTAAATTCAAGTGGTTTTCAAGAACAAACCCCATGAGTATGGGATAGCAACACAGAAACAAAAAGATGAAGGTAGAAAAAGACCTAGTGCTCTATCGAGTCTGCCCTCTCTGTTTTTTGTTTTTTATGTTTGTTTGTTTGTTTGTTTGTTTATTTATTTTATTGTCAGATGATGGACATACGTTTATCCCAGGAAACATTTCAACTCATTACTGGTGATTGACCCACCAGCATGCTCCCAATAAATGCTTTAAAAATATTGGGACACAGGATAAAACTTGCTCTAACATGGTGATCCATAGGTGAGCCTTTTTAGAAGGAAGTGCACCACTGCCTACTTCTGGGCAGGGAACAGCCCCCCCCCCCCCAGGAAAGAAAAAATCATTAGAGCACTTAAATTGACAGTATCTCCAAACTATGAGGCCTTTTAAAAATCTGTTAAAATGTAACTCTTTCAAAGCCCTGGGGATCTCCATTCTGGCCCATATTCCCCAAGTCTTCACAGCTCTTCTGCAAGCTAACGGATAGGCTGCAGGGGCTCCAGGACCCCTTTGAGGAAATCTTCTTAAAGGAGAGCTGGTGTATGTGAAGAAAGCACTAGCCAAGGCAACAGAGAGTCAGAAGAACAAGCAGTAAGAAGCGAGCTCCCCAGGGAACGTTCCATGTAGGAGATAAAATATGTCTATCCACCAAGTACCTAAAATTGAGGATTCCCTGTAAAAACAAGGCACTAAGTACAATAGGGCCTTCCCTGATCGTGAAAATTATTCACCCAGTGACTGTAGAAATGACTGCCCAGAATACGGGTAAAGTGCACCCAGTATTTCACTGCAGCTGCTGAGGCCGGCTCAGGGATTGAAACGAAACCAGTTGGAAAAGAAGCAATGGTCCAATAAGGGTGAAGGGGGAAAGACATTACAAGGTTAAGCAAATCTTAGACTCTAGAATCCATAAGGGGAAACTACAGTACTAGTTCAGTGGAGAGGTTATCCAATAGAGGAAGGAGTTGGATCAAACCTCATAACATTAGAGCAGAAGACTTTAATAAGTAGATTCCAGCCAGAATATCTTCAAAAGCCAGGGGCCCTAAGTGGGGAATTGAGGAAAAAGAAATGTCTTAATATGTGTTTGCTGTGTTCTAGGTACTTCCAGTTTTTAGGCAGGTCCACCTGTCAAGTTTCGAAGGATGTTTTTTCCTGCTGCAACAGTTATTGCTTCTCAGCCTGCCATAAACTCAGTGGGGAGGGAATCAGATTGGAATGCAGACTTCAAAGATTAAGGAAGCAGAGCATGGGAACCAAGGACTTTTATCAAGTGTTTGGCCAAAACATAGATACTTCTCAAAACAATATTGCTGCATTTAATTGGCCCCCTGATTCCAGAGGGAAGAGAGAGAATATTATGCTTTCACTATGTAGTGCTGGGTGGGTTTGCCAGAGCTTCTTTTGATTTCATACATGCCGAAATGATGTACTCTATAAAGTTTTACATTAAGAGATTGTAATGTTTCAAAGGTGTTTTCTTGGATGGGATAATCAGCTGGAACCTTGACACAGACCTTGGAGGAATTAAAAATACCAATTCAGAAAGAATCATGAAGGAGATGAGCTTGAGCTTGAGAACCTCCTAAGAAACTTTGAAGATACCTACCAAGCTTAAAGCAGTCCAAAGCTCAGGATAAGTTCATATGTGTCCTGTCTTAAAGGGCTGTTAATCCAAATATTGGGGTAACTGCGTGCTGAGAAACAGAAGGGCTAGCAACAGTTTAAAACACAAATATTAATTATTAATTATTATTTATTATTTGAAGATTGTGTTGGATTTTAGTTTATTATCTAAATTCTTTATTTCATTGGATTTAAATAACCTTAATTTTCAAACAGAGGCAAACGAAGCATATAAACCAAAAATTGCAATCAATAATTAAGTTTTTATGAGCCCAAGAAACAATTTCATTATCAGTCCTACTTTATCATTAGATATCCTTAGTGTTTAGATTGGTCTCAGGATGATAATGTAGCACTTGGGGAGAAGATTGCAGCCAACAGTCCACCACCGGAGGCCAAGATGGAGAAAACCTGCATGGCCACCATGTATTTTCTTTTGCTGCTCAGGTAGGTGGGGAGGAAGGAGACCCAGACACTGCAGAAGACTAGCATGCTGAAGGTGTATCAATTTGGTTCATGAACGCTCCAGGCAGCTTTCTGGCCAGGAAAGCCACAGTGAAGCAAATGCAGCAAGAAAACCATGTAGCCAAGGATAACATTAAAACATGGTCGACAGAACCTTCGTTGCCATTGAAGAATGATCTATCCAGGCTGGGAGTGAAGATCAGAGTCAGGAAATGGAGAGAAATCCCAGCCACATGACACAAATGAAAATTGGATAAGAACAGAAAGGATGATGGAGTTGGCCAAGGTCTTCCTAACATATTCTCATTCTGTTCCCTGGTTTGAGGCCAGGAAGGCCAGAGAACCACCATGACAGTTTGGCCAACACAGAAGATATGGCTACTGAGAAGACAATGCTAAACATTGTTTGTCGGAGGAGACAGGTGGCTTTTCTTGGTTGGCCAATGAAGAGAAAGGAGGACAAAAGCAAGAAGAGGGGACAGGAGGATGTAGGAGAGGTCCCGGTTGTTGGCTTTGACAATGGGAGTTTCTAGGTATTGAATGAATATGATTAAAACAAGGCCTGTGGTTAGGGACAAGAGTAGGGCAAAGGAGATGAGGATAATGCTCAGATGCTTTCATAGGACAGGAAGGTTATTCTTTTGGGGATACACTGGATTTGGTCTTGGCTGGATATTGACCATCTGGACAATGGTGCATTTGTCAGTATATGAGAAAACAAAGTAATATTTCTTTCATACTCTTTCAAATTTCAAGAAAACCTTTGGATTAGGTGATATTGAGAGACAGGAAAGTAGTAATAATAATAATAATAATAATAATAAAATAATAAATAATAATAATAATAAATAATAATAATAATAATAATAATAATAATAATAATAATAATAATAATAATAATAATAATAATAATAATAATAATAATAATAATAATAATAATAATAATAATAATAATAAGTTGGAAGGGACCTTGGAGGTCATCTAGTCCACCCCTGCTCAGGCAGGAAACCCTATACCATTTCGGACAAATGGCTGTCCAGTCTCTTCTTAAAAACTTCCAGTGTTGGAGCATTCACCGCTTCTGGAGGCAGGTTGTTCCACTGGTTAATTGTTCTAACTGTCAGGAAGTTTCTCCTAGTTCTAGGTTGCTTCTCTCCTTGATTAGTTTCCATCCGTTGCTTCTTGTCCTGCCTTCAGGCGCTTGGAGAATAGCTTGACTCCCTCTTCTTTGTGGCAGCCCCTGAGATATTGGAACACTGCTATCATGTCCCCCCGTCCTTCTCTTCATTAAACTAGACATACCAATTCCAGCAACGTTCCTTATATGCTTTAGCCTCCAGTCCCCTAATCATCTTTGTTGCTCTTCTCTGTATTCTTTCTAGAGTCTCAACATCTTTTTTACATCGTGGTGACCAAAACTGGATGCAGTATTCCAAGTGTGGCCTTACCAAGGCATTGTAAAGTGGTATTAACACTTCACGTGATCTTGATTTCTATCCCTCTGTTAATGCAGCCCAGCACTGTGTTGGCTTTTTTGGCAGCTGCACCACACTGCTGGCTCATATTTAAGTGATTGTCCACTAGGACACTGAGATCCCTCTCACAGTTACTACTATTGACCAAGGTACCCCCTATACTATACCTGTACATTTGGTTTTTCTTGCCTAAATGTAGAACCTTACTTTTTTCACCATTGAATTTCATTTTGATAGATAGCGCCCAGTGTTCAAGTCTGTCCAGATCCTTCTGTGTCTTAAGCCTGTCTTCTGGAGTGTTGGCTATTCCTGCCAGCTTGGTGTCGTCTGCAAATATGATAATAATAATAATAATAATAATAAAGTTGGAAGGGACCTTGGAGGTCATCGAGTCCAACCCCCTGCTCAGGCAGGAAACCCTATACCATTTCAGACAAATGGCTGTCCAGTCTCTTCTTTAAAAACTTCCAGTGTTGGGATTCACCACTTCGGGAGGCAGGTTGTTCCACGTGGTTAATTTGTTCTAACTGTCAGGGAAAGTTCTCCTCCGTTCCAGGTTGCTTCTTTCCTTGACTAGTTCACATCACATACTTCTTGTCCTGCCCTAGGCGACTTGGAGAATAGCTTGACTCCCTCTTCTTAGTGGCAGCCCTGAATATATGAGAATACGCTATATGTCACCCTAGTCCTCTTTCATTAAATAGACTACCCAATTCCAGCAAACGTTCTGATAGCTTAGCCTCCAGTCACCTAATCATCTTTGTTGCCGTCTCTGCAACTCTTTCTAGGTCTCAAACACTATTTTTTACATCGTGGTGACCAAAAAAACGGGACTGCAGTATTCCAAGTGTTGGCCTTACCAGGCATTGTTAAAGTGGGTATTAATACTTAACGTGATCTTGATTCTATCCCTCTGTTAAGCAGCCCAGCACTGTGTTGGTTTTTGGCAGCTGCAGCACATGCTGGCTCATATTTAAGTGATTGTCCACTAGGAATCCGAGAATCCCTCTCCACAGTTACTACTATTGAGCAAGGTTACCCCCTATACTATACTGTACATTTGGTTCTTTTCTGCCTAAATGTAGACCCTTACTTATTTTCACCATTGAATTTCTTTTGTTAGATAGCGCCCAATCTTCAAGTCTGTCCAGGTCCTCCTGTATCTTAAGCCTGTCTTTGGATGTTGGCTATTTCCTGTCAGCTTGGTGTCATCGCCAAATTTGAATGAGTTCACCATCTATCACCTCGTCGAAATCGTTGATGAAGACTTGTTGAAGAGCCAGGCCCCAGGACAGAGACCTGGGGCACCCAACTGCACCACATCCCTCACTTGTAGAGCGGTTCCATGAGGACCACACCTGAGGACGGCCGGTCCAGCCAGCTACGGATCCATCTGGTGGTGATGCTGTCTAACCCACATTTTTCTATCTTATCAAGTAGTAGGTTGTGATCTACTTTATCAAATGCCTTACTGAAGTCCAAGTAAATTATATCCACAGCATTCCTCTGATCTAATTTTGTCACTTGGTCAAAGAAGACAGTAAGATTTGTATGGCATGATCTGTTTTTGACAAACCCATGTTGGCTTTTAGTAATGACTTTGTTTGCCTCTAGGTGTTCGCTGATTCGTTGTTTGATTATCTTTTCCAGAATCTTCCCAGGTATTGAAGTCAGGCTGATAGGTCTGTAATTTCCTGGATCCATTTTTTTTCCTTTTTTGAAGATAGGAACTATATCAGCTCTTTTCCAGTCCTCTGGTAGTTCCCCAGTGCTCTGGGATCTTTGAAAAATATAGTTCAATGGTTCTGAGATCACATCTGCCAGTTCCTTGAGAACCTTGGGGTGTAATCCATCTGGTCCTGGTGATTTGAACTCATCTAGGCTGGACAGGTGCTCACTTACCATTTTCTTGCCTATCTTAACTTGTGTTTCTATTCTGTTTTTATGGCACTATTTTTGATAGGTTGGTCTGTTTTTTCCCTTTGTGTAAAGACAAATGCAAAAAATGAGTTAAATATTTCTGCTTTCTCCCTGTTGCTTGTCACCTTCTTGCCACTTTCACCCACTAATGGAACATTCATTTCCTTCACTTTTTTCTTGTTTTTTACATGTTGAAAGAAGTTTTTTTGTTATTTTTGACTTTGGTCGCAAGCCTTAGTTCATTTTGAGCCTTAGCTTTCCTCACTTCATCTTTGCAGGCTCGGGCTATTTGCTGATTTTCTGACTTAGTTATGTGCCCCTCTTTCCACTTTCTATAACTGTCCTTTTTATCTTTCAATTTATCAGAGAGTTCTTTATGCAGCCATGCTGGTTTCTTTTGGGAGCTGTTATTTTTCCTCTTTGTTGGTATTGTTCAATGGAGAGGTTATCCAATAGAGGAAGCGAGTTGGATAAAACCTCATAACATTAGAGCAGAAGACTTAATAAGTAGATTCCAGTCAGAATATCTTCAAAAGCCAAAGGCTCCTTAAGTAGGGAATTGAGGGAAAAGAAATGCCTTAATATGTGTTTGCTGTTTTCCAGGTTCCTTCCAGTTTTTAGGAGGGTCCGCCTGTCAAGTTTCGAAGCACCTTTTTTTTCCTGCTGCAACAGTTATTGCTTCTCAGCTTGCCAATGAACTCAGGGGGGGAGGGAATTAGACTGGAATGCAGACTTCAAAGATTAAGAAAGCAGACCATAGGAACCCAGTACATTTACCAGGTGTCTGGCCAACCCAGAGATACTTTCTCAAAACAATATTGCTACATTTAATTGGCCCCTGATCCAGAGGGAGGAGAGAGAATACTATGCTTTCACTATGTAGGGCTTGGGGTTTTGCCAGAGCTTCTTTTGCTTTCATACATGTGGAAATGATGTACTCAATAAAGTTTTACATTAAGAGATTGGAATGTCTCAAAGGTGTTTGCTTGGTTGGGATCGTCAGCTGGAACCTTGCCACAGACCTTGGAGGAATTGAAATACCAATTCAGAAAGAATCATGAAGGAGATGAGGTTGAGAACCTCCTAACTAACTTTCAAGATACCTACCAAACTTAAAGCAGTCCAAAGTCCAGGATAAGGTTCATATGTGTCCTCTCTTAAAGGGCTGCTTAATCAAAATATTGGATAACCTATGTGCTTAGGAAAAGGAGGGCTAGCCACAATTTAAAAACACAAATATTAATTATTAATTTGTTTTATTATTTGATGATTATGTTGGATTTCAATTTTATTAATCTAATTCTTTATTAAATTGGATTTTAAATAACCATAATACTCAAACAGGCAAACTAAGCATATAAACCAAGAACAATTACAATCAATAATTAAATTTCAATAACCCAAGAAACAATTACATTATCAGTTCCCTACTTTTATCATTAGATCATCCTTAGTGTTCAGATCTGGTCTCAGGATGATAATGTAGCACTTGGGGAAGAAGATACAGCCCAACAGTCCAGCACCGGAGGCCAAGATGGAGAAAACCTGCATGGCCACCATGTATTTTCCTTTGGTGCTCAGGTAGGTGGGGATGAAGGAGACCCAGACACTGCAGAAGACCAGCATGCTGAAGGTGATCAGTTTGGCTTCATTGAAGGCTCCAGGCAGATTTCTGGCCAGGAAAGCCACCATGAAGCAAATGGCAGCAAGGAAACCCATGTAGCCAAGGACAACATAAAACATGGTGACAGAGCCTTCATTGCATTGAAAAATGATCTCTCCAGGCTGGGAGTGCAGATCAGAGTCAGGGAATGGTGGAGAAACTCCCAGCCACATGACACAGATAAAAATTTGGACACCTGAACAAGAAAGGATGATGGAGTTGGCCAAGCTCTTCCCCAACCATCTCCTCATCCTGCTCCCTGGTTTTGAGGCCAGGAAGGCCAGCACCACCATGATAGTTTTGGCCAACACAGAAGACACAGCTACTGAGAAGCCAATACTGAACATTGTTTGTCGGAGAAGACAGGTGGCTTTTCTTGGTTGGCCAATGAAGAGAAAGGAGGACAAAAAGCACAGCAGGAGGGAGATCAGGAGGATAAAGGAGAGGTCCCGGTTGTTGGCTTTGACAATGGGAGTTTCTAGGTATTGAAGGAATATGATTAAAACAAGGCCTGTGGTTAGAGACAAGAGTAGAGCAATGGAGGTGAGGATGATGCCCAGATGCTCTTCATAAGAGAGGAAGGTTATTCTTTTAGGGATACATTGGACTCGGTTCTTATTTGGATATTGAACATCCAGGCAATTGGTGCATTTTTCAGTATCTGAGAAAACAAAGTAATATTTCAAATTTCAAGGAAACCTTTGTATGAGATGTGATACTGAGAGATAGGAAAGCCTCAGTAAATTTTATACACTTGCACTCCAGAAAAAAAAAACCCCAGTATATACAACAAAAAAACAAGAACAACAAGAAAATTTCCCTATGGCGTCACCCACCTTCCTGAGTGGAGATGGTCCCCTCTGGACAAGAAATGCAGTCATAGCAGCAAACTGGCTTTCCTTCTCGAGCCTGCTTGACAAATCCAGGATGGCATTTCCCCACACATTTAGACTGAGGCAAAGACTAAGCAGAAAAAGAGGAAATGCCAAAGAAAATATGTTAGGACTCACCAGCCATGTAAGATGGAGGTAGACATGAATATCAGCCAAGTCGTCTCTGGGCTTCACGTAGGCAAATATGAAATCTCTGACCCCTTCCAAATGGTTGCAGGAGATACAATTGCAAGAAGATGCTTCATTCAGTTCCTCACTTTTTCTTCTGACATATCAGATTACAAAAAAGTAGCTTTCTACTTAACAAATTCTGGAGGGATGAAATTGAGAAAAGATTTAACCATTAAGTGGCAACCGGTGGGTTCCTCCTCATAGTAGAATTAACATGGATTCCTCCATTCTTCATAAATGCTTGATTTTAAAATATCCACAAATACTAAATTTTAGAATGAACTTTATTGTAAAATATATATTAAATTTTTATTTCATTGGATTTATTAAACTAGAATAAACTCTGAGGAAGAAAGAAACTTCTCACCAGTAGGATCTGGAAAGGTTTCTTCTGGAGTACATAAAACATTGCAAAGCTGCTTCCCTTTGAAAGCAGTCCAAAATTATCTCCAGTTAAGATAAAAAGGGAAATTTCCTTACAAATAAGGGCTGTCAACCTTAAAGATGTTCTTTATTTGTATGTATATTTGTTCAATTTATATGGCTGCCATGCCAGTGAACTAAAACTAAAACTGGCTGACTATTTTCTAAAACTATAGTGAGGTGAGATAGAGGTGAGGTCATGAGAATGTGTCCCTCAAAAATGGTGAGTCAGGGATATTTTGATGCCCCACATGGATCATGAGTGTGAGCCCTCTGTGGGAAATGGGTACTCAACACAAGGTATCCAACACAAGGTCCTTTCTGTTGAAAGAATACAATTAGGTGACACAATCTTACAGGGAAATACACACTCATATTTATTATTAGTTTGATTTGTAGCCTCTCAGTGTGTCCTAAGAGAGCTAACAATCAAGATAAACAGTTGCATTCAAGGGATTTTCAGATGAAGTGCACTCTTAGAAGCCTCCCTCCCTTCAGATGTTTCATATTAACAAAGAAGATGAGGCTACGATGGGGGGGGGGGTTAGAAAAGGGGGCAGCCTGGGGGGGGTCACTGGCAGGTATTGTGTGAAAAGTCACTGGGGGAGGGGCATCAACTATTGCATTTAGATCCCCAATATACAAATATTTCATAGTCCAGATCCATAGTTTCTTATGTACTTTTTAAAAAATTCATGTTGGTTATATTTGGTGCATATACTGCGTTAATAAAGTTTGTTTTTGCCCTAATTCTATTTCAACATTAAAATTCTCCCTCTCATCTGAATATATTAATTTGATTTTATTTTTCTTTAACATATATAGCAATTCCTCCTTTCTTGTTTGTGTAGTGTTGTGTATAGTGTTCCTAATTTTACATTCTCTAGTAGTTTTCTATAATCCTTTTTATATGAACTTCCTGGAGACATATCACGTCTGCATCCAATTTCCTAATTATTAAACGTTTGTACTCTTTTTCTGGTATGTTTAAACCATTAATGTTACAGAAAAGAGTTAATTGCCTCCCCATTTTTTACTGATCTGGTTTTTTTGTGCTTCTTGTCTCTATTACCCTCCTTTGTCTTCTCTTTACTAACCTTCTCTTTCTTTTCCTTTTTTTTCTTTTGCTCTTTCTCGTTCAAATTTCTTTTTAGGTCTTTTGACTTTATTTCTGCTCTTCCCACTTTCTTGTTCTTCTCCCTGCGCAAGTGACATTCATAAAAATCTGCGCTTCTCGAGTGTGTCTATCTATATTTTTTCTTGCCATGTTACAAATATGCCTTCAGGTACTAACCATCGAAACATAACTTTGTATTTATTTAATTGGGTTGTTAGAAATTGGTATTCTCGTCTCTGATTTCGTATTCTACGTGGTATTTGCTTTAATACAATTATTTCTTTACCCTTATATACTATCTGTTCGTCTCTTGTTTTTTTATATATTTCATCCCTTATTGATCTTCTAGTAAACCTTATATGTACCTCTCTCGCCAGTCTGTGCCTTCGTGCATAATTTGTATATACTCGATATATTTCATCTATGTCTCTTCTTGTTTCCTGTTTGTCCTTTCCTAATATCTCAGCCAATATCTCCGCCATCTTCTCTCCCAAATCTTCTTCTTTTTCCTCTACGATATTTTGAAATCTTAGGAAGAACGAAGCTTTTTCCATTTCCAAGAAGGTAATAGATTGGGTCAGCTCTCTGTTTACTTGTTTGGATATCTGATCCATCTTTTCTATTTTGCCATCAACTTGATCTATTTTTGTTTCAACTTTTTGAATTCTTTGTTCGTTCTTCATCATTGTTTGTTGTATACTCTCTATCTTGTCATTCATGTTTTTAATTTCATTTTTGATTTCTTTGTGGTGAATTTTTGTTTCTTCATGGTTATTTGCTATTGCCTCTTGGGTCTTTGTCATTGTTTCCTGCATCATTTGTAGCATTATCTGTATACTCTGTGGGTTCATCGCCAATTCTACTTTTTCTTTTTCTTTCCCCAACATGGTTCCTATCGTTCTTTGACCTATAGGAGAGGCCATTATAGGTGTGGGATTTATAGCTTTTTTTTACTTATTTTAGTTGTTGCTGTGGTACTTGTCATTTTTATTACTTGGATAATATTTTTCCACACTTGCATATATCAATTTTATATAACGTTGTTCTTTGGGTTAACCTTTCTCTCTATGATCCCTGCTTGTTAACAGGTGCTGCAATATTGCATCAGCCTTTTTTCTCTCTGTCTCAGTTTAATGTGTCCACATATCCACCAAATGTCACCTTATTTCTACTTCTGTATATCCAATAAATCCAAAACGTCCACTAGTCACTTTGTCCAGATATATGTCAGTTAAGATTCAAATTTCAATGGTATTTGTTCTTCAAAAATAAGATCCAGTAATTGGTATTGAGTTTCTCCGTTGTCTCACTTCAACTTTTAATCCTTATGTTGATTTTTTCAAAGTCTCTTAATCACCCTTTGTTGCCTCTGGCCGTCTCCAGTCCTTTCTCTAGTTTCAATCTCTGCTTCTTGCAGCTTTTAAATTCCAGCCTTTCACGTTTTATAAACTTTACTGTGGGCTCTCTGCTTCTTCTCGCTGCTCTCGTTCTGCTCTAAGGCTCCCTTCTCCGCTCTATTCAATTTCAGTTGCCGCTGTGTCTCTCTCCTTATCGCTTTGCTTTTTCCGCGCCTTCTATCAAATATTCCTCACCTCCTTCAGGGGTTTCCTCCTCTCCCGTACGAAGCTGTCAGTTCTACTTTTCACTTCCCTCTCAGGCTGTCACCATCGCTCCCAGCCGGCCTTAAAGACCGGCTTCTTCTCCGCCAATTTTAAGAGTGCTGCTCCTGTCTGCTCGGGTGTTTGCTTTCCACCCGGCTTCTCTGAAGCTTCCTCTTTAATTTACCGGTCTCTCCGGGATCGGTAAAGCCCTTACCGGGCTCTTAGCGAAGAATTTCCCGGGATTTAGGAACAGAGATCTGTTCCTTCACCCGCTCCACGATGACGTCACAGCCGGAAGTCCCTATCTCTCTATTATAAAGGGCCTCTGGACCAACCAACCCAGGCCTTCCCCATGAGGCAGCCAGGCCAGTCCCACCAAGAGGATCCGCCCCCCCCAATACTCACCTCGGCCGTCCGGCAACAGCTGCACCAGCTCATAGTCCTGTGCCAGATCCTGGTCCTGGTTGTGTTTCTCCAGCACCTTTGCCACCACGGTGGGCGCCTTATCCTGGCTGGTCACCTGGGGAGGGACACAGAAAAAGGGGCTCAGCCCACTCACCCTGTTGATGCCTCCCCCCCAGGCAGAATTGCCACCCGGCGCTTGCCAAGCGGGATCGGCACCCACCCCGTGCTTGGGTCTACCCTGTCCGGCCACAGCAGCCTTTCCAGGGACCTACAAGCGGAATGGAGTCCCAGCCGATCGGAGAAAAGGCTCAGCCCCGCTCGGGAAAACCTGGAACTCAGCCAGGATGGACTGAAATCCCGAGAGCTGAACAGGTGGTGGTTTGCTCAGTTTTAAAAAAAATAGTTGCGTTTTATTTATCTTTTTACGTTCTGTAAGCTGTCCACCCTATCGGGGAGATAGACGGCATATAAATTGAATAAAATAAATAGATGGTATATAGGTTCTCCTGCTTGAGCAGGGGGCTGGACTAGAACAGGGCTTTTCAACCTGGGGAGAGACAAAGGGCCCAGGCTCACTTCTGGCTCACCCTCCCCCATGAGAAAGGAGGAGGAGGGGGGTGGAGACCTATTAAAGGAGGCAGTTTGGGCGGGAGAGGGAGAGAGAGAAAAAAGCAGCAGCCTTGGGAGGAGGCGGAGTCAGCTCTAGCTGCACTGAAGGGGAAGAAGGAGGAGGAGGGTGGCGGTGGGGGGGAGAGGAGAGGAGATCAAATCAAGCAGGCCGGCCATGAGCTGATTTGCAACTGCTGTGGCAGCCACCTGTGCTGGCAGCAGCAAACACAAGAAATGCAGTGGGGGAGGGGTCGCCCTCCAAGAGGAATGAAAAGCAGCAATGGCTGGAGGTGAGGCACAGAGAAGGGAGGGAGGGAGATGGAGAATGGAAGGATTCTTATGTGCTTTTGTGACTTTGAAGTTCTGGGATTTGTGCAATGTGGGCTTTGTGTTCTTAAGGAGTGTTTGGCAATTTCTATTTGGCTGATGGCTGATGGCTGATGTCTAGTGTTAGCTTCTATTGCTCTGCTATTGTTAGCTGTAAGTTTTGCTGCAAGGGATTTTGAAGTATTTTTCTCCTGAATGGATTTTTCCTGTAGATTCCTTTACTTATGAATGGAGCCATTTGGGGAGGCTGCCTTAGCCAGAGGCCAATACTTACTACATTTTTTTTCTTCCTTAAGTGCCGGCTGCCGGCTCCTTACTTTCCTTAGCCAGTAGCTAATTCTTAAAGGAGAATGTGCCTTTTTAAGCTAGTTCACTCAGCAGTTTGTCTTTTCTGTTTCTGGAGGCTTTTCCTTGTTTGATGAATATATGGAAGAGAGAAAATATGGGGGAGGGGTCAAATTCTTCCTTCAGAAGGAGGTGGGCATGAGAAAGAGGGAGGGAGGGAACTTAGCACTTGGCCACCAGCAGCCCTGCCATTGACTTTGCTTGTCAAAAGGCTGCAAAAGGGGATCACATGACCCTGGGACAGTGACCATCATAAATATGAATCAGTTGCCAAGTATCCAAATATAAATCACATGACCCTGGGCATGCTAGAGTGGTCATAAGTGTGAAAAATGGTCATAAGTTATTTCAGTGCAATTGCAACTTTGAACAGGGTTTTTTTTTGGTCATCATGTTTTTGACACCTTGCTAGGTGGTACTCGAATATTGCCATATCCTAAAAGTGGTACAATCGGTGAAAAGGTTGAAAAGCCCTGTTCTAGTCCAACTCCTTGCTCAGACAGCAAACTCTATACCATTTCAGACAAATGGTTGTTTAGTTTCTTCTTAAAAACATCCAGTGTTGGAGCATCCACAAGTTCTGGAGACAAGTCGTACCACTGATTCATTGTTCTAACTATCAGGAAATTCCTCCTTAGTTCCAGGTTGCTTCTCGCCTTGATTACTTTCCATCCATTGCTTCTTGTCCTGCCTTCTGGTGCTCTGGAGTCAATAGGCTGACTCCCTCTTCTTTGTGGCAATACCTTAAATATTGGAACACTACTGTCACCTGCAGTCCTTCTTTTCATTAAACTAGACATACCCAATTCCACCATTCTTGATATGTTTTACCCTCCAGTTCATCTTTCTTACTCTTCTCTGCACTCTTTCCAGAAGTCAGAAAGTCAATTTAGCACCACAGCCCACAGAACCTGGAATTTGAGGCTAAGACAGACTAAGCCACACAGAAGATGGAGCTTGATTTGGAGCATAAATAAATGGAAATTACTGAGAAAGTGTCACACCGGAAGAAAGAGAAGGTGAATTATTACTTTATTTATTATATTGTCTGATTATTATCTTGGATTTTAATTTAACTAGTCTAACTTTCTTCATATTTCTATTATCTTTGATTTTAAATAACTTAAATTATCAAAAAATACTAATTAAGCATATAAACCAATATTAATGGAATTAATAATTAAATGTTATCAGCCTAAGAAACAATTTCACAATCAGTTTCCTAATTTCATCATCAGATGTTCCTTGGTGTTTAGATCTGGCCTCAGGATGATAATGTAGCACTTGGGAAAGAAGATACAGCCCAACAGTCCAGCACTTGAGGCCAAGATGGAGAAGACCTGCACAGCCACCATGGACTTTCCTTTGGTGCTCAGGTAGGTGGGCAAGAAGGAGACCCAGACACTGCAGAAGACCAGCATGCTGAAGGTGATCAACTTGGCTTCATTGAAGGCCCCAGGTAAATTTCTGGCCAGGAAAGCCACAATGAAGCAAATGGCAGCAAGGAAGCCCATGTAGCCAAGGACAACATAAAACATGATGACAGAGCCTTCATTGCATTGAAGGATGATCTGTCCTGTCTGCGAATGGGGATCAGAGTCAGGGAAAGGGGGGAAAATTCCCAGCCACATGGCACAGATGAATATTTGGATGCCAGAACAAGAAAGGATGATGGAATTTGCCAAGGTCTTCCCCAACCATCTCTTCACTTGGTTTCCTGGTTTTGTAGCCAGGAAAGCCAGCACCACCATGACTGTTTTGGCCAAGAGAGAAGAAATGGCAACTGAGAAGACAATGCTGAACATTGTTTGTTGGAGAACACAGGTGGCTTTCCTTGGTTGGCCAATGAAGAGAAAGGAGGACAAGAAACAAAGCAAAAGGGAGACCAAGAGGATGTAGGAGAGGTCCCGATTGTTAGCTTTGACAATGGGAGTTTCTAGATATTTAAGGAATATTATTAAAACAAGGCCTGTGGTTAGGAATAAGAGTAGGGCAAAGGAGATCAGGATGATGCCCAGATATCCTTCATAGGACAGGAAGGTTATTCTTTTGGGGATACAATTGATTCGGTTCTCATTTGGATATTGATCATCTGGGCACTTGGTGCATTTTTCGGTATCTGAGAAAACAAAGTAACATTTATTTTATGGTCTTTCAAATTTCAAGAAAACATTTGGATGAGATGTGGTAGTGAGAGACAGGATAGCCTCACTAATGGTATATTTTTACACTCCAGCAAAAAAAAAAAAAATCCCTGATATATTACAACTATAAAAAGAAGAATAACAACAAAGTAAAATTAAAGTATAAAAACAAGAAGAAGAACAACATAAAATTAAAAAAAAGAACTGTCTGGTGCCACAAGCTCCCTTCTCTGAGGTAATCCACCAGATTCTTATCTTGCACTGACCTTACTTTATCCCAAATGGTTGGGAGAAGTAGCAAGTCTCCAGAGGTTTAAGAGGATGGGGGCCTATTGAATTTCAAGGGGGAGTGGGTCCAATGGGGCAGAAGTTGAACCAGAAAAAGCAGGCATCTGAGGACCCATAAAGTGGGAATCTTTTAGGAAACAGACCTTTTGCATGCCGATAATATATTATTATCTGCTCTGGTGGGAAAGCAGATATCCTTAAGGAGAGGAAGCCGTGCAGATACCCTGGTTCTGTCTCATGTAGGCTTTGAAAGGTGAATTGAATTGCACCTTGAAAGAAACTGGGAGCCTCTGAAGCCTGCACAATAGTGATGTCCTATGGAAAAACACAGGGAAACATAACACTGTGCTTACCTTTGCATTCTGGGCCATTTGTAAATTCAAGCTGGTTTTCAAGAACAACCCCATGAGCATGGGATAGCAACACAGAAACAAAAAGCTGAAGGTAGAAAAAGACCTAGTGCTCTATCGAGTCTGCCCTCTCAGTTTTTTGTTTTCTTATGTTTGTTTGTTTGTTTGTTTATTTCATATTTGTCAGATGATGGACATATGTTTATCCCAGGAACATTCAACTCATTTACTGGTGATTGACCCACCAGCCATGCTCCCAATAAATTGCTCTAAAAATATTGGACACAGGATAAAACTTGTCTAACATGGTTGGATCCATGGTGAGCCTTTTTAGAAGGAAGTGCACCACTGCCTACTTCTGGGCAGGTGGAACAGCCCCCCCCCCCCCAGGAAAGAAAAATCATTAGAGCACTTAAATTGACAGTATCTCCAAACTATGAGGCCTTTTAAAAATCTGTTAAAATGTAACTCTTTCAACAGCCCTGGGGATCTCCATTCTGGCCATCTTCCCCCAAGTCTTCACAGCTCTTCTGCAAGCTAACGGATAGGCTGCAGGGGCTCAGGACCCCTTTGAGGAAATTCTTCTTAAAGGAGAGCTGGTGTAATGTGAAGAAAGCACTAGCCAAGGCAACAGAGAGTCAGAAGAACAAGCAGATAAGAAGCGAGCTCCCCAGGGAACGTTCCATGTAGGAGATAAAATATGTCTATCCACCAAGTACCTAAAATTGAGGATTCCCTGTAAAAACAAGGCACTAAGTACATAGGGCCTTCCCTGATCGTGAAAATTATTCACCCAGTGACTGTAGAACTGACTGCCCAGAATACTGGGTAAAGTGCACCCAGTATTTCACTGCAGCCTGCTGAGGCCGGCTCAGGGATTGAAACTGAAACCAGTTGGAAAAGAAGCAACTGGTCCAATAAGGGTGAAGGGGGAAAGACATTACAAGGTTAAGCAAATCTTAGACTCTAGAATCCATAAGGGGAAACTACAGTATCTAGTTCAGTGGAGAGGTTATCCAATAGAGGAAGTGAGTTGGATCAAACCTCATAACATTAGAGCAGAAGACTTAATAAGTAGATTCCAGCCAGAATATCTTCAAAAGCCAGGGGCCCCTTAAGTGGGGAATTGAGGAAAAAGAAATGTCTTAATATGTGTTTGCTGTTTTCTAGGTACCTTCCAGTTTTTAGGCAGGTCCACCTGTCAAGTTTCGAAGGATGTTTTTTTCCTGCTGCAACAGTTATTGCTTCTCAGCCTGCCAATAAACTCAGTGGGGAGGGAATCAGATTGGAATGCAGACTTCAAAGATTAAGGAAGCAGAGCATGGGAACCAAGGACTTTTATCAAGTGTCTGGCCAAACCCATAGATACTTTCTCAAAACAATATTGCTGCATTTAATTGGCCCCCTGATCCAGAGGGAAGAGAGAGAATATTATGCTTTCACTATGTAGTGCTTGGGTGGGGTTTTGCCAGAGCTTCTTTTGCTTTCATACATGCCGAAATGATGTACTCTATAAAGTTTTACATTAAGAGATTGTAATGTTTCAAAGGTGTTTTCTTGGATGGGATCATCAGCTGGAACCTTGACACAGACCTTGGAGGAATTAAAATACCAATTCAGAAAGAATCATGAAGGAGATGAGCTTGAGCTTGAGAACCTCCTAAGAAACTTTGAAGATACCTACCAAGCTTAAAGCAGTCCAAAGCTCAGGATAAGGTTCATATGTGTCCTGTCTTAAAGGGCTGCTTAATCCAAATATTGGGTAACCTGCGTGCTGAGAAACAGAAGGGCTAGCAACAGTTTAAAACACAAATATTAATTATTAATTTATTTTATTATTTGAAGATTGTGTTGGATTTTAGTTTTATTAATCTAAATTCTTTATTTCATTGGATTTTAAATAACCTTAATTTTCAAACAGAGGCAAACGAAGCATATAAACCAAAAATTGCAATCAATAATTAAGTTTTATGAGCCCAAGAAACAATTTCATTATCAGTTCCCTACTTTTATCATTAGATCATCCTTAGTGTTTAGATCTGGTCTCAGGATGATAATGTAGCACTTGGGGAAGAAGATGCAGCCCAACAGTCCACCACCGGAGGCCAAGATGGAGAAAACCTGCATGGCCACCATGTATTTTCTTTTGCTGCTCAGGTAGGTGGGGAGGAAGGAGACCCAGACACTGCAGAAGACTAGCATGCTGAAGGTGATCAATTTGGTTCATTGAACGCTCCAGGCAGCTTTCTGGCCAGGAAAGCCACAGTGAAGCAAATGGCAGCAAGAAAACCCATGTAGCCAAGGATAACATAAAACATGGTGACAGAACCTTCGTTGCATTGAAGAATGATCTCTCCAGGCTGGGAGTGAAGATCAGAGTCAGGAAATGGGAGAGAAACTCCCAGCCACATGACACAAATGAAAATTTGGATAACTGAACAAGAAAGGATGATGGAGTTGGCCAAGGTCTTCCCTAACCATCTTCTCATTCTGTTCCCTGGTTTTGAGGCCAGGAAGGCCAGAACCACCATGACAGTTTTGGCCAACACAGAAGATATGGCTACTGAGAAGACAATGCTAAACATTGTTTGTCGGAGGAGACAGGTGGCTTTTCTTGGTTGGCCAATGAAGAGAAAGGAGGACAAAAAGCAAAGCAAGAGGGAGATCAGGAGGATGTAGGAGAGGTCCCGGTTGTTGGCTTTGACAATGGGAGTTTCTAGGTATTGAATGAATATGATTAAAACAAGGCCTGTGGTTAGGGACAAGAGTAGGGCAAAGGAGATGAGGATAATGCTCAGATGCTCTTCATAGGACAGGAAGGTTATTCTTTTGGGGATACACTGGATTTGGTTCTTGGCTGGATATTGACCATCTGGACACTTGGTGCATTTGTCAGTATCTGAGAAAACAAAGTAATATTTCTTTCATACTCTTTCAAATTTCAAGAAAACCTTTGGATTAGGTGATATTGAGAGACAGGAAAGTAGTAATAATAATAATAATAATAATAATAATAATAATAATAATAATAATAATAATAATAATAATAATAATAATAATAATAATAATAATAATAATAATAATAATAATAATAATAATAATAATGTTGGAAGGGACCTTGGAGGTCATCTAGTCCATCCCCCTGCTCAAGCAGGAAACCCTATACCATTTCGGACAAATGGCTGTCCAGTCTCTTCTTAAAAACTTCCAATGTTGGAGCATTCACCGCTTCTGGAGGCAGGTTGTTCCACTGGTTAATTGTTCTAACTGTCAGGAAGTTTCTCCTTAGTTCTAGGTTGCTTCTCTCCTTGATTAGTTTCTATCCGTTGCTTCTTGTCCTGCCTTCAGGCGCTTTGGAGAATAGCTTGACTCCCTCTTCTTTCTGGCAGCCCCTGAGATATTGGAACACTGCTATCATATCCCCCCTCGTTCTTCTCTTCATTAAACTAGACATACCGAATTCCAGCAGCCGTTCCTTATATGCTTTAGCCTCCAGTCCCCTAATCATCTTTGTTGCTCTTCTCTGTATTCTTTCTAGAGTCTCGACATCTTTTTTACAATCCGGTGACCAAAACTGGATGCAGTATTCCAAGAGTGACCTTACCAAGGCATTGTAAAGTGGTATTAACACTTCTTGTGATCTTGATTCTATCCTTCTGTTAAGGCAGCCTAGCACTGTGTTGGCCTTTTTGGCATCTGCAGCACACTGCTGGCTCATATTTAAGTGATTGTCCACTAGGACTCCGAGGTCCCTCTCACAGTTACTACTATTGAGCAAGGTACTCCCTATACTATACCTGTACATTTGGTTTTTCTTACCTAAATGTAGAACCTTGCTTTTTTCACCATTGAATTTCATTTTGTTAGATAGTGCCCAGTGTTCAAGACTGTCCAGATCCTTCTGTATCTTAAGCCTGTCTTCTGGAGTGTTGGCTATTCCTGCCAGCTTGGTGTCGTCTGCAAATTTGATGAGTTCCCCATCTATCCCCTCGTCCAAATCGTTGATGAAGATGTTGAAGAGCACTGGGCCCAGAACAGAGCCCTGGGGCACCCCACTACATACTTCCCTCCATGTAGATGCAGTTCCATTGAGGACCACACGCTGAGTACGGCCGGTCAGCCAGCTTCGGATCCATCTGGTGGTTTTGCTGTCTACCCCACATTTTTCTATCTTCTCAAGTAGTAGGTTGTGATCTACTTTATCGAATGCCTTACTGAAGTCCAAATAAATTATATCCACAGCATTCCTCTGATCCACTAATTTTGTCACTTGGTCAAAGAATGCAATAAGATTTGTCTGGCATGATCTGTTTTTGACAAACCCATGTTGGGTTTTAGTAATGACTTTGTTTGCCTCTAGGTGTTCACTGATTTGTTGTTTGATTATCTTTTCCAGAATCTTCCCAGGTATTGAAGTCAGGCTGATAGGTCTGTAATTTCCTGGATCCATTTTTTTTTCCTTTTTTGAAGATGGGAACTATATCAGCTCTTTTCCAGTCCTCCGGTAGTTCCCCAGTGCTCCAGGATCTTTGAAAAATATAGTTCAGTGGTTCTGAGATCATATCTGCCAGTTCCTTGAGAACCTTGGGATGTAATCCATCTGGTCCTGGTGATTTGAACTCGTCTAGGCTGGACAGGTGCTCACTTACTATTTTCTTGCCTATCTTAACTTGTGTTTCTATTCTGTTTTTTATGGCACTATTTTTGATAGGTTGGTCTGTTTTTTCCCTTTGTGTAAAGACAGATGCAAAAAATGCGTTAAATAGTTCTGCTTTCTCCCTATTGCTTGTCACCTTCTTGCCACTTTCACCCACTAATGGACCAATCATTTCCTTCACTTTTTTCTTGTTAGTAATTGTTAGTGTTAGTAATGGTATATTCTTATACTCCAGCAAAAAAAAATTCCCCAAAATATACAACTATTAAAACCAAGAACAACAAAACAAAAATAAAAGAAGAAATAATGGTGCCGCAACCTCCCTTCTCTGACGTAATCCACCAGATTCTTATCTTACACTGACCTTACTTCATCCTAAATGGTTGGGATAAGTAGCAAGTCTCCAGAGGTTTAAGAGGATGACGGCCTATTGAATTTCAAGGGGGAGTGGGTCCAATGGGGCAGGAGCTGCACCAGAAAAAGCAGGCATCTGAGGACCCATAAAGTGGGAATCTTTCAGGGAACATACCTTTTTGCATGCCAATTATTATCTGCTCTGGTGGAACAAGCAGATATCCTCAAGGAGAGGAAGCCCTGCAAATACCCTGGTTCTTTCTCATGTAAGGTTTTGAAAGGTGAATTTCAGCAAAAATAATCAATAGAGCAAAGAAATTCACAGTATCTCTAAACTATGAGGCCTTTTAAAAAATCCCTTAAAATGTGACTCTTTCAACAGCCCTGGGGATCTCCTGGTAACAGGGCCCTGTGTGCTGGTTGCATGGTAGGTAGCATCTTGATCTTAAGGAAAATTAATTCATGAAGGAATTCATAACACAGAAACTATATCTGCAAAGTCTTTTTACCCTGTAGAAATGAGAAGATGAAGCAATATATTTCCATACTCTCTAGATTTGGCAAACAATTTTAAAGAAAGAATGAATTCAACATTGGTATCTATGGATGTTAAGTAGATTGATCTTTTATTATTTCTCTTTTCCCCCTCCTTTCTGTTCCTTTTAATGCCAACACAGTATGTTTTTTTTTCCTTTCAGAACCAGGACTATATTCTTTTTTTTGTTCATATGCTCTAACTGAGGAGGTAGAAGGAAAGAGATCTCCAAAACCCAAGCCTTGAATATTTTGCACTGGTGGACTTAGAGTGAGAGTCCTAGGGCTCACTGTGTGCAATTTAATAGCCTGACTTGCACACTGGCTAACCTCAATTGGACATCACAACCCTGGATGCACTGAACTAAGAGCTAAGGCAGGAAGCAATCCTTGAAAATGGGCAGCCAGTGGTTATGTACTGAGGCAAGCATGGCTGTGAGGAGTTTTGAGGAATGTGCAAATCTGACTGGAAGCTCAAAATGACAGACAATATCTGAAAAGAATTGGCACAGAATATTGGACACTATAAATTTCTTTTCCACCTGACAGAACCTTTGTCCTAACCTTTAGGCGTTTATGGGTTAGAACCTCTCTTTTTGGGAACCACTGCAGGGACCTTTTTTCTGCCGCCTTTATTAGTGTCTTCCCCTTCCTAAAACCTTGTTTCCCCATATCCTGGAGCCCCCATAGAAACGCCCATCATTTCTCCCTGACCAGATCACTTTTTAATCTTGTGCCAGTAAAAGTGTGTCATCCACACTCTTATGGCATAAAGGGGGGATTGTGGGAAGAATCCAGAGAAAGAAATATTTTGGGAAATATTAAAAAGGCAGAATATATTTCTCCAAAGGAATAATGGAGAAGATCTTTAAAAATCAGAAACTTCTCCCTCCCTCCCCCCAGCCAGAAAACTCAGCAGAAACCAGCTTTTTAGAAATGCAGATGTAATAATCCCAGTGGTGGGATTCAGCCAGTTCGCACCAGTTCAGCAGAACCGGTAGCTAATTTTTTGTTGCCCAGGCTCAGAACAGACTTCCAAAAGTGGCATCCACAAAGAGAACCCGTTCTTCACATATTTGAATCCCACCACTGAATAATCCATTCAGGAAGGTTGGGGCCAGAAAGCTAGAAGCTATGAAATTAGGAAGACAAAGACCCCTAAAATCTACGTACCTGTTATGTATTGGGCCTTGCTGAAGCCATTCAGCAAGGCTCAGAAAGTCTGCAGAAAGGCTGGGCCTTGCTGAGTCATTCAGCAAGGCCCAGGAAGACTGGAAACAGTTGCAGAGACCCGGACAGACCACATGTCTGCCCGGGACCATTGCAGAGACCCAGACAGACCACATGTCTGCCCGGGACCCAGACAGGCTGTCTCCAGCCTCGTGCACATGCGCGAGGTGGGAGAATAGCCTGCATTGATTGGCTGAGCATTCCCTGGCTAGGGAATATAAGAAGGAGTGGCCAGCATGGCCAGGTTGTTGTTCTTGTTCTTCTTGTTGTTGTTAGTAGCTGATTCCTGTTGTTTCTGTTCAATCTTCACTATGCTTCTGTTCAGTGCAAGTACCAAATAAAGAACATCTTTTTGCTTCAACTGCCTCGTCTTCATGTCTGTGTCGAGAACAGAACATTGGCGACAAAGGTGGGATGCGCCGCATCGGAAGACTGCTACGATGCTGCTAGGCCGACTCATCTAAAGGCCTGACAAGCGGAGAAGTTCGGCATCCGAAGGAAGCGACTGCCTGCCAGCATGAAGACGCTGGAGGCGAGCTCGGCTTCAAAAGGACCCCTTCTCATGCCCTGCGGAGAAATTTGGCGTCCAACGGAAGCGACTGCCTGCCAACATGCATACGCTGGAGGTGAGTTCAGCTTCAAAGGACCCCTTCTCACGTTTTGATGTGGAAGGAAGCAAGGAGAAGCCACCGCTTGCCGGTATGAAGATGCTGGAAGTGGGCTCGGCTGTGTGGGACCCCTTCTCTGAGAAGTACGGCGTCCAGGAGAAGCAACCACCTGCCAGTACGAATACGCTGGAGGTGGGCTTTTGGCTTCGTGGGACGCCTTCTCCGAGAAGTGCGGCGTCCTGGAGAACCAGCCGCCTACCAGTACGCAAACGCTGGAGGTGGGCTTGGCTTCGTGGAACTCCTTCTTCTTCCTTCCTTCTTCCTTGTGGCGAGAGACATGGATGAGGCTATCGGGTACAGCACTGTCCAACACTTCGCGATCAAGAACCCTCCAGCTGCAGTCCCCGTCCACTAAGAAGTCGTGCGAGAGGCCTCCGGAGATGAATCCGAGGACAGAGTTCAACCAGTGACGGCAAGAAGGCTGCAAGAGCGCAGAGGGCCACATCCCTTCGATGTTTCAGCTGTGGGGATCGCCACAGGAGAGCCGACTGCCGTTCTCCTTCTGCTGTTGCCAGGCATGTGGCAGGCAAGGCCACATCGCATCAGCGTGCTTGGTTCGCCCGATACACAAGCCCCCTAATGAGTTGCCTCTGAAAGGTACCATGGTCCCCAGCCAATTCAGGGTGGGCTTCTGCACGACCTGTAGGGGGGGTTTAAGACAAGGGGTTCACCGGTCCTTCACCGGCCTCTTAAGAAACAACTGCACATGATTGTTAAGTTGCAGGGAGTTCCCCTGGCTATGGAGCTGGACACAAGCTCCGCTCTTTCTACTATTGCTGCTGCCAACCTTAATACAGGTTGTTCCAGGAGAGGCTCACGAGTCCAGCTCAGGCCCTCCAAGTTTTCCTCCCTGACTCCAGGTTTCAAGAGTCAGTGTGCCGGGGAAGGCCATGCTAAATGTTCAGCATGAGGAATGCGATGGCCGCCATTCCACGGTCTATTCAGGCCAAAATTCTTTGCTGGGGTTGTTACTACTTACAAACAGTCCCCACGCACAAGCCTTGCTGGGGTTGTTACTACTAACAAACAGTCCCCACGCACAAGCCTTGCTGGGGTTGTTATTACCTACAAACAACCCCCCACACATCATATCTCATAGAGTGCTGAGATGCTCTATTTCCTTAGCAGCTTGTGATTATAACCTGGTTCACAAACCAGGCACTGAGATGGGCCACGCTGCTGGCCTGATTAGGTTACCTCTAAGGCAAATAGAGGCAGACCCTGCTCCTGCTGTAATCATTCTTTCTATTCAGGACTTACCTGAATCTGCCCTCAATGCTAGGGATGTGGCTGCTGAGACAGCCACTGATCACACGCTTGCACGCGTGCTGACATGTATGTTGTCAGGATGGCCTGACACGTGTCCTGGTACTAATTCCAGAGCTTCTGGCGCAGGAAGCACGAATTATCCACATTCAAGGGGTGCATCCTGTGGGGCAACCATGTACTCATTCCGGCCTCATTGAGGACTAGAGTCTTGCTCTCTCTTCATGAGGGACATCCAGAATGCCCCAGGCCTCTGTCTATAGGTGGGAGGAGACACTCACTCCTTGGTCCCGGGGCCACATAGATTATGCTGGGCCCTTTCAGGGGCAATTCTTCCTCCTCCGTGTGAATAGCCATTCCAAATGGCTAGAGGTTGTTCCTGTGTCTTCTACTACTACTGCCAGGACCATCCAGGTGCTCAGAGGAATCTTCGTTTCCCATGACCTTCCTGATGTTTTAGTTTCAGACAATGGTCCAAAATTACTTCTTCTGAGTTTCAGGCATTTCTCCAAGACAGCATGATCCAGCATGCCATATCTGCTTCCTTTTCATCCTGCCACGAACAGTCAGGCTGAACGCATGGTGCACACCACCAAAGACACATGCAAGAGAATCACTCAAGGACCCTGGCATCACAGGTTAGCTGATTTTCTTCTCACACACCGCACCACACCATGCATGACTACAGGAAGAGCCCAGCTGAATTCCGCTGGGATAGCAGACGCATTACGTAGCTGGACAGGCTGCACCCAGACCGGGTGGCTGCACAGGCAATCACGGCTGCAGGCACCTTTGGGACTCCAAGTGGTTTCATCAATAAAGGGGTTACCTTAACACTTGGTTGTATGTATCATGTTACTGTGAAAGGAAAACCATTTCCTGATTGTACCAAAGAGAATGCCTATGCTGTACAGGTGTAAGTTACTGAAAGAGTCACATCATTGAAGCCATGAGGAAAACAAGGGTTTCAGTATTGTAAAATGTATGATTCCAACTTAACCTGTATTATTGTGTACCAACCATTGCTAAGGCTACAGATGATACATCCTGCATGTAATCCTCATGTAAGCATTCCTGCACAATGTATACACTCTCCTCTTGCTCCTATGTTCAGGATGTGTAAGCGTGACACATCCTATGCATAGGGCGCTCGTTCAATGGGAGGAATCCAAGTCCGTTCCATCTTGTGGCTCATTCGATGCCACATCCACCAGTTATGCTGGCGGTTTTCCAGGGCACGGTTCCTCCCCTGGCTCCACTCTGGGGGGGGAGAGGAACCCCAATTATGATTATGATTGGGGGATCACAGTCTCCCCACGAGGGGGTATCGTCTACTGCTCCGCTGGGGGTCTTGCCACGGAAGGCTCCTGACTCTGGCAGCGGTCCCTGGCTAGGGACAGCTCCAGAGGAGAGGGGTCTTGCCATGGAGACAGCTCCTGCATCTGGCAGAGGTCCCTGGCTAGGGACAGCTCCAGATGGGAAAGATCCCTGGTTAGGGACAAATCCCCGTACATGGGCCACTCAGGCACTCCTGCTGCTGGTCTTGGGCTCAAGGGACAATGCTCCCAAGAGGAGTCCCAGGGAATTCCGGGGATATTCACCCCACCAAGGGACTGGGGGAACTCAACCCCCCCAAGGAACTCTGGTGTTGGGTCTAGCGGATCCAGCCAGTCAGCTGGCAGGGGGAACACCTGAGCTGTTTGAGGGAAAAGCCATGGGGTATTGTAACACCTGACAGGCACTTCAGGCACCTATGCCTATTGTAACACCTAACAGGCACTCAAGGCACTTATGCCTATGCATCACCGACCTCAAATAAGTAAAACTGTACTTAAACCCAGCCTGTGTCCACGCAGCAGGATGGGTTAAGAGTCCTCCAAGCAAGTACAGAAAACGGAGGCCTCTAAGGTGCCCCTATTGTAAGTAAAAAAGCTGAATGTATAAAGGCCGGCTGGCCGATGTTCTCTGCTGTGTATATAGTGTTAAACAATGTATTGTTTAATCCAAGAGGGGAGGGGTGTTATGTATTGGGCCTTGCTGAAGCCATTCAGCAAGGCTCAGAAAGTCTGCAGAAAGGGACTTCCGGTTCCGGTCGCAGCGCCCGCGGACGTGCAAGAAACTCGTTCTCTTGGCCGTCCGGTTTCCCCCCGCCGGTAGACCCTGGATAGGGTCTAAAGTCGCCCTGGAGGGGCGACTACCGTAGAGGAGGGCACTCGTTGATCGCGGAGGGAGCGGCAGCTCCCTCTGCGGTCCGAGAAAACCACCTTTGGGCCGACGGGGAAAAGATCAGCCAGTAACATGGCCAATCACTCAGCTGCTCCAGCCGAAAGTCACAGCAACATCTAAGCGAAAAGAACCACCGTGGAAGATCCGGGTGAGACCTTTCCTTCCCTCTTGTTAATTTACCTTTTTCCCTGCTAACAGCTTTAAGAACTATTTCCCTATTTTGAGAAAGCAGCGTTTGATTACTGGGGAAAACGGGCTTTGGAAAAATAATTACTGTTTTTTTTATTATTTTATTTTGTCTACATAAGCAGTTGGAACTCGGGCATCCGGGTTATTGTGACTTTCTCTTTTGGCTTGTTTATCTTCAGTTTAGGTGAAAATCCTTAGGGAGGGGGTGGAATGTTCTTTTTTTCTCCCCCCCTCCTGAACAGTACTGCCTAAAAAACTTTTTGCTCTCTGGGCGGACTTATGTAGATTCTTTTGGATACAATGCATCCTGGGACTTGGCATGAAGCCCAGAAACTATGACTGATACAATGTAACTTTCTCCATTTGAACTCCCACTCCTTGATTTTGGCGTGATGCCCAGACTGGATTACAACATAACAACTGACTGCCAGTTTTTATCTCTGTGCTGGACTTGACTATTGGTTTTTTTTTCTCTATCCTTCTTTGGAAATATATCTCTGTCTGCATTTTATATTTTATAATGCTGCAATCTATTCTTTAAGCTGAATTTCTTTAAAAAAAAAAGAAGATGGAATCCTACTCACAGATTAATTATGGACTTATATTAGAAAAAATCTTGGAAATGAGACTGGAACTTAAAGAACATATTAGATCGCTTAGTTTCAAGGAGGACTCAGAATTAAAAATTGAAGCTCAACCTTTGATTGACTATGATACACAATCAGATCTACAACTTAATGAGATGGATGGAATACATTTACAATCTATTGAATCTACTGAATTTATTGAAGAGGAAGAGGACACATCCTACATGATGGATTTCTTTGATGATCAAAGGCAGAACTCAACTAAAACATTTACAACTTTAAAAGCAACAGGATTGGACTTCCAAAAACGAGGCACAAAAAAACGTTGACAACATGACAGTACAGACAACACTGGATAAAAGAGAAAAAGAATATGATTGGACTCAATGGTGGGAAAAGGCCTTTAGCCAGTTACTAAGATGGGAGGATTTAGAGGCCCTGTTGTGGAAACCTACCTGGCACAAAAAGAAAGCTAGAATTAGATTTAAAAATAAGAGTTAAAATTTTATTTGATGGGTAAAAAGGGCTTCTGGACGTTGATTGAACTAATATTTTTGAGATTTTTAAGGTTACTTTGGTATGAGTCAACACTAGATTTAAATTATGGATTTGATTATGATTTGGAATGGCAATAAGAAAAAATGGAAAATTTATAATTAAAGGAGTTAGATTGAGATTGAGACTGGTGAAATATTATTGATATTTTTATTTATAAGAATTGAATGGTAATTAGTGAGGTATTAAATGGATTAAATTGAAACAATTGAGGAATCTTTTAGGGACGTGGACTGATCTATGAAAATATTGGATAGAATATATGAAATAGAATATAGTTGAGAAATATAAGATATAATAGTTATATTACTTGTTTATGATAGAAATAATTATTGTCCTATTATTATTATTATAATGTTATTATATTACTATGTCTAATGCAATAGTTTTAAAATATATAAATTCATGTTTATTTACATAATATGTATGTGAAATAGAATAAGAGATATAATTTGATTGAGAAGCATAAATTGAAATTGGAATAATAGATAGAGGTGAGAAACAATTTATATTTTAGGAATGCTCGAATTGTATACCATAAGAGGGAACTTTTAAAGTAGTAGTTTAAATCGTATATGTATGACTGTATTTTTTGTTGTGTTCTATGGAGTGCCCTATCTCCACGATGTGTTATAAGCACTTGGCTGTAAAACAAACAAAAACTAATAAAACTTGTTATGGAAGAAAGTCTGCAGAAAGGCTGGGCCTTGCTGAGTCATTCAGCAAGGCCCAGGAAGACTGGAAACAGTTGCAGAGACCCGGACAGACCACATGTCTGCCCGGGACCATTGCAGAGACCAGGACAGACCACATGTCTGCCCAGGACCCAGACAGGCTGTCTCCAGCCTCGTGCGCATGTGTGAGGTGGGAGAATAGCCTGCATTGATTGGCTGAGCATTCCCTGGCTAGGGAATATAAGAAGGAGTGGCCAGCATGGCCAGGTTGTTGTTCTTGTTGTTCTTGTTGTTGTTAGTAGCTGATTCCTGTTGTTTCTGTTCAATCTTCACTATGCTTCTGTTCAGTGCAAGTACCAAATAAAGAACATCTTTTTGCTTCAACTGCCTCGTCTTCATGTCTGTGTCGAGAACAGAACAGTACCCCACCCAAACTCTAAGCACAGGAAACAATAGGATTAACCCACCAATACCAAAAGGGCACATTCAGACTCAGGTCAAAGTATATGACACAGGAAATACAAAGCCTCAAACAGGAACAGGAAAGAACCTCAAAAGCCCAAGAAGGTATAAAAACCCACCACTCCCAGAAAGCTGGGGTCAGCTTTCCCAGAGTCACGCTTCTGTCTGGCTCTGCTCTTCAATAAACTCCAACCTTCATTCTAAAGCAGTCTCCATTTTGTTTATTCCCGGATTGGACTGGACCCTGATGAAGATTTTTCTTTCAACAGATCTAAAATAATTTCTCAAGTTACAAAGAATTCAGATGTTCCTAAGAAAGATAAATGTGGAAGGACACATCCAAACTGCCAAATAAAAGAGAGATTTCCTACGCAATCTACAACATCATTATTTCTACCTCATCCTTCAAAATATTTTTCCTATAAATCCCATTTAGGGAAGAAATTGGACACCATGAAAATTAAGAACTAAACAATAAAACGTACATTTGTCTTTAACATGCATATTGATCAAAGTTTCCCTATGGTGTCACTCACCTTCCTGAGTCGAGATGGTCCCCTGTGGACAAGGAATGCAGTTGTAGCAGCAAACTGGCTCTCCTTCTCGAGCCTGCTTGACAAATCCAGGATGGCATTTTTCCACACATTTAGACTGAGGCAAAGACTAAACAGAAAAAGAAGAAATGCCAAAGAAAATATGTTAGGACTCGTCATCCATGTAAGATGGAGGTAGACATGAACATTAGCCAAGTCATCTCTGGACTTCACTGTTGCAACCATTTCAATAGCTTAAGGTTTCTTTATGCCTTATTAAGTTTCCATTTCCTAAGTTAAGTTAAAGGTTTCGTTTATGCCTTTAAGTTTCCATTTCTTGAGTTAAGTTTCATTTCCTGGCAAAACCCACCCTTTACAACCTCCTGCTGTGACATAAGTGTACCAATAAAAGAGAAGCACGCAGATCCTTCTGGGCTCTCGTATGCTGACTCAACCTGAAGAAACATGTTGTCCGTGTGTTTCCTATCTACCAAACGCGAGGTCCGTTGGCCTAGGCTAACGTACGTCACTGGTCCATCCAGCAGGCGCTGGACCCCGGGATCGAATTCCCACAACTGGTGACCCCGACGTGATTTACTCCACGGCGTGTTCTCTGTCTAGGGAAGCGCTGCTCTGGCTCCTGTACTATGCACCTGGCAAAGGCTTGATCATCGTAAGTATTGGCACCCCAAATTCCAAAGTTCTGTCCAAGCATGTGGATGAACTTTCCTCTTTAGTCAGAAAGGCAAATTGTTTGCAAAAAGTTAACGGAACAACTGTCTATCCCCAGACCCTTCCTCTCAACCTGTGTCTATTGCGGAGGACGCTCCAAAGTCGGCACAGCCAAAGGAACCCCCCTCTTCACTATATCCTTCTCTCTGTCCTCCAAAACAGAAACAGGCAACCCTGTATCCTGTTCTGCAGAGTTTTGCAACCGCACTCAATGCTTCCGTTTCATCAAACTATTTTGAGGTAGACCAAACAATAAATTTTCAGAACAATTTAGAGATATAAATTAACTCAAACTGCACTCCTCTGCAATGCATTTTGAACAATTGGAATGTTTTGAAACTCTTTTGTAATCTGTTAAGTTTAACCCTGTCAGACAATGTCTGGTGGTGCTTTGTGTTGATGTGTGTGTTTTGTTTTATATATGTTTAACTCCTAGAACGTTACGCTTGGACTTGGAATGGTGAGAAAAATAGGAGATGGTTAAAGGGCCCTATAAAAACCACATGTTTGGTTGGAATCATCTCATGATTTTCTCGCTTCTTGCAGGACAAGCCATATGTCTAAATAAATGTTGTTTTAATGGTATTTGTGTATATATGTCTGTCTGTGTTGTTTTGTGTTATTTCCAAGACTTGGAAAAGGGTCAAAACCCTCTTTGATAACAACAAACAAAAAGGCCTTAATTAAAAATAAAAAGTTTGCTTGGAAAACGTATGTTGAAATATTTGTATGTGAAATGGTGTAAGCAAACAGAATGGAAGTGAATGAGTTAATTTGCTGGTGTAAATGTGTGTGTGTTAGCCCTCACCCCTCCACCCATCCCACGCTGTGAAAGGAACAGTAAAACTGTAGTTTTTATTGTTGTAATATGGGAACGCAATGGCATGAGTTTGCATGTGCAAAGTTTTATGGAAGAGGTATAAAAGAATTTATACATGTGAATGCATGTGAATTTTTTTGGTGGTGAGATTTTTGTAAAGTTTCTTTTTCTTTCCCCCCCCTCCTGCCTCTTTCGTTTTTCGCTGGCTGTATTGCTTTAAGAGCGAAGGACAGGCGAAAGGAGAGGGGGGGCAGCTGTTCGTTTTAACTATTTTTTTTCTTCTTCCTCTGCCTAGAAGTCTGGGTTGAGGAAGGGGGGTGGATGTGAAATTTGATGCCCACTCTTGCAGTTTCAGCTTGCTATTTTTTTACTCGAAAGAGGAGGCAGTAATTGTTGGGCAATTCTTTTGCAAATTTTTGAGTTTTAAATTGTTTAGTTAGACATATACATCCATCAATCAACAGAACTGACTCAGACTTGTTTTGCTTAGATTTGTAAATGTTTTCCCTATTTCATGAAAATTTGTTTCTTTTTAATGGAATTTGATCAAATTGGAACCTTTTTCATATCTGGGACATAAGATGTTAGCCTCTGCGGCCACATCTGAGCTGCCAAAACTCAATTTTCCAAACAACCCTACATTAGTACAATTGCAACAATATTTAGGAACACTTAATTGGGCACGATCTTATCTTTCTCTTACCACGGCTGTTCTTTCCCCCTTTTTCCAAGCTTTAGCTACACTCAAACACCCTGCTGACACTTTACATCTTACTGATGTTCATCACACCACTCTCCAACATATAAATTCAATACTGCAGACCACTTGGGTCGACCGTGTCTTGAACAACACACCTTTTTCCCTTGCGATTTTATCAACACCTTCTCTATTCACTGCCATTCTTGTTCAAATATTTGACAAAAAATTAAACTGGCATGGGCATATTTCATGTCATTTGCCCGCAGATCCTCGCTTACAACTTGTCAAGACAATCCCTATTTCCTTTTCTTCTCCTATTGCTCCTTCATCCCTTAAGGACTGTCTTACCATTTTTACTGATGGTTCAAAAACATATGGTGCTTGTACTTGGCAATACAATGGAACATGGCACAAAAAGCAAACTTCGCCTCAACAATCAGCTCAACAAGCAGAACTAGCTGCTCTTATTTTGGCTTTAAGCTCCTTTTCTTTACAACCTTTAAACATCATTACAGATAGCTTATATGTTTCCCATATCACTCACAACATTTTTGACTCTTATCTGTCTCCCTCCATTCCACCTGTCCTTATGAAACTCTTTCTTTCACTACAAACACTATTACATGATCGTGTCCATCCCTTATTTCTAGCACACATTCGAAGTCACCAACATTTACCAGGATTTCTTTCAGAAGGGAATCATATGGCCGACGAAGCCTGCAAACTTTTACCTGTTGTCATCAAAGTTCCACAGCCAGCTCCCATGACAGCGGGGGAAAGTCACAGCTATTTTCATCAAAATAAGAAGGCCTTAATGAAACAATTTGGCATAACACTGGCTGAAGCTACAGCCATAATTCAACAATGCCCTACCTGTAGCCTACAGTCTAAAGGTATCCCACAGGGCGTTAACCCTAGAGGCACTGAAGCCTGTGATACCTGGCAAATGGATGTAACTCAATATCCTCCATTTGCCCCGTGGAAATATCTACATGTTACAGTAGATACGTTCTCCGGATTTATTTTGGCAACCCCACAAAAAGGGGAAGCTGCAAAACAAGTGATTAATCACTGTATTCGTACCTTTACAGTGCTGGGATGTCCAAAAATATTAAAAACAGACAATGGCCCAGCTTATGTCAGCTCACAATTTTCACAGTTTTGTCATCACTGGTCCATTGTCCACAAATTTGGAATTCCTTTCAATAGCCAAGGGCAGGCTATTGTTGAGCGAGCAAATCAAACTTTAAAAAATGCATTAGATCGTTATATGGGGTCCAAGGGCTTATGCCCCCCAAACCTCCTGGCACTGCAAAACGTGTTAAATGTTTGTCTGTATACTCTCAATTTTCTAAATCTCACTGGCACTCCTTCTTTGTCTGCTGCGTCTCGACACTTTACTAAACCTGTTGTCCCAACTTCAAGACCACTTGTATACTACAGGCAGCTCCCGGATCCAACTTGGAAAGGTCCAGCCGAACTCATCACCTGGGGAAGAGGCTACGCTGCAGTTCAACTACCCGACAGAGTTTTGTGGGTCCCTGCTCGTTGTATTCGCCCATATTTCATCACTCCACACAACCCACCAACTCCATCGGATGTGCCATCATTGCCTTTGTGAGTGTGGATGTACATGCTGTTATTGGTGTAACAACTGCATATTGCACCATCCATATTGTCCAGGGGTCCAACACTTTTGCATCAATCATGTGGACCCTGCTTTTGATGACACTCTTGACAAGTTCCTTCCCCATGATGTCCACACTGCACCTTCCCATGATGACAAAGCACCTGAGAATTCCTCTAAATTTTCATAAAGGCCTATATTGTGGTCCTGTTTTTTCTTTTCTTGATCTCAATACTACTGCCCTTTTCCATTGTTATGACCGAGGTCAATCCTTTTGTCCCTTTGTGTTTTCTCAGTATCCTAATCGTGGCATTCCTCTTCCACCATCTCCCTCTATTTCCCTCACCTATGCTCATTACCCTTGTCACATAACTCTTGCTATTCTTGTGACCCCTGAGACTACGGGGCGCTATTATGTGTCTGGATTTTCATCCTATGGTACTTATACTACACATTCTTTTGAACTCGCATCAGTGGCGAGCTATGCAAAACCTCCTTTGTCTCCTCGTTTACTTGCCTACAACTTTGTTCCTCATCCCCGCTCCTTCCTAGACCTGGCCGCCCGTACTTTTACCTCACCTCACTTACAACACTTTCATTCCACAAAGCAACCTCGCTCACACCAACGCATCATTCATTCTCGACGACGGCGATCTCCTGATCCTAATCCTCATCGACCTCTCAACTACACATGGACTGTTCGTGACTTTGAAAATCAGGTATTATTCCAAATCTCCAAATACACAATATGGCCCTGGTTCCCTATCTTACATTTTGACTTTGCCGAAATGGGTACCGGGGTCAACAAATTTGCTTCAAAATTTCTCCAAACTAACAAATGGGACAAACAAGGTTCGTGCACACCTTCTCCACTAGAAGCAACATGGTGGGACCTGTATTTTTGTCCCGAACCAAAGACACCTGAGGAAAAATATCAATGTGGCACTTTATTGGATAAATACTGTGCCTCATGGTCTTGTGTTTCTACGGGCGCTATATCCTGGACTGCCCCTCGCTCAAATGATTATATCGCCATTACCCGTAGTAATGACAAACCCCCTTCTCCTCCCTGCCCTTCAAATTTGCATTGTTGTGGTGAGCGGAAAAATCCAATGAACATTACCTTCACATCCCAAGGAAAGACTTTGACTGCAGAGCAATGGGCTGTCGGATATTCTTGGGGCGGTAGAGAATGGAGCGGTTCTGGAGACGATGGCCGAGTTTTTTCCATTCGTCTCACAATCCAGTCACCACATTCCCCCCCTATTGGTCCCAACAAGAGTATTCAATCTGTTTTTTTTTACAGTCCGTTGTACATAATATGCCTAATCCCTTGATTAACCTTGTCAATGCTTCTTCCTTTTTGCTAAAAAATGCTGTTAATTCTTCTTCCCAAACCGACCACTGTTGGCTCTGTTTATCAGCCACTCCACCCTTTTATGACGCTGTTGGCTCTATCGAACCTATTAAGAATGCTACAAAAGATGACTCCTGCAGATGGAACTCAACGTCTATTACTATTACTTCTATTATGGGACATGGTTGTTGCTTGGGAAACATTCCTGCAAATTATTCTCAATATTGTGCTAATATCACCACTGGCAAATACCAATGTGATGTTTGGCTCACCCAGAAAAGATCGGGCAGTGTAAATACGGCAGGTTATAACTCTCTTTTTACCTTGAGTAATGGTAATATCTCTGCCAGCTTAAAGGGCCAATTCTTCATCCCCGGCAACAACTCCATCTGGGCTTGCTCTACAGGTGCCACAGCCTGTGTATCAGGGGATGTCCTTATACAACAAAAAGCCTTTTGTATTCAGGTACGCTTAGTCCCTAGAATCACTTATTATTCCCCCTCTGATTTTGTTTCCCTTATGGAACCACCGGAATACCACCTACGTGCAAAACGTGAATTTGTTACAGCCCTAACCCTTTCAGTTCTTTTAGGATTAGGTGCTGCAGGAGCAGCTACTGGAGCTGCGGCTTTGGTTGTTAATCAACAACAAATACAAAAACTTAGTCTAGAAATAGATGATGATCTTTCCCGCATTGAGACTTCAATTTCTGCCCTTCAAACTTCTTTGTCATCTCTTGCTGAAGTAGCTTTGCAGAATAGGCGTGCCCTCGACCTTTTATTTTTAAAGGAAGGTGGAACATGTGTAGCCTTAAAAGAAGAATGTTGTTTTTATTCTGATCAATCTGGCATTGTGCGCAATTCTATGAATGAGTTACGCAAACGATTAAAAGACAGGGAACAGGAAAGGTTTTCCCAACAATCCTGGTATCAAAGCATGTTTAATTTTTCTCCCTGGATTACTACATTGCTTTCTGCTATTTTAGGACCTTGTATAATTATGCTTATATTATGTATGATTGGCCCATGTGTTTTTTCACGCCTTTTGCAATTTCTCAAGGATCGTTTGAATGGTTTGGATTCTAATCTTTCTAAGATTAATGTTATGCTTGCCTCAAACAATATATATGAACCCTTGAAACCCAAATTCCACCCCTCTGAAAAGGTTGCCCTACTGACACTGTCTGACATGGACTCCAACTGCTCCGATACTGAATCAGACTTAGCCATGGTGGCTCTTGCCTCCAAGCAAGAATCTCGCATTCTTATGGAGTTGCCCTCTTCTGTTTCGGAGGATGCAGATGATGGCTACGAGTAGGATAGAGATTGAACTTTAAAAAATAAAAACAGTGGAGATGTTGCAACCATTTCAATAGCTTAAGGTTTCTTTATGCCTTATTAAGTTTCCATTACCTAAGTTAAGTTAAAGGTTTCGTTTATGCCTTTAAGTTTCCATTTCTTGAGTTAAGTTTCATTTCCTGGCAAAACCCACCCTTTACAACCTCCTGCTGTGACGTAAGTGTACCAATAAAAGAGAAGCACGCAGATCCTTCTGGGCTCTCGTATGCTGACTCAACCTGAAGAAACATGTTGTCCGTGTGTTTCCTATCTACCAAACGCGAGGTCCGTTGGCCTAGGCTAACGTACGTCACTGGTCCGTCCAGCAGGCGCTGGACCCCGGGATCGAATTCCCACACTTCACATAGGCAGATATGAAATCTCTGACCACTTCCAAATGGTGGTAGGAGGTACAATTGCAGGAAGATGCTTCGTTCAGTTCCTCCCTTTTTCTTCTGATTTATTGGATTACAATAAAGTAGCTTTCTACTTAACAAAGTCTGGATGGATGAAGTTGAGAAAAGATTTAACCAATAAGTGGCAACCGGTGGGTTCCTCCTCATAGTGGAATTAACATGCATTCCTCCATTCTTCATAAATGCTTGATTTTAAAATATCCACAAATATTAAATGTTAGAGTGAAGTTTATTGTAAAATATATATTAATTTTTCATTTCATTGGATTTATTAAACTAGAATAAAACTGTGAGGAAGAAAGAAACTTTTGACCAGTAGGATCTGGAAAGGTTTCTTCTGGAGTACATAAAACATTGCAAAGCTTCTTCCCTTTGAAAGCAGTCCAAAATTATCTCCGGTTAAGATAAAAAGGGAATTTTTCTTTCAAATAACGGCTATCAACCTTAAAAATGTTCTTTATTTGTATATATATTTGTTCAGTTTATATGTCAACCATGCTGGTGAACTAAAACTAAAACTGGCTGACTAGTTTCTAAAACTATAGTGAGGTGAGATGGAGGTGAGGTCATGAGAACGTGTCCCTCAAAAAGGGTGAGTCAGGCATTTTTTGATGCACCACATGGGTCATGAGTGTGAGCCTTATGTGTGAAAGGGATATTCAACACAAGATATCCAACACAAGGTCCTTTCTGTTGAGAGAATACAATTAGGTGACACAATCTGACAGGGAAATACACTCTCATATTTATTATTAGTTTGATTTGTAGCCTCTCAGTGTGTCCTAAGGGAGCTAACAATCAAGATAAACAGTTGCATTCAAGGGATTTTCAGATGAAGTGCACTCTTACAAGCCAATGCCCAAATCAACGTAATATTTCCCTCAAATTGTCCCTTATTATTTCTGATATCAAGATTTTTTTTGCACCAAAGCGATGCTTTAGTACTTCAGTTTTCAAGCCATTATCATGGTGAGATGGGCAGCAAATAAATTTAATCAATCAATTCCTAAATGAGCTCACATCAGATCAGTCATTATTATTTCAGTTGAAGTGAAAGCCTTGGACCTCCTTCCTAAATTCCATTATCCCAGTGAGGTTAGAGAGAGGCAGCTATAAGCATGTTCTCAGCTCATTAAAAACATCCCAAACTATGAGCCTGAAGTTTTGGGAGACCTCTGACTCCAATCAATGCAAGATGAAGCTTATTTAACAATTGGACCAACAGGACCTTCATCCAGTCTTGATTCCATTTCATTGGATTCAGTCCAAATCTGAACTGAGCGGCTGGTCAACAGAATTGCCTTCATCTTCGATATTTGAAGACAAAAAACTAGTGAACCTGAAGCTATTAACACCAAAATCTCCAGCATATGAGGCCTTGTCTCACCAGTTTTATGGTGATACTAAACTGCCAAAGGGACACTAAATGGCAATGATTTGTGTCCTAAATAATAAACACCCCATATTTACAACAGGATTCAGCATGACAACATCAGAAGGGAAACCTTGGTCAATAGAACTGAAGCATGCTTATCTGCCTAAGAAAATTATAGAGGATTTACTCCACACATTCAATTCTCAGGGAAGGTTACCCACTTTTTTGACTGGGTTTAGCCCACTTGAAAAGGCTTTGAAAAAATGAGAAAAGACATCAATATTTTTCCTACCTTGTTGAGCAACTTTAGCTGTGACAAAGCATCTTGGTTGATTGTAAGTCTCTGTCTTTCAAAACTCCCCAATTGCTTGTTGATGGGATCCTCCTTGGGGAGAACCACCCTACTAATGATCTGCAGATCTGCTGCTATGTCTCCATTCTGATCCAAGTACACTTTCAGCAGGGAAAGATTGTACAATTCCCTCTTCTTTAGAAATGGATGGAACTAGAATGGAAACATCCAAGAATTTAAAAGCAGAAATCTTGGTTTCTTATCTCCTATCACTTTTTACATTTGAATCTTTCTTCTATGGTTGTTTAACTTGCAAATATTGTGAGTTGGGAGAACAAGTCTTCAAAATTAAAGTACAAAGATTCAGCAATATTTCTAAATCATGTAGTATACTGATAAAATGTAATTGACAAAATTTGTGAATCATATATAACAATCAAGCAAAGGTCATCAATCAATACACAAATAACTAGAGTATTCATAAACTCCTTTCAAACAATAGGGTGATTACCTATTGGGTGAAAGCAAGGATTTGTTAAGAAGAAAGTTGCAAGGCTAATCTTCATTCAGGTAGAGGAGATAGGAAAAGTGACCAGATGAAGTAATTCTACTTTATTGTAAGGCTATATTAACAAAATCTTGCAGTGTAAAAGTATAAATCTTTCACCATCTCTTTTGACAGTCAAAAAATTTAGGGAGGACTTTTTCTGAGTTTCTTTCTCTGCCGATTACACAGCTGTGGGTTGCCCCCCCCCCCAAAAAAACCCATCTTATCTGATCCTTCCCTGCATCTCTTTTTTTGGTACTCGAACTCATTCACACCTATCATTATACTTCCTTAACAGATTGTGTGAATGCTGGTGGTATAACTTGTTTTTAGCAAAGAATTAACAAAATGCTTTATTATGTGATGAATGGGGATTTAGTTAATTAAGTGCTGGATAGTATGAGATAATTAAGTGGATACAACTGTCTCAAAAATTATACTCAAATAAATATTAATATTACTGATAAAATTGGGGAGTTACGAAAAACAATTAGACCTTGGTCATCTTCTATATTTTCATTAATAAAGGAAGTAGATAAATCACGATTTTCTGATGCAAAAATTATAATAACACTTAGATAAAATTATTTTGGTCTCTTTTAAAAGTTTCTACCTTCTCTCAGGTCCCTATAGATCCCTGTCAGGATGCTTCAATCCTGATGGGAGGGGGAATCTTTGGAGCTCTCCTGTGAGGTGTTTAACTTTGCTTTGTTGACTCGGTTCCACTGCCCGAGGTCATCTGCCGCACCTCACCAAGGAAGAGATGCCTGGGAACATCTTACCATAGTTTCCGTCTGGAGTTCTCACAACCTCTTTGCACCTCTGGATTGGCTCCTATGGACTGGGCAGTTGGGAGGGATTTTGAACAATGGGGTTTATTTCATCCGGGAACTTCAGATTCTGCCTGCCTTCTCTTGTTGTCACTGACTCTCAATAAAAGTTCCTTTTGAAACTATGCCAGTTTCAAGAGTTCTGCTTTCTTCAGAGATTCAGCTGAGGCAGGGCCTTACAGCTTCCAAAAAATAAAAATATGATTTTGTGTTAGAGAGAGGTACATGAGTAAAATTCAATAGGAAGCTAACTAATTGTTAGCATGCAAGACTTGATACATGATTATATGAATGTAATGAATGGCAGCTATAATCTGTATCAATATTTCATTTGTAGTTTTTTTCACATTATTCTATGTGTAGAATGGTTTCCGATTATCATAAAATACTAATATTGTAATATTAATATAATAATAATAATAATAATAATAATAATAATAATAATAATAATAATAATAATAATAGTAATAGTAATAGTAATAATAATAATAATAATAATAATAATAATAATAATAATAATAATAATAATAATAATAATAATAATAATAATAATAATAATAATAATAATAATAATAATAATAATAATAATAATAATAATAATAAAGTTGGGAGGGATCTTGGAGGTGATCGAGTCCAACCCCCTGCTCAGGCAGGAAACCCTACACCATTTCAGACAAATGGCTGTCCAGTCTCTTCTTAAAAACTACCAGTGTTGGAGCATTCACCGCTTCTAGAGGCAGGTTGTTCCATTGGTTAATTGTTCTAACTGTCAGGAAGTTTCTTCTTAGTTCTAGGTTGCTTCTCTCCTGGATTAGTTTCCATCCGTTGCCTCTTGTCCTGACTTCAGCTACGGATCCATCTGGTGGTGATGCTGTCTAACCCACCTTTTTCTATCTTATCGAATAGTAGATTGTGATCTACTTTATCAAATGCCTTACTGAAGTCCAAGTAAATTATATCCACAGCATTCCTCTGATCCACTAATTTTGTTACTTGGTCAAAGAATGCAATAAGGTTTGTCTGGCATGATCTGTTTTTGACAAACCCATGTAGGCTTTTAGTAGTGATTTTGTTTGCCTCTAGGTGTTCGCTGATTCGTTGTTTGATTATCTTTTCCAGAATCTTCCCAGGTATTGAGGTCAGGCTGATAGGTCTGTAATTTCCTGGATCCATTTTTTCCCCCTTTTTTGAAGATGGGAACTACATCAGCTCTTTTCCAGTCCTCTGCTAGTTCCCCAGTGCTCCAAGATCTTTGAAAAATATAGTTCAGTGGTTCTGAGATCACATCTGCCAGTTCCTTGACAACCTTGGGATGTAATCCATCTGGTCCTGGTGATTTGAACTCGTCTAGGCTGGACAGGTGCTCACTTACTATTTTCTTGCCTATCTTAAGTTGTGTTTCTATTCTGTTTTTTATGGCACTATTTTTGATAGATTGGTCTGTTTTTTCCCCTTGTGTAAAGACAGATGCAAAAAATGAGTTAAATAGTTCTGCTTTCTCCCTATTAGTTGTCACCTTCTTGCCACTTTCACCCACTAATGGACCAATCATTTCCTTCACTTTTTTCTTGTTTTTTACATGTTGAAAGAAGCTTTTTTTGTTATTTTTGACTTTGGTCCCAAGCCTTAGTTCATTATGAGCCTTAGCTTTCCTCACTTTATCTTTGCAGGCTCAGGCTATTATTTGATATTCTGACTTAGTTATGTGCCTCTCTTTCCACTTTCTATACTTGTCCTTTTTATCTTTCAGAGAGTTCTTTATGGAGCCATGCTGGTTTCTTTTGAGAGCTGTTATTTTTCCTCTTTGTTGGTATTGTGCTAGACTGGGCTTCTATTATCTCGCTTTTCAAAATTTCCCAAGCTTCTAGAGTTGTTTTCCCCTGAAGGATTTTCATCCATGGAATCCTTCCCAAGCCCTCTCTAAGTTTATTGAAATTAGCTCTCTTGAAATCTAAGACTCTAGTTTGACTGTGTTCTATTGCTTGTGCTTCCATAATGTTGAATTCCAATAATAAAAATTCCAATGCACAAAATTTTCACCAGCTTTAGTCAAGGACAAAGAAGGTGAGGAAGAGATCAAAGGAGCTGCTTTAAGCCTTGAGGAAAGACATCAAGCAGAAGAGCCGTGTTGGAATAGAATAGAATAGAAGTAGAAGTAGAAGTAGAAGTAGAAGTAGAAGTAGAATAGAATAGAATAGAATAGAATAGAATAGAATAGAATAGAATAGAATAGAATAGAATAGAATAGAATAGAATAGAATAGAATAGAATAGAATAGAATAGAGCTGGAAGGGACCTTGGAGGTCTTCTAGTCCAGCCCCCTTCTCAAGCAGGAGAACCTATACCATCTCAGACAAGTGACTGTCTAGTCTCTTCTTAAAAATCTCCAGTAATGGAGCGCCCACGATTTCTGAAGGCAAGCTGCTCACTGTTAGGAAGTTTCTCCTTAATTTCAAGTTGTTTCTCTCTTTGATCAGTTTCCAACCATTGTTTCTTGTCCTAGTTTACAGGGCGCTTAAAATGAGAAAAAGTCTTGGAACCTTTTTTTGAATATATAAAAGTCTTGGTTGTTGAAGGGAGGATGCAGCACTCTTCCAATAAGTAGGAGATGTTGTACAGAAACTTAAGATCTTAAACCACAAAGCCCAGAGAGCACAAAAAACCCTAAAAAGGAATTTAGTTTGATGGATCCTTGTTGGGACCCCATACCTTCCACAGCTGCAGCCTTGGAGCCCCCAACCTGTCTTCACCCTTCTTCCTTCTGCTCTGGGGTTTGGATGCATCACTTAAGGCGTGGGCCAGAATCTTAATGACACTGTAAGTAACACGGCCATTTGCGACCCGCATCCTATTCTTTTTCTCTTGGGTCTCCAGTGGTGCTTTCTGGGTGCATCTTCTCCATCCTTTGATAGAAAAGGGGTGTTTTGAAACAGAACAGTGAAAATACTCAGCTTGAAATTCAGGTTCCACAAAGAAATCTGTTTTATAGGCATTATTGTTTTTCCAACTCTTTTTCCACTGAAAGGGAAAGCTCCAAATACTATGGATGTGCTTGAGAAGTCTATTCTTTTTCACAAAAAATACTCCAACCAATGTCATGATCCAGACTTTCCCTTCAATGGGTCCTGGCAAACCTTCAAGTGCTGAATGGAAGGGAAGAATTCTGTCCCAAGGAGAATCAAATTCTATCAAGTGAACAAAGATGTTGACTTGTCTCCATTTAGAGAGGGCATCCCTGAGGAATGCGGTATGTCCAGTTGTTGAGAATTGTTGTGATATAACAACACAAATTCTATTCTTGACAAGCGTAAGAGTAAAGGTTCTCATGAAATTCTCTCCCTTGTCTGTGTCTGGAGCAAAGAGACCAATCAGGGTCCATCCAAAATGAAGGAGCAGTTGGACAATTCCTGGATACTGGATCCCTTCTTTGGGGACCATCAGATGGAAAAAAGGGAATTGACTTTTATCACTCAGAGCCTCTGAAGCGATTCTATTAGTGATCTGAAAAAACAATGAAGAATTCTGTGTTATATTTGGGATCCTACCAAGTACGAACTTTTAGCTTTTAATGAATCCAACTTTTTTATCATGCACATATTAGAACATTTCCTGTTGATTAGTCATTAGGCCATATCAAGATACAGAATATAAAACACAGAACATTAACAAGATTGCCTGTAAAAACAGAATTTAGAAAAATAAGTACAATAGAATAAGCATAAAGAACGAAAATAGTATTTCTTTATAACCCCCGAATTTATCACAATCAGACCATAATATCCTTCCGAAAAGGACTTTATTATATATAATTTTTGAATTCTGAGCACAGAGGAAATATTTTTTTAAAAAAATACTAGGATCCCAATAGATTTTTTCTCTAAAGTGCAATCCAAGATATTGATCTCCCTCTTCCTTAAATAATTGACATTCAAAATAATAGATGTATTACATCTTCTATTTCTGGAGCTCCACAAATTACCAGTATATTCATTGTAAGGAGTTTGGAAGATTTAACTCAATACTTGGAAGGTACATTTGTAGCCGATACCTTTCAGTGTGCCAACCTTACTGAAGATGGCCCTACTTTTCTCTATTTTAACCATCTTGATTTCTTTGTGCAGCATTTTTTTAGGTTTTTCTCACGTGGCAAAAAAGACAGGGAGATGACAGTTCCTAATATAAAATCAAGCAAGTTTTAAATGAAATTTGTTTGTTCTAATAGCGTTTGGGGACTCTTATTTTTTTAATGAAGAGAAGGATGAGGGGTGACATGATAGCAGTGTTCCAATATCTCAGGGGCTGCCCCAAAGAAGAGGGAATCAAGCTATTCTCCAAAGCACCTGAAGGCAGGAGAAGTAACAGATGGAAACTAACTAAGGAGAGAAGCAACCTAGAACTAAGGAGGAATTTCCTGACAGTTGGAACTATTAACAAGTGGAACAATCTGCCTCCAGAAGCTGTGAATGCTCCAACATTGGAAGTTTTTAAGCAGAGACTGGACAGCCATTTGTCTGAAATGGTATAGGGTTTCCTGCCTGAGCAAGGGGTTGGACTAGATGACATTATTATTATTATTATTATTATTATTATTATTATTATTATTATTATTATTATTATTATTATTATTATTATTATTATTATTATTATTATTATTATTATTATTATTATTGTTGTTGTTGTTGTTGTTGTTGTTGTTGTTGTTGTTGTTGTTATTGTTATTGTTGTTGTTGTTGTTGTCGTTGTCGTTGTCGTTGTCGTTGTTATTGATACCATCCATACCATTAATTTTATTAAAAATAATTATATGCCCTAATTTTATAAATTGTATAAATTCCCAAATCTGCTCTTAGGGCAGCAGCTGACGTCCTTTTATCCACCCTCAAGATACTTCTCAGATGATGTGATCGGATTTGTTCTAGTAGTGATATAAATTGAATCCCAAATTTCAGCTCAATATAAGTGCATAATGGTAACGTTGGTATTTTGTATTTAATAATTCAGTCTAAGGAAGCCCCACACCTATAATTTTTTTTAAAAAAATTAACAGTGCATTCACTTGTGCCTTCTAAATGAGCTCCTTTGATTTTGAGGGAGCCCAGATCCAGTCACAGAGAAAAGTTCCCCCAGGTAAGGAAAGGTGTGAACTTGCTCTGTTGCCTCCTCGTCGATTAGCCCTATATGGCAATGCTATCATTTTCCAAAGACCTTAACTTTTGACTTTGACTCATCCATAATCAGATAATTATTATGAGAATAGGAGCCAAGTTCTTTAACAACACATACAACCCAAATATCATATTGGCAACACCTTTGTCTTACCGTTTGATACATATCAATCCTATTTCTTATGGCTCCATAAGAGCCCCAAACACACTCTCAAACAAATGAACAAAAATGGGATGGAAGGGACCATGGAGGTTTTGTAGTCCAACCCCCTGCCCATAGCAAGGGATCCTATACCAATGCAGACAAAATGAATGTCCAGCCTGTTTTTGAAAATCTCCATTAATGGAGCACCCACAACTTCATGAGGCAAGCCATTCCACTGATTTATTGTTCTCACTGTTAGTGCTTGTAGAAAGGGCTTTGATCAGCATCAACATTCTGAGCTGCATTTGAAGAGCAGTCAGTTTCTTCCATTATATTTCTTTGTTTACTGGGTCAAATGCTATAAAGGAAGCAAACCATTATTTCCTCTGACTGATATTTTTATAGTTAGATGGTTCAAGACAAAAGAATTGTCAATAGTGGATCACATCTGCCTAAAGACTGCTTATTCTTTCACAAGGAATGCACTTTTTATCCACCTACTATCAGTGGAGGTTTGCATATATTTTAGTCACAATATCTGTTAGAGAATTGTATTTGCTAGGGTCCTTTTTAGTCCCTTTTTTATACATAGGAATTAAAATTGCCATCTTTGATCCAAATGGGTATGGCGGTTATTATTTACTGTATATGTGTAAATGTATCTGTCAATGGAGGGTCCCACCAGTCGGGATATTTCTTCAATTGTTCAGCTGGTAGAAAATCCTCTCCAGAGGCCATATTGCTCTTCAAACCTTTTATGATGAATTTGATCATGAGAATTTTAGGGCAAAAAATAGCTGATACATTGCCTAACATATCTGTAGATTTTTAATAAAACGGTTGGTTAATGTTAGTGCCCCTAAAGGTTCATAATACATATATGTTTTATCATCAGTAGGAAAGGTAATCCTGTAGAACTCTGTTTAAAAATCTGAGATTTGTTCAAGATTGAGGATATCTTTATTTTGGCTAAGACCATATAAAAAATTGTGAGTTTTCCATCAGTACTGCACATTCCTATTGTACGGAAGATTCTTTGATTGGACACAGAGCCTCTCCTCGCCTTCACAAGTGTGCAGCAGAAGCCTCTAAACAATTTGGATGATGTCATGAAAGGACAGGTCTCTTTTGATCCTTGCTTCGTCCCGACTGCATATCCCAATCCTTATTTATAACACTTACAAATGCCATGGTGAAATGATTATTTGCAGCAGAACCAGTTCTTAAACACCGTGATCCTGAGGAACCTTTCATCATCCAAGCTGATGCTAGTGATGTTCTGATGGGCACAGTCCTCCTAGAAAAAAACCTTAGGGGGGGATCTGCAGCCCTGCGCCTACACTTCCTGAAAACTTTTGGAAACAGAGAGGACATGGGTTGTTTGGGAGAAAGAGGCTTTTGCGGTGAGATGGGTGTTATTAACTTGGCGCCATTTCTTGGAAGGGAATAAAGTGCCTTTCGAAGTATAGAGTGATCATTATTATTATTCAAAATAATCTTGAATTACCTAGAGAAGACACGATTGGATCTATCGCTTACACACCAACACCCCACTCACTTTCCCGAAAGGGAAGGAGAAACACAAACCTGTGGGATTTTGTAGAGGTCTCCTAATGTTGACATCTGGATGAAGCTGTCTCTGCTAGCTGCATCAACAAGAGCCAAAAGCTTCTCCTTCTTTCCACAGCTGTAGTTGGGAACATTGGCTTCTCCAGTAGATAGCATGTCCAGCAAGGCATCTGAAGTGCCGAGGGTGTTATCATAGTTGTCATGGATGTTGTAGCCAAGTGTGAGATTGTGCAGGAGCTGGGGATTCTCCCTCACCAGTTCAATATTGCAAATCATGCGTAGTATGAAAAACTTTCCATAGGATAAACTAGTGTAAAACCATGATCATGTTAACATTAGCATCATCAACAGCAACAACAAAAAAATACTTTTTCTCCATTTAATCATCTTTTTTCTCTACAAACTAGCTGAAACATAAGCCAATATCGATCCAAAACTATAGGCAAATGATAGTCACCGATCACCCTTTAATATTGTTAGTGTTGAGGATGGGGATAGTCCTCAAAAATGTTTAACAAATCAGAAACATATAATGATTTTTAGCAGTACCAATATTCATAGCCGAGAATAATTCAGTCATTAAAGAAGGACAACCATTAAAGGAAGGAGATTTTTGATAAGTGACCCAGAGTAGTTGTTCTAAAAACACGTCATCTTCTATTCCTTTAAAAATCAGACATTGCATATCGATCGGTTATAAAAATATGGAAATGGTTGGGCAGAGGAAATTAGAACCATTTCAATCATTACTTTCAACCAAAGTCAGTATTCCAGTCATGAATTGAGGATTGAACAGAGAGAGGAAAATAATTCTTTTTTTTTATTATAATATTTTATTAATTTTTCAATTTTACATTTTAGTATTTAAAAAGCAAAATGGTGACTGGGTTAATCAATAGTTCAATAACAAAATCTTTAGTGCAAATTTCAGGTTACAACATCAGATATTTCTTCTCTTTTTCCCTTAACATTTACTATCTCGTATTCAAACTAGAACATTTCTAATTATATCGACTCAATAAATACATTTATCTATAAATTTTTAGCTTATACATATCTTAATTACATTCAATCTTCATAAACAATTCATATCCTGTTATTAATTTTTACATAATTTTTAATTGCTCATCAATATTCCAATTTAACCTTTGATATCCATAATTTCCAGACTTTGGGTAACCAAGATTTCCCTTATCTCACTTCATAACAAACTATAATGTCCAAAATACACATTTTATCTATTTAAATGTAATCTTGTTCTATTTCCTAAAAGTGATCTATTTCCCACCATATTAAGTCATCTACTTAATAATATATCCCCTTTAATAATCAAAACCATTATATATATTGCCTGGGTTAATCAATAAATCAAACATATTCATGATAATTAATTTTCTTTTCCCTTTTAGATCTAATTTTCCAATATTAGACAAATCAAACCATTATTTTCAACTGATTTCCAGCTATTTTAAATCTAATAATCAGAATTCCCCTTATCTCAACATCTCCCTTTAACCCTCTAATTGACAATACAAAATCCCCTCTAATGAATCAAAACCCCAATTTTTTCAACCTTATTCTAGCTTTATTCCTTTGCCAACTAGGCTTCCATATCAGCGCTTTTAGATCATCAAATAAATCTCCCTCTCTTCTTATATATGCTATTTGAATTAAAGGAGACCATTTGATTGCCAGTTTTCTGGAAGGACTAGCCCATTTGTATTCGTTAGATTGTCGCCCTGTTATTCCAGTCCCCCATGTTTGCTCTGATATATTTGTCTTCAATTCAATCTGTTCTTCTTTCTCAAATTTCTTCTGATTTGTATAAGAAAGTCATTTCCATTTTCAGTGTTGTCACTTCCTTGTCTGGGTTTTCAATCAGCTGTACTTGTTGGTCAATTGAGTCCTCTGTTTGAATATTTGATTGTTCCACTTCCTCTGTTATCTTCTGCATTGTTGGTTCTTTAGTTGTAGTCAAAGTTTGGCTTTGTGCATCTAAGCTGGCGTCTTGATCTTTTATTTTAGGTCTCATTTTATCACAAGCTGAAATAAGAGTTTCATGTATTGCTTTCAACATAGAAAGAATCTTTTCCTGGTCTTCATCCATCTCTTTCATGTATTTGTAAATAGTCTTTCTAGTAAAAGTTGTTTGTTAAGCAAAAGTCAGTAAAGGTTTACATTCACAGTTCAAGCAGACCAATTTTACTGCCCAGCTGTTCTCTTACAATTGGGTCTCTCACAGATGGTGCCAAGGTCAGGAAAGTCTTATCTATGTTCTGAGCTTTGAGCCAACTCTCTGTTTAGAAAATAACAAATTGCCATACCAAGCTTCACCACAAGATGTCACTGGTGCCATTTAAGATTTTTTTAAGTCCCGAATTTTTCTAATTCTTTTTCCAGTTTTATTTCTTTTTTGTAGATAAAAACAAGAGTCTCCAGTAAAAATAGGAAATTTTTTGGTCCCCAAGTTTCAGGAACATTTGTTGTTGTTGTTGTTGTTGTTAGTTGCGAAGTCGTGTCTGACCCATCGCGACCCCATGGACAACGTTCCTCCAGGCCTTCCTGTCCTCTACCATCTTCTGGAGTCCAT